>OU015502.1:80545033-81122533 GCA_907164885.2 Dolomedes plantarius | reverse complement strand
ACGATAAGTAATCCTACGTTAATAACGGTAGTTTCGTTAGAAGAGACTACCTGAATTTTTTTTCTAATCAGTGCAAAAAAATAATCGGTCCTTTTACTTGGACCGTGTTGTTTCCAAAACCGTGAAAAAAAAGAATTGAGTAAAGAGAATGCCTATATGGCTGAAAGAAAATGCAAATTATAACTGAAACTTTTTGTTCTTTACGTGATATCTTTCCTGACTTTTCAGCTTTTCTTTCATTTATAGTTATCAGTCGGTATGCCTGAGTGCGCAGAAGAAAATGATAGTCAAAACCGTGGCTGGGACCTCATATACCGGAGTTTGATGGTTGATACGCGTGTTGTTCCATAAGCAAGCTCGGTACCATCGCGCAATTGAAATAATCTTAAGGTTTACCAGGATAAGAGCTATGACTTAAGGTTTAAATTAGTTTAAAGAAAAGATATGATTAAGTTATTGGACAAAAAGAATTATTTAATTTTATGAATAATAGCATACAAAAATGTACAGGTTATCAGAAATCGGCACCCATTTTGGTTCCCCGGAATAAAATGAAATAAATAAACAATTTCAATTTCTTCTGAGCAGAAAAGATAATAAATGAGTGCAATTGAACCGAAAAACAATTAATATGTTGTTGGGCCGCCTCTGGCTTTGATCACATAACAAATTTAACATATTGACATTAAAAAAATATCAGTTGCATTGAAAAAATATTATTTTGGGGGGCTTATTCTTGAAAAAAATTATAGATTTCTCAAACTTGCAATACTTTTGGCCAGTAGTGTATGTATATACCGTAAAATGGGGTGAGATACTGCCAGGTGGGATGAAATTGTGCTGTAGCGTACTGGAAATATGGTCTTATTTTTTACCGAGACCCCACAAGAGCTTGAAACACAGCTGCGTATTTTTCAAGGATTGTGTTGCTCGGTTCCACCAGTTCGGAACACGTAGGGGGATTAAAAAACGTTTTTTCCCACAGATGCAGCCAGTAAAGCTGTCATCTTAACGTTTCTGCAATGTAATAAAGTTCGGCGTCTAAGAAGAGCTGTCAGCCGATAATCTGCCGGCCCCTCCACCCCATCTGAAAATCCAGACATTGAGAGAGACGCTAGAGAACGCGGCCTGTGCGGATGTGTGTTTTAGGCTCCGTACGTTGTGAATCTGCACGGCATTTTAATTGAATATGTTGCACTGTTTAAATGTTAATTTTTTTTGTTAATAAATTGGTGAGTTTTTGTTTTAAAAATTTGGCCTTTGTTTGTTAATTAGAACTCTGTCTTTCTTTGTTATGGATCAAATGGTAGTATTTTTTAGCAACGCCTCAGAGAGAATCGCCTTACCTACTTGTCGTGACGCTACAGTGCCAACACGGAATTTAGCAAATCAGTACTCTCTGGTGGCTTGTTATTAAAGCTATTAGTTTTCCCGTCCACCACGGGGCAGCGGTGTGCTGATACAAATCAACATACAATCTGATACAATATTTGTGACTCCTTTGTGATTTATTTTTAACCATTCACTATTTTATCACTTTGTTGCAACCTGTGAAAAGTGTTGGTTCTCGTGACATAAAGAATTAGTTTTATGCACTGGTAAGTAATGCATTTTCATCCCCCTACTACCTGAAGTCTTATCTGTGGAGTTTTATTACTTTACCTTTTTTGGTTGTCATGTTATCACATTATCATTAAAATAAGCTCACTTGATGGGGTGAGATTGTGCCACCCTTTTTTGGTTATTTTATGTACTGTAACCACTTTTTTTTTGTAAATTACGAAATTATTGACACAACTCTAACTATTAGAATGACTAGAATTATTGCAATGATTTCTCCATTTAATTTTTTTAAGAAACTTTAAAGATCTGTGTCAAAAAATGTTTTAACAAAGTAACATGTTTTAAAAATCAAGTACCATGGGCTCTCTGCTAAGAGAATTGGGTAATGCTGACGACAAGGATTGTGCAACCCACCTGGACAGTCCACCAAGACGAAAAGATCACGGACATTCTCAAGAGGACGAAGAGGAATCAAATACAGAGAATGCAGTTGCTGAAGGTGTCACTGCAACCACAGCAGATTTCAGAGTAATTGAATTCGTGGCAGTTTTATATTCAGGGAGGGTATATCAGGGTCAAATGTGCAGCAACTTTGATGAAAGTGGGGAAGTTTATGTGTGTGTGTATGTACAAGACAGGATAGTTTAGTTGGTTGAATACCAGCCTCGAGTTTTGAGCACTAGAGAACTTCAGATCACTATCTTGGTGGACAGTCATTACTTTGGTACTCTACCGAAGAAAATAATGATAATGGGATGCATGTGATAAGTGTCCCTCACATCGCCGGTATTGTACAGTCAGCACAATATCGGTGTTAAAACCAGAAGACTCAGTTCCTAACACCGATCTTTGAAGACAATCACAACAAAGTGTTCTTGAATTTTTTTTTTTTTTAAGTTTCGAATCCAATGAGCTCTAACGTCTGGATGTAGTCTTTTTGCTTTTCGACGCGGAAATTAATACATTATGCAAGCAGGTGATGCAAGCCGAGCACGAAATCCAGAAATAGAAACATCATTCTAAACTGATCATTTGCTACAAGTTTTATTCAGGTATTTTCATCACCTAGTTTATCGCGCTTGAGATAACCAACGAAGTTCGCGCATGTGTGGTGGACCGTCGGATCATTTAGAGCGCTTATCGCAAAGAAAAATCGCATCCGAAATTATTTCATTACTTTGTTAAGTAAGAAAAAAACCGCAGGTTAATTCCATCCTACAGCTGGAATCGGCGTCCATGGAACATGTGCGTTGAAAAATACCTATGTTTTTTTTATCGTCATTCTTCAAACATTTCAGATGCCTCGGGGGTAAACATAATCAAATTAGGGATACGACATCGACAACAAAACATCGATGTTTTTAAACATCGATGTTTAATATTAAAACATCGATGCCAATAAAACTTCGCCCAAAAACCATCGATGTTTTTAAACATCGATGTTTTTTGAACATCCATATTTTTAAACTGCTTTAGTAACCTCTAACTTTAATGTTATTTTCATTAGTCGTTGGGGGGGGGGGGATTTAATTTTACTCTCTGATTGGCCTGGCCCAAATGACAAAAGTGGGTGCTATAGTCAGCGCATATCACAGAATTTCCATGATATATTTTATTACTTTTACCAGAAAATTGAGGAAGAAATTTTTGCTGTCAAAACAGTTGATAGGACCAAACCCTTAAAGAAAAATCCGTGATGTTTTCTAATTTAAATTGGTTGAATGTAAAAAAAATATTGTAAATATTGTCATATTTATTTACAAGTTGGAGGATAATTTACTTCCAGGAAGCTTAAATAATTTAGTAAAAAAAATTCTGAAGGTCATGACTGTAACACAAGACAAAAACATTGGCTTCATATCAGTAGAGTATAAGGCAAAATTATTCAAAAGAATTTTTGAGTTTGGTTCAACAGAGTTTAATATCAAAAAAATTAATAAGGACAATTTATTAACAAATCTTTTATTTTTAAATTAAATAATACAAAAGAAAATTACATATATTTACATATCGATGTTTAAAAACACAAAACATCGATGTTTAAAGAAATCGGCTTCAATTAATCGATGTTTAAAAATCGATGTTTTTATGAAAACATCGACATCGATGTCGCATCCCTAAATCAAATTAGTCAGAAAGGAATCATATGATATCTTTCATACTGCAATTTTGGTTAAGGTATCCGTACACCTTTAAAACGACATTTTCGGTCAAACTATCGATTTTGTTTTTGCAATAACATTAAAGCCTAATCTTTTAGCTTTCTAATTCTGTTTTAATTTATAAATCTGGTAGATTTTAGTACGAAAATAGTTATTTTTAAAGTAAGATATGTGCTTAAAAGTAATTTTTAGCGTTTTCTCAAAAATAAATTAATCCTCCATAACGGTCCTCCGGAAAGTAAAATTTATGACGCTAAAACCGTCGTAGCGAGTTATAAATCAAGAGTGGCAGAGTAGACATATGTAACTTATTTTTCTTACCTTCGACCTATTCTACATAGGGTTATCACTCATCCTTCTCTTCGTATGTTGGAATTTTACTGTAAAAAAAAGAGGTAAGCAACGATAAGTAATCCTACGTTAATAACCCGCGGTAGTTTCGCTAGAAGAGACTACCTAAAAATTTATTTTTTAAACTTTTTTTGGTATATTTCAGTGATTTTTGGAAATATTGTAAAACTTTTGGTACAGAACGCAGGTAAGAGCCACAGTTGTATATAATATAAAGTAAACTAAAAAATATATAGTTGAATTGAGTGTAGGGTCTCTGGCGTAAGCCCTAAATTGTACTAAAAATTTGTAAAATATTCTCTATATTTTAAGATGTTCCGAAATGTTTACCAAAATTATATTTGTTTTCACGATTTTACATCACATTTGAACTAAAAATATATGCATTTAATCAGTACTATATATTTTTGAAAAAAAAAGTGCTCTGACAGACACCTTAACTAACTTAATGAGGATATAGGGAGAGGAAAAACAACGAAAAATCATCCTTTCCCTACACGCAGTTCCCCCAGCTGTAACAAAGACAGACCGCGGAACGCTTTTATGTCATGTAATGATTTTGATGGGAAAAACTTCGCAAAAACATGCTCCCCGTTAAATTTTTTAAAAAAAAAACTGTCTCGGCGTTAAAAGTTAAGGAAATCGTCTTTGCATTATAAAACAAACAAAATAAAAATGGCTAAATAAATTACCGTCCACATCAGAGGTTCCCAACCTTATTTGGCCTACCGCCTCCTTTTCAAAAGAAAAATTACTCAGCGCCCCCCTCCTGCAAATTTTCCTTCCTAAGCTAACAAACACAGATGCAGTGACAAATTTACGTCCTTTTATCTATACTAATAAAAGGAAGTGTTTTTGTGTTTGTGTGCTGCCTCTAGATGAATCTACGAAACTTACAAATATGGAATTTGGCACACGGGTAGTGAAGAGTCTGAACATGTGCACCTTGAAGCCCGAATTTTAAATTTTATTACCGTTAATTTTTAACTAATAAAAAAAAAACAATTTTTGAAGGGTGAATCCAGAAATAGAAGAGCCCCCCTTTCAAATTCGGCCATATTTGAAAAAATGTATTCGAAATCGATGTACTTTTTTTCATGAAAGTACATAAATGTTACATATGTAGAAAGAGCGTTTTAAACTGATAATTTTTTCTGCGTACAATTAATCTGTTACTTCAATAGTTATAGAGTTATTTGGATTCTAATCTCATACGATGTAAACAAAGCGTGATTCTTTATTTAAATCTTATTACTTCTCTTAATAATATTAAGATGGTTTAAAAACATTATACACACTTCAAATTAATTGATTCAATTTTTTATGCAATATTTGATTCTATTTGCGCTAAGGACCGCTAGATGGCGTCACGAGACTGATACAGTATGCACTGTATCACAGTCTTTGGGCTATTTATTGTTGCACCACAGAATTTAAATACCTTTATTCGTTGTTTTTTAGTGTTTCCATTCTCTGACAATGATTGGTGAAGGGAGCGGGTCCCTAAACCGACCGGCTAGACGGGCGAAACCTCGATTGTATATTATATAAAACAGTTCCGTAACTGATTGACTGACTCACTGACTGTCAGGTAACGCACAGACCAAACCGCTGGACCCTAAGGGTTGAAATTTTGCATGGCGATTCTCCTTATAGTGTAGGGGTGCACTAAGGAAGATTTTTGAAAAATTCTTCGATTTTTTAAATTAAATTTTTAAGCCATTTTTGTAACATTCTTCAAAGTTTGCATTTAAAATAATAATCTGGGCGTTATAAAATTTATATCCCGAGAAAGATCATAAAAATTCCTTTAAAATGAAATCTTTTTCGAATCTTTTCCTCCATTTTTTTTATTTTTGGTGAATATTTAAAGATTAATTTTAGAATTTAATTTATCAAATGCTGATCACGTGGTTTCTTTTCTTCTTGTGATACTTTAAATTAATTTTGCGTCACGTACATAACAACGAAATAAATTGAAAAAAAAAATTTTTTTTCTTTCTAATGCGGCAGACGATTGGACATTATCCAAAAAATATTAAAATACAGTAAAGAAATGTTCCTCAAACTGTACTATATTCTTTAGTATGTTCTATTAGATTTAATTTCAATATTTTCTTCTACATTATTTTGTCTTTAAAAATATCCGTTACGATTTTTTTATAAATATATTTTTTTGTTTGTTTGTTTTTTGGCATTAATTGCATACATTGACCGTTGCATTTAATTTGAATGTACTCCGTAGCGAAGCACGGGTATTCAGCTAGTGTATATATATTTTTACTTATGTCCTTCTACATAGTAAAGAAAGATGTCGTAAATAACTCCCCTTGAAGCTTGAAATTATAAAACCATAAAGACATTCGCATTGCAAACACAAAATGAAGATAACGATGGATAATATTAAAATAAAAATTACGAAAAACTTTAAAACTAATCCTTATGAGAAGGACGAACTTGGTGTGCTGCTATCAGTTAATTAACATTCGGCACTGTGTTTGGCAGCGCCATTTTTAAACCATAGCTATTAGTAATTTCTTTCTGTTTTTGTAAGCAAATTTGCGACTACACTGAACCTATGTCCCACTCAATAGAATGAAGGAAAGGTAATTAAAAACTTTTGTACTAAAGCCCTTAATACAGGATAAAGTATCGGTATCGATAAAGTATCGGTAAAGTGACGGTAAATAGAACTTTTCGTAGTTGAGTTTGAGCCCCCCCCCCCCCCTGTATCTTGTTGGATATCGTTAACCGACGACGTCACTTCACCATCGGTTTTTTTTTTTTAATTTAAGTTTCTTTCTTTGGTTTTGCCAAAGTGGCAATGTTTATTTTTTCCCCATCCGTCAACAAGGAATGGGATATCAAAAGCAAAATATCGATATGAGTATCAATAAAGAATATCGATTATTAATATCGATATCAATAATATATCGGCTCAATAATATCGATATTTCAAAATATCGACGATATTTCAAAATATTTACTATATTTCAAAATATTGACGATATTTCAAAATATAAACGATATTTCAAACTATTGATAACACATTTTCCTTTCAATATGCAGCTAATCGTATTCGGAGGAATGATTGTATTGTAAAATAATATATATTATATGGTAATAGTACGATTAAAAAAAATTATCGTAATTTTTTTAATAATGAAATAACATTTCAATGAACAATATTTTATCAAATTGAAATTTTCTATTTAGAGAGAGAAAGAAACCCTAGTTTGGGTGAAGCAATGGCAACACGTATATAAACAAATTGGAAGGAGATATTGAAGATAACCGGTTTCATCAATTCTATTGTTAGTATTCTTTCTTTTATTCTTTTCATTGTAGGAAAGTTCTACAGTTGTGTTTTAGCGTGTTTTTCATAAATTTCAGTTTGTTTTTCAATAATTAATAAAATAAGTTCAATAACGACTCCAAAATCGAAATGGTCGAGTAATTTCTCTCGTATTGATGAGAAAAGGGCAAAATGCAAAGCGTTTATTAATTTTTTGTTCTTTCTAGAATTCTTTTTACATATTGAACAATTTTTGATTTTTTCACACATTTTTTGATTGCTTGTATTAAAAACCCCTTTGTATATATTAGAAATTATTTGTATCACTCATTTATTTTTTGTCTTTGGTTTTGAGATTTTCAACCCAAATTTTTATAAATTATAATTATTTCAAATAAATTCTTTTGAAAATATGAAATCGATAATATCTGGAATATAATATCGATATTATCAGAAATTAGAATCAACCATGTTATGTATAAAAGTTTGCGATATATGGAGCTTGAAGAACATTTTACGGGTATGCATAGACAATTATTATTATCCAGGAACATCTAACTATTTTTACTATCTAACTATTCATCTAACATTCTAACTATTATACATATCTAACTATTCATCGAACATCTAACTATTTTTACTTGATTGCCTTATTTGCTTTTATGCTTTTTGTTGCTGTACTAATCATCGTGTTTTCCCTCCTCTGTGTGCTTATCGAATAAAAGGTAATTTTTTTTTATTGTACCTGCTGTCTGCATTAGAAGTTTTATTTTTCCTTATATGGCTTTTGCCATTAATCTTCTCAGCACTCACCAGGGGTCGGAACCTCCGTTGGGAACCACTGATCTACATGAACAACGGAAATAAAGCGTTTTAAGAATATCAGCCAAGCCGTAACTTCCAGAATGTTGGAAATTGTGTTAATGTGATAATCACAAAAGACGAGAAAGAAAAAATTACTTCTTTGTAGGAACTCCCAGTTTTTTTTCATTATTTATCTTTCCGCGTAAAAATAGTTAGATGTTCCTGGATAATAATAATTGTCTATGCATACCCGTAAAATGTTCTTCAAGCTCCATATATCACATACTTTTATATTGAGGTCAACAACCGCATTTTTTTTTTTCTCTTTGGATGTAAATTCTTCTTCACTTCATTTCTATCAAAAAACATGCGCACATTAAACGAAGTGCAACGGCGCAGCAAAAGCTAATCCGGCTTGATGGATGACGTTACGTCAAACGTCTGGATCCGATGTAGCAACGAGTGGCAACGCGGAGAGTTTTAATACCAAATTATGCGACCGGCGAAGCTGATATCGGACAGAAATGGCGTAAGGAAATCACGGACCGTATGTAAGGCGACACTTCACCGAAACCCCTTTTTCCGGTACACTGGAAAAGAAATGTCAAAAATTTACCCATCAAAGATAACAAGCCTCGTGACAGGTAAAGAATCGGACATAAAAGTGTATTCATGCAACTAAGTGTTCTGTGATTGACAAATTCTTTTTTCCGTTTTTGACAGAGCTAAGAAAATACTGACTTTTTTTTTTTTTTTTTCTGCGGAAATGGATGTTTTATAAGTTAGGTAAAAGTTTAGGCTAGTCTAACTATGTATTATTTGAGCGGCCTGTCAGCAAACGGTCTATAAACTAGGGAATAAATTGCTCTGTCCCGCGAAATTGTTCTGGTTACATGAGATCAAGCAGAACTCTATTTATTTTGGATAAAACATCCAAATCATTCATGTGTCACTTCAAAAATGAAAAAAAAATCTTACCATTACAGTATAAGAAATTTTCCACGCGTAATTTAGCTCAAACTATCATCTTTAAACTGTTCTGCTTGCATCTTACCCATATTTTATCGGATAATATATCTATTTGAGCTGATGGTATTCCAACTAGACTTTTTATAGATGGGTTGCGTTTAACAGCCCGTCATTTTTCAAATAAATATGTTTATCCACTTCGATTATAAGTATTGCGAGATACATGCCACAGTCTATCAATATCTTTCTCAATCATGGGTAACGTAGAAAAAAAGAAAAAGAAATCACTTAAATTTTTCTAAATTTATCTACATATCTTGAGAGATAAGGAATAAATAGACTTAAACATTTGAAGACCTTAAGCTGAGACAATGTTTTGTATCTCATAGGCTATGTTTTCAACGACTTGAAATTTTTGTAAACTTATCTGTTATCTACTTGTTACGGGTAGATAAGAGTAGATGGATAAAAATATTTGGATACCTCCTGCTAACAATGTTTTATACAAGGTGTGGCCATTAATTTCCAGGACTGATCTAATAACTTCAGAAAATATTGCATAAAATACATATCCATTTAATATGTTTCGAAGTAACTCCCACTTGCCGTAATGCACTTCTGTGCTCGGTTAAAGTTTCGGAAACAACTTTTAAAGTCCTCTTTCGGAATGGTCTTCAATGTGGACGTCACCGTTTTCTTGATGGCTTCGACATCCTCAAATCTTGTTCCCTTCAGCAAATCTTTCAGTTTTGGAAACAAGAAAAGTCTGCCGGTGCTAAATTCGGAGAGTATGAAGAATGCTGCATCTCCACGACCTCATGCTAGGCCAATTTCCTGAAGGGAACAAGATTTGAGGATGTCGAAGCCATCAAGAAAACGGTGACGTCCACATTAAAGAGTATTCCGAAAGAGGACTCTAAAAGTTTTTTCCGAAACTTATACAGCCGATCAGAGAAGTGCATTACAGCAGGTGGGAGTTACTTCGAAACATATTAAATGGGTATGTATTTCATAAAGTTATTAGATCAGTCCTGGAAATTAATGGCCGCTCCTTGTACTTCATGGGTTTAACAACATAAATTTAACCAAATTTATCTAATATCTACTTGGCATGCAGGAATACCATAAGACAAATATAAAAATGTTGTACCTTAGGCTAACAACGTTTAAAGTTGCTGTGTACTAACCTTATTGGATTCGCTCACCTGAAGGTTAACCTATGCAGAAAATGTATCCAAGGATTGCCGACTTGGATTTAGAGATTTTTTTTTAAATTGTACCGTAATAGAGAGAGAAACTCCCGGTAGCGTAGTGGTTAAAAGCTTTAAGCTGCCACGCCACACGTCCAGGATTCGCCCCTGCGACTGGGCAATGTTGACTCTCCTTTCATCCCTTGAGTGGGTAGATAAAATGAGGACCAAGCATGCTTGGGAACTAACTCTGGGGGTCCCGCGGCAGGATGACCACCTGCCCGAGACATATGCTGTAAGGCACCCCAAGCCCACGGTCAAGAAAGCGGAGATGGGCACCACTGGCCTTGGTCCACAATGGACTGTTGCGCCACTGGTCAGTTAATAGAGAGAGAAATTTTACACCTTTGGGCGTTTTTCGTTTTAAAAAAATGCAAATGGTATTTTAATATTTAAATTCCGGGAAAAAAAATCTGATATAGTGTGTTTTAAACGCTCGTCAATTCCTTTGGTGTACGAAATTTATAAAATGAATCCTGTTGCAAGGTGCATAAAAGTTCAGGCTATCTGAAAATATCATTTTTATTGGATTATCAGCATTTATGTAGCTGTAAATAGTAGACACATTTTCTCCATAGGTTAACACTGAACGAATCCAATAGGGTTAGTACACAAGAGCCTTAACATTAGCACGAAAAAAAACTGAAAATGAAATAGTGAATAGACCATATTTTTTGAAAATAAAACCTTCCCACGACCCAAATACGTTTATGATGACAAATATGCTTCATACCAGCTTCATTCGATTCGTGCTCCTATGAAGGAAACGCTATTGAGGCTTCATTTTTCACAACTTACTATTTAGTCTGAAATTGATTTCACCAGCATCTTTATCACCACTATTACGTTCCCCAGAAACAAAAATCAGGTAAATCAGCTAAAGCACTACAGCCCGATCTGACTTTCTTTTGTCTACCGTGCAGCGCGGGCAACAGAATGTGCCCCGCATCCGGCTGAGACTAACAAGGTTTCTTGGTGCGATTGTATAAACAATTTTCGGATTAACCATGATTTTCCATCGCAACGTGCAACGCCTCTGCATCATTACCCTCGATCTTGGCGGAAAAACTTTTGCGCGAGTATTTTCTTCGGTTCTAGGTTGAACACCAACCCTGAAGATGACGAATATTTGATAACAGACAGAAATGGGAATGGATGCCACGGAAAAATATGATTACAAGAAAATTGTCCTTTTTTTTAAAGGTGATCCAAAGTACCAAAGTATAGAGGATTAAAAAAGTAGGTAGGAATTCGAATATCGGCATATTCCTGAACGATAGAAATTTGTAAGCGATAAAGCCCCGAGTCATAATATATATACAGGGTGATCTTTTTTAAACTGACACTACTCAGAGCCATATATAGCGCGATCTATCAGCCGGAATTCTATCGAAATAAAGGGACTAAGGACGACATGGGAAAGAGTTTCCGTGAAAAAAAAAAATAATAATAGTTCCAAAAGTCACCGATAGGGGAAGATATGGTGCTTTTGTTGCCGGCGCACCCAAGAATTTGCATAAAAGGTAAGTAAAACATCAAAATGCAAATTCACGACTATGTAGTCGACAGCAGCGCCAGTAATTCGGCTATAAAGATAAGGGATGAATACCGAAAAAGTTGTAAGCAGACTGATGAATAACAAAGAAATTTCACTGCAACACCACTTTATGCAGCAAATTCACTTCTCACTCCTTCAATGTGACCACAGTCCTTGTGGACGACACATTGCATCCTGAACACTACGTTCTCAAGGGTCAAGAGTAACATGTCACCAGGTATGTTCATCAAAGACCGGAATATGTTGTCCTTTTGGGCCGCCAAGTTCGAAACTCCACCAAGATATACCTTAGACTTTAAATAACCCTACAGAAAAATGTCACATGGGTTAAGTCCGGGGAGCGAGGTAGCCATGCAAGTAGTAAAAAGCGACTGATGACCATTCTATAAAGCGAAGGCACAACAGATTCCGCACCGATCTTTATAGCCCAAAATACTGGCGCTGCTGTCGACTACGGAGTCATGAATTTGCATTTTGATGTTTTACTTGCCTTTTATGCAAATACTCGGGTGCGCCGACCACAACATCGTCCCCTATCGGTGACTTTTGGAACTGATTTTTTTTTTCAAGGAAACTCTTTCGCCTGTCGTCCTTAGTCTCTCTATCAATTTCGGTGGAACTCCGGCCGATAGATCGCGCTACAGAAGGCTCGATCACGCTACAGAAGGTGAGTAGTGTCAGTCTTTAAAAAATCACCCTGTATATATATATATGTGTGTGTGTGTGTGTGTGTGTAAGTAATATCCCCATTACACCACGTCCTTTAATTATAGCCTGAAAGGAAAAAAGTAGCTCATATTTACATGGCTGGAGTTAGACTCAGCCTGTAAGGAATAAATATTAGATTTAAATGCAATCAGGCCAAACTTCCCAGTACATCGTTTATTAGAGCGAAAACACATCCGTTCATTCCAGAAGAACAGCTCGAATAATATCACCTTTCAACTTTAAACGCGAGAGGGCGAGGTAGGCATGTGACTATTATTTGTAGGATCAGCAGATTTAGGGGCTCGGGAAGCTAACCCACACCTTAATTCTAATATCTACACGATTAGAAATGCAAAGGTATGCGATTCATGAGAAATTCTGTGGTTAAAGGTTTTAAAGCGATAAATTAATATTACTGGAGATTGGATTTAGGAAAGGGAGTTTAAATGCTAGAATAAAGGGCATAATATTTAAGATATTATATATATATATATATATATATATATATATATATATATATATATATATATATATATATATATATATTTGTGGGGGGGGGGGGGGGGATGGCCAAATGGCCAAAAGTTTTCTAAAATTATCTCGTCCTAAACGTTTTATTCAGATAAACTTTTTTTTTTCGTGTGATAAAGGAATGGCACTACAATTCATGTCCTTTCGCAGACTTTCAGCAATACACATATATATATATATATATGTGTGTGTGTGTGTGTGCGTTTGTGTGTGTATAGCCCGGGTGCAATCCATTTCCCGTCTCTTATGGATACTGTGTACTAACACTATTGAATTTGCTCACCTCAATGTTAACCTATGGAGAAAATGTGTCTACTATTTACAGTTACATAAATGCTGATAAAAATGGTATATTCAGATAGCCTGAACTTTTCTTCATCTGACAACAGGATTCATTTTATAAATTTCGCCCACCAAAGGAATTGATGTGTGTTTAAAACACACTGGACCAGATTTTTTTCCCCACGACTAATTTAAATTTTAAAACATTTGCATTTTTAAAAAAAGGAAAAATGCTCCAAGGTGTAAAATTTCTTTCTCTATTACGGAGTATAATTTTATTTTATTTTTTAAATCCAAGTCGGCAATCATTGAACACATTTTCTCCATAGGTCAACATTGAGGTGAGCGAATCCTACAGGGTTCGCCTTAAAACCCTACGACACTGGCGGATCATCGCACAGGCACGAGAAGCTCGCACTTGGGGTCCCCGAAAGTTAGCTTCAAAAAAGAGATACATTCTACGAACCTCAAGAACATATATCATCTTCATATAAACAATTCGCCGTTCGTGGAGCGACAGACATCATTGTACAGCTTTTTGCTACCTAATAACTGACCTAATAACTGACCAATAAAATTTTTTGCTACCTAATAACTGACCAATAAAATTTCCTTTTCGACCGCGAGAAAATACCTTATGTAATAAATTGTTAGAATTAGGCTAAACCGCCGAAGTAAACTCCATTGATTTGTGTCACTCAATCTGATTAACCCATCGTAACGTGTACTTACCTAACAACTAACCATGACGTCACGATTGCATGTGTTATACGGCTTCTTAAGTTAACTGCCGATTAAGGCTCGTTATTTGAATTAGTAACTGTTTATTTAACTATATATTATTTCTTGGTTCTCATTGAGAATGAGCATAAGTGTTCACTGTACACCTACATCGCTGTATAGTGTTCACTGTACTACCGCCATTACGGTGTTGACAACTGCTATCATGGGTTGTGGGTATCGTTTATCTTTAATACTTATTTTATTAAATTGCCTCGCTTTAATGAGCTAAAGGGAATTATTTAACCCTCCATGGTTTCATAGTATCATAAATAATATTTATTAATAATTTACCCTTCAACGGGCGCGCCAATTTTCGGAACACCAGCAGGCGCGCTTGGCACAAAGTGCAACGTGTATTTCAGCCTTGATTATTCCTTTTGTAAGAAACTTTTTTTTTCAAATTAAAAATAATAATTCTGTGTTTTATGGCAAGATATAAAATGTTGATAATATCGAGAAATATTTATAATTAAAGGCCAAAGAATGCAGATACAATCGCCTTATTTCAAAACTGTCCGGTTAATTGGATCTAAGGACAACTTGCGAATGGATTTCTATTATGTCCAAAAACCTAAAAAACAATGAGGTTGTCCATCTTCGTGATATGCTGGATAACGTGTAATGGCTGCACATTTGATCGACTACATAAGCTCCTGCTTTTGTCGTATTCTAATCCAGTATAATCGCTGGTTTACCACGGTTAAATCACGGCTGACTATGAATGGAAAGGAATACAAGGGTCAGAAAATCAGACCTGCATTAGAAACCGTGTAGCTTTAAATAGAAACTGCTTAGAACATTCAAACCTTACATGTAAAAACAAACCAATCAAAATTACGAAACTGTTGCACTTTTTACTTGGGTACGCCCGCTGAAGAGTTAATATATTATTTACTAGCTCAATACCCGTACTTCGCTACGGAATACATTCAAATTAAATACAACGATCAATGTATGCAATTGGTGTTAAAAAAAAATTATAAAAAAATCGTAACGGATATTTTTATTGACAAAGTAATGTAGAAGAAAATATTCAAATTAAATCTAATAGAACATACTAAAGAATATAATACAGTTAATATACTACTGTTTGAGTAACATATCTTTTACTGTAATTTAATATTTTTTTGGATAATGTCCAATCGTCTGCCGTATTAGCAAAAAAAAAAATATTTTTTTGTCTATTTCGTTGTTATGCACGTGACGATGAATCAATTTAAAGTACCAGAAAAAGAAATCACGTGATCGGTATTTAGTAAATTAAATTCTAAAAATTAATCTTTAAAAATTCACCAGAAGTCAGAAAATGGAGGTAAAGATTCGAAAAAGACTTCATTTTAAAGGAATTTTTAGTATCTTTCTCGTGATACAAATTTTATAACCCTCGGATTATTATTTTAAATTCAAACTTTAAAGAGTGTTACAAAAAAAGCTTAAAAATTTAATTTAAAAAAATCTAGAAAGAATTTTTCAAAAATCTCTCTTAGTTCAACCCTACACTATAAGAAGAATCGCCATGCAAAATTTCAGCCCTTTATGTCCAGCGGTTTAGTCTGTGCGTTGTCTGTCACTCAATCAGTCAGTTACGGAACTGTTTTATATATATAGATTAACTAGCCAAAAACCCGCATGTAGAAGAAAATATTCAAATTAAATCTATATTAAAATTAAATCTATTTAGTTATACATTCAATTTCAATTTAATCTATAACTAAAGAATATAGTACAGTTAATATAGTACAGTTTTTAGAGCATTTCTTTTACTGTATTTTATTATTTTTTTTTGATAATGTCTAATCGTCTGCCGCATTAGCAAGAAAAATTTTTTTTTGTCTATTTCGTTGTTATGCACGTGACGTAAAATGAGTTTAAAATATCACAAAAACAAAAGAAACGACGTGATCAGCATTTAATGAATTAAATTCTAAAAATTAATCTTTAAACAATCACCAAAAATCAGAAAATGGAGGTAAAGATTCGAAAAAGATTTCATTTTAAAGGAATTTTTAGGATCTTTCTCGTGATATAAATTTTATAACCTCGGATTATTATTTTAAATGCAAACTTTAAAGAATGTTACGTCTTAAAAATTTAATTTTAAAAAATCTAAGAAGAATTTTTCAAAAATCTTTCTTAGTGCACCCCTACACTATAAGAAGATTCACCATGCAAAATTTCAGCCCTTTAGGTCCAGGGGTTTGGTCTGTGCGTTGTCTGTCAGTCAGTCAGTTACGGATGTGTTTTATACATACAGATAATGTAATAAATATTTATTAATTTAATAATATTTAGAACAAGGGGACCTCCAAACTAGATTACACTCAGGGCTCCAAATGCTTCATCCGCCACACTGCCCCACGACCAAGAAATTCGCGATGAAAGCGAACCCTGGCCCCGCAAGCACAGGGTGTGCGATGCAAAGCATTGACACCTGCTGCGTTTGCATACGCCAGTCCCACACACGGTGACTAATTTGAGCGAAATTTCGGGTGGGATGCGCATTTTTTCCTTCGGCTGGGCGGGGAGCCATTAGGCTTCTGAGAGACGCGCCCACACGCTCATCCCGAGAGAAGTGGCGTGATCCCGGTCTCGATAGGTTGATTGGCCCGTCTCGCTGCCCGTTTCGATTAGGCAGAGAGCGCAGGAGAGAGCCGGCTTTATTTACATGCTAGGATGCTTTCGGAGTGATGCTAATAGGCGGCGACGGGAGAGGTGTTTGGAGATGGGTTGTCTGTATCAGTCGAGAGAGGTGATGTGTTCTGCGAGGTCACTGCTTCGAACGCAAGCTTGATCTGGAAACATTCAAATTTTTTTCTTGCATTATTATTATTTTTTTGTTTATCTGGGTCTTTCGGCGGTTATTCTTACGACAGACTGTTTGAAGTTATCGTATACACACGAAATATTTTTTAAAAATAATTTGGATTTTGTTTATATATTTCAAATGATGATAAATATTTACATTTGATGATACACCCGAAAGAAAGATTAAAATTAAAGACTACAAAGTCGTTGCGAAATATATATATATATATATATATATATATATATATATATATATATATAATATATATAAAGAATTGCTAAGAAAAGTATTCGTTAAATTAATATTCATCGAGGTTTTACTTCTTTAGAAGTTAGCTTTGCTTCAATATGTTTGGTTGTTTGTCAAGTTTACAAACTATAAACAATGGCAAGAATTCAAAACAAAAAAATTGCTAAGAAAAGTATTCATTAATTTAATATTCACCAGATGGTTTACTTCTTTAGAAGTTTGCTTTCCTTCAATATGTTTGGTTGTTTGCCAAGATTACAAACTATAAATAATGGCAAGATTTCTAGACAAAAAAAAATTGCTAAGAAAAGTATTCATTAAATTAATATTCATCGGAGGGTTTACTTCTTTAGAAGTTAGCTTTTCTTCAATATGTTTGGTTGTTTGTCAAGTTTATGAGCCATAAATAATCGCCAGAATTATATATGTGCTTTTGCCTACTTGTTTGCCAAGTTTATAAACTATAAATAATGGCAAGATTTCTAGACAAAAAAAAATTGCTAAGAAAAGTATTAATTAAATTAATATTTATCGGAGGGTTTACTTCTTTAGAAGTTAGCTTTGCTTCAATATGTTTGGTTGTTTGTCAAGTTTACAAACTATAAAGAATGGCAAGAATTCTAAACAAAAAAATTGCTAAGAAAAGTATTCATTAATTTAATATTCCCCAGAGGGTTTACTTCTTTAGAAGTTTGCTTTCCTTCAATATGTTTGGCTGTTTGCCAAGATTGCAAACTATAAATAATGGCAAGATTTCTAGACAAAAAAAATTGCTAAGAAATTTATTCATTAATTTAATATTCACCAGAGGGTTTACTTCTTCGGAAGTTTGCTTTGCTTCAATATGTTTGGTTGTTTGTGAAGTTTATGAGCCATAAATAATCGCCAGAATTATATATGTGCTTATGCCTACTTGTTTACCACGTTTATAAACTATAAATAATGGCAAGATTTCTAGACAAAAAAAAATTGCTAAGAAAAGTATTCATTAAATTAATATTCATCGGAGGGTTTACTTCTTTAGAAGTTTGCTTTGCTTCAATATGTTTGGTTGTTTGTCAAGTTTATGAGCCATAAATAAGCGCCAGAATTATATATATGCTTATGTTTTCGTCAGGATTTCTAGACAAAAAGATTGCTAAGAAAAATATTTATTAAATTAATATTCATCGGAGGGTTTACTTCTTTAGAAGTTAGCTTTTCTTCAATATGCTTGGTTGTTTGTCAAGTTTACAAACTATAAATAATGGCAAAAATTCTAGTGAAAAAAATTTCAAAGAACATTATTGGTAAAGTAACTGTTAATTAGAGAGTTTATAGTTTATAACTTTTGATCAACTTAAATACTTACGTTAGTATGTTTCTAAAATCACAACCCAAGAATTACTGACAGATTTCCAGGTTAAAAAAGAAATAGACGACTACTGATAAATTTACTGATCTTCTGCTAATTTACTCATATCTAACTGGTCTCCACCGACATTTCTTTTTTCGATTCCCTAGGTCACCCTCCCTTAGGCACAGATTAAACTCTCTTTAAAGAAACTCGCAGTCATTTTCATACATTTAATCTCCAAATATACTGCTGGCGAAAAAAAAAAAAAGCACATTATATCCCGACTTCTGAATTATGCCAGATTAGAGGAGCTCAGCTGCAATGTGCATGTGAAACAAATTCATCAATGAATCTCCGTTTCTGATCTTACATGGAAGACACAAGTTCAGGCGTATGCGGCGTGGATTAATTGTTTGCTCGCAGCTATCGTTGGCTACACGAAGAAAGTCATTTGAGAATTTGTAAAGAGAGCCATCTAGTTATTGCTAATCCCGAAAAACCCACCGATAATGTCTGGTAATAATCTGGATGCCTGATGTAAACAGATTGCGTAACGCATGATTTGCCACGCAGCCTCAGCTCCGGGCAGGTCTTAAGCAATCAAGCAATTACGCTTGATGTTAGCAAGGTGTATTTGGCGAAATGATTACAGTGTAGCCTTCAGGACATCACCAGCTTCTGTGGGTCAGGGATTGGCAGCCTCACAAGCGAGAAGCCAGCATAATAGTGGAGAAACCTCGCGCGTATACGGACGAGGGAGAGAACTCGTTCATTCAATGGAATTGTTTCCAGAGCAACGAAACTTGGCGTAAAATTCACATTAAAGTTTTAAGGGGTTCGGCATACAAAATTTTATTTTATTTTGATTTGAAAGTTTAGTACAGTGATTTTCTTTCTCAAATGTATTTCATTATTAAAATGATCGCAAATAATAGAAAATGATTGAATTTTTTTTTTTATTTAAAATTCAAAGGAATATTTATTTTTTTATAACTGCCGAAGTAATGTCTCTAATGGAATATATTTTTTTCCTTTTGTGCTCGGTAAAGGAACCAAATTAATTTTTCTTCGGGACTTATCTAAATTTTATTTATAATGACTTTAACAATTTTATGCAACGACGGAATATTCCGTGTTTTCTTTTACAACGCTTATCTCCAACCACCAGAAAACTCCGTTTTTACTTCGTCTATGCGTTTTCTGAGAATCAGGACAATTTCATGCGCTTAAAACTTGCCTATACACGTAGGAAGCCCACTGTCATCCAAAATAGTGCAATAGGCGTTGGCGTTGAGCTTACCATTAATTGGGACCAACGGTCTCAGTCCATACCAGAGAAACCCCCTCAGACCATAATTCCACCTCCTCCGAACTTTACTATGGGCACAATGCGTTCTGGCAGGAGGCGCTCTCCAGGCAGACGCCAGACCCAAACTCTACCATCCAAACGGTAGAGGATGAAACTTAATTCCTCGCTCCAGAGATCCCGTTTCCACTGATCTACGGTCCACTTCGACGTGCTTTGCACCGTGTTAACCGAGCAGCGCGGTTGGAGTTTGTGATCAAAGGCTTATGCGCGGCATCACGGCCATGAAAACCAAGCATATGTGCTACCTTACGGATGGTATTCGTCGAAACAACACTCCCGGATGCCTGTTGAAACTCCAGGAGTATGTGGGCCATCGGTTGGGTTCGGTTCTTCCGAATTTCTCTGGACAGCACCCGTCGGTCTGTACCTCCCAGTTTCATGGGTCTGCCGACTCGGGGAACATTCCGTCAATCACCGCTCATCTTCCACTTTTGAATCACATAGGCCACTGTCGATCTTGGCTAATTCAGCTCGCTAGATATGTCCCTTAAGAATCGGCCATTTCTGTGATACCCGACGATTACACCTTTCTTGAAATCATGTAACTCTGCACTTCGTGGCATTTTGCATGAGACAAATGCCTATGTTGTTTTCTACACGATATTTAACGGCGGAGAGCGGGACGTATATCAGGACCTCAGATATCGTCATTTGCATGGGTGTCCAGATACTTATTGGTAGATAGTGTATGTGTGACGCATCCCTAAACAGTTATTTACTTTACTTAAATTTATTTTTGTTATGTTTTCAAGTTGAATTATTACTAATTTTTATGTGATAATGCCAATGAAGTGTCTGCTGTTACGGCTGTTGTGTACTAACCCTATCGGATTCGTTCACTTCAATGTTAACCTACGGAGAAACTGTGTCTACTATTTACAGCTACATGAATGCTGATAGTCCGATAAAAGTGGTATATTCCGATAGCCTGAACTTGTCTTCACCTTGCAACAGGATTCATTTTGTAAATTTTGACAACCAAAGAAATTTAGGATCGTTTAAAACACACTATACTAGATTTTCCCCAGAATAATTTAAATTTAAAAATATCATTTGCATTTTAAAAAAACGAAAAATACCCCAAGATGTAAAATTTCTTCCTCTATTACGTAGTACAGTTTTTTAGAAAATTCTTTGAATCCATGCCCGCGATCCATGGACCAATTTTCTCCATAGGTTAACATTGAGGTGACAGTATCGAATAGGGTTAGTACACAGCAGCCTTAACGGTGAGTATAAATTTTAAAAAATGATTAAATTCCGAAGATAACTTAAATGACTTTTAGTAGTGTCTCGTTACTTTAAGAAGACTCTAACTGTATTCCACAGCAGGTATATTAATATATGTAAAATACACCACTTATAAAGTGTTATAGTAACAAATAAAATCTTATTTTATAAATAGTTTTGCTGCGGAAAAACTATGTTGACAGTTTTTCTCCTAACAAAAAAATGTGAAGACTATTTCATGAAAATAGAAGGGACGCTTTACAAATTTTCATAATGATTTCTCTAGAGAAGATTTATATATATATATATATATATATATATATATATATATATATATATATATATATATATATATATATATATATATATATATATATATATATATTTTAAAAATTTATGCATCCTATCGAAGAAGACCAAGTAAGAAAAATTTCAATGCGAGAAAAATAGAGTACAAACATACAAAGGATGCAGTATCAAACAGTACAAATTTACAACAGGTTGCAATATTCCGAATCATCGTTTTCTCGTATGTGTCGTTTATTTCACCCAGTCCCCACCATCATATTGCTTTGTTATGTTCCCGCATCTATCGTTTTCCCACATTTATCGTTCAATTCAGTCGATCCCTTGAAAAACGATAGATCGAGACTCACTGTATATATATATATATATATATATATATATATATATATATATATATATATATGCGTGTGTGTGTGTGTGTGTGTAATGACAGTGCTCAGCTGTAAAAGACACAACCTGTCAAATTATTTTCCATTCTACCATGGCGATGACCCAAAGCGTGCTGCCTGGAATGCGAGGCTGTTATACAATTGCCCCGAAGTAGTAAAAAAAAATACCCTCAATCACCAGAAATAAACTCCACAGAACATGTTCGATAAGAATTGGAATCTAAATAAGAATTCAAAAACATAATATTTCCTCAAAGCGACAGATGAAGCTAGTAATACGAGATGAGTATAAGAACTAATTCGAGTCAGGAATAGCAAGAAAAGAAGATTCGGAAGAGATTTGACCATGTTGTAAAAAGATAAAAGACGGTAATCCAACCAATTATTGGAAACCACTTTTGATCTTTATTTCTTCGAAATGTGAGTCAGTCTCTCTCTTATTTCTTTTGCTACGTTTTTCTTCGCCCCAAATATATATTATTTTGTTTATATTCACTTTATTCTAGGTTATTTTTATGAAGTGTTTATGAAAGTCTGAATTGGATTCATAATCAAGTGTGAAACAAAAACTGTTTAATTCGCTATAATCATTTACTTCGTATATATTTAGAAAAAGCGTAAAAATCCAATCTCTTTTATCTTACGATGTACAAAATAAATGAAACTCTTAAGTTCGACGTTACTTCCTGTTGCCATTTTGACTATAAGAAAGCTCCTAGTTGCTATGGTGACCAATAATTTTATTTACTTTTCCTCTCTGATGCAATAGTTAAAGATTATGGCAATGATCTCCACAAGGCCGGACTATTGAAAGAGAAAACTTTGATCAGAAGGTGCCTGTTCCTAACATCAATCTAAATAGGTGCTGTTAGAGAGTCTTATTTCAGATTGGGTTTCTGAAAAAAAAAAGAAAAAGCCCATATATATATATATATATATATATATATATATATATATATATATATATATATATATATATATATATATATATATATTTATATTTATATATATATATTTATATATATATATATTTATATATATTTATATATATATATATTTATATATATATTTATACATATATTTATATATATATATATATATATATATATATATATATATATATATATATATATATATATATATATATATATATATATATATATATATATATATATATATATACATATATATTATCTCTAAAAGGTGTTTTTTTGTTTTATCCCTTTTCCTCTCTTTATACTTAACCAAAAACCATAAATGAGGTACCATTTTAAAGATTAAGATCTCCGCATTATGCAAATTGTTAATTTTGAATTTCGCATCTTATTGTATGTTTAAAAATCGAAGTATCAATATTATAAATAATTTTTCTTCACTTAGATGGCACACACGCTATCTTTTTTCAATTCCTACTATTAGTTCACACTCTATATTTATATATCCTGTTCAAATTTTCAATCGTTAATAAAATACTTTTTATTCATCCACTAAAGTTTAAATACATTTTTTTAAACTTGTAGTGGATGGCACTTGACGTTAATACAGTTTTTTCAAATATTAATTCATTAGTTAAATTTAATTAATTAATTTTAGTTTTATATGGGAGAAACAAATTTCTCGGCAATAATGGTGTTTACAGAATCAAGCCAATATCAGTGCAATTCCCCGCCAAAAAGTAACTAAAATAAAATTTTCTTTGTTGACCTAAGTAGGAATTGATTTTAATTTTTTTTTTAATATTACTTGTTTAATTTACCATTATCAATCGCACTGAACTTTTAAATTTAAAAATCGTTTGCTGTGAATCGTTCATACTGTGATTTCATTAATGAATTTCTTTGTTGGCAACATCCGCGTAGGTGTACATTATTCTTTTTACACGGAAAAACCATATATATTATTTCTACAGGGTGATTTTTTGTGACGATCCCTTTCTCTCCCTTCATACTTAACCAAAATCGATAAATGAGGTACCATTTTAAAGGATTAAGTTCTCCGCTTCTGACGAATTGTTAATTCAGAATGACACATTGTATTGTTTGTTTAAAAATTGAAGTGAAAAATTGACATTTGGCCCTAAAGTTCTATTCCTGGATGCGTCGAAACTTCACAGTCAAGTAGTGTGCCCAAAGAGGTTTTGTAATGTAAATATCACATTTTCCACTAGTTTGTGTTATATTTAATTTCCTATGTTATACATTCTATATTGTCTACAAAGGTGTTTTGACGTGTACACATATCATGTCCCCCTGTTTTGTCTTATGCTTCACGTCCAATATTGTGGCCAAAGGCGTTTTGTAATTGGTTTTGTATTACCCTTACACACCATTATTATTTGACAATAATATACATATATATACATATATATATATATATATATATATATATATATATATATATATATATATATATATATATATATATATATATATATATATATATATATATTAGAGGGCCCTACTAATATTTTTCTGTTTTTTTCAAAAAAAATATCTCGGCACACCGGTTGGAATCACTGAGTTAGAACGTAGGTTGTAACTTTTGGAATTTCGCATTAGTTGTTATGTAGGGTCAAATCCGAATGGGGAACAATTGTAAGGCAGGTGCATTTGATTTAAAATTAATTTATTAATTACCATTTCTGTTCTTCAGTTCTGATATTGGGCTCAAGTGTTGCAATAAACTCCATTTTGTCACTAATCCTTCTCACCTCTAAATCTTAAACGCGTCCCGCCATCTGCGCGTCCGTACGGGCTTAGTTAGATCGCATTAAGCTAGCCTTCATTTATTCTAACTTTATAAGGAGCTGACAATATAGTTATCGCAGTAGTTCATCACATCCTTAGCTATGCAAGAGACAGAATAGAGTCACCTATTCGCTCTTCAATTTTCCTTTATTTTTCTTATTCGCTGTCTTTTTTTTCTATCCTTCAGGCTTTTATTTAAGTCGTCTTACTTTAGAGTAGTAGATTGTCGCTTCATGCTTCAGGCATTTTTGCGACATTTATAATCCTCTCGCAGAAAAAAAAAGAAAAAAAGAAACAATGTGCGATTCGAGGAAGTACTGCATGACTTTTAAAAGCTACATTTCATTTCTTGCTTTTTTAACACGCTTTTCCTTCCGTTTCTCGTCAGTTTGGTAATTTGAGATGGGAACATTATTCATGGCTGAATCTGACGTGAATGAAATCATTCCATCACGTCAAGATAAAACTTCATGAGAACGATGGGAAAATATTTGACCGTGCTGCACAGTTCTCGATGGCAGGGGTCAGCAACCTGTTACCTGGGCTTAGTAACTGACCCCTGGTTACTTTAGGTTTATAAGCCGGGGCTAAAAGCAAAAATATACATCTCCAGCGAACAGGTTGCTTTTAGCCCTGCCTCTTTGGCATTCTGTATGCGTTTTGTTATAAGCTGGAGATTTATATATTTTTTTCAAATTACAGGGTGCCCAAGCTAAAGGTATCCAAAAGTCATGACTCATTTTTATGGAACTACCCATTAGAATTTTAAAAAATATTTAAATAGAAAGAACATCTCACCAAGTTTTAATATCAATCATAGATTTCGATCATAGTATCATAGATTTCGATGTGTGCACCTTTTGTAACGGCTAACGTCTAACCACGACTAACGTCTGAATGGTAATCCAGTTCTCTCCAAGTGTTTTGTAGCATATCAGGCGCTATTAGACTTTTTTGCTTGGGGATTCATTAAATCCGTTGTGTATAAACAAAAAATTGAAACTGTGGATGAGTTGAAGAAGCGTATCGTTCAAGCAATTCGTGTAATAACTCCTTATATGCTACGAAACAATTGGAGAGAACTGGATTACCATTTAGACGTTTGTTGTACTACAAAAAGTACACACATCGAAATCTATGATACTATGATCGAAGTCTATGATTGATATTAAAACTTGGTGAGAAGTTCTTTCTATATAAATATATTTTTTAAAATTCTAGTGGGTAGTTCCGTAAAAATAAGTCATGACTTTTGGATACCTTTAGCCCGGACACCCTATATTTAAAAAGTACAAAAATAATAAATACTTACTTTGCTTCGTGAAACAATAATTTGTTCACAGCGAGTCGAGATCCTGACTTTGTATCGTCACTCTTTCACGTATTTAAGGATCTATCAATTTTCAACCGTCAAATTTTAAAATAGAACAGTCTAATCCAGTAATCGATGTCGGAACGTTCAGTTTTCGGGACAGACAGGTTGACTAGTCCAACAGTAGGCCCTATCACGATCTTCTCTAATAAGTCTCACATTCTTACTATGCAAGACAAACAGGCCCTTCGATTCCCTGCCGAAATCGGTAAATTTGTACGGGCGCCACTATAGCAACTACTCTTTGATACCACCAAAAATTCAACAATTTTTCCCTTGTTTCTGAAACTGAACTGATTAATCTAGTAATCAATGTCAAGACGTCCAGCTCTCTGGATAGACGAGCTGACTAATACATCGCTGAGCCATATCACGATCTCCTCTAATGACCCTCACATTCTCATTCGTGCAAGAGAGACCGGTCGAAATCAGTTAATAAGTTCGGGCGCCATTGTAACCACCTCTCTGCCCCATTTTCTCACGTATACGTATATATTTCTTCATTTAAAGTACAACTGTCTATCAAAGTAATCGAATTCTAAACCTTCTGTTTATCGTACAAACCACCACTCCAATAAACCATGCCACGATCACCAGTAATGACGTACACCCATACACACAGAGAATTTATTATTATTATTACCATGTTTTTATTAACTCGCTTTCTTGTTTGTATGTGTGTGTGTGTGTGTGCGTTTGTTTGTCCGGTACAAATCTTGCAATCGATTTTTAACTAACTTCCACACTAGCTAGACATTTGAAACTTTTAGAATAGCTCAGAACACGATGGCAATGCATTATTTTAATACTTTTAGCCATCTTTAAGCAGATTTGAATTCTTTTTCAGTTAATTTTGTTTTGTAGACAGGTGCAGCCATCTATCGGCCGGGAGGGGAACGAAAAGTCAAACGCAAGTTGACTTCCAATTGACTTCATTTTCTTTCAAGTTAATGGAATAATTCATCAAAAAAATTTAAAAAGTATTTATTAATACATAGAATTGTCAAGTTTATATGATTCAACAGAAAATTTAAACACATGGTATATAAAAAGTTCTCTTTATGGACTTAGGACATGCTAAAGAATATAGTACAGTTAATATAGTACAGTTTGAGGAACATGTATTTACTGTATTTTAATATTTTTTTAGATAATGTCTAATCGTCTGCCGCATTAGCAAGAAAAGAAAAATATTTTTTTGTCTATTTCGTTGTTATGACGTGACGATAAATTTATTTAAAGCACCAGAAAAAGAAATCAAATGATCAGCATCTAATAAATTAAATTCTAAAAATTAAACTTTAAAAATTCACAAAAATCAGGAAATGGAGGTAAAGATTCGAAAAAGATTTCATTTTAAAGGAATTTTTATGATCTTTCTCGTGATATAAATTGTATAACCCTCAAATTATTATTTTAAATGCAAACTTAAAAAATGTTACTAAAACAGCTTAAGAATTTAATTTTAAAAAAATCTATGAATAATTTTTCAAAAATCTTTCTCAGTGCACCCCTACACTATAAGAAGAATCGCCATGCAAAATTTCAGCCCTTTATGTCCAGCGGTTTGATCTGTGCGTTGTATGTCAGTGAGTCAGTCACTTACGGAACTGTTTTATATACACTCATGGACAAAAAAATAGCGCACCAATAATTTCGGGATCGTAACGAAACTTGGAATGAAGGTACATGTTGGGGAGATATGCAAATGATTAGAAATGCAGCGTGATTGCGCATTACGTATAGCCGGTAGAGGGCGTTGAACATCGTACTCTGTGGAGTATAAAACAAGTAACCAAAGCTTGTTTGAGTGTGCTGAATCATTTACAAAGGAAGAGCTGAGATAGACATGCCATTACGCCGTGTTCGAAGACAATATAAGCAGTTGTCGCAGTTTGAGAGGGGGAGAATCGTCGGGATGATGGAAGCTGGGTGGTCAGCTAGGCGAGTAGCTCGTCAATTTGGCCGCTCTGATTGTGTTGTGAGGAGGTGTTGGGACCAGTGGACCCGAGAGATGTCATGTACACGAAGACCAGGCTCAGGACACCCTCGACAGACCAGTCGTCAAGAAGACCACCACATCGTAAAAAATGCACGCGTACAGCCAACTGCTTCATCGGTCCTGACACATCGCTCCCACAGCTGGTGTGATGGTATGGGGTGCCATTGTCTACAATACACGGTTACCCCTAGTATTGTTCCGTGGCACCATGACAGCCCAGCGGTATGTTCATGAAATCCTGCAGCCACATGTGTTGCCACTCATGCAACGGCTCCCAGGAGCCATTTTTCAACAAGACAATGCTCGGCCTCATACGGCAAGGTTGTCACAAGACTGTCTCCGCACTGTTACTACTGTGGCAACGAAGAAGGTGTAGTTATGGGAGTTATTATTTTAACTTTAATAACTATATATTAATGTTGGTTACTTATTAATTAATTAATGTAAGTGGGAATGAATCTTACTAATTAAAGTGGGTTTCAGTTAACTTTAAATACAACAATATTTGCCATTTGGCCGTTAGTGGTTAGTACATTTTAAGATAGATGGTAAGTTGCGTTGTGTTATTTTTAAATGCAATAACCCATAAACAATTAATAATTATAATTAACACTGGTTCGAACTGAATGCTTCACTGTGGTGAATAATGAGCCAAAAGAAAAAAATGAAATTAAATCTAATAAATTTACTTAACCTTGGAGAGCACCTAGAAATAAAGTTGTCTCACCTAAAAGAAAAAGCTTCAAATCTGCTGAAATAAAAATAAAACCTAAAGCTGAAAATCAGAAAATTTACTAAAAAGGCAAGGACCGACATGACAAAGATATACTTTAACATAACAAATTTATTCCTTCCGATTACATTAACAATATTACCACCAATCTGGTAATCAGTTCTATTAAACATTTTTTTGGGATACCAATATTAAATCATCAATAATACAATTGCTATAAAAACCAACTTCTATATCCTCGCAACACAATAAAATATATACAATGACAATTCAAAATGAAATGGCTGGCGAATATAAAAAAAAACCTGAATTATTCTATATGCAATTGCTCATCTTAATTTCAATTTTACATTTAAATCTAATCTTAATGATGTTGCTGCAGCTTTAATCAAAGGTAGAGAGGTTATGGATAGAATTTATAGAAGTAAAGGAAGGAAAAGAAATTCACCCGTCGCGTCACTTCATCGTCGGGATCTTAGCGTTGTATCGAGGCCAGAGCTTCCAGCCCCGACCCCTCGGTCTTTCGCCCTCGCCTCCACCTCCAGGATCCAGAAATCTTCTCCTTGTTTTCAAAATCCCGCGCTCCGAGTCAGCACCTTGTCACCACCACATCAATCCGGTGAAACCATCCTCCACACCAAATAGTTCCTTGATGCTCCGAGAATTGTAATGGCCTAAATGAGGGGGAAAGGCTACAGGTGGCACTCTTGCACTCTGCAATTGTTTATACAATTAATTTTTTTCCACCCCTCATCTCGTTCTTGTTGGTTAATTTAATTTCATGGCGGCCTGGTCATCCACCCGGCGATGTATCCCTGCGCGCCTTGCATCTGACCTTCCAACATTTCTCCCCGTTCGAAAAAGGGCTTTAGCGGACGTATTGGGTTACCGATAGTGGGGGAGGCTTTCAAAACTGTTGCTAGGCGCTGGGTCATTTTTTTAAGGATAGAAGAAAAGCAAAGAATATTTCTAAGACCTTTGCCATTTAAATTACAAAACGCCAGCCAAAAAACAATAAAAAAAACAATATGCCAACCATTCACAAGGTTCATAAATAAAACTTATTAATTTATCAATATTAACAATAAGGTATAACCTGTGATGATCTATTTCAAACTTAATTCTTCTCAATGTCAAAACATTTAGAGAAACTTGCGCACCTTCTCCAAATGCGATGACATTAATCAAATCAATTAATATCTGATCACCACAAGTATAACCCTTACATATATTTAGCAGAGGCTTAATAAATTGATTAAAACAAAGCACAATCGTTACTAAAATTTACTTACTTTACTAATTTAATTATCTAAATACCCGATATTAATATTAACTTTAATCACTTCCAAAACTATTAATTATCATCACAACACTACCCTTCCTTGGCCTGCCCGATCCCCAGATTTGTCTCCAATCGAGCATATCTGGGATCATTTGGGACGACGAGTCGGGCATCCCACGAGTTTGAACGAACTAGAGGCAAGGTTACAGCAAATATGGAACGAAATGTCTCAAGACATCATACAGAACTTGTTTGACTCAATGCCCGATCGTATCGCATCGTGCATTCGCGCTAGAGGGGGTCCAACGGAGTATTAATTCCTCCGTTCTTTTGCCTTTTTCTCTGAAATAAATTATCCTTTTTCTTTGATTTTCTTATCATTTACTTATATCAAAGTAATCATTAAGTATGTAAAATTTCGTTTCATTTTGACGACTCCTTCTTGGTGCGCTAATTTTTTTGTCCATGAGTGTATATAGACTAGCTGAATACCCGTGCTTCTCTACAGAGTACATTCAAATTAAATACAATGGTCAATGTATGCAATTAGTGCCAAAAAAATATATGTATATATTTATAAATAAAATTGTAAAGGATATTTTTATAGACAAAATAATGTAGAAGAAAATATTCAAATTAAATACAACGGTCAATGTATGCAATTAATTTGTATGTTTAATATCCATAAAACATACTAATCTGAATTAAATTCTTAAAAAACCTCCATCTCAATTAGTGTAGTGGTTAAATTTTAACTTTTACCGTATTTTAATATTTTTTGTCAATTTATTTATTTCGTTGCTATGCACGTGACGCAAAACTAATTTAATTTGTCACAAAAAGAAAAGAAACCACGTGATATAGCATTTAATAAATTAAATTCTAAAAATTAATCCTGAACTCCACCAAAAATAATTCACAGAATCCTTCTCTCAAGGATGAGTAGCAAATATTCATCATGCTTATCACTTGTCGTAGTTTCGCATGCATAAGTCAGAAGTCCCCGAAAACTTCATACAAGACTAGCTGAAAACCCGCACTTCGCTACGGAGTACATTAAAATTAAATACAATGGTCAATATATGCAATTAATGCCAATATATATATATATATATATAATAAATACGACAATCAATGTATACAATTGATGTAAAAATATATATATATTTATAAAAAAAAATCGTGAGGGATATTTTTATAGACAAAATAATATACAAGAAAATATTCAAATTAAATCTAATAGGACATAAAGAATATAGTACAGTGTAAGGTATACACAAGATTCGATTCACAAGAATCGAACTTTTGAATTAATGAATTAAAGAAGCTGCTTCAGATATGCTAATTTCGGCATACGCGCTTAGTATAAATACCACGCAGCGTCATTAAGAAAAAAGGGGAGGTTGTTAAGGTTGAAAAGGTGTTATCCTGCGCTAGTGCTTAGCGGGCCAGAAGTTTACATGGCAGTACTGCTGGTTTGACTTACTGTTCGTGAGTATAAAAATATATTGTTCTTGAAAGCTGTGTTTATACATTCCGTACAAGTAGTACGCATGCTTATTGCTGTAAAAGCCAATTATATGTGCAACGAATTCAATAAACATTGTTTCATGTATAAACTGTGTTTGCTTCAAATTCAAATAGAGTGCCACTTCAAATTATATACACCCAAGTCTGGGTAGAAGTGAGCATAGAAACTCTATAACAGTTAATATAGTACAGTTCGAAGAACATATCTTTTACTGTATTTTAATATTCTTTTAGATAATGTCCAATCGTCTGCCGCATTAGCAAGAAAAAAAAATTTTTGTCTATTACGTTGTTATGCACGTGACGATAAATTTATTTAAATTACCAGAAAAAGAAATCACGTTATCAGCATTTAATAATTGCTAATTTGAATTAAATTCTTAAAAAACTTCCATCTCAATTTGTCTAGTGGTTAAATTTTATCTTTTACTGTATGTTAATATTTTTCTTTATCAATTTATTTCGTTGTTATGCACGTGACGCAAAATTAATTTGAAGTATCACCAAAACAAAAGAAATCTCGTGATCGGCATTTAATAAATTAAATTCTAAAAATGAATCTTTAAAGATTCACCAAAAATCAGAAAAGGGAGGTAAAGAGTCGAAAAAGATTTCATTTTAAAAGAAATTTTTACGATCTTTCTCGTGATATAAATTTTATAACCCTCAAATTATTATTTGAAATGAAAACTTTAAAGAATGTTACAAAAACAGTATAGAGAATCTATGCTCACTTCTACCCAGACTTGGGTGTATATAATTTGAAGTGGCACTCTATTTGAATTATATACAAACACAATTTATACATGAAACAATGTTTATTGGATTCATTGCACATATAATTGGCTTTTACAGCAATAAGCATGCGTACTACTTGTACGGAATGTAAATACAGCTTTTAAGGACAATATATTTTTATACTCACGAACAGTAAGTCAAACCAGCAGTACTGCCACGTAAACTTCTAGCCCGTTAAGGACTAGAGCAGGATAACACCTTTTCAACCTTAACAACAACTCCCTTTTTTATTAATGACGCTGCGTGGTATTTATACTAAGCGCGTATGCCAAAATTAGCATATCTGAAGCAGCTTCTTTAATTCACTCAAAAGTTCGATTCTTGTGAATCGAATCTTGTGTATACCTTACACTGGCCTCCCTCGAAAAAAAAAATTAGGTAACTGAGGTCTGAACGGCTTCAGTTAACTAATTGAAAACGCGTGCTGGTCTGACTTTTTACATAATGGGTGGCAAAGCCAAAAAACCTTCCACACGTTGTGTGGGGGAAAAACGCCACTACCATTTTACAAAACTAACCCCGAAGGGTCCAGGTGACACCATTACACAGTGGATTTGCAGAGTTGCGGATACTGGGCTGGCCAACTGCGCCCTAAAATATCTATTTTAATTAAAAGTGACAACACAATTGCACAGCATGACATTTCTTGACTGTATCTGCTCTCCCCCAATTTATAATGTACATGTGTTATGATTTGCGAAGTTAGTATGTTAGTTGTTTGTTATCTGTAGTTAGTATGTATTTTTTTTCACTACATGTCCCCTTCAAAAATTTATAAAACAACAGTATACCGTTTTTTTTCAGTGCCTCACCACTTCCCCTCAAAATGTTTACACAGTATATACAATGGGGAACTTCAAACCAATTTGGTTCGATTTTATTAAAGGGTGGGAGTTAGAATAAGAGAATTGATACAAGACTTGTTCCTCATGAATGCAGCAACTTCACTGCACCAGTTTGTCCAATCCGCTGAACCTCTCTTGATGGTCGCAGTCCTAGTAAAGGGGTTCGTTGACCGTGTGGGCATCCTTCGTGCAGCAGGTCGTTGGTCCTGAGGAGCTGGTCCGGCTTGACGATGGACAGGAGGTCTCTTGGGAGGAGGATCTTGTTGGGCGGCAGAGATCTTTCGTTTCCTTTGCGTCTGCTTCCCCCGCTTGCGTGGATGTTCGAACGGCTGAGAGTCAGGCGCCGACGATGGAGAAGTCATGGGAGTCTTTCTTTTAACTCCTGACCGGGGTTCCTGTGCAGGAGTGGAGCTGCTTCCCTCATGCAGGTTATCACCGGAATCGTGAGTAGGGGGAGGACGGTCTTCGTTGGTGACCCCCGAGGGTCCAGCATCTTGTGAACCTTGTGAACCTTGTTGCACTTGATTCGAAAACAGGGTATAGTCTGCACGGTTTATATACCTCTTAATCTGGTCTATATTTGCGGGAACTTGCTGTTGGCCTTCTTGTAAGGTAACCACTGGGCCTGCTACCTTTTTTATTTGGTACGGACCTTGAAATTTCGGGCAAAATTTCCCGACTATGCCTTTACTGGCGTTAGATAGTGAGTGGGTGGCTTTTAAAACCCATTGCCCAACTTCAAATTTCTCCTCCCTACGATTTTTATCGTAGTATATCTTCTGTTGCTTCCGCATCTGGTCATTAACTTGCTTGACCTCGCGAAGCATCTCCTGAATATCAGCTAGTTGAAATTGAGGCGCTTGCCCCGGTACGAAGAATAGACTGTCTAAAGGGGTGATAATCTTTCTGCCTAGAAAAACTTCGGCAGGTGTTTTGGCTGTCGAGTCGTGGACGGCCGAACGTAATGCAAACGCAAACTGCTGTATATGTTGATCCCATGTTTTATGATTGTTTTGTATAAATGCGCGAATCATTTTAACTACATTGCGATTTACCCGCTCCGCAATATTCGACTGTGGTCTATAAGTGACTATTTTTGCATGTTTTATTTGAAGCCTGCGACACAGGTCCGTGAAAACTTCGCTGACAAACTGAACACCGTTATCGCTAATAATTTTTACAGGGGCACCATATCGCAAAACATAATTATGTGTAAATGCATCAGCAACTGCTTTGGCTGAGGCTCTACGCAGGGGTATAATTTCGGTCCATTTTGAAAAATGGTCGACTATTACGAGTAAGAACCTGTATTTTCCACTTGCACTACGGGGATATGGGCCTAATAAATCTATCCCTACGATTTCATTAGGGAACGTGGCCACGATACTTTGTAAAAAACCAGCGGGGTGGTAATTTGTGTAGTTAGTACGCTGACAAGTGTCGCAGCTTTGAACGTACTGGGTGACCCACTTCCTCATTTGGGGCCAGTAAACCACCTCATTAAGTCGAGAAAAAGTTTTTCGAATACCCATATGGCCGGCTGTAGGTAAATCGTGAAGAGTATGTAGAATGTGTGTTCTCATTGAACATGGAATGACGGGACGAATTTCACCATTCCGATTTGTGGATGATTTGTAAAAAAGGAGATCGACTAGTTCATAGTTCTGTGCTCTACCCTGTATAGCATGCAAATTAACTCCGGAAAATTGTTCGGGGTTTTCTAGGTATTTAACTATATCTCCGAATTCCAAGTCTTTACGAAGTTCTTCTTTTAACTGCGTTTTATTATCTAGCACAATAGAAGTGAGCATTTCACATTGAGTTATCGACTCCCCCTCTGGGTCTCTGCTTAAAGCATCCGCTACCAGATTTCCTTTCCCCGGACGATGCTCAATGACTAAGTTGTATTCCTGGATCTTTAATGCCCAGCGAATGACACGAGGCGTAAAATTTTTGCCCGAGTATAATCGGGTTAAAGCAGCATGGTCAGTTATAACCCGAACCGGCTGTTCTGAGAAATAACAGCGAAATTTTTTGAGTGCTACGACAATAGCCAAACATTCCCTTTCAGTGGTTGTATAGTTTCGTTCTGCGGAATTTAAAGTTCGCGATGTGAAAGCGATAGGTTGGTTTTCCTGCATTAGTACAGCGCCGATTCCGACATTAGAAGCATCCGTTTGCACTACGAATTGTAGCTTGTGATCTGGATGGCGTAGTACCGGAGCTTGGATCAATTTCTGCTTTAATGTTTGGAAGGCGTTCTGGGCTTCGGAACTCCACGTAAATTTAGTGCGTTTCTTTCGCAATTTGTAAAGCGGTTCGGCGACTTCCGAGAATGTGCGGTAATATGAGCAAAGACCAAGAAACGACGAAAGTTGTTTTCCCGTTTGTGGGATTTTAAACGCTTTTACAGCATCGATTTTAGATGAATCCGTTTGAACGCCCTGACGCGTAATCTTGAATCCTAAATACGGTAGTTCTTTGCGGACGAACTGACACTTTTTTGTATTTATTGTTAAGCCAGCCTGTTTTATCAGAGAGAGCACTTCCTGTAAAAGAGCTAAGTGCTCGGTTAAAGTTTCCCCCGTAATAATTATGTCGTCGAGGTATACGGCAACGTTCTTTCCTAAAACAGGCCTTAGTACTATATCCATAAGTTTTTGGAATGTGCCAGGTGCCCAATTGAGTCCAAAGGGCATGCGACGAAACGCAAAAGTGCCTTTTTTTGTTATAAACGCCGTTTTTTTAACGTCTTCAGCAGCCATAGGTACTTGGAAAAACCCGGATGTTAAATCTAAAGTGGTCATGTATTTAAATGACTTTAAACTATGAAGAATATCCTCAATTATTGGCATAGGATATGTAGAGAATTTTGTTACTTTATTCAGCCCCCTGTAATCAACTGCAAATCTCCAGGCTTCGGGATCAGTAATAGGCAAGTTGCCTTTTTTTCGACATAACACAACCGGACTTGCCCACGGACTATCGACCAGCGAAATAATATTTTGGCGAAGCATTTTATCAATATGAATGTCTATAACATTCTGCTTGTTTGTATCGTACCTATATGGGCGGGCACGAATTGGGGGACTGTCTCCCGTATCAATTTTGTGAGTTGTAACATGAGTAATACCTGGCTTGTCTGAAAATACCTCGGCAAATTTGTTTAAAGTAGTCTGTAAACGAACTTTTTCGTTTTCTTTTAAGTCCGTTTTCGACAAGTCAACCGGAACGGGCAGCACAGCTTCTTTGGACTGTTGGTGCATCTGCACCGAGATAGAATTCTGCTTGAAATTTAGTGCTACATTACACGAGTAGCAAAAATCAATCCCTAGGATAACCTCCAGTTGCATATTTCGCATTACATGAAAAACAAGGTTGTTTTTTTGGGATTGTATACTAATGTGTGTCAATAATGAGCCTAATATTTGACATTCTTCACCTTGAGCTGAAAGTGTTCGTAATTTATTATGTGTGTTTAAGCGCTTCATGTCGTAATGCGATTTGAAGTACTTTTCTGACATGTACGACCTATCGCTGCCGGTATCAAGTAAAGTTGTTATGGGAATTGAATCAATTTGCAAGTGCACATAAGGTAGTTGCACATTTTTTAATGTAAGCGCACTAATGTTACTATAACGTTGGGCTTTACTATCATGCCGTCCACGATGTCGATTTGAAACTTGCGAAAAATTTTGGCTGGGGTGTATAAAATCTCTCGTACCTGAATGACGGTGAGGGGTAGCGAAGAAATGTCTATTGTCATATGTAGCTAAAGCTTGAAGGAGGGTAACCTTGCTTGTAATTGTTTGATTATCTAAAAAATCTTGAACACTTGGCTTCAAACGTTGGATAACTATTTTTAAGATTATCGCTTCCGTCAACTCTTCTAAATATTCCTCACACTTGGAAATCTTTTCCATAGCAAAATCTAATGCAGACTGACCTTCACGTTGCCTTAGCGAATAAATTTCCGCTTCAATTTCACTTTGATTAAAGGTCTTTGGAAAAACACTAAGAAACTGTTGCTTGAATGACAAATAGTCAAAAATCAGATTACTGCTTTTCATACACGTGTACCACTGATATGCACTACCTCTTAAAGCGGCTAGAGCAATTTTAAGTTTATCCCCCTCTGGGGTGCATTGTTGCTGAAAGTAATGCTCAATTTTCTTTAGGAATTGGCTTGAGGGGCCGCCATTGAAGGTGGCTTCGAATGGCGCAATTTGCTGAACCATAATTACCCGAGGAAAATTTCCAGCAGGATTTTGTTCTACAACACTCATTTTTTAAATAGTATATAAGTACTTGCAACAATTTTATCAATATACGTACACAGTACACAGTTTTTAATTTCAATTATGTTCTTCGTTACAAATTTAACGCTAACTACCAGGGTATATATATTTTTCGGGCGCCAGTATAGAGAATCTATGCTCACTTCTACCCAGACTTGGGTGTATATAATTTGAAGTGGCACTCTATTTGAATTATATACAAACACAATTTATACATGAAACAATGTTTATTGGATTCATTGCACATATAATTGGCTTTTACAGCAATAAGCATGCGTACTACTTGTACGGAATGTAAATACAGCTTTTAAGGACAATATATTTTTATACTCACGAACAGTAAGTCAAACCAGCAGTACTGCCACGTAAACTTCTAGCCCGTTAAGGACTAGAGCAGGATAACACCTTTTCAACCTTAACAACAACTCCCTTTTTTATTAATGACGCTGCGTGGTATTTATACTAAGCGCGTATGCCAAAATTAGCATATCTGAAGCAGCTTCTTTAATTCACTCAAAAGTTCGATTCTTGTGAATCGAATCTTGTGTATACCTTACAACAGCTCTTTTGGGTCCAGCGGTTTGGTCTGTGCGTTATCTGTCAGTCAGTCAGTCAGTCAGTCAGTTATGGAACTGTTTTATGTATAGAGATAAACAAAATTTTTAAGTCAAAAACTTTCTGTCAAGGCACTCTAGACCAGATTACAGATATGTATGGGCCCCCCCCCCCCAACCCAGCCTTGAGTCGGCCCCCTTGCCTAGTGCACCAGCTAGACAGGGGCCTATTTTTCCCTCTATCTCTCTTAGCTCGGACAGAATTGGGAGCAAGCCTAGTTTCAATCTTCTTATCTAGAGAGGTCTTTTTCTTATATGCAGAAGCTGTTCGTCCAGATATAGATTAAAAAATCTCTACTTAATTTAAAAAGAATTTTTAAGGATACTTTCCGTAAAGATTTCATACATTTTAATGACAGGGAAAAAAAACACGCTTTGGTGCTTTGAAAAACATAATCACCAATAATCTTATGAATATAAATTGTGCTGATTTAAATTACTTGAAGGACAGGTTCGAAATCCCGTGGAAGCAGAAAAATAAAAGCTCGCTTCATTTCAACGCCTAAGTCCTTTAAGTTTTTGAATTTGTTGTTGACATAAGCGAAACTTCATGGTGTCATTTGTGTTCTCGTGAATTAGTGAGAATTCACTCATTTACTTTATCACGATACGAGTTAGGGGTAAAATGAGAGAGTAAAATTGCTCAATGATCATAGTAAAAGAAATAATTACAAGATAAAAAGAACTTTTTATATACCATGTTTTTAAGTTTTCTGTTTAATCCTATAGACTTGACAATTCTATGGATTAATAAATACTTTTTTAAAATTTTTTGATGCATTATCCCATCAACTTGAAAGAAAATGAAGTTAATTGGAAGTTAACTTGCGTTTAAGTTTTCATTCCCGTCCCGGCCGATAGATGGCTGCACCTGTCTACAAAACAAAATTAACTGAAAAAGAATTCAAATCTGCTTAAAGATGGTTAAAAGTATTAAAATAAGGCATTGTCACCGTGTTCTGAGCTATTCTAAAAGTTTCAAATGTCTAGCTAGTCGGGAAGTTAGTTAAAGAACGATTGCAAGATTTGTACTGGACAAACACACACACAAACAAGAAAGCGAGTTAATAAAAACATGGTAACAATTTTATATCTCAGATACAGGTAACCCTCCTACAGCACGGTACCTTACAACACGGTTTCGCTCTAACACGATAGGATAAATTACGGGAACCCTCGTATAACACTGCAACCTGTTATACGGTTTCTCTCTAACACGATAAAAATATTTGCGGAAACCTTTTTACAACGCTGTACTTATAAAGCACTAGATAACATGATTTTTGTTTAACACATTTCAAAAACTAAATTACATTAAAATAATGACGGGAAGTAATAATGAACTGTAGTGGCTTTACAAGAAGATCTATAAACAAATTATAATTTATTCATTTATAACTCTATTCGGATGTCATAGCGGAAAGAGTCATGCACAAACTTATTACATAAGAAGAGCATCAGTGAATTTTAGACGTAACCGATTCGAAATCAATTAATGTAATGGAAGCTGGGAAGCAATTTTCAATTAAGCACGTCATCGACATCATATCTTTGTCGCTGAAAGAACTTTAATCATCAACGTTAAATGCATGCTGGAAGAAGATATGGCCATCTTCAGTTGAAATAGAATCGTCAGAAAATGAAATTGGTGGCATATTAGAATTTGCTAAATCAATCGGAGGCGAAGGTTTTATGGATATGGCTATAGAGGACGTTCAATATTTATTAGTTGAAGAAGAAGTTGACGAAGCGGATTTGATGGAAATGGTATCCGAAGCTGTTAAGCATTGATGAAGATTGTGAAGTTAATAATTTATCACTAAAAAAAAATACATGAAGGCCTAAGCTTAGCTGAAAATCTTGAATGCAGACCCTTCCGTTGAAAGAAGCCGAAAATTCAAAAGGCATCCGCAAAATTATCTATAATTAAAAAGGGAGCTGCAAAATTATCTATCTCCATACCGTGAAATCTACATTGACATTGTAAGAACCAGCAAACAAACCAAAATTACAGATTTTTTAAAGAGGATAGAAGGTGCAAAAAATCTAAATGAAGAAAAAAGTTCTGAAAGTGAAAGTGATATCGTTCAAGCGAAAAAACGTTCTCGTTTGATTGTACTGAGCAGTGATGAGGAAGAAATTTAATAAATTAAGGTCGCATTAAATGAAAATAATATTTTTTGTTTCTTTTCGTTTTGTGTTATACATACATTTATATTTTTAATAAAAATTAAGTAGCTTATATGGAATTTATAAAAAAATGTTTGTTTTTAATAAGTTTTCGGAACGTAACCCCCCCTTTTTGCACTGGCTCTGGGACTCATATAACACGGTTTCGCACAACACAGCATTTTCTAGGAACCTATCTACCGTGTTATAGGAGGGTTACTTGTATTATGAAAAAATAATTAAGAATATGTTTCGCATTTTAAGAGGAATACCGAAAGATGATGCTTAAACCAGATTTTCACTTATTTGAACACGGGCCTAAGTAACCGGTTTACTTGCGCATTAGTCCGCATAACTGCGGTCAAGAATATAAATGGACACAATAGGACCACATTAACTCCCATTCCGGCCTTGGCCGGGGCTCTGAATATTCATCCCGTGGAGATCTCTAGCGCTAATGAAACAGCGACGCCACCTAGGGGTGCGCGGCGAAAGCGATTATCTTGAACCATTTACCCTGATATAGCGTATTTCATAATCATTTCACTCTCTATTGACTCATATTTATTTCCAGAAGGTTCTATATAAAATTACAAAACTATTTATTTATTATGAACTATTTCTTTATTATACGATTTAAACTAATTAGTAAGAAAGTTCCTCAAAATTTAACTTATCTGATATTGTTCTGTTATCAAAACTGTTAGATGTTTCCGGTCTACAAAATTTCACGGTAAGCAACGTACTAGATTTTGTAAATCATACTACAAAATTATTAATTTTTCCGACTTTGGCAGGGGGAAACCTAGGAGAAGCTTGGACCTCCCCCCCCCCCCAAATATAAAAATAGCATCATTCATACACTGCTGGCCACCCAAATTGCAACACCAAGAAAGACAAGAGATATCACAACAAAATTTATTTTGTAGATAACATGTTGACCAAGTATCAAATGATTAAATTTATAGACTTCTGTAAAGTGTGGTTCCTGCCAAAATCAGTAGCCAGAGTAGCCGCCATTGTTGGAGATCACCGCTGCCACACGCCTCGGCATTGATTCAAAGAGACTTTGGATGAGTTCTTGGGGTACAGCAGACCAAGCAGCTTCCACACGTTGCCAAAGTTGATCTGCTGTGGCAGCTGGGGATGGAATCTGGGTCAATCGTAGAGCAACTATGGACCACATGTTTTCTATCGGCGAAAGATCCGGAGAGCGAGGCGGCCCGGGAAGCAATTCAATCTGGCGATTGACGAAGAACCGTTGGTCAATGTGTGCCACGTGTGGTCGCGCATTATCCTGTTGAAATATGGCTGTGGGCAAGCCCTGAAGGTAAGGAAGGGCAACTGGCTCCAACACCTCGGAGATGTAGCGCTGGCTGTTTAAAGTACCGGCAATGCGTACTAGAGGTGTGCGAGAGTGATATCCAATACCGCCCCATACCATAATACCCGGTGCAGGACCAGTGTGGCGGTGCATAACGCAGCTGTTCAGCATCCTCTATTCACGGTGTCTCCAGACTCGAATGCGACCATCGTGGTGTTGCAGACAGAAGCGTGACTCGTCAGTAAAGACAATTTCATTCCATTCTGCCGTCCACATCCTTCTGTCATCGCACCATTGGCGGGGGAGACGTCTGTGGTTCTGCGTCAAGGGTAGACAAAGCAATGGACGTCTTGCGGACAGACCACTCTGCTGTAAACGGCGTCGAATGGTACGCGCAGACACAGGATGATGCGTTACAGACTGCATGTGCTGTGCTATGGTTCGTGATGTGACTGAGCGATCCGTCACTGCCATGCGCACAATTTGCCTGTCATCACGTGAAGTGGTGCGCTGAGGTGGATGCGATCGAACACGCCGGTCCGTCGTACCCTCCTGCATCCAACGATCACATATCCGCATTACAGTTGTTTGGTTTCGTCCAACACGACTACCGATTTCCCTGAAAGATAATCCACAATCTCGGTAGGCCACTATCCTTCCTCTGTCGAACTCGGATACATGATCAAAAGATGATCGCTGTTTTCCACGAGGCATAATTGATCGTTTTTTTTTTGAAAAAACCACAAGAAAAACACAATTGCCGAACTTGAAATCGTCGAAATCTCCAAGCCTTAAATAGCGCTTTGAAGTGGCGCCACAGGCGCGCGTGATGTGCGTCTGCGCTGAAATTCTAATCAATTGCATATCTCACCTCCGCTAATGCATGTTGTAAATTTCATGTTATTTGCATGTTTCCTTCAGGGTGTTGCATTTACAGTGGCCAGCAGTATATATTATTTCTAGCTGAATACCCGTGCTTCGCTGCGGAGTACATTCAAATTAAATACAACGGTCAATGTATGCAATTAATTCCAAGAAAGCCCCCAAAAATATATTTATAAAAAATCGTAACGGATATTTTTATACGCAAAATAATGTAGCTGAAAATATTCAAATTAAATACAACTGTCAGTGTAGGCAATTAATTTGTATGTTTAATATACATAAATCATACTAATTTGAATTAAATTCTTTAAAAAATTCCATGTCAATCAGTCTAATGGTTAAATTTTACCTCTTACCGTATTTTATTTTTTTTTTTGTCAATTTATTTCGTTGCTATGCATGTGACGCTAAAGTAATTTAAAGTATCACGAAAAGAAACAACGTGATCAGCATTTAATGAATTAAATTCTAAAAATTAATCTTTAAAAATTCCCCAAAAATCAGAAAATGAAAGCAGAGATTCCAAAAAGATTTAATTTTAAATAAATTTGTATGATCTTCCTCGTGATGTAAATTTTATAACCCTCAGATTATTATTTTAAATACAAACTTGAAATAAGTTACAAAAACAGCTTAAAAATTTAATTTTAAAAAATATAAGAAGAATTTTTCAAAAATCTTTATTAGTGCACCCCTACACTATAAGAAGAATCGCCATGCAAAATTTCAGCCCTTTATGTCCAGCGGTTGGTCTTTGTGTTATATGTCAGTCAGTCAGTCAATCAGTCAGTCACGGAACTGTTTTATATAGAGAGATTATGTATCCACAAATATAGCTCTTAATTATGATTTTGTCAGAAACTGTCTTCCCCATCCCGAAAATATATTCTTTCTTCGGGAATGACACTACTAAACTACTTCAATCTAAAACACGTTCTTAATAAGTACATACTCTTGCAGCGTACCCAGCAGTCTTGGACCTAGGTTTCGCCCTTTTATGGCCTTCTCAACAAGGTAAAGCCGATTAAGTACCCTGGAGGAGGAAAATATCTAAATGCGGAATTTCTCTAAAATTTTTACTAATCACTGACGAAATGTAGTCATCCAATCCACACGAGAAACAACCATCGTCTATCACGAGTAGCTACAATTGCAAATATACACACCTACAACGTACATATTTGTAATTGTGACTTCTCTCATGAGGTCCTTTAACTTGCATTTTATCACATTCTTAATAACTGATGAGCAGTTACTAAATCAGGGATTCATTGCGAAGGTAAAACTGCATTTAAACCTAGTAAACAGACATTGATCATCATTTCAACTTCGTTTATCAACTAAAATTTCTTTACAGGAAAGCAACAGATCATTAAAATGTTATAACGATTACTCTGCTGTTCTTTCTCGCGTTTATGAGTTTTTCCTTCTCTTAAATTACATCTGGACCGCTCAGGAATCGAACCTGGAACCTTCGGTTTTCTAAAAAGATGTGCTGATCATAAATCACTGTGGCACTGTTATAACGACGATTCTGCTGTTCATTCTCGTGTTTATCAGTTTTTCCTTCTCTTAAATTACACCTATATCGGTCAGGAATCGAACTTGGAACCTTCTGCTTTCTAGAAAGATGTGCTGACCATTAATTACTATGCCATGATCTCACTAATAAGCCCCAAAGTTTCCCGCATTAGACAGACAGATGAGCTCCCGAACCTAGGTTGAAATCTTTGAATTTGCACTCGTTCTCTATTGCTCTGACAACTTCACCACATTTTCTGTTATTGGTAGGGTTTTTTCTTTCGCTATTGACAATTTATCTCACTTGTCGGGAATAGAACCCAGAATCTTATATTTTTCGGAACACTTGTTCTGAGACATTACACTTTAAGCTAACTCGTGATCTTACCAATCAGCTACAATTCGTCCAAATATTATCTATATATATAAACAGTACCGCGACTGACTGACTGACAGATAATGCACAGACCAAACCGCTGGACCTAAAGGGCTGAAATTTTGCATGGTGAATCTTCTTATAGTGTAGGGGTGCATTACGAATGATTTTTGAAAAATTCCTCTGAGATTTTTTAAAATTAAATTTTTAATCTGTTTTTGTAACTTTTTTTTTAGTTTGCATTTAAAATAATAATCTGAGAGTTATAAAATTTACATCACAAAAAAGATCACAAAATTTCCTTTAAAATGAAGTCTTTTTCGAATCTTTACCTCTCTTTTCTGATTTTTGGTGAATTTTTAAAGATTAATTTTTAGAATTTAATTTATTAAATGCCGATCACGAGATTTCTTTTGTTTTGGTGATACTTCAAATTAATTTTGCGTCACGTGCATAACAACGAAATAAATTGACAAAGAAAAATATTAACATACAGTAAAAGATAAAATTTAACCACTAGACTAATTGAGATGGAAGTTTTTTAAGAATTTAATTCAAATTAGTATATTTTATGGATATTAAATTAAACCTATATATAAAACTGCAATTCCCCTTCAAAGTATGTTTCGCTATGACGATAAAGAAGTCTCATAGCCAAACTTTAAAATACGCTGGCGTAGATGTAAGAGAAAATTGTTTCTGCCACGGTCAATTTTACGTAGCTTGCTCCTGAGTAAGTTCGCGGACGAGCCTGGTAATATTAGTTCCGCCCATTGAAGAAAGAAAAAAAAATTGTTTATAAGGAAACCTTCTAAAAAGCAATTTCATTACTTTTTCATTATAATTATCATAAAATGATAAATATATTATAATTATCATATAATTATCAATAAATTCATTATAATTATCATTTCATTATAATTATCATAAATTATAATTAAGAAACTTATTTTCAAATATTAATGAACTATTAAGAATTTGTGCAAAGGGAGAATCCACTAATACATGATCCATTTGTTCGTTCTTTTTTTTAAAGCTGAAATTTGGAAGAATTCGAAAAAACAATTATTTACACAGAGATGATAAATATAACTTCTGTTTCATTTTTAAAATAAAGTTTTTGGTCATCACTAAATATTCTGAAAAATATAAATGATTTTTCGCAAATACTTGAAATTTTTTAGCCTAAAGGTAAGCAACTTTTATTCGATTATTTAATCATTTTTTGGATCATCAATATTTATTTACCCCATTTATTTTTGAGATTAGAAATCGCGTTGTAATTTTTATCTAAAATTTGATTTAGAAATATACATATAAAAATAAGAAGTGAAAAACAAGCAAAATAAATAAATAAATAGGGAAAAATATTGCAATTTTTCATGACAGAAAAAAAGTAATAGACAAGGCTCGAGCTAAGAGGGTGACAATTATTCTCAATGTCACTCTCAGAGAGTGAGAATGACAATGAGAGTGGTGTCTCATTGTCACGCTCAGAGGCAATGAGACGGGATTTCGACTCCATTGTTGACAACGAAATCGATCTAGCTGATTAATCCAACAGACGTGCTGGTTAAAGTTTTCTTTCCGCCAGTTAAATAAGGGAAAAGATTCGTCTAAACCAGTGGTTCCCAAACTTTTTCCTACACCTACTCCTTTTAAAAGAATGATTTCCTTCATCGACCCCCCCCTCACATTTTTCTCTATAATATGCAGCATACAACATAATTATAATACTAATAATCTACATATATAAAACAGTTCCGTAACTCACTAACTGACTGACTGACAGATAACGCACAAACCAAACCTCTGGACCTAAAGGGCTGAAATTTTGCAAGGTTATTCTTCTGATAGTGTAGGGGTGCACTAAGAAAGATTTTTGAAAAATTCTTCTCATATTTTTAAAAATTAAATTTTTAAGCTGTTTTTGTAACTTTTTTTAAGTTTGCAATTAAAATAGTAATCTGAGGGTTATAAAATTTATATCACGAGAAAGATCATAAAAATTCCTTTAAAATGAAATCTTTTCCGAATCTTTGCCTACATGTTCTGATTTTTTGATGAATTTTTAAAGATTAATTTTTAGAATTTAATTTATTAAATGCTGATCACGTGATTTCTTTTCTTTTTGCGATACTTTAAGTTAATTTTGCGTCACGTGCATAACAACGAAATAAATTGACAATTTTTTTTTCTTTCCAATGCGGTAGACGATTGAACATTATCCAAAAAAAAACTAAAACACAGTAAAAGAAATGTTCCTCAAACTGTACTATATTAACTGTACTATATTCTTTAGTATGTTCTATTAGATTTAATTTGGATATTTTCTTCTACTACATTATTTTGTATATTATCTAAAAATATCCCTTACGATTTTTTATAAATATATTTTTTGTTTTTTTTTTTACATTAATTGCATACATTGACCGCTGTATGTATTATAAATATATATAGAGTGGAATCTCGATCGATCGTTTTCGGATCCATCGTTTTTCCGTATGTGTCGTTTATTTTATCCAGTCCTACCATTCATATTGCTTTGTTATGTTTCCGCATCTATCGTTTTCCCGCATTTATCGTTCATTTCAATCGGTCCCTTGAAAAACAATAGATCGAGATTCCACAGTATATATATATATATATATATATATATATATATATATATATATATATTTGGCATTAATTGCATACGTTGACCGTTGTTAAAATTGGCCCAGCATGAGATCACGGAGATGCAGCATCCTCCATACTCTCGGAACTTTGCACCGGCAGACTTTTTCTTGTCTCCAAAACGGAAAGATTTGCTGAAGGGAACAAGATTTGAGGATGTCGAAGCCATCAAGAAAATGGTGACGTCCACATTAAAGAGCATTCCGAAAGAGGACTTTAAAAGTTGTTTCCGAAACTTATACAGCCGATCAGACAAGTGCATTACGGCAGGTGGGAGTTACTTCGAACCATATTAAATGGGTATATATTTCATGTAACATTTTCTAGAGTTATTAAATCAGTCCTGGAAATTAATGGCTGCACCTTGTAGTTTGAAAGACCTTTGACGTTAAATTATACTACTGCATGCATGTCGCAACGTTTTAGCTAAGAGAGAAAGATAATAGAATTCAAAAATTAACCGAATAGGAAACTTTTAACATCGGTGTATTATAAACTGGTGTCGACGAAACAGCAACAAACCATGGTATTAGCTTTGGCGAAATTCGGACACAAGATGGAGGCCTAGGAGTCAGTTTGGATATTTAGTAGCGCTACTTCGGGTGACTGCGCAATGTTTTGGCGACGAAAGTAGCATTGGACAGTCAAATTTCCAGAACTGAATTCCACTACGTCCCTTATAAGATAAACCGGAACACAAATGTCGTGATTGTTAAGAACATCCGAAGAACAAAGTTGAACTTGAGAAAAATTTCACCAAAAATCTGAAAAAATAAATTCTAATAATACCACACGAAGGGAAATGCTACAAGTGACTATGACTTGAGACCACCAAGAAGCGTCCCTGAAGCCAAATATTTCAACACCAGACATCATAAACACGGTATTAAAACTTTTTTTTTGGCCTGAAAACCAGCTGTCTACTTGGTATTAATTGTAGAGCTAATGTTACTATTACATTCGACATAGCAATTATATTTTCAAGGTTAAAAAAGAAATTGAAGAGAAATTTCTAAATGTGTTTCTTTCACTTTTAGATCAATTACCAAAGTAACAATACAAAACACGTGCTTATAAAAAGTGTTGTACAGCACACATCAGTGCGAAATTCGGTTTTTGTGGGAATGACCTGATACAGGAAAATTAAAAAGATGCTCAGATAACCCAAACTGACCTTAACCTCCCCGAATGTGCTATGTCTCTGATAGCTTGAATCTGATTCTATCGGATTATCTTATGACAAAGTTCACTAAGTTTCAAACTGTTCCTGTAAGAAGTTCTAGAAAGAGTGAAACTTTAAATCTTAAATTTTTCCTTTTTCTTCATTTACAAGAGGGTGAAAGCCCTCATGCAGATAGTAAAGCTGTCATCAACTGATATCAGTATCGTCAAGTGTTAACCTTTAGCTTACGGGTTAGCCCATTTCTCCCTCTTTAGAATGGCCATTAGGGGGGTTATACACACACACACACACACATATACATACATACACACACACACACACACACACACACATATACATACACACACACACACACACACACACACACACATATATATATATATATATATATATATATATATATTATATATATATATATTATATATATATATATATATATTATATATATATATATATATATATATATATATATTATATATATATATATATATTATATATATATATATATATATATATATATATATATATATATATATATTATATATATATATATACGGGTGGTTATCAAAACAATGGAAACACCTATCAATATTAATGGTGTTTAAGAGTTTAAGAATGTGCATCGTATTCCTTAAAAAACACGTCTGGCCACCGGCAGTTTTTTATGTAATATAGTGTATGTATTATTCTACTATCAGGTAGCAGTAATGAAGCTAAGGGCATCGTGCTTTTTTTTTGGGGGGGGGAAGCGAAAAATGTCACAGCTTGCACACATTGCGAAAAGGCAAATTGTTTGAGCACGTTTAAATTGGAGTATGTGTTACTGCAACCCCCTGGCTAATGGTTGTTTTTCGAGGTATGGTATCGAAAGTCATGATAGCATACAGAGTGCACGGAAAAACATCCTTTGCGAAACAGAATAGTGGACGAAAGTGAGAGCTGAGTGAAAGAGACGGACGAGGTATTGAAGCGGATTGTGACATGAAGAAAGTAAACAACTGCGACTAAAATGACCAAAGAGCTCAATCTGTATCTGCATGTTCCAGTATCAATCATTAGAAGTAGAAGGGAACTTCGCAAAGAAAGAATTTACGGAAGAGTCGCTATTCCGAAACCACTTGTAATAGATGCCAATACAAAATATAGTCCACAATGGTACCACGAGCGCAAATCCTAGTCAAGTAATATATCGAAAAATGGCATTTGGTCCGATGAATGATTTTTCACATTGTTCCTTCAACAGGACATGCGTATGCCTGGAGAACACCTACACACGTAAGATTCTGGCTGTCTCATTTCAACTGTCACTCATGGAGGTAGATCCATCAGGGTTTGGGATGGCATCTCATGGTTTTCTTCAGGCCCTATTGTAACCCTAAAAGTCAGATTGAATGGGAAGGACTATGTCGAAATTTTAGCTCACTAGTCCATTCTTTAGAGCAAACATTGTTTCTTGCAGGAGATGGCATTCTCCTGGAGGATAATCCCCCTATACATACAACTAAATCTATAAAGTATTGGTTTGAAGAGCATGAAAAAGAAGTCAAATATCTTATCTTGCCCTGTACAATCCCTCCGACTGTATATCATCCAACCACTGTGATCTGTATAAGCGGATAGAGCTAGGTATCGATATCCACCACAGCATCTCTACAGGAACTTTCATGATTATTCCCTGAAGAATGCTATAAAATATTCTTAACCATTATTCATGACTCGGACAATCCAATTCCAAGGTGAATCAGTTGTCATTACGTAACAAAGGTGATCCTGGGCCGTATTAATAAAGGTTTTCATGATATTTCATAGTTTTTCCATTATTTTGATAACCACCTGCATATATATATACCTTGGGCCCGTATTCTTCGGATTCATGCTCCCCTATCCCACCCCGTAAGGGAAAGGTAATGATACGCCAAGAAATAATGATATGACCAAATTAGTACCAATATACGAGGATCACAGTTTAGGAGCCGGGTCACATAGACCTAAAAAGGGACCCTGCCTGTTGCAGGGCCTCCCAGAGACTTTACGGGGCCTGGGGCAAACTTCTGTTGGGGGCCCCAAGAAAAATAAAAAATGCAAAGAGACGAAAACACACATTCAAATTAAGTTACTCATACTTAAAATTTTATTACATGAATGATTAACATAATTATTATATTTCATTACACTGCTCTCTTGTTATATTTTCTGAGGAAATCTAATAAATAAATTTTTTTTAAATTTTTTGGGACCCCTCCGGCAGTTGGGGGCCTGGGGCAAAGTGCCCCAGTTGCCCCCCCCCCCCTCTGGGCAGCCCTGGCCTGTTGCGGTGTTTTCTCCGTCAATTGCTATAAAATTATATCGATCAAAAATATTTTTAAATGTTGGTTTTATATTTTAGACATATTATTATCAATTAAACACCAAAGAAGTAGTTATTAGATTTACATGTGAAAGGCTTTGAATCGACTCGCTCAGTTTTCATCTAGCTATTTATTTCCAGGTTTTGAAATAAATACTATTTTTTTCTCGATTACAGAAGGTCTTCCGCACTTTATGGAAACGATTTTGTAATATATTTTTGCCGTTTGAATTTTGCGATAAAAATTTAGCAACTTCAGAATAATCGTCTGCTACTGTTTTGTTTTGATTGGAATGTAAAATAAAAGATTTATTTTGAAAATGGCTCCTAAAATTGATAGATGGCTCGAAGGTTACGTAACTGCCCTTTCCGAGGAGAAATATTCGTATCAACAAATTATAAAGCTGTGTAAAAATCGCGGTTATGGCATTTAAAAGAAAGGTATTAATAATATATTAAATTTGAAAGTAAAAAAGTCTAACTGAAAGTAAAAAGGAAAGCATGACCGCAAAACCTCATCCAAAGACTGTTCGAACGCAGGTAAAAATCAAGAAAGTGAAGTCTCTGATCCTAAAAGAAAATCCGCCGACTCAAAGATCCATTGCATCGAAACTAGGAATGTCTTCTGGCACTGTAAGTAAAATCATTCATAAAGATTTGAAGTTAAAAAAGATGTTTAAACATAAATTTCATCTGCTTTTGCTAAAGCATATTGCTGAAAGAAAAACAAATTGTAGAAAATTATATAAAAAAAACCTAGCTGCTGAAAAATGGAAATTTGTGGTAATACTCGATTAGGCATGGGTGTATTTAAGTGACTGTAATAAAAGAAGATCAATTTTCTATTGCTCAACTGACAGGAATGACCGTACGAAATGGCTTCGTCAGTGTACAGAAAAGTTCCCTAAGGGGTTCATGATAGCTGCAGGATTTTGTTACAACGGCAAATTAAAAATCAAAATTGTCTCAAGCCAAAATTAATTCACTCTACTATCAGCAGAATATTTTAGAACCAATTTTTGAAGAAGAAATTCCATTCTTATATGGAAAGGACATTGATAAAGTTGAGCTTCATATGAACAAAGCCTCTAGTCACACGTCTATATCAACTGTCGCTTATTTAGCAAAGAAAGAATCAGAAACAGGAATAAAATGTATCCCATTTAATGAAATACCTGTAAAATCCCCTGACACTTTTGTAATGGACTTTTGCGCTTTCAGTTTTTTAAAACGAGCCTTAGGAAAACGGTATCCAAGAACACTGAACGGACTTTGGAAAACGGTCCAAGAGGAATGGGGAAAAATTGACATGACAGTACTAAGAAAGCGTTTACTTTCATGGGAAAATTCGAGCTAGAACTATAGATAGAAGCAAATCACCTCAAAAAATACGGCATTTATACATAAAACTTAACTATCAAAATTGTTTCCATAAAGTGCGAACTACCTTCTGTAAATACCGACATTCTGTAACTAACTTTTTTTAAGGGGCCATTTCTATACAACACAACAAACAAATCGATAAACGTGAACTGCAGTACTAATTGAAAAATATTCTTTCTTACTTATGTTTCTTAAAACTGCTATGTACTAATCTTATTGGATTCACTCATCTCAATGTTAACCTATGGAGAAAATTTCTCAAAAGATTGCCCACTTGAAATTAAGGAATTTTTTTTTAATTGAACTCCGTAATAGAGAAAGCAATTTTACACCTGGCAGAATTTTTTTTAAATGCAAATAATGTTTAAAAATTTAAATCATTCGTGGGAAAAATCTGGTATATTGCGTTATAAACGCTCATCAATTCCTTTGGTGGACGAAATTTATAAAATAAATCCTGTCGCAAGGTGCAGAAAAGTCCAGGCTATCTGAAAATACCATTTTTACTGGATTATCAGCATTTGTGTAGCTGTAAATAGTAGACATATTTTCTCTTATAAGTTAACATTGAGGTGAGCGAATCCAACAGGGCTAGTACGCCACAGCTTTAAGAGGACATTACTATACAACACAACAGATGTATTAGAACGCGTAATAGTAAATAGTTGTTTGAAATATGAATGTATTTGCGTTTCAAACTGGTTAGCATGCAGCCTTCTAATGTTCATTTTTATTTTATATTATCTAATAAATCACAGCTGATTCTTGGTGACTGTATAGCCATGAATTTTTTACTTTTTTTAAAAATTATTAATCATGCGGTTATATAGTTATTAACTCTGGTCACATTAATTACGACATTCTTTATTTTACATAAATTATCAACGATATTGTCATTCGTTTTAGAGTGAAGGCCGTTTTAATCACGATTTTGTTTTGACACTGAAATACGTTATATACATAAGGTTTACTTTTGCGTAACTGTCTCGAGAAAAGAGACCTTAAGAATTTCTTTTTAACGAGAAAGTTAAAACACCTCATTAAGCATCTGCAGATATACATTAAATTGAAAGCCTGCGTGCAAAATTTCAGCTTCTTTTTCGTTGTAAATTTCGAGAAAATACATCCACATAATGTGGGTCGTTGGGCATTAGAAGAGACTCTCTAATCTACATTAAATACCCCCTAAACCTACATTAAATTTAAAGCCTGCATGCCAAATTTAAGCTTCTAATTCGTTGAAAATTTCGAGAAAATACATCCACATTAATGTGGGTCTTTGAGCATTAGAAGGAACCCTCTAATCTACATTAAATACCCGCTAATTATATATTAAATTTAAAGCCTCCATGCCAAATTTCAGCTTCTAATTCGTTGTAAATTTCGAGAAAATACATCCACATAATGTGGGTCATTGGGCATTAGAAGAGACTCTCTAATATACGTTAAACACCCCCTAATTTTACATTAAATTTAAAGCCTGCATGCTAACTTTCAGCTTCTCATTCGTTGTAAATTTCTAGAAAATACATCCACATAATGTGTATCATTGGGCATTAGAAGAGACTCTCTAATTTACATTAAACACCCCCTAATTTTACATTAAATTTAAAGCCTGCATACTAAATTTCAGCTCCTGATTCATTGTAAATTTCGAGAAAATACATCCACATAATGTGGGTCATTGGGCAAGGGACCCTCTAATCTACATTAAATACTCCCTAAATCTATATTAAATTTAAAGCCTGCATGCCAAATTTCAGCTTCTAATTCGTTGTAAATTTTGAGAAAATATATCCACATAATGTGGATAGTTGGGCATTAGAAGGAACCCTCTAATCTACATTAAATACCCCCCCCCTAATTATATATTAATTTTAAAGCCTCCATGCCAAATTTTAGCTTCTAATTCATTGTAAATTTCGAGAAAATACATCCACATAATGTGGGTCGTTGGGCATTAGAAGGGACCCTCTAATCTACATTAAATACTCCCTAAATCTACATTAAATACTCCCTGAATCTACATTAAATTTAATGCCTGCATGCCAAATTTCAGCTCCTAATACGTGGTAAATTTCGAAAAAATAAAACCACATAATGTGGGTCGTTGGATATTAGAAGAGACTACGTTCGTCTAAATAATGTCATTTTACATTAGAATATGTAAAATTTAATGTAAAATGACTTTTGTATACAAAAGAGAAGCATCTTTATAATTTGTTTTGTAATTTTTTCCCAAGTTTTTATTTTCAAAATTACTGTTACAATTTATAACAAGTACACCCTCGGTGCAACAGGAATCGATATGTTCAGTTGTACCAAATCATTCAGCATTTCTTTGTATATGTTTTTATTTGCTTATGGATACTAATACCTTGTCTGTTGACTCAATGATTTCAGTTACATTCAAAAAAGTTCAGAGAGAGTTGTATTAAGTATTTAAAAAAAATTGCAATTTAGTTTTATTCTAGAATATTGTGAAGCAATTTTATTGTAATAGGTTTTTATATCATTATTTGATAAATATTTTTTTTTTTTTTGCAAAAATTTACTTCATCACCAGTTTAGCAGGGAATTTAATACATATCTCTCGTGCAGTTTTCTCTGATTCTATAATTCATAGCTTGCTCGACGTTTGAAATAACTCTTGAGTTGCCAGTAATTGGTATGATTATGAAAAACTTGTATTCTTTGAAAGTTGTAGACTTACGTACCCTGTGTTTGTAACTACTACATCATTTTGTGATACTGTAAGACAGTACTTGTCCCTCTGCAAATAAACACAGAGTGACCAGTAGAGCCTTACGTGTGCAGTCAAAGGTCAATGAAGTAATATTTCTTTCGTTGTTATGGATTCACAAGGTTATTTAGGCAAGGGGCAGATAACATCGAATGCTAAATCTTTTTCCATGTATCTCTGCATATAATCATCTCGGCTAAACGTGATCACCCCATCAATTTTTCTCTTCTGAAATAGACTCAGTCTTCTTGCTCTAAGATAACCGCTAAGATTCGGGCCTTATCTAAGTCACTCAAATCTTGTTATTTATTTATGTATACCTGTTATTTATTTATTTATTTAAAAATATTATTATCTTAGCTTATTTGTTTATTTATAACTTTTTAATAACTTTTATTTATTTATTTATAACTTTCTTAATAATTTTTGTTTATTTATTTATTTTTAAAAATATTATTATCTTAGCTTATTTGTTTATTTATAACTTTTAATAACTTTTATTTATTTATTTATAAATTCTTTATATTTTTTGTTTATTTATTTATAACCTTTTTAGTAATTTTCAATATATTTATTCACTACCTCCATTTTTTATTTATTTTTATTATTTATTTATTTATTTATTTATTTTTAATTCATTACTTTTTTATTCTTTTTTTTAATTCGAATTATTTATTTTCTTTCGTTCGACATATCAATTACAAGTCCCTAACGTATGCCTACATGCCCTTGTACAGTGAGTGATAGGTCATTCCCTTCAGTGGGAGTGCTCATCACGTTTTTGGCTTTATTTTTATGCTCTAAGAGAGGAAAATTTCAGTCTTAATTTAAAGATACTAATCTGTAATAAATCCCTATATTTGTCTGAAAAAAAATCTACAAAACTGATAACCGAATTTTAAATGAGGCGTGTCATTGCAACGAATTCTAAAAGCTTTTACGAGTGGCTATCCATTATTTGTTATTCTGTACATTCCAATCTTAAATATACTCATCATTATTTTGATATAACAATATTGGGGATATATTTAAGCAGATTTAATTTCATATAAAAAGAAATAATTTTGTTCTGTGAAACACATGATCAGTTTTTATTTAATATATGTCGAAATTCTATTTGTGTTCACACGTATATTTTTCAATGCATCGTTATTAATAAAACGAAATAATTGTAGCTATTAATTATAATCTTCAAAAGAATCGCATATAAATATTTAACATATGAACGCAACCTTAAAATATGTATAAGGTAAAATGCAAACAACAGGAAAATTTGAAACCTTTATGATTGAAAAAATTATTAAGATTTATCTTAAAGTGTAAAGAATAAACAAAGTTAAGCTCCAAATATACAGTACTATTTAGATTACTTTATTCCTTTTTATTCTTTTATTTTTTCTTGACTGGAAGGTGGGCCATGTACTTTACTCAAAGAAACTTTCGTTTAACGTGACGTAAGGTAATTTTACTTCCGATTAAGGTAATCTTACTCATAAACAAAATATTCCATATTTTGTAAAAATACCTGTCAAAGAAGCTAATACCTGTCAAGAAAATATATGTGTACGACACACGCATATATATGTATGTATGTATATATATATATATATATATATATATATATATATATATATATATATATATATATATATATATATATATATATATATATATATATACGAGTTTATATATTAATAGTTTTAAAAAGCTTATATTTTTCTCTCTTGAAATTGCAGTTTTGTGTTTCAAAAAAAAAAATTCATATTAGTGATAACGAAATAAACCCAAAACATTCATAATGGAGAAAATATTTTATCTCTATTTCCTGAAACTATAAAAAAATTCATTCGGTAGAAATTGCTAGATGTATGCATATCTGTATTTGTTATTAAATGTTTGTTATTTCTCGAATCTTAAAGCAACCAAATCAGTAATAATTTACCAAAGGTTTATTGCAGATTATCACGGATTTTCTATTTAAGTTTTTTAACGTTCTTCGCTTACCTGTGTTCTTCCACCTAAAGACAAACAGCACAATTTCAAGAATAATTACATCAACTTATAGGGGAGAAAGCAAATTCCGGGGAATTAATAAATGTGCTATTCATACGATGTTTGGTCATGCAAAACGGAGGTTTTCTCCTGTTTGAAATTACAATAATTCATTTTCATCTAAAACAGTGTGTCAGTTGAAATCATAAGTCGTCAGTGAAACTACATCGATTAAAATCCTTGCATATTATGCAGAACGCATATTTAATATATATATATATATATATATGTGTGTGTGTGTGTGTGTGTGTGTGTGTGTGTACATATATATATATATATACATATACATATACATATATATATATGTACATATACATATATATATATATATATATATATATATATATATATATATATATATATATATATATATATATATATATATAGTTATTTATCGTAATAAACTGCAAGTCTGTTTAGTTAATGAATTTTTCTTTTGCTTATTATCCATATTATCCGGATTACCTGGATTTTTGATTGTCCGGATTGCCTATGATCCCAAATAGTCCGGATAAACGAGATTTTACTGTATATATATACATTATTCACTCACGATGCATAAAACTTTCACACGCTTGTTTGTAGGTCCGAATCCTTCAGTTACAAAAAAAATACAAATGTAAACGAAACTTCAAAGTATATTTCATTATTTTTATCTTTGAAACAAACCCACCAGCATAACTTAATTCAAAACTGTATTCGTACAATTGTTTTACAGTTATTTGTTGTTAATTTTTGTCATTACATTTTTTTCACAGGTCATTGACCTGTAAAAGAAAATTAATTTTTTTAAAGGAGAAAAAAAATTTTTGCTGAGTTTAAATGTTTCTTATATTTTAACTATGCATTGAAAAAAATTTCACATTTTTTTTTAAAAGTGTTTTACAAGAAACAAACAAAAAAAATTATACTTACATATGTTCAGCATACATAGATGGCAAAGCACACGAGACAAATAATCCAAAAGCACTGATAATTTCTAGTCATTAAATAGTCATATTTGCATATGAAAGAAATTAAAAAATTCTTTTCTCTGTTAAAGAATAATTTCAAACGATAATAAATATTTCGAAGTTATAAAAATGTCAGTCAGTACATAGTTTTATGCATGATTTATTCAGTTTTTCAAAATCGTGAAACAGTTTTTCTTTTAAGTCCCAGTAATTGCCATGTCTTAAAAGTTTCAGATTCGCGAAACTATTTTATGCAGACGACATCGATGACATTTAATTTTCCACGAAAAATCAGTGAACCGTAACCTTTTTCCACTGTCGTGACGTCACAGTATATTGGCTCGTGGATCATGCCAAATAACAGTACGAAAATCGTCTGCCACTGAAAAAAGAAGCCAGATAAATCAAAGCGACAACTTAATTCCAAAATATCGAGCAAATATTTGGGAAGACCGCCGTTAGGTTTACGCTGAGTAGTTGCGTAATCCGGGTAACAACAACAACAACAACAAATCCCGATGAGGAGGTATACACAGATGTTACGAAATAGTTTCGAAGAAAGGCCAAAACAGGTGCAATCTCGCGGAGCGGCGGATTCAAGAACGACGTTATTGCAAAGTCGTTTTCGTGAAGCTACAAATATGTGGCCTGTCCACATAGTTGAGGCAACAGCATTCGCACACTTGCCCCACAAAACATGTCGACCTTCACATATGCTTTTTAAGCTCCACCTCTCTCTTCAAAAAAGACTAACTTCCTAACTTCCTTTTGACTTGCATTCGCATTTAGGCTTCGGGCTAGATTCTTGTTTTCTCTCTGGATTTTTTTTTTTTTTAATCGACTCGCTCGGCGGCTTTTCCTCCCGGCAGGCATTTTTATTACTTGTCGCGAAAAAACATCCTTCGCCAAGTTGTACATCGATTCTCAAGCGGAATGTCATTCACAGCTAACTTGCCCCCATTTTCACGTTTTCTTTCTTTCGTTCATCGAGAAATTTTGTTTATTTTTTTTAACGCTTATTCTTTTTTTTTAAAGAAATTTTTTAAAAAAACAAAACATTAGTTTCGATATTTCGTAAGCATATTCAGGGTGTTTCGTAATGTATCATTGCTTCAAAAGAATATTGCCGAAACGTGGTGATAAATACATCTTCTTTTCCAGTTTTGTGGCATCATTAATTTAAACCACGGATCTGTAGTTTTCTTTTCGCGCTTCGCCTGCCAACCTTCATTGCGAGGAATTGGAGCTTACGAACTCCAAACTGCCCAGTTCACAATGAAGCATTCTGTCTAATCTTTTGTTACGATGGATAAACAACGCTTGAAAGCAAATAGTATGCAGTGACTATGGCCTGGTGATTTCTGTGTCACATAGTTTCTATCATGCTGTGCGAAAACGTATTCATTGGAATGATAAGCAGACGTTAAAGAGATAATGAAAAAACAGCACATTTTTTTTTTGCCTACCTTTGATGAAATAAGAGAAAAAAAAAAATCTGATTAATTTACTCCTAGTTATATCCATGATGAAAATTGTGTGGGGTACTTTTGCATCAGACTTCATCTGGGTATTTCATTACACGAATTATCATATAGACGAATGAAAAGTTTTATAGCCAACTGCTCATTAATATGTTCAGATTTATTATATGAGAATGATTTGTATTAAAGTTTGTCGGTTAAAAACTTGTAGTTATAAGATTTTCTATCTGATGCTTTCAGTACTTATACAGAAAAAAGAATACAGGCAGTTTTATCCACGATATTTACTTTTTAAAGTACATTAATTTCGTCAATACAGCACAAGAATCTTCTAGCTATTTGCCACAGTCACTGTGAGCGGTAAAATTTGTCTTCCATGTTCTGCAAGTAGTTTGTCACTTGGTACTGTAAGTTTATATATATATATATATATATATATATATATATATATATATATATATATATATATATATATATATATATATATATATATATATATATATATATATACAGAGTGTCCCATAATGATTGGGACAAATTTAAAGGGGAGGTAGGGCATGTCAAAAGGATTCAAAATTGCATAGCAACCCACGGTCTCAAACGTCAGCGCACGCCGCTAGGTGGTGTTGAAGCGGAAAGATCCCAAGGAGAAAAATCTGATTTTTCGTCATTCGAGCAATAGTCGCCTTAAGAGCATGCAACATTATTCGAATAAGGAGCTGGCAGACATGCATTTAGTGTATGGGCAGGCCGATTACAATGCACGAGCAGCTCAACGACTGTATCGCGAACGGTTCCCACAGCGAGATATATCGGACCGCAGTGTGTTTTCGAATGTCCATCACAATTTGTGTGAATATGGTTCATTCAGAGGTAGTAGGAAGAGTGAGGGTAGGCCTCGACTGACTCGTACGCCCTCCATGGAGCCCTCCATGTGCTGAATCCGAGAGGTAGAGAGGAATCCGAGTACCAGCATACGTGCCGTCGCTGCTGCCGTAAGACGATCTCGGAATACTGTACATCGTGTTTTGCAAGCCGAATCCTTATACCCATATGATCTTCAAAGGGTACAGGCACTGCTCCCCTCAGATCATCCTGCACGTGTGCGTTTTGCGCAGTGGTATCTCGGCCAATATGGCTAAGATTTAAATTTTCCATCTTACGTTTTGTTCACGGATAAGTCATATTTCACGCAAGATGGTGTGTTTAACCAACACAATGCGCATTTATGGGCTCACGAGAACCCTCACGGAGTGAGACTGCATGATGCCCAACATCGCTTTTCAGTGAATGTTTTGGGCTGGTTTGGTCGGTGACTACTTAGTCGGGCCTTACCTGTTACCATCACCTTTGACATCGGCAAAGTATCTCATCTTTTTGGAAGAGGTTTTACCAGGGATACTTCAGTCTGTGCCGCAAAATGGGAGAAGATACATGTGGTTTCAACATGATGAGGCGCCTTCCCATTATGGAAGATGTGTTCGGAACCATTTGAGTGCTTCGTTTGGTCAACAGTGGATTGGGCGTGGCGGACCGGTTGCCTGGCCCCCATGCTATCCGGATTTAAGCAGCCTGGATTTCTTTCTTTGGGGTGCTCTTAAATGTGCTGTGTATGAAACACCTGTCGAGTCTGAAATGGATCTGGTTGCAAGAATTGTTTGCGCTGCTGCAGATATCCAAGCAAATCCAGGTGTTTTCGAACGTGTCCGCCAATCCATGGTCCGTCGCTGTAACGCTTGCATCTCTTGTAATGGTGGAAACTTTGAGCATCTTTTGTAGCCTTTTCAATTGGTATCATCTACCACAGAATATGTAATATTTATGAGCAATGAATATTTCTGATAATCTCTGTCTTGTATTCCTACATTTCTTGTATCGCTGATACCACTTTCCCATGACGTTTGTGACCATGGGTTGCTATGCAATTTTGAATCCTTTTGGCATGCCCTACCTCCCCTTAAAATTTGTCCCAATCATTATGGGACACCTTGTATATATATATATATATATATATATATATATATATATATATATATATATATATATGACCACTTTCCTTTCATTGAAGTATTCTTCCGTTCAGAGCTGTGCTGAGCTCTAAATTAACTTTTAATTCAAGATAATTCAGTTATATACTCATTTCAATATTCTTCTTTTAACTGTTATGTTTTAAATTTATTTCAGATCTCGAAGGAATTAGTCTTTTTTTTCCTGAACCAACAACACCCTCGAAAAATTATATAACATACGTGCGATCAGTTGTGATCAATTTTATCTGTAAATGTTCAAAAACAAATAGTGTTCGTATCTGAAATCAACTACAGAGATTTTCCACTTTTCACATCTCATACCTACTTTTATTCAAATTTTAATATTTTAAATGTATAAGGAAAAAATGACATCAAACTTTCATAAAGTGATATAACGTTACAGTTTCACCTTTGTGTCCAACAGAGTCATAGAGGGGGGGGGGGGATATATGTAAGAGTGATCCCAACAGAATCTGTATTACCAAAATTATTGTTATTTATAAAGAAATGCAAATTAAATAGTGATAGTCTTCTGTTTATGATGGTCGGTGTCTCGAACATGTACAGCATGGGCTCGGGTTCGAATCATGCTAAAACATGGACATTCTTACTCTGAATCTTCATAGGAGGCAATATTGGATCACCTGTATTCAATAAAAGTATTCAATAATAATTACAAGATAAAAAGAACAATTATTTACCATGTTTTTAAATTTTCTGTTGAATCATATAAACTTGACAATTCTATGTATTAACAAATACTTTTTTAAAATTCTTTTGATGAATTCTCTCATCAACATAGAAGAAAATGAAGTTGATTGGAAGTTAACTTGCGTTTAACTTTTCGTTACCGTCCCGGCCGATAGATGGCTGCATCAGTCTACAAAACATAATTAACTGAAAATGAATTCAAATCTGCTTAAAGATGGCTAAAAATATTAAAATAATGCACTGTCATCGTGTCCTGAGCTATTCTAAAAGTTTCAAATGTCTAGCTAGTCGGGAAGTTAGTTAAAAATCGATTGCAAGATTTGTACTGGAGAAACACACACACAAACAAGAAAGCGAGTTAATAAAAATATGGTAAAAATCGCGGTGTGTATGGGCACATGTCCTCACTACATTCCGGCTGTATTGAAAATATAACATATTTTTCGATTCTTTTTTTAGTTCCATACTAAATAAAATTAGAGAATTTGATCTTAGATTTTAGTTCAAAGGGTTGTAATGACCTTTTGTCAAACCTAGGGCACAATACTTGGATCTAAACCTCAAAGTCAGAGTTTCACCAATTGAATTATCTGGGTGAAGAGAAAAAACCCTCTTACTCTGATTGATATAGAGGGTGTTGCCGAAATCGACCGACAAATTCAGAGGGGTGATAGTAGGCATCAAAACGAGCAATAAACACATAGGAATGTATGACCGGAAACGCAAACCTGACGCTGGAGGGCGCTGTTTACTTAATCGGACCATACCTCTTACCAACCTCACTGGATGGCCGGAAATATCACACTTTTCTGGAGGAAGTAGAAAATATAAGAAAGGTAAACAAAGACATTTCTGCGTCTTTGTTTATCCCCTAGTTGACCAGGTTTGCGTTTCCGGTCATACATTCCAATGTGATTCTGTTTTGTTTTTGAGTTTTCTACCTTCTACAGAAAAATGCGATATTTCTGGCTATCCAGTGGGGTTGGTAAGAGAATTTGATTTGGTCCGATTAAGTAAACAGCGTCCTCCAGAGCCAGATTTGCGTTTCCGGTCATAAATTCCTTTCTGATTATTGCTCGTCTTGATGCCTACTACCACCCCTCTGAATTTGCCAGTCAAATTCGGCACACCCTGTATATATATTCCCATTTTCCTTCTCTTTAGTGCAACCTGCATTCCAATTCAATCAAGATATGAAGATACACTTTTTCCCATTCACTTATTATTTTTTTTACCTTTGATACTGAATTCTTTTTTCCCCATGATTATTTGTTAAAAAGGAGACCCTTTATTCTTCTATACAAGGATTCGTTCCTACAATAATGACTGTCTGTTGGAACCGGGTATCGAACCTGAATTCTAGGCTCTCCGAAATATTTCTGCCATATAAAGAACTTTGACTTTTCTAATACCATTCCTCACTAGGTATTCGTCCACCTACACGGATGTAAAGAAAATTGCAAAACAGTGCATATATATATATATATATATATATATATATATATATATACAGGTAGCACTCTTACAGCACTGTATCTTACAACACGGTTTCGATCTAACACGATAAAAAAATTGCGAAACCTTTTGTACAACACTGTACTTCTACAGCACTACATAACAGGATTTTTGTTTAACACATTTAAAAACTAAATTACCCTAAAATAATGACGAGAAGGAATATTGAACTATCAGTGGCTTTACATAAAAATGCATAAATAAATTATAAATTATTCATTTATAGCTCTGTAAAATTACAAGGAGGTCTAAGCTGAGCTGAAAATCTTGAATCATTTTTCTTGAATGCAGACCCTTCCGCTGAAAGAAGCCGAAAATTCAAAAGGGAGCTGCAAAATTGTCTATGTCCATACCGTGAAATCTACAATGACTTTGTAAGAACCAACAAACAAACCAAAATTACAGATTTTTTAGAGAATAGAAGGTGCAAATACTTTTTTAGAGGATAGAAGGTGTAAATGAAGAAAAAGGTTCTGAAAGTGAAGGTGATACCGTTCAATCGAAGAAACGTTCTCGTTTGATTGTACTGAACAGTGATGAGGAAGAAATTTATTAATTTGTTTATATGGAATTTTTTTAAAAAATCTTGCTCTTAATAAGTTTTCGGAACGTAAACCCACCCCTTTTTGTACTGGTTCTAGGTCTCATATAACACGGTTTCACACAACACGGCATTTTCTAGGAACCTATCTACCTGTTATAGGAGGGTTACCTGTATATATATATATATATATATATATATATATATATATATGATGGAAATATTACAACGCAGCGCTGAGTAAACGAGGCGACGACAGTGCCATCCCGCGGAGAAAGGTTTTATTCGCCAGATGACCTCTAGATGCCGACGCTGACGGTCGTGCTAGTGAACGGGCAGACGGCCCTATAACTATAACTATACCTGTACTGTGAATGTAACTGAAGTTTGGGCAAGACGGCCCCTAGAACTATAATTATAATTGTAATATTTCAGAGACTGTTGTACATGTTACCTCAACTCAACTCAAATCCTTTTGTACATAGCTTCTTTTTTATATTAATCTAGTTTAAATATAGAATAGTTAAAATTACATGCATTATTGTGAATTTATTGATTACTTAAGAATTCGCTTCCCACACACACACATATATATATATATATATATATATATATATATATATATATATATATATATATATATATATATATATATATATATATATATATATATATATATATATCTGTGTTTGTGTGTGTTCGTTCCTAAATTTTTTGCAAGAGTAATCTTCGCCATTGTAAAAAATATTTTCTCTCGTAATCCTCGGCGCAGAGGAATGTGCACCTGCCCATTTCCTCTCTTTCTTTACACCTGGTATCTCAAAAGAATGGCGCCCGTTGATGACGCAATTAAAATATTTAACTTTCCTCCTGGTAAAAACATACAACCAGACACAATATAATCGTCGTTTTTAAAGTTTTCAGTAGTAGCAGCAACTCTAACGACTTTCCAGCAACATAATAAACGGTATTTTAGTGCACGAGCAGCACGGGGGCAGACCGAAGGCTTAAGGTGCTAGAGAAGGTTTTTTTGGTTTCCTCGAATTCCTTTTGCTTGATTGAAAATACCGAGGCATGAAGTAGTCCATTCTGATAACTAAAAAAAGTATGATTGTAGGATGTCACGTTAGTTGTTTGTGTCAGACATACTGCAGACGGTTTAAACATGCAGACGGTTTTCGACGCAGTACATTGCTAGAAGAAGAATTGTCTCTCAACCATCGAAACGTACAGACAGGCAAAAAAAAAGAGTAACAATTTAAAACAAAAAAATGGAAATCAGTGATAGGGGATGTCGAAATCTACAGAGAGAAGGTGCATCTTATCGATGCATCACTGCTCAATAGCTAAGTGGGTGAACCTTTTGGAAACTTAGTATGCACAGCATTTTTTTAATGCAAATGTGAGTTAGTGAGGGATTGGTGGATCCAAAGATTACGTTTCACATCAGCAATACGGGATCGCTTCCACCATCGGCAAGATAAAACACAGAAGGCGTTAAAATAGAGAAAAAAGGAGGTCTGCACGTTTTCATTCCTAAATATCTAAAACTTGCTGAAAACCCATACTTCGCTACGGAGTACATTCAAATTAAATACAACGGTCAATGTATGCAATTAATGCCATATATATATATATATATATATATATATATATATATATATATATATATATATATATAAAAAATAAATACAACGATCAATGTATGAAATTGATGTAAAAAACGAAAAAATATATTTATAAAAAAATCGTGACGGATATTTTTATAGACAAAATAATGTAGAAGAAAATATTCAAATTAAATCTAATAGAACATACTAAAGAATATAGTACAGTTAATATAGTACAGTTTGAGGAACATTTCTTTTACCGTATTTTAATATTTTTTTGGATTATGTCCAATTGGTTGCCGCATTATCAAGAAAAAAGAAATATATATTTTTTGTATATTTCGCTGTTATGCACGTGACGCAAAATTAGTTTAAAGTATCACAAAAAGAAACGAAACCACGTGATCAGCATTTAATAAATTAAATTCTAAAAATTAATCTTTAAAAATTCACCAAAAATCAGAAAATGGAGGTATAGATTCGAAAAAGATTTCCTTTTAAAGGAATTTTTATGATCTTTCTCGTAATATAAATGTTATAACCCTCGGAGTATTATTGTAGATTAAAACTTTTTAAATGTTACAAAAACAGTTTAAAAATTTAATTTAAAAAAATCTAAGAAGAATTTTTTAAAAATCTCTCTTAGTGCGTCCTGAAACTATAAGAAGAATCGCCATGCAAAATTTCAGACCTTTAGGTCCAGCGGTTTGGTCTGTGCGTTATATGTCAGTCAGTCAGTTACGGAACTGTTTTATATATATAGGTTTGTAAGGTACATTTACCTTGAATTAGAAACAACGAAGTAAAGAATGGAGAAACAGCACGCATACGGATTGTGACGACGGATTAACCGATTTTGAGAGTGGTATCAACTCTCAGAAATCCTGTTCTCAATTAAATAGAAATGTTGGCGTTAAAATATGCCAAAGGAATTGTGGAGATCTTTTTAGCTAGAATTCATTATAAACATTCTTAAATTTGCGGTTATTTTCTACGTAAAATAAATTTCTAGCATTATTTCTAAAAATATATATATATATATATGAGATTATGGTAAAATTCCGAAATTTTGTTTCCATTTGTATCCAGGTGAAGATAGGTCAGATCACCAGGTGAAGATTATCAGATTACACTTAATCTCTACAAATATACACTTAAAGTTTGCATTTAATCATTGTTGATGTTGTTGTTGAGTCTAGGAATAGTGCAGAAGAAAAAAAAGAAGAAAGAAAGAAAGAAAAAGAATTTACTTTATCCATAGAAGGGGGGTGTCATTGCCTCGAAAGAGGTTTGACTTCTACCTGTTGGTCCGCGGAAGGTATTTTATTTCCCTTCTACCACCCAATGGAAATTCCAGGGGAGGCATTCCCCGATCCGCCACCTGGGGACGCACCCTCTAGGGGTTACAGGCTCCTCCAAGGATATTTAATCATTATTTTATAAAGATTCAAGCGCACGTGTTTCCAATGTTTTGATGTTTAACATCTTTCTGCCACATTTGTGAGGTCGATCATCTATATATATAAAACAGTTCCGTAATTGACTCATTCATTCACTGACTGACTGACTGACTGACATACAACGCACAGACCAAACCGCTGGACCTAAAGGGCTGAAATTTTGCATGGCGATTCTTCTAATGGTGTAGGGGTGCACTAAGAAAGATTTTTCAAAAATTCTTCTTAGATTTTTTTAAATTAAATTTTTAAGCTGTTTTTTAAACTTTTTTTACGTTTGCATTTAAAATAATAGATTGAGGGTTATAAAATTTATATCACGAGAAAGATCATAAAAATTCCTTCAAAATGAAATTTTTTTCGAATTTTTACCTCCATTTCCTGATTTTTGGTGAATTTTTAAAGATTAATTTTTAGAATTTAATTTATTAAATGCTGATCACGTGATTTCTTTTTCTGGTACTTTCAATAAATTTATTGTCACGTGCGTAACAACTAAATAGACAAAAAAAAATATTTTTTTCTCTTTCTAATGCAGCAGACGATTGGATATTATCCAAAAAAAATGCATATCCCTTACGATTTTTTATAAATATATATATATATATAGATAGATAGATATATATTTTACATCAATTGTATACATTGATCATCGCATTTATTATAAATATATATATTTATTTTTTGGCATAAATTGCATACGTTGATCGTTGTATTTAATTTGAATGTACTCTGTAGGGAAGCGCGGGTTTTCAGCTAGTATGTTATACGTATTCATATGTATATCGTATATCGATACGGTATTGCACGCGTTATATAACTGCGGTGAAAACATTTTATGAAATGTGCTAGAGAAATGTTTTTCATTTGAAGTTTAAATCTCATCGTAAGGTCATCCCCCACTATGTGATAGAATGAGTTTTCATTTAATTAACTTTTCTAAGCACATTTAAAATAACAAAATAAATATACAATCTGGGGTTATGGATGTTTTTATCAGATTGGATTTTTGAATAGTTATGAAATGAACAAATTATAAAACATAATATTTGTAACTTAAAAAAAATTGTTATAACTTTTTACTAGAATTTTATGCTAAATCATCGGGGAAACCTGGAAGAGTCAGAGGGGGAAAAAAACTTACTGCTGAGTAAACTTACTGTTTGAGAACAGTAAGTTTGTATAGTCAACTTACTGCAACAAAAATGACTTTAAAAATGTGTAACTTTGTACCAGAATTTTATGCTAAATCATCGGGGAAACCTGGGACAGTCAGAGGGACAAAACTTACTTCTGAGAAAACTTACTGCTTGAGAACAGTAAGTTTGTATAGTCAACCTACTGCATTAAAAATGGCTTTTGAAAAGGCGTTGTACGGCGTTAGAGTTAACTTGTTTATTTAAAGAGAGAAAAAATCAAGCCATTTTTGTAAGCATGCAAACTGTTTTCTGACTGTTCCAAAAACATTTTTGATACTGAGTTTAAATTTCAGAGACACCGGATTTTGTCATTTTCGTGTACAACTGGTTATAAAAATTTCGTGTCTGTATATAGGTTACGTAAAATCTTTTGGCTTCTTGTTGTTGTTGTTCCTAATGCCCCCTGACCATAGGCGTTGCGTCGGGGGGGGGGGGGGGGGCACGTGCCCCCCAACTTAACTTGAAATAAATTAAAACGTTAATAGAAGTTCAATTAAAATCGGAAAATTTTAGAAAACTTTTAAGAAAGTTGGTTTTTTCCCGCTTTTTCAAACTGTGAAACTGAAGATTCCGATTATGTCTTTAGCCTTAACATAGTTTTTAACAATGATATGATCCATAACAAAAATTCGGTGCTATATTTTTTCTCATTTTTATTTATATTTTTTTCTCATTGTATAACTTTTGAATATTACTCAAACATCAATTCTATTGTTATTCAATTTAAAAAAATCATAATATTTTATATTTTAAGGACCGCCCGGCAGTCAATGCGCTGAGGAGGACCCAAACTGAATTTAATTCATGCCCCCCCCCCAAAAAAAAAAAGTTAGAAGCACACTACGCCTATGCCCCTGACCGAAAAGTGTCAGCAGGGGAGTAGCTAGGCATTTAGGGGCCCCGGGGCAAGGACGCAAATTGGGCCCCCTGAAATATTACGACTTCATTTTTTACCCCTGTCTTGGGAGCCCCGTTGCCTCGAGGAGGGGGGGGGGCATTGCCCCGGTTGCCCCATACTAGTTACGCCCCTGAGTGCCAGACCAGATCCAAATCGGCTTCGGACTGAGAAGTGCGGCTCCGGTTTATAATAGCACCACATGAGTCGGATTCCGTCTAGGCTAGGTACCACCATAATTTTTACCGAAAGGCCCCAGAGGCGACATCTTGGGGGATCGTATCTTCCCCACCCACTGACCTTATAGAAGGGCTTTCCGATCTACGGATTTAACGTTCCCATATCCGGCCAAGAGACGAAGGTACTTTAATGGCGGTTGTTGCTATTCCATCCGAGTGACCCCAGTACCTAAAGCCGACTTTGGCCCTTTTGTCTTCTTAAATACACTAACAGTGATATTTTGGTAAATTAGTTCTTGATCTTTTGATAACTGAGATTTTGCTTTTGAGATCCGAAATATTTGATACAGGATGCAAAAGGATGGCCAAGAGATTTTTTTTTACATTTGCTTTGCTTGGAAAATTTGTAACACTTCTTAACAGCAAATGAATTGGCTTGTTTTTCTGTTGCTCATTTACAAGTGCATTTTTATTATCAGACATATGTCAACACATCACTCGCTTAGATTTTAAGTGAAAATCAACCGAGTGCGTTAGCGGGTTTCCTTTGCAGATGTTTCCGTTTGTTAATATTTATCATTTCTTTCTCATTCGTTCAGATCTCTTCAAGACTTTAAACTATACCAAAGTTATCTTATAGCGAAGTATATGTCTTTTTGCTTTTCCAATAAGTTTTCTCTTAAATCTGAAGATGTTTTATCCTGAATTATAGACTTCTTATCAGCACGTTTGGCCGGTAATCAGAGGATTTCCCGAAATCATTGGCGAGAAAAATCTCGTGCTATTTTGGACCAGCCATGTAATATTTCATGGGTAAGATGAAAATCTTTGAAGATGTGTGGATGAATCGTCATTCTCATGACAACGCTCCAACAAATAATTAAGTTATTTGGATGGAGGAGGTCAAATGTTTTCCGACTTTTCTCAGGCAGGGGAGAATTAGAGATCAAATGGAAGGCATGACTTTCTGCTGTAACAATAAGAACCTCGGTCCGAAAAACAGAAAGTTCAGGGTTAGATTTCCGGGCCAGATAGTTTATTTCATTAGAATAATATCGAAATGCTTGACAGGGTGTTGCCGAAAGAATGTTTCAAAGTTGTAATTTTACTCGCAGCGGAAGAGGTAAGTTTAGCAGTCGCAGTAACATTCGAAATCCAAGTATTCTCGGGTTTGTTTGTTTTTTCTAATTGTAATTCTCACAACGCGTCAGGATTTTTTTAATCGATCTTTGCAGAGGACACCTTCATATATTCCACGCGGCTTCTCCTATCTACAGAAATCCTTTTTGTAAAATTTACAAATTATCAGTTTTAGCCTTAGTCTTTTTAATAATTGCTTCTTCTTCACAAGCACAACAGCCCCTTACAGGCCTTGGCTGCCTCAACCACGCGCTCCTTCCAGCGTCTTCTATCTGAGACGACTCCTTTCCAATGTTTAAAAGTCTTTTTCAACGTCATTTAACCATCTAGTCTGTGGCCTACCTCTATCTCGGAATCCCTCAGGTTTTTAAATGTAAAGATCTTAGTGGGATTATCTTCCGAGCTTCCCCAAACATGGCCAAGCCATCTTAATCTATTCCTACGGATGACTTGTGGTATTTGTGATTGCCTATAGCCTATACAGTTCAAAATTATATCTAGTTCTCCAACGTCCTTCTTCCTGCATTGGGCCAAAGATAGCCCTGAGGATTTTCTCTCAAACATGTCCAGTGAGAGCTGCGTGTCTATGCTCAAGGTCCATGTTTCACTTGCGTAAAGTAAGACAGGTGATACAATTTCTATTTCACATTCGCAATTGTTTGTTATTAATGAATATCTAAAGGTTTCTTACCTGTCAGACGGTTCTTGAATAAAGCATAAGCTTGAGAAAAAGCATAAGTCCAGACTTATGCTTTTTATCCAAATTTCATTTATGTACAACCACAACAAGAAACATAGAATAAAACATCGTGGTTTTTCACCTGTTCTCAGAACAAGTTCTAACTACTACATAAAAACATCAATTTCTTGCCAGACTGCACGCAGCGCCCTCTGGTCAGATTTGAGTTTCAACAACAGTTAGTATTAGCGTCTTATAAATTCTTAATTTAGTTTTGCGACTGATGAGATTAGATCTCAATTGTCTTCTCAGCCCAAAGAAACATTTATTAGCCATTTTGATTCTGTTATCAATTTCTGCTCTTAGTTTATTTTTGTCATTAATTATAGTGCCAAGGTATTTAAATTCATCAACCATTTCAAAGGTGTAACCATTAATGCTTAAAGGGTTGTTATAGTTTACCATGAATATAATAATTGCTACTGAAACTTAAATAAAAGTCCTTACATTCTGCATCTGGAGATAACTTTAAGAGACAATGAAACCACCCAACACACACACACGCTGAGTTTTCTCCCTTGAAGTGAACGAACCATTTTTGACAATTTGTTTGGAGGAAGGAAGACCACTGGCGTCTTTAGCGATTGTAATTTTGACAACGCCTCGTATTGAGCGATTAGAAAACCATAAAGAAAAAGATCACTACTTTAAAACAGTTCTTTCCCTCCCTCAAAATAAATTCGTATTTTATGGAAAGACTTATGAGGGTGTTATAACTCATACCAATTCCTCCAAATGTAAACTTCACTGGCAAATATCCTAATGTAATGGCAGCATGAATATACCTGGTACTTGCTTACGATCCTTTATGTGTTTTTCAGACTGAGTTTATGTAATAAGTTTTAAAGTATTTCGCTATAAAGGTAAATTTCTGTATGCAAGGGAATAAATGATTGAATTATAGAGGATGGATAAAATGCATAAATGGATGCGTAATGAGCCAAAATCTGGCAGAAAGTATACCTAGAAGAGTTACGGCCATAAAAGCAGAGTTGGTTCAACCTGTCTCTAAAATCCGACGAAACATTTTAATGAAAACAGTTTCCAATTACTCTTGTTCATTTCAAATTTTCCTGCACCAGTTAATAACTAAAAAGGTAATTTGAACAAGTTCGTCTATGGGTGTTATTCCTGAAATAAGTCACTATTTAACAAAATGCTAATGGTTTTCAGCTTCGAATTACAGTGAAGAAATGAATCATTAACATATATTTTGACAAGAAGTATTTTAGGTATGTCGCAAGTATCCTCTAGTCTCGCAGCAGGAGCCTCGGCTGAAATTTCTTAACTATCAACTAACCTATAACATGACTTGGTTAAGTCCGCTAGATCGAGTCCGCTTAATCGGGTAAAGTCTTGACCAATCATAGATGTGTAACCCAAGTCTCACGGACTCTGAAAATCTCTCCGAGTGACCATGAGGCCATTATGACGAATATCTGAAATCAACAACGATGTCCTTTGATAGATGCCATGAAAATATTTATGATGTAACTATCCATATTTTCCGAAACAGACACTCCTAAATAAATAGGTTGACTAATAAGAATCCATCTTGTTTCTCAATATCACCAAAACTATTGCTTCACAGGACCTTTGTAGTTGGTAAGTTGGTTTTTACCCCGAAGACGGGTGTATAAGTCATTTAAATGGGCAGTCAAATCTATCAAAAATGCTAAATATGCAAGCCAGTTGTCATCATCAAGTTCTGGCACAGGTTTTTTTTCAATGTCATAAGCAATTTGATTATATCAAATAAGCTATAAAATCTTTTTAACTGAGAATCTTTTTAATCTTTTTCCTTCGACTGAGCCAACATATTTCTGTAAAATATACGATATCGCCATACTCAGCATCCAAGCTTTTAAGAAATTCCTGAAACTAGAGATGATTCAATCTCCGAGCCCTTATAATATTCACCGTTTTGACGATGATTTGCATAACATGGTCGATTTTTAAAGCTTTTCTGTATAAATTTTCCTGGTGTATCATGCAATTGTACTTCATAAAATGAGAATTTTCAACAGCAGTGGCATCGTCTTCTATTAATACGGAATCGGCGCCAACGCTATACTTTCGGGTTTCTGGGTAAAAGTCTTTTGGAGTAATAGACATTTACGATGAAATAGTGGTGTCTGTAGTGCTACTTTTTGCCAGTAGGGGCCGAAAAAACGACAAATTCGGACGGTGGATTCGGTGACGTCATCGCTTTCCCGAGTAAATTGAAACCTTCGCCTCCATGTATGTTTTTGCGATGTATTTGGCAGAGCATAGTTTTTTAGGACTACAAAAAGCTTTAGGAAGGACTTTCACGAAGTCTTCAGCGGTATGACTTCATACGGCGAGATCGCTAGCTTCGTGGACGTATCGGAGACCGTATCGCCCCGTTCTCCTCTAGATTTTAAAAATCTCGCAAATTCGAGTACCCTTGTGGCTCTGCGACACCCAACGCGGGGGGGGGGGGGGGGGGATGTGGGATCGTCTCGGAAGCTCCGTGTTTCTTTGATCGGTAGAGGGGGAAATCGATAGAGGGGTACCAGAAAAAGCTACCTGAAACAATTGCATAATGCGAAGCAACTAAATTCGGTGTAGATGTAATAGATCAAATGGCACGGAAGTATTCCGTCAAATCTGCTTTCCGTAAGTGGCCTGTGCAGGTTTTTTATAATATTCTGGATCTTGCTGCCGTCAATTTTTGGATTTTGTACAGAACTGTAACTGGAAAATGTATTAACATACGACAATTTATTCAAGATTTAGTTGAAGAATTGCGTGAAAAGTTTATCCTCTCCCGTCAAAGAAAGGTGACATCTGAGTGACAAACAACTGCTGAGAACACTGGAAAACCACAAGCGTAAACGGATTCCATGTCAAACGTCCAAGTGTTAAAATAAAACACAGGATATTTGTTCAAAATGTAAACCCTCCATTTGTAGCAATTCTACAAAACTTATTCCTAAGTTCTGCACAGAGTGCATACAGTAAATTGGATAAAACAAATCAGTAAAACTAGTAAGTAACTAATAAATATTTTAATATTTCTTTAAATTCTCCTTTAAAATGTTCTATAAACATATTTAAATGAGATAATCCATTTTCCATTAAAGTTATATAGTATAATTTAATTTTTGCTTAAGAGAGACGTTATTATACTTAAAGAAGTAAAATTTTGAATAACACCATCTTTCAAAAATTTAGCTGATTTCCGCTGATTTCCGCTGATTTCCGCTATATATATTTAATGTAAATTCTGGGAAATATTATCATATGGAATTGCAATATTTTACTTAACGAAAATCAAATTTTTGTTAATTTTAATGTGTTTTGCCATCTAAGGTCAAAAGAGCCCCCTCCGCGGTTCTAGGTATGCCGAAAGTGCCGCGGTTCTAGTGTTAATCTTACAACTTTCTGGGCCGCACTAATACTTGCTTTGGGCCACATGCGGCCCGCGGGCCGCGAGTTGTACACCCCTGGCGTAAACCATTAGTTGTATTACAGTTTATATAGACCACTTCCCTTAAATGGTTAACCACTGGTACTTTTACCTTATATGCGGGTTGAGGTATGCGTCACTCAAAATTAGCAGTAATCGTTCATAAAATAATTGTTCATTTGCGAGAAGTCGTATGCAGCTCCTCTGCTGTCGCAAATAGCCACAGATATACTATTCTTACGTTTGACAGTGGAATGGGATATATTTTTTTTTTCTTTTCCTGTGAGATTCAGAAACCTCATAAAATATGTCAATTCTAAAAAACAGTCTCGAAAAAAAATTCTGATCGCTTCTGTATCAGAACATAACTAGTGTCAACAATTGGCGATAAAGGGCAAAAGAATGCATGATGTTTGAACAGGATATCTAGGAACCTTATTAAAAATAAGGTTCGAGAAAACGGGATCGTGATTCCAGGTTTCTATTACATCTGAAACCAATAAAAAAACTTTGACTCTCTGCAACCAACTTTGCCAAGTCATATTCGTTTGGATTAGCACGTTGTTAGGTACTCAGTAGCCTTTGTTTCACTGTTCCTTTTGTTTGCCTAGTTTTTAACCTATATTTTAAACACCGATCAATCAATGTTGTCATGTATCAGCTGGGGATATAATCATTTCTCACTTCGGTAGTTCTACTCCATTAGAATTTTGATACATCAAACACGCCGGAGTTAGATCCTGAATAACAAATATTCTCTCCTCCAGCTACACAAGAGTCCGCGATATCAACAGATTTGTCTGTGTGAAGTAACTCGTGATACCGACAGCGCTTATTTGCTGTTAAAACAAAGACAAGATGCTATTGCAATTACGTATTCGCTACTTTGATGTGACTGGGAACACCAACAACCGGAAACTGGCTTCACGATCTCGTGAAATGAAGCGAAAAATTCCTTTCCTCATTTCAGTTCGTCGTTTATTAAAAAAAAAAAATGGCTCCAATATTTTCTGTTCGAATTTACTTTAATCGGAGATAAGATGTATATTAAAGGCTATTTAATTTCACCGCGTTAGGTGATGAAAGTCTTTATTTCGAGATAATTAGATATTAATTATTGTTAAAGCAAAATATTAAAACGTAGGAATGAAAACATCTAGGAATGCTGAAAACTCGTTTTCGCGTTCATGAAAGGGTTAAACAATATTTCGCTCCGTGTCTAGGCCGGATATGGGCATGTTAAATCCGTAGACCGGTATGTTCTCTATGAGGTCAGAGAGGGTGAGAGAGGGTACGATCCTCCAGATGTCACTCCTGAGGTTTTTCGGTCAAAATTGAGGTGGCACCTGGCTAAATCGGACCCGACACATGTGGTGTCATTATATAACTGAGCCGCACCCCTCAGCCCACTAGCCTTTATGGACCTGGTCTGGATTTTCTTCCGGCCAAGGGGGCATTAGAAACAACAACGTTATTCCGCTGATTAATTTTCTAATCAAAAATGGATACATGTCAAGTTTTTCAAAGTCTATTTGTCGCTGAGAGAAAATAAATATACATGCTGATGGAACCAAGAATGAGAGGTATCTGTAAAAATTAACTTTGTATGGTTAATTATTTTACAGATTAATTTAGGAAGAAGATTGATGAGAAAGACGTAATAGAATGATCTTTCAATGTTAGTAAGCAGTTTAAACGACGATTCGCCGACAGACCAAAGTATAAATATGTTGTTGTTACTTATGGCAATTTTGGAACCTAGTCCATTACACTTGCAGCCGTGACTGCTGGCCAGTTATTTAAGGGGGCGCCGTATAGGTGGCCAGCATTACCCCCTACAAGCCGGTCTCGTAATTTAGAACCGAGTCAAGTCCGAGGCCGGAACACTTGCCCCCGCACCTCCAGAGGTAAATTTGAGAACTTGGAGGACATTGCAGCCACGCCGGATTTTACATGCACCAGCCGCCATTAGGTTCACAGCGATGAATTTGCAGCGACGGGTATCAAACCACAGACGTTCAGATCACTGGCCCACTGCCCTTGCCAACTGGGCCATCGCACCCTGTGTTACGTTTTTAAAAACGTTATAACGGGGAGAGTTAAATTAAAATAATTTATTAAGATTGTTAAGCTTACATACACTCTTAGAGGTGTTTTAAAAAAAAAGTTACATGAAACCTATTAATTCACTTGCGTCGTGGTTAGTACCTTTTAAGGATGCGGGTTGTGATAAGGAATAACCCATTAAAATACAATGTCTGGTTCGCTGCTAATGCCCCTGCTGTAGAGGGCTGAATCATGAAAATTATTTTAAATTAACTTGAAAATAGTTCACTGAAAAAGAAAGCTGAAATAAAATTTACCTAAATAGGAACGAAGAAAAACTACGAGGCAACCGAATGACATGACTAGATTTTACAAACAAAATAACATAGTTTATTAATGTATTACATTATTTACAAGTACCAATCCTTTTTGCCACTTAGGCTAGTTTCATTAACCGTGGAACCAATATCCTCTCAATATTTCTTATTACAACACTCATTATAGAAAACTTAAATAAATGACTTATCGAAAAAGTGGCTGGCGAAAAGAATTAAAAAAATAACAAAAAAAAAACTAAATAATAATTGAATGATCTTTTTAACAAATAAAAAAAAAGGGAATCATTAAATTTACCGTCTGCAGACAAGAAGGGTTATTAGGGAAATCGGCGAGGGCAAGGTTGTAGGCTAGGACAAGGCATGTCGCGAGGAGATATCATCATCTCGGATACATCTCAGGCAAGCTGCTCGCACCAAGGGCCCAGGGTCTCTCTGTCCGGTCCGCATATTACCATTCCTTACATGAATTCACGCCATTACATCGGCTGGCGGCTGCTGATTGGTCAATTGAGTTTACATCGGTATTTGTGTATTTGGTGCGCTGATGCTTATGAAAGCATGTCTGTTTTTCAAGAATCAAAACTTCCATCACTATTTTTGGTAATTTTTAGAAGAGTATTTGTAATTTTTATTTTTTAAGAGTAAGGTTAAAAAACTAAAGTGTGCAAAAGAGCAAAATATACATAATTTGCATCTTGCAATTTAGATTTTAATTAAATTTTTTTTTTTTTAATTTTAATTCAACATTTAAATTTAAAAATAAATAAAGCTTTCTATTTTTAATTCAACATTTAAATTTAAAAAAAAAAAGAAAATATCTTTCTTTCTTTTTAATTCAACATTTAAATTTAAGAAAAAAATTTAATTTTGAGTAATATTTACTCTATTTTATTCTACTTCTAAAATTTTACAGTGAAATTACTACGGAAATTGGTAATTTCTTAAAATTTTCCATGCACAAAAAAGAAATATGAAGGCATTTATGGCGAAATTTTCTTCTACAAATAGCTTGTCACTTTAAATTACTTTCTACATTAATAGGTGGCGCCACTTAAAAAAATTCACGTTCCTTGTAAAATATGGTGTAAAAAAATAAATAAAGATGAAAGCAACTAAGAAATAGATTCTATCTCATTTAAAATAAGCTTAGGATCAAATATTATGCAATTATCGAAATGAAAGCAACTAAGAAATATGTTTTAGCATTTATCTCATTTAAAATGCGCTTAGGATCAAATATTATGGCAGTTACGGATGCAAACTCAATTGACCAATCAGCAGCCGCCATAAGATGTAATGGCGTGAATTCATGTAAGGAATGGTAATATGCGTCCGGTCCAGCTCCAACCCCCTCCTCTCCAAAAAAAATCCTCCCCCGACCAAGGGCAATTCACCCTTTTTGTAGTCGTCCGCTCGCAAGATCGTAAGAAAGGAGATTTGCTCGGCGCCGAAGATTTAGGATTGTAGATCCTTCCACATCAGCTTGTGAGAAGGGATTTAACATATTTGATGATGAATACAATTGTATGTTGACCTTTTATCTTCGTTAATGCTATAATTTTAACTCTTGTGGAGCAGTTTGAAATTTGTGGATCATGCTCGGCGATGCTGTTGGTCTTCATGTATCCATGCGCGTCTGCAGGTGTTTTCGTGACGGAGCGCTGAGTTGCGCGTAAAACCATTTCAATGTCTGTTTTCGAGATGTTTCTTGAAATGGATACTTTTGCTAATCCCTTTATCCGGTGTAGAGTCTGGGAATGTGCAGAAATGACGAAGATCTCGTTACATTGCCTACCAGCCCAGCTTACACAAGGGTTTGGGTTCATTATACAAAATTTACTATTAATTGAAAAAACAAAAATAAAACACTCTAAATTAATAATTAACTATATTGAATACATACCAGCCACCAAAAAACTAATAAAAACAATATACCAGTCCCTTTAACAAGTAAAAGAATAAAATGCACATAAATGTTATAGTCATATTTAGTTATTTAATTATAAATTATTAGTAAAGTTAAGGAATCAAATATTAGTGCTAGCCGTGATCCAATATTTTAATATACTCTCATGCTACCTCCCATTATCAAAAAAATTGCGCACCTTTTTCTAATAATCTTCAGTAATAATCAAGCAATTAAAAAATTGGATCGCAGCTAGTTGGAACAAGTTGAGTAGAGGCTTACAGAGTTTCAACAATGCAAATATATTTAAAACAGACATTACCACGCGCGTTATGTATTAATTATATGCTATCATCTTAATTATTAAGTGTATTTTACTTACATCACACCCTGATTATGAATATTCCAATAAGACATTTACAATAGGGATCGAAAAGAAATAGAGTGGTATAATTTTGTGCTTTAATTTTCAGGCATGAAACCAAAAAATAAAATTTTATTACACCAAATTCAATGTGGCATCACAAAAAGAAAGTTAGTGATATAGCTTAAGGTACGTTGAAATAGCTGTTTTTGGTGCAAAAATTCGAAAGAAAAAAATTTATTGCTCAATTTCAAAGGCTAATCTTTTAGGATTTTAACACTGCTTTACTTTTATTTGTACAACCATTGGATGAGAATTTATGGCCAAGTTAATAAACCGAACACGACATTAAAAGGACAGAAGTAGCATCTTTATATGCATTTTCTGGAAAAGTAATTTTTCAGTTACTTTAGTAAACGAGAAAACTAATCATTTAAAATGCTTCCAATATATTTCAATGAAATTTCGCAATAGTCTTTTAAACATTACTATGTTTTGACCCAAAAGCTAAGCCATATGTGTTAATTTAATCACTACAGGTATCTGTATTTATAAAAAGATAATTTTTTAATTAGTATTTTTTTAAACTTTTTTGGGTATATTTCAGGGATTTCAGTGACATATAATTCAACTAAAATTTGATAATTTGCGAATACCGCTAGGAGAAGTTATAACTATTCTCCGAAGTGTTTCTCAAAGAATATTGCGTTATATGTAACCTGTGCGTAGTTTAAGGCTGTTGTACATTAATCCTATTGGATTCGCTCACCTCAGTGTTAACCTATGGGGAAAGTCGAGAATGAATTTCAGCGTCCCGCCAAGTAGGTACTCGCCAATTTCTGAAGTCCGGCCTTCGCGATAGTGGCTGCTCTACTTCGGACCCTCGTGTCCGAACACCCAACACAACTATCCTCTGGCCAAAACAACCCAGATTAATATCACTAAGTCCACTTAATCAAATCCACTCTACCGTTCGCCCCTCACACGCGATACAAACCAGACATCCAAAAACGCCGGTCCGCGACTGACTATTAAACTTTAATCTCTCTTTACTGTAAATCCATTATATTATCACTCACTAAATGGCAACGCCGACCACCACCATTATACTTACAATTGGGCATCAAAACTCCTCCCTCGAAAGAATTTTTTTAACATCTAAAATTACTTATTTTACAAGTAATACTTATAACAATTTCAAGAGTAACTTAAATTGGAACATTAATTATAAATACCCCCGCCCTTATTTAAAATAATCCTGTGTTAAACTCAGCTTTCGTCCAATTTTTCTTTTTTTTTTTCTTTCTTCTTTTTTAAATTAACATAATATTACAATGATATGTATCCAGCTCGGATACCAACATCTACATATTTTACAAACAGGTTTCCATAAGGACTTATACAACTCAAATAAATTAACAAAGTAATACTTAATATGAAAAAAATAAATAAATATAAAGAATTTATAATAATTGTAACTACTATCTTAACTAATAAAATTTACCAAAGTAACTTCCATTTGTTTCATTATTTTTTATTAATTATTTCTGCATATTTGTTACTCGGTACCATTTGCTGTATTCGAACTGTTGAACCAAGGCTCCGGAAGCTAGAGCGAAAGTTCCCCGCCACCATGTTAGGTCTTCCAATCTATTTTCATAAAAGCTAACCTCCAAACTTCATCTTAAAATAATTAGCAAATATTGTTCACTATTTTTACAGATAAAGTAACCCCTAGTTCTTTATTATAATTATTTTAACTCATTTATTTATTTAATAGTTTTAACTTAACTCTAAATCTATCAACTTTACGCCTCTCTACAATTTACACATCTGCACCGCAGCAACACTAATTATTCGCTGTCACATTATTGGTCATTAGTATGTTCAATACTGGCACCTTTTAATGTTTTATATGTTTGGTATTGGTTCTACAATTCAAGTTATAGCTAGCTTCAAATCTTCACGTAAGTTTGTTTTGCATATTTTTAATACCTTACCTCTATAAATGTTTCTTATCTAATATATAAAAATGAATGTTTGTATCTCTGTAATTGTATAGAAATCCACAGTTTAGGAGCAACGATCGTGAAATTTTAAATACAGCCGTCTTTAAAAACAGCCGAGGGTCTGAAGAACTTCAAAAATCGAAATTAATTACCGTTGATTTTTAATTAATAAAAAACCACAATTTTGAAACTAAATGTAAGCTGTTACACTTTGTGGCATCTCCCTCTGAATATGGCGTCCACGTTAGGGTTAGCTGACAGCGAGCGAAAAGATAAAAATAAATAAAATCAAAAAGTTTCAAGTTATATATTAAACCAGAATAATAAATGAAAATAATAATCTTTCAAGTCAGATTTTATACTTTAAGACATTTCGATTAACGATCGTCGTTTATTTTCGCCGTGTTATTTTGTAAACAAACGTTCTCTGTTGCCATTTTCATTTCAGACATTTCTTATTGAAACGATGTAATGCGTAGTAAATGCGTTAAATATTTCTTATCTAAAATTTATATTTTAAAACATTTCAGTGAAATTAACATCGTCTTCAGATTATAAACAGACGTTATTTGTTGCTATTTTCATTTTAGAAATTTCTTATTAAAATGATGGAATTCTCCGATATATTTCCATAGTGGAAATTTAGACACATTACAGAATTTAAAAAAAAAACCTTTTGTGTAATTTATATATTTGTGTGTGTTTAATTATTTCAAGTGACTCTAAAGTGGGCGTGGCATTTTTTCCACTAGCGTGAAAAATCAGAATAATATTGAATTATTTAATTTAATTTTTTTTGCTCATCAGACGACAGTAGCAGTGAGTGGCAGTAGTTACACAAGTTTGAATTTGAAACATTGTTTTGTTGTTTCCTAAAAGAAGCAATAATCCGTTACTGTATTTTATATTGTTCTTAATTTTATAATTCACGATGTACTTTTAAAAGCATAAAAATTAGTATATCTTAACTAAAAAGAATCAGTCAACTTAAGCACAGTTGACTTAAGCACAGTTTAACTTAAGCACAGTTTTGCGATTTATTTACGGTTAACTATGTTTGTGTTTAGCTATTCCATTTGTTTGTTTTAAAAAATGATTTTTTAAAGGTTTTTTTTGGTGTTTTATGGTAAAATAGCACTTAAAAATTAAAAAAAAGAAACAAAAACTTAACTGTAAATAGCATACTTTTTCTATAAATTGGTCAATTTGAAGTAATTTTTATTGAAATTTAGCTAAAATGCCTATAACTGCATAAAAATCTTAATGCTACTATTTTAATTTCCCAAGCACAATTCTAAAAATGTTATAAAATACGCAGCCCTACTTTCCGATTTAGTACAAGAATTTAAAATTGATTTCAGGACTTCGGGGAAAATAAACAATTTTTGTTTTTGCATGTTTTCTATTCTATTTACAGTCGATATAGATATAATGCTAGCAAATTGTCAAATGGAATGCATAGAGTTGCAATCTGACATTTAACTTAAAGAGAAATTCAATCGAGTCTCTTTGTTGTACTCATAAATCATACCTGCCCAGATATAAATATCCTTCACTGCATAGTCAAGCGTTATTCTGGTCATCAACGTTTGGAAGCACGTACATCTGAGAACAACTATTTTCAAGAGTTTCAACTATTTTGAAGCACACTAAGAGTCAAATTCGAACCAAAATTTATTCGTTGTTTTTTAGTATTGATGTGTATGACATTTCCCATCCCTTTTTTATACTATGTTTAATTTTTCATGCAGAGTTCACAAGGCAAAAGACAATTTGACAATTTTACTTTTCAGCTTTTAGTGCTGAAAGGCTGAATCTATCTAAATTCTGAGATGTGTATAACATTTCACATGTTTTTTTCCTATGCTATTTATACTGTGTTTAGTTTTTAAGTTGACTTTGGTTAACAAACATTCATATTGAACCCCGAATCAAGAAACGAGAAACATAGTTTATGAAGGTACTTCAGATGATATTTGGATCAGTTTAATTGAACAGAGATTTATATGGAGTTTAATAAGGACAGAATGTTTCTATTATTGCTACAGAATCTTGCATTTATGGTGCGTGTAGCCCAAACTGCAGATTTCTGTTAATTTTTTCATCAGTCAGTGCCTTTAACAAATACTTTAATACTTTATTTATATATTTTTTTGGCTACAGAATCCTGCATTTATGGAGGTATTTATATGGACAATTAGACATTTTTACTTTTAAGCTTTTAGTGATTTATTATAAATGTATATATTTTATGATATTTATACTGTTATTAAATCTATGTTATTTATACTGTGTTTAGTTTTTAAATTACTTTTTGTTAACAAACATTAGACAATTTGACATTTTTAATTTAAACTTGAAAAATGAAAGGCTGAATCTACTAAAATTCTGAGATGTGTATAACATTTCACATGTTTTTTTTTAAATGTTATTTATGCTGTGTTTACTTTTTTAATCAATTTTGTTTAACAAACATTCGACAAAATGACATTTTTACTTTTCAGCTTTACTTTTTAAAACTCTTAACTTTCCAAGAGACAATTTGACATTTTTTCCTTTTCAGCTTTTAATGGTTTATTATAAATGTATATATTTTATGTTTTACTTTTCAGCTTCTTTTGCTCCAAAGATGAAAGGTTAAATCTAGATGAATTCTGAGGAGTTAATTATAAATTTATATATTTTTATATTGGATTTTTTAAAAATTATTTGGGTGTATAACATTTTACATGCTTATTTTTCTATGTTATTTATACTGTGTTTAGTCTTTAAATTGATTTTGGTTAACAAACATTCCACAATTTGACATTTTTACTTTATAGCTTTTAGTGGTACAATGATGAAAGACTGCATCTACCAAAATACTGAGATATGTATACCATTTCACATGCTTTTTTTTGGCTAATTTATACTGTGTTAATTTTTTAAATTGATTTTGGTTAACAAACCTTCTTAAAATTCCGGGCAACGCCGGGTACTTCAGCTAGTCTATATATATAAAAGAGCTTGTCTGTTTGTTTGTCCGCTTTAGAATCATAGACTGTTTCACCCACCGGGACCAAATTCGGCACAGTTAATGTTTTGGACCCGAGAAACTTAAATCAGGAAAAACGAAATTTGGGGCTCAATTAGTTTTTTTTAAATTAATTTTTTAATGTTTTTTGTGCCCGATAGAGGTGCGTCTACCCCCTGTGGTTTTCCCTCAACCAGCTGCGTTAAGATGGGTGGTTTGAGGATGACGGAGGGGGCGGGGGTCGAATTCCAATGAGCGGGAGAAAGAGGGTTGGGAATGACCTTAAAATCAGACGAAGGTCCGCAGGCTCAAAGTTTCTTTCTTTCTTATTGTTTGTATATCATTTCAGTAGAAACGTGCTAAGCGCATTCTGTCTGGCCAGATGAACAAGAAGAGCGGGAGTGCAGCCCAGTATTTTTTTGATGGAATGCATGAAATATTTTATATCTATATATCTACCCGTGCTACGCCGGGCAATAATGCTAGTATCGTATAAATGTTGCATTTTATATTGCGCGTTTTAACCCTTCAAAGCAGAAAGACACGTATCCTTAGATGTTGCGTTTTATGACGACTGTGCCAAACTACCTATGGGGAAAATTTGTCTACTACTGACATCTACATGAATGCTGATAATCCAATAAAAATGGTATTTTCAGATAGCCTGAACTGTTCTGCACCTTGCAACAGGATTCATTTTATGAATTTCGTCCACCGAAGGAATTGAGGAGCGTTTAACACCACTATACCAGGTTTTCCCCTGGAATAATTTAAATTTTAAAATATTATTTGCATTTTTAAAAAAAAGAAAAGAAAAATACTCCACGGTGTAAAATTTCTTTCTCTATTACAGAGTACAATTTTTAAAAAAATCTTTAAATCCAAGTCGGCAGTCCTTGGACACATTTTCTCCATAGGTTAACATTGAGGTGAGCGAATCCAATAGGGTTAGTACACAGCTGCTTTAACACAATTTTCCAGTTGGTTAATTTAATGTCAGAAATTTTACATTATGAATCAGCTATTACCAGATGACACTCGTACGCATGCGTTTTCGTTTCGAATTTTGCGGTACGCAGTCCAAAGTCAGCAGATCTCAAACCTCTGACTGGTTGCCATCAAGCATTTAATAAAGGTTGCATAACATTTGACGAATGTTCTAATTATGCTTTGCGCTCTGTCATGATGAAAGAGTTCAAACCTATCCTACCTTAAAAATGCGATATAGGGAGTGATTTTACGTGGGACGTAATCGATTAACAAACTCGCATATTCTGATTTGGAAATATTTTGGGCTTGGCGAGTTTCAGCCTTCATTATAGATGTGACTGGCTCAAATTATAGCATTTCAATAATAAATCAATCTTCCATACCATTCCCACTACCTAATGTTGGAAATTTAGATCAAGGAATGAAGTAATTTTCCTCGCGACTATATTGGCAAATAGAGTTGTTCGACGATTTGAATGGCATATAAAACCAGTTTCAACTATTTCAATTGATACATAGTTTGGAAAAAAATTATTATTATATTTCTTTGCAATACTTACGTATCATTACAATCAACTTTCTGAAAGATTTGTAAAGCGATTTACAGAAGTTGAAACATATATTATGAGAATTTTATTTTTCTAGTGAGCTTATATTATTTTTATCTTTCTGAATATAAGCCCGAACATTTACATAACACACATACAGTGGTACCTCAGTACTCGTCGTTAATTGGTTCCAGGCGGTACGACGAGTACCGAACAAATTTTTCCTATAAGGAGTATTGTAAATTAAATTAATTCGGTCCTGAAAACCAGAAATTTCACATTTTATTGAGCAATTTATAAATTGACGGGGGTTTTCTTTTGATACAGAATCTTTAAACTAAACAGACATACCGTAAGTACTTTCTGGCGGATTTTAAGTTTTTTCCGGTGCCAGCCGATCAGTTTTAAAAGCAGCCCAACACGAACAATTCCAAAACACTGGTATATCCTTTCGTTACGTAGTAATCTATTGAGCTAACCCGGATCTTTAATTACCATTGCGAAATTAAAGTTAAAATGTGTCACAAATTTGTCCCGCCGAGTGGAGCTACTTTGTGACATCTGCGTTTTCGCCTTGAAATCCAAGAGGAAAAATTACTTGACACAAAGTTAGACAGTAAAACGATTATGAAAAGCTTGATACACAATTATACGAGAGATACCTACGTATATACCGATTACAAATATTGGATAGCTTTATCTATATCTGACATCAGCAGGGCCTTTTTATCGCATGGGCAAATCGGGACTTTGCCCAGGGCCCCCTGATGCTAGGGGCCCCCCAAACCCCTTGGTTTGTGCACCTAGTACTTCTAATAGTATATATAGCTCATGGATAGTCCTTATTTTTATAAATGTTCATGAGGGGGGGGGCCCAAATAGCATCTGCCCAGGGGCCCCCAGCGTTCATAATCAGACCCTGGACATCAGAGAGATCTCGGGTGCCCAGAGTAGCCATCAGTTCTTTGAGAAGATGAGGAAATTCGTCTTTCGCTACATTCTGCTCCTTCGGGGAGTTTTTTCCAGATAATTAATATTTCTTTCTCTCCATTGGTATTTTAGAGGACGGAAAAGTGCAACATCGAGAGGCTGGAGGAGGTGGGTCTGCGTTGTGGGTTATTTTGTGACAGTGTCACTGTGTCACAAAGTAAGCCCATCACCTTTCGATATTTAGGTTATGGTCTCATATCTCTCGGAAATATCACTACAAAAACGTTATATTGCTCCACAATCTAACTAACATATTGACAATAAAAAATAATTACCTGTGGTAGTTGGTTGTATAAGGTGTTAGCCTTCAGCACACAAAGTTTCCGAAGTTTGAGTCAATAGCTTGACAACAGATTTGAACAACACAATGGCCAGCGAAGACAAATGGCGCGCAGACGCTTCGTACACTGGCCACTAGGTGTCTTTGTATGTCGGACAAGCTGTTGGCGCTGTTCTTTGCCTGCCCAGTATCCCGGGCGCGGCGCAAGATCCGAAATACGAAAAATTACTATGTGTCACAAAAGTTACCCCTGCAGTCACAAAGTAACCCCATCCCGTCACACGGTAATTTAAAACAATAATTAGAATAAAATAAAGTAAAATTTATCTTCTCTCAACCTGTACTGAAAGGAGTTGGTTGTCCAATGGGATAGTAGCAAAGTAGAGGAGGAGAGGGGTTATTGCTTGGAAGGAAGTCCCCTTCCAATAAAATATCAAGAGCTTGCACAGGGATTCTTTCTCTTTTCTTAACACCACCGATCCCTGTTGTAGTCTCAGATTTAGGGAGTTTCACTACAGACCTGTCGAGAGAAACTTGCTCCTGCCTACGTTTCAAAATGTTTCTGGAGTGATACATTGTTGGATCCTTAAATAATACCACATTTCGGCTTGCTAGAGCTTTCTCAGGGTGATACATAATTTTTATCAAAATTTTGTAATTCAACCTTTTTAACTTAGGATTACGTTCCTCCATAACGGTCCTTCGGAAAGCAAAATTTCTGATGCTAAAACCGTCCGCCCATCCGTCCTCGCGAGTTATAATTTTAGCAGCATGCCAAACCTAGTCTGTATCGCTTCGACAAGCAGTAAACAGTTAAGAGGACAGTGGACTTTTAAAATTGTGAAATTTGTCCAAAAATTCGATTTTTTTATTTTATTGAATTGTGAAACTACGGACGAGTAGGAATGTGTTGCAAAAAAGAATTTTTAATTTTTGTGATTACTTTCCTAGTTATCGGCATTTGTATTTAATTTAGATATTATGTGGTTACTAATAGCAATAACTTTAAATGCGTTTTTCTCAAAATAAAAATTTCCATGTCAAACGAATATTCAAACTGCTCCAGGCGCATTTCTAATTATCGTATTGCTTTGAAATTTAAGTTTTATATACTAACTGTATATCAAATAAATCTTATTGAAATAAATTATGCTTCGTAGCTCAGAATTTCTAAATTTTGTACTTGAAAAGATGATTTATAGATATTTTGCGTAATAAAAAGGGTGTGTTCACTTGTTATTTTTTTCTCTTTATATTTTTAATGAATGCTTAAAATAAGCAATAAGTTTCATTGTTAGTTCTATAAGGTATCCTGTAAATAAAAATTACCATAGTATATGCAAAAGAAATGCGCATGGAACATTTTTAATTAGGCCAATTTTTGATATAATTAATAATTAATAATTCATAAATTATTAATATTTCAACATTAAATTTTAACAACTTTTACATATCTATGGTACTAATCACATATTCAAATTTCAAGCAAATCCATTCAAAACAAAAAAAGTTTGGTTTGAAGGTCCACTGTCCCTTAAACCAGAAAAGTACCAAATTGCGTTAAAATTTTGACATACATATATGTATATATATACATACGTACATATATATAGATACACATATACATAACATACATACTTATACACATACAAAAGAGGTAAGCAGCGATAAGTAAGTAATCCTACGTTACTAAACCGCAGTAGTTTCGTTAGAAGAGACTACCTGAATTTTTTAGATCTTTCTTTACGTCCGGAGAGACGGGATGCAGGGGTGCCGTTTTGTCTCATACATGTTTTAGTAGGTGTGAGGAGTACCGAGCAAACGTCGAGTAACTGAAGCAAACGGTTACCTAGGAATGACTGTATATACAAATATTATGAAAATAGTATTACAGTTATTATCATCATCATCATCTCGAAACTGTTTCATGGGTGATTTGTAAAACCATTTTCATCATTTTCAACAGACACAAATTTCGAAAGTTTTATCGTTATTTTGTTTAACATTCAGCATATAATGTATTCAGTTATTTTTGAATGATTTTTTAAATCCTGTCTTATTTTCAAGTAATGCAGAAGATACCACATCATGCGTAACACCCAGCTTTACGTTGAGCTTTCTGAATGATTTGAAAACTATTTTCAGGTATCCCCGAAGTGCTCTGTTGTTGTTGTTGTTTCTGTTTCTAATGGCCCCTGGAAGTTCCAAACCAAATATATACAGACTTCCGGCTGAACAGTGCGACTCCGGTTTATGTACTAGCACCACAAGAATCGGAGTCTGTGTTATCTTGTTGCCACCTCAATTTTGACCGAGCACCCCCACGGGTGACATCCATAGGCGTAGCGTCGTGGGGGAGGGTCCTCCCCCCCCCCCCCAACTTAAATTGAAATAAATTGAAACGTTGTTAGAAATTCAGTTAAAATCGGAAAATTGTAGAAAACTTTGAAGAAAATTGGGTTTTTTTTGCGCTTTTTGAAACTGTGAAACTGAAGATTCCGATTATGTCTATAGCCTTAACATAGTTTTTAACAATGATATGATCCATAACAAAAATTCGATGCTATATATTTTTTCTCATTTTATTTATATTATATTTATTTTTCTCGTTGTAAAACTTATGAAAACTTCTCAAACATCAATATTGTTATTCACTTAAAAAAAATCATAATATTTCATATTTTAAAGACCGTCAGGCAGTCAATGCGCTGAGGAGGGCCCTAACTGAATTCAATTCTCCCCCCCCTCAAAAAAAAAAAAAAGTTAGAAGCACTCTATGCCTATGGTTACATCTGAGGGATCGTATCCTCTCCCATCCTTTTTGACCTCATAGAGGGACTTTCCGGTCTACTGATATAATTTTCCTATATCCGGCCTAGACATGGAGGTATTTGACGGCGTGTGTTGGGATACGACCCGAGCACCCAAGCACCGAAAGCCGGCGTGCTACCACAAAACTACCTCGAGCCCCCGAAGTGCTCTTATACCAACCATCCAATCTCCAGAGAACTATCAAACTCAGCTAGTCAGATTACTTTCTGATTTCACTTCAGTAATTAAGGTGGAAAAAGGAAGTTGGTTATTACAACCACTTGATAAAAAGACGATATATGAATGAAAGAAGAAGCTACAGGGTTCACATAAATTAATCACTTATTTTAAGTTTATTAAGAAAACCTCATCTTCATATGATATATTAAGTTCGAAAAATCTTTATTGATATGTATGTTACGTCTGCTGTGCACATCTTGACGCTTCGCTAGCCTTCTGTGCTTTTGTATGTCATCTTACTTACGGTTTTATTTTATTTGAATATTAAAGTTATTATGTATTAAGGCTTCTGTGTACTATCCCTATTGGATTCGCTCATCTCAATGTTAACCAATGGAGAAAATGAGTACAAAGATTGCCTACTTGGATTGAAAAAAAAAATTTTTTTAAGTTGTACTCCATAATAAATAGAGAAAGAAATTTTACACCTTGGGACATTTTTCGTTTTTTTTTTTAATGCAAATAATATTATGAAATTTTAATTATTCAGGGATAAAATCTGATGTAGTTTGTTTTAAACGCTCATAAATCCCTTTGGGGAACGAAATTTATAAAATGAATCCTGTTGAAAAGTGCAGAAAAGTTCAGACTATCTGAAAATACCATTTTTATTAGATTATCAGCATTTATGTAGTTGTAAATACATAGTAGACACATTTTCCCCATAGGTTAACATTGAGGTGAGCGAATCCAATAGGGTTAGTACACAGCAGCCTTAAGAAGAGCGTATGGCGTATTGAAGACTGAAACTATGAATATGTTTCTCAAATCGCACCTCTGCTAAAAGAGTGTTACATCTCCGAAATTTTTGATTTTGACATAATTGCACCACAATGCTCTATAAGAAGTGCTTCTCATTCTCGAATAATGTTATAAGCCTAGTACCAACACAATCTCCTAGATGGCGCTTATTTCCCCCTTCCATAACTAGGAAGGGGAACTTGCTCATGCGCGATGAATAAAAATAAGATTTTTGTCAGTGCCTAATGTTGTTGTATTAAAATTTTCCTGCAATAAAAATTCTCATTAAATTTTATTTGGAAAATAAATTTGTATTTTTTTTCCAACCTGCTGTTCATGTTATCAAGGTTTTTTCTTTATATTGTGAAAAGTTTAGATAGATTGGGCATTAGCATGGAGATATGACAGTATTCCCTCAAGCTATTCAGTCCATATTGACAAAATGAGGTTACTAGAAGAGAGTTATATCTTGTAATTAAAATTCAAAATCATGCTTTGAATGCAATTGAAAACAACTTTAATAGTATATAGTTTTGCCTTCTGAAGTGATTCGAACAATAAGTTTTCCCAAAATTATCATAGGCATTCATTAAACAAGAAATGAAATTTCGACATATATCTTCTTTAGCTCTTCCTGAAAATATGGCGCTTTTTTTTTTTTTTTTTTTTTTTTGTAGTAGTAGCCCAAGGTTCCGTTTTCTCTTCAACTTCAGCATTTTCCTCACCAAATCTTCAGAGTAAATCTGTGTCATCGGGAGTTATGAAGCTTTGAGTAATTTCTTCATAACTTAAAGCGGCTGCATTATCGACGACATCTCCATTACGTATCCAGTCATCTGTGTCATCTTCATCAAAATTTCTGCAGAGAATTATCCTCTAGAGATAATTTGACGATTATTCTCAGTTCCTTCACATCAGCTGAACCTCGATGTAATGTGGATTCAGTGAAAATAGCCTCAAACTCCCTCCGAGTCTGCATACCTAGTGTTTATCTATAGCTTCTGCCTTAATTCTTAAGACATAATTTCAGACATAATCTACGTACATAAAGAACTACAAGGTTGACCGAATTCTATGCTGTTTAGAGTGACAATACTGAGAGTGTAAGTGATAGCAAAACTATGTTGAGAAATGCTATTATGATGAAGTATACGGGACCTGCGTAAGTCAGAAAATTGGGCTCTATCCCTAGGCAGTTTGGCCCGTTGATTGCAGCCATCGGCGACAGATAGCACAAGCTAATCACCCCACAACTCAAAATTCATTTATTCTTTTTGACGTAGGATTACGTTCCTCAATAACGGTCCTTCGGAAAGCAAAATTTCAGCGTTGTCGTGAGGTATAATTTTTGAAGTGCGCCAAACCCAGTAGCAGTAAAACAGTTAAACAGAAAAGTACCAAAATGCGTTCCAACAAAAAAAGTAAGCAACGATAAGTAATCCTACGTTAATAATCCGCGGTAGTTTCGTTAGAAGAGACTACCTGAAAATTTTTATATACATCATCAGGATTGATGGGAATTTGGTGGTATGATTTTATCAGGTCCAAGGGTGGCTCCACTCCAGAGTTGTTTGTTGTTGTTTTTTTTTTTTGGATGGGGGGAGGGGCAACGTTGGCTCTTAGTGTTATATATATATATATATATATATATATATATATATATATATATATATATATATATATATATAAAAGAAATAAACATCGTCTCATTTTAAATTTAATCTCATTTAGTATTAGGTCTACGATTATATAATTTTAGGCTATGGGAAAAAAATACGCCTGGCTTTTTTTCTTTTTTTTTTTGGAGGGGGGGGGGGGGGGAATTGCCGAGCCGCCAATGATCAGGTCAATGTTACTGAAGATTTGTTTACTATATAATTCAGCAGGGGGGCTTGTGGCGGCCCAGTGGTACAGCGCGCTGGTTTGCGGTGCTGAGGGTGCTCAGATCGAATCCTGGCGTCGCGCCACGAAATATGCCCCCGTTCGTGTCGTCCCTTCATAGGGGGTAATGCTGTCCGCCTATATGGTGCCCCCACAATAAAATGGGCAGTAAAATTGCGGCGTGGTATAGGCGAATGTCTCACGACAAGTGCCTCCGCATTCGAAAAAAAAATAATTCAGCAGGGAAATCTGCAATACAAGGATACCTCTCTTTTATAGTTTGTGCATTAATGCTTACACCACACCAACGGCGACGGAGACGAAAATCACGTTGTTGCGCGTGCGTATTACAAACAAATTTTCACTCCCCGGTTCGTCTCCGTCTCTGGTCTCTGCGGTTTCGAGTTGGAAAAAGTTCAACTTTTGTCTCTGTCGCCATGCTCGACAGCCAATCAGAATAGAAAGAGAAGATTATGCACATGCGCAAATAAATTGCCTCTTCTCCCCGTCTCCTAGCGGTGTGAAGGCTTTTATGATAGCCACAGACACAGGGGGCAAAATGTGTCTGTCTTTCGTTCTTGCCGCCGTTGGTGTGGAGTAAGCATTAGAGTACGATAATCACCAACAGGTCTCCAATCGACAGATCCTTCTTCGGTACCATGTGCAAGGCGAAGAGTAATTGTTTTTTGTTGTTGTTGTAGTTGTTTCATTTATTAGGAATTCCCCTTAATTTTTTTTCTCGGGTTTAAGGCTACTGTGTACTAACCCTATTGGATTCGCTCACCTCAATGTTATCCTATGGAGAAAATTTGTCTACTATTTACAGCCACATAAATGTTTATAATCCAATAAAAATGGCATTTTCGGATAGCTTGAACTTTTTTGCACCTTGCAACAGGATTCATTTTATAAATTTCGTCTACTAAACGAATTTAAGAGAGTTAAAAACACTCATACCATATTCCCCCCCCCCGAATAATTTAAATTTTAATTATTTGAATTTATTTTTTAAAAATGAAAAATGACCCAAGGTGTAAAATTTCTTTCTCTATTACGGAGTACTATTTTTTTAAAAAAATCTTGAATTCCAAGTCGGCAATCTTTTGACATATTGCTCATTCCTTTCAACAACGTCTTATCTCAAAAAACGTGATTTTTCAGGAGAGTGATTTTAAAGTTTAAAAGTAGAATAAAATGTTAATTCTGCTCTCTAGCTGCTAAATATTGAGCGGTGAGACATGACGATCTTTCAGGGATATACTATTCCTTCAGGGCATTCTGAAAACAGGCATAATTAAAAATCGCTAATTTTTGAGGTTTGGCGTTGTTGAAAGGTGTGAGCGATATTTTCTCCGTAGGGTTAACATTGAGGTGAGAGAATCCAGTAGGTTTAGTACACAGCGGCCTTAATGACACGAAGTTTTTCTGGAGGATGGCGGTCTGAAGGATTCTTTTTGAGCACGCCACTTCACAGAAGACCGCAAGGTTGGACTAGTGCGTTGATCTAGTTGAGTTGCGAGAGACGGGCCCAGGACTGCGCCTCTCAAAATAGACCAGATACCAGTTTGGGTTTGGTTAGTTCCTAAATAGTTGTTACAATGATACTACAAAATTATTTTTTGCTTTGTTTTTTTTCGTTTCCTGGCCTCGCGTTTTCTCGCAGTCTTCACTAATTGCGTGTCACTGGGGGATCCTTTTTTTGTTTCTCGCCTCTGGAGCATCCATTTTTATGCAAACATTCAAAATTACTTAGCCCTAATTCTTGCTAATCACAGCCATCCTAAATGGCTCCTAACTCATGGCACAACAGTCCGAATTGCTTTTCAGCACAGTGGCCTACGGTGCTCATCTCCGCTTTCATGACCGTGGGCTTGGAGTGCCATACAGCATATGTCTCGGTCAGGTGGTCAACCTGACGCGGAACCCCCAGAGTTAGTTCCCAAGCATGGTTGGTCCTCATTTTATCAACCCACTCAAGGGGTGAAAGGCATGAGTCGACCTTGCCTAGTCGTAGGATCGAACCCTGGACCTGTGGGGTGGCACCTTGACGATTTTGACCACTACGCCAGGCGTCAAATGGCTTCTAGCCTGCTGACTTGAACAGGTTTCGCTCTCCCTCTGGTCCCTTCTGTGGGCTTGGGTGGGGGCGCCTGGGTGCTTGGAAGGGATCGTGTGTGGGGAGGTGTCTGCGTGCTGCGGCCTGTTTCCACCAATGGGGGTTTCAACCTGGAGGGCCTATGTTGCTAAGTCGGGCCCCATCCGGTGCAGTGAAAACTATGTTGAGAAGTTCTGAAAGGTCTATATTGCAAATAAAATTATTGTTGGTAGTAAATCTATAATCCACCATTAGCAGAGTTTTCAGGTTTCTGTAGTTCTTAGTATTTAAGAAGGAAATTATGGCTCTTAATTTTAAAAAAAATCTAAGTTTTATTAAAAAACTTGCTTCTCGAATATACAACTAAGTAAACAACAGGAGTGATGGGGGGATTTCTGGTAGTGGAGTGCACATACCAACGCCTACCAGTGCTGTGGAATTTAAGTTTAAAAATCCAGATTTCTGTTCGGTTTTTATATCAGAGCTTATTGCTATCAAGAGGGGCTTGCAATATGCGTATCAAGTTGAGGATCAATTTCATGATGTTTGGATTTTAACTGGTAGTCGTGATTCAATTCAGCGGCTCTCTAATTGGACTATTATTGGGGACCAGACTAGCCTGGACATCTCAGATCTTTTTGGCCGGCTTTCTTCTGGACACACTATCCATTTTCAGTGGATCCCTTCCCATGTTTCGATTGTTGGTAATGAAAGGCCAACTTTTTAGCCAGGACTGCTGCTGAGGAGTGCGTCAGCCCTTGTGGGGCTCTAACGTTTAGCGATATTTACTCCCTTAAGAAGACAGAACTAAACCATCTTTGGAGAACTCCTCCATGCCACCCATGGTACTTCGAAAGAAGTTCGGGTCCGTCATTCCAGCTCAAGCCTAGAAAATATCAAACAGCCTTCTCGCACTTCATGAGTGGCCATATTAGAGCACTCACTGTTCGGTATGGTCAGAATATCTTCCCGGAGTGTCACTGGTGCTCTGCCGACATGGCATCCCCTGCTCGTCTTTTGACTTGTTTGGGTTTTACAAAGGACGAGGTCCTTCGGGACCCTTTACTGTTTTTAGACTTTTTAGAAATTTTTGGTTTCATGGACATTATCTAACCTTGCTAGACAATCTAGTATTAATAAAAAAATAAAATAAATAAATAATAAAAAAAACTAAGTAAAACATATCCATCTCGGATATTCTACGGACTCCGTATCAGTTACAACATACTTTATACACATATAAATATACATATATCATGAACACTTACAGAGAAATCATCATCCACGTGGAACAAAACTCCACCCCGTACCTCGTAGTACGTAGTTTTTACTTTTTATTCCTTTCTTACAGTCCCGCACTTCAACTATCTGTTGGCATCTACGTTACTGGCTGAGAGGAGGGGAAAATTATAATCCATAATTTGAATATATTAATTCCAACAATTATTCATATGGCGATATTTATAAAGCTCCTAAAGCCTCCTCGATCCAAAAGTTTGCTATATTTAAAACGTCTTAGATTTTGTGATAACTCGTAATTCTCGGGTTGACCGGGTTTTCGGATTCTTACTGCATAGAGAAGGAAAATATTCTAAATTTTAGCTGGCTGCTAATCGTGTGGTAACCATCCTACAACGCCTGTATGATTCCCATATAAATTTGCTTGATTGTGTATTTTACTCTAATTTTAGTTGTACAGAAATTTATACAGTCTAACTTAAAATGTTCATTAATAAAAACTACAAATAATAATGAGGTAGTAAGTAATAAATTAAAAATTTAAAAATTAAGTCGGATTTATACTAAATTAATCAATTGGTAAATGCACTTACGATCTTCGTGCGAAAGAAAGGTAACCAAAGCCCTATTTCTGAACTACAAGGAAAAACTCTTCAAAAAATTTTGCCAGCCATATAAATAGCTAAAAATATTTTACGATTGGCGAGATAGGTTCTGAATTCAGAAAGATATTGACACTCTGAAATGTATTTAAGGTGTGTTCCTCACTTGGTTTTGACTCCTATCGAATTTACCTCGACATTTGTAGTTGATAGGAATAACGTGACAATGTATCTTGCTAATTTACTCGATGAATAGTAATGAAGATACGTCCATCGTGGACGTAACAGTAAATGTTTACCATGAGATATGTTGCTTGAGTGTTGTCCTATTGTTGAAGCAATGGCTTGGTAAAATGATTTTGACATTAGTATGCTCTACAAAATGAACATACGAGTGAATTTCATCAAAGAATTTTTGCCCTCGAGAGACAACTGTGTGGAAAGTTCGTGTGATATCAAGTTTAGTCAGAAAAACGTCAGCAGGTTCACTGACTACTAAACATTTATCTTCGTTCATTGAACATATGATCCAATGTTACTTGAAAGACTACTAGCAGAAGAGGAATTTCAGTTTTCGAAAATCTGACTTTTGCAGTACTTACTACAGATATTACACCCCCAGAAAAGCATAAAGTGAGAGCAACTGACCTATTTAAGCATGTAGTACGAGAAAAAGGGGACGTTTCTTGGACGTGCCAAAAATGCACGTCCAAGAAAAATCAGAATAGCTGATTGTGGGGGACCATTTAATTCATGTATAGAATTTGTTTGCGCTCCTATCTGACATTGTGGTACTTTTTTATGGTCACAGAATTTTATTTAACTGGGTAAAGAGCTATTTCTCTAAATATTTAGGATTCCCTGTCTAACTGTGTCAGCCCTTTGTAGTAGCTTAAATGCACATCACTTAAAGGAAAATATCTTGCAATATGCCATGCCTGTACAGTGAGACCTGGGAAGAGAAGGATGCCGTATATGAGTAAGTTAGTGCCTACCTACCTCAGTACCCTGCTGGTAATGTATGAATGATATTCGAAAATCCTAACAGTTACAGCCCTCTCTAAACGATCGGAAAACAGACTGACAATTGCAATATGTCTATCAAAGTCTATAACGATGCAACATTCAAAGCACACGATTCTCTGCCATGCTAAATATATTCAAAATATATTTAGCAAGACAGAGAATCGTGCATCAGAGAATTTTTGCTCCAGAGAAATAACTACACAGCCTTTAAAGATTTTTTCCAAACACTTTACTAATAGTGGCCTAGCGATCCTCAGAGCAAACGGTCAACTTTTGCCATGGCACTAATTATTTTTTCTTCGGTAATTACAATTTCTGAGTAGTTCACTTACAGAATATTTGAGGAACAAATGACTTCTATTTTATAACAATATAATAAAAAGAACGGTTGCATGTTTCGATGTCAGTTCATTATAACTAATTATAACTAATTAATAGCATTTGTGGACTGTTCATTGTAAAAATCACACCTAATGAACTATTAATCGGCTCGAAACATGCCATCCATTTTTATAATATTGGGATTGATGAGAAATCATTTATTCCTGTTTCTGAGTAGTTATAAGGAAAACAAGGAATACTAGATGAATAAAAGTTTTGTAGGTAATAAAATAAAGCAGATAATTCGAGAAAAATATTTCTATTTTTTTTTAATTAAAAGAAAAGAAAACTGAGAACAGCACTTTTCTTTTCTTTAATTTAATTATTCTCATTTTAATGGTTTCAGAAATAAAATTTGCCTTTTATTTTAAAATAGGGTTAAATTTCTATTAAAACTAATAGAAATACTTAAATAGAAATGTTTAAACTAATAGAAATATTTTAAGATAGAGTTAAATTAGTGAAGTGAAAGATGAAATCTTTCACTTGGACTGGAATTTTTTACTTGAATTGTTATTTATTCCTAAAACTATCTAGTTTAGCGCTTCTTAAACTGTGGGTCGCGACCCCAAGTCGCAAAGCGAAATTTTGGGGTCGCGAAAATTTAATTCTGATACATGAATTTAATTCTTGTCGTCCTCCTCGAGTATCTAAGACATATATTTTATTTAATTTCTTCAAATATACTGAAAGCTTTAATTTGTTATGCAGCAAAAAAAACCACTACATCCGTGTCATTTCATCGTGATTTTCTTTCATTAATTTTTGTATACTTGAAACATGTATCAAAACTACTATTTTTCATATGTATATTGTTTACCAAAGAAATAAATTATTTATCAGAAAATATTTATCTTTATATACTTATTTCATGAGGCCGCAAAAAAATTTCGATGATAAAAAGGGATCATGAATGAAAAAAGTTTAAGAAGCGCTGATCTAGTTTACTAAATTTAAGTATACAAATAACTTTCATTTCATTCGTTAGATGGCAGCAGTACAGAGATGGGTAGGAAACATTTATGTGAAATTTAAATATCTGAAGAGCTAGATTATTACAAAAAGCAAAAAAATAATAATAATAAAATGCAGTATGTTACAGGAACTTTTTTAATTACGAACTGATTGGTTTTTGAAATTACATGTTTGTAAAATGAGATTAAATATAACCGTACATTTAGGAATATATCGATACAAAGTGAATTTTTTTTTTTTTTTCGATATTCTCCCCTTCTCCGCTGTCCGGCTATCTCTACAAAAACCAAGTGGGAGCGCGAGGGACCTTATGGGTTTATAGAGTCTTTTTCTGTGACTGCTTTTCGTATTTTATTTTGGTTATTGTTACTTTCTTTTCGCCTAAGATGTCTTTTGTACCCGCCACTGGAAATAACAATTTTTTAAAAAATCGATATTCTTAAATGCATTTATGATATTATTTAAACTGAAGTGAATTGAACGCTATTCATGTCGTATCATGACGCAACATACCACGGCGAAGTTTGTTGTTTTCAATTGCGTTTCCGTGCGTGCTTTCGTTATCTAACACGATAGTATTAGAAATATTAAATGTTTGAATCATAAGCTTGTGTCTCATTTAATATAAATATTTAGCAGAGGTTATTGCACCGGATTTTATTTCGTTAATATATTTTAAGTTTTAAATGGCGGCAATTATTCGATTGAAACGGAAAGCATGCGATGAGCCTGCAGAGGGACTTGTCATAGCTTTGAAGAAGCCGAAATGTGAACTGTCAGATTCTAATGAAGTTATATTCAAATTTGCTGCTACCCTCAATAATGAAGTATGTATATTTTTCTTTACGAAAGGTAATAGGATTTATATAAGTGTATTGATTCCAGTGGCGTACTCGGGGTGTAATCTGGGGGGAGCCGAGTTGAACGGATAAAAATATTTTTAATGCAAATTCATTAGGTAATTATGAAAATTTATTTTGAAGAATGAAATTCAACTTTTATTTCTTTTAACAAAGCTCTCAAATTACTTCAAATTTACATTAATCACTGTATATAATTAACAAAGCCAGTCCATTCAATCGTGATTGTGTCATGGTAGATCTTAAATGGGTTTTTAAAATGCGGAAGCAGGGGCTGCCCCTGCTCTGAGTGTCTCACTGATCAGTTATAGTATGTACTAAAGTTAACAATTAATTTTCAAGTGAGAGCTGTTCGGCAAGTGTTTATGGCTATTATCTCATCTATGATTAGTTATATAGTTTAGTTATTCATCCCCCGTAGATTATTCAGTTTCATTAATGTAGTCTAGATTTGCATTGGATCTTGTTCATGTTATAATTATTACATTCTTTATAGTTATGGAAATTTTTCTGTTAACTGTTCTAAAATTTTCTGTTTTATACAATGCTTAACATGTATACTTCTTAGTTAACATGAGCATTTGCATACAACTGTAATCATATAATTTTTTTAGCACCAAATTTATGTAACTATTGAGTTCAATATTGTTCGTATGTATTAAAACACTTAAAATCTTAAGTTTGTTTACATGTCATGTTTCAAAATATGATTATGTGGTTGAGCAATAGTCTGTGATTATTGAACACAATTTTTGACTTTTAAGTATTTCAGAAACTGTAACTTTTAAGGCTCTTGTTATTTATAGTGGAGAATCATTCTGAATTCATTTCAGTGAAAACTGTAATAGGAAGAAGTTGATTTGAATGCAGTATGTATTATTTAATAGGAAACTAGACAGTAATTTTTGGGAAATTCCTCAGCAGGAGAGGAAAGTGAAAATAAATCGTGAAAAAGGAAACCTTTATTAGTCAGACTTAAATGCGTGACTGAATTATATACAGCCATACATCCTATTAATACTAAACATTAATGAGAGTACTTAAACTGCTATTTAATATTAACTGATTCAGTGAAATAATTGTTTTGAATTATAATTATTATATTATAATACTTCAGTAGTACAAAGCAATTTTATGTGTGTCAATTATACTTCTGATGGAAATAAAAACCATTATATGAATTTAACTGTATAGAAGAGTATGATCTTCTCTGTCATCTGAAGTTTTATGTTCTTCCAAATGTGAGACATTGCAAATGAGTATTGTCCTGGTGTATAGTTAAAATGTTAGGGAGGCATTAATGAAATTAAGTTCATTGTTAGTTATTTATATTATTTAAAGTGTGGAGTTTTTGCTTGGTTTTGAGTATTGTATAATTCTGTAGATACCACCAGTTTGTGATTAAGAGAACTATCGCCAGCTTAAGTATAAATTTTCCCTGTAAAGCATAAATGGAATACGTACTCCATTTGTGTTTAACAGGTTTGAAAAGACTTCATGCTTGAAAGAGTATAATAAAACTCACTCTTTTGTTTTGCATTAAAATTAGGAAACTTATCAAAAAGTGAACTTAAAGAGCTGCGTACCTTCTCTCCCATATGGTCATTTTGACCTTTTAGTTCTGTTGCTTGTTTGGTGATCTCAAAACTTGTCATCCATGTGAGTGATTTTTTGCAAGATCTTTATCTGAAGAAAGCAGTTCTTGGCTATCATACCTTTCTATGAAAAATGTGACTGAAATTTTAAACACTATCTAAAGATCATCGGATGTGCTGAACAAGGTGATAAATTTCGCCTACTTGTTAGCTTGAAAAGATTGTTTTCTTATGTAGCCAGGTCATATTATGTTACTTATGTTGATATATCTGTCTATAACAATTTTTAAAAGTTTTGTTGTAGTTGGATAATTTTGGTAATTTAGAGTAGATTGTGATCAGTTAAAGTATGAGTAGAGTCTTTAGTTTTCATATATATATATATATATAATTAATTCCATTTTAAATTTCATTGGTTATGATATTTTATCAGATTTTGACGTACAGGAAATTTTGAAACATCTTGTTTAGATGCAATCCGTTCAATTTTGTTTGATACAGGTCTGGGTTGAGTTGGTATAAATTTTTCAGTTTTCCTAGTGCATTTGTTCTTTATTATTTATCTTTCTGTATTATTTTAATCACAATTTTATTGTCTTTCCTGACTTATAAGGACAACAAAAGTTCAGTTAGAAAAATGTAAATTCAGACATTCTACTGATCAGAAAGACAAATTCAAAAATCTTGTTTTTGTTATTTTCTGGTTTCTGTGAATGTATAAAATTATAATTTTGCATCCTGCTTCTTTTAGCATACCTCGTGTATTAATATGTAGAATTTTACTATTTTGATTTTAACATAATACTTAACTGCTGCTTGCAGGTTTTCATAACTTTTCCAGACCTGCCAACTATCCGTATTTACGCTGGTAATGCCAGATTTTTAATTCATCTTTTGGGTTTCGGGAATGGACACTATTGTTACCGGATTTTTAGTTGCATAACAAAAATATCTACTCAGTTCAGGTCATCTATGTCAAGGGAAACCTTAGAAAATTTGCTAATATGCAAATTGAACCCACAAGGACACTGAATTTTTAAAAAGAGCAAAATCAGCTACTGTAAATGCTACAAAAATTCCAAGATTTTCTGCCATTAATTAAAACAAACATTATAAAGAAATAGAAGTACTCAAAATGTAGACTGCTGGGAGTCCCTGCTAGTGTAAATATGATGTACATTAAAATGTTTGATTACAAATTCCAAATATATAACTTTTGTTTAATATTATAATTTCAAGATGTGCTGAACAGTAAGGAAATATTTTGAACTATGTAATATTATTAAAGAGATCCTATAAACTATAAGTAAGTATGCATTATAATTTTTATGATTTTTTACTTTACTGTTTTGTGTTATGTCGATTATTTTATGCACGGTAGAATATTGCAGGATTTCGCGCTTACTGAGGTTGGCAGGTCTGCTTTTCACAGGTAGTGTGTCACTTTTAAGAGGGCTAGAGCAAATCATTCTAAATATTTTTACTGCTGATGTTGATCCTTTTTGGTACTTCCATGCTTTTTTAACCTAAATATACTTGTGTATTTTGAATGTTTTTAAAATTATTTATGAAATATGTTTTAAATTTTGTGATTTCTAGGATATATTAAATTGATTTATCTTGCACTTAAGTTTTAAGAAAATTTCTAAACCATTGTAATTTTTTGTTTGTTTTGTTGTTTTTAATTATACTGCTGTAGATAGACTGCTTAGGGTGAAAATATCACCATTTTTACTATTTCAGGAAAGGTGAATTTTGTAGCCTTCTCAACTGGCATATAATTTATTGAAAAGTGTGATTAAATGGCATATCTTTTGTTTTATTAGTTTTTAGGATTTTATTTCTCTGATTATAATTGCTAATACTTTTTATATTAAGTAATGAATTATATTTATCACAATTTAATCAATTTGATTACTAAACACAAATTTGTACAACATTAAAAAATAATCTTTCTATTTTCAGAAAGAATCTATAAGAGATCATGTTCAAGCTGCTTTATCCAAAGAAAAAGAAAAAACTTCTAAGGTCACCAAATGGAGGGATCCTAAAAATATTGCAGTCAATGAGAACAAAATTAAAAATTTGCGGGAAAAGCTACAAGCTGAACACAAGAGTATAAATGAAAAAAAGAAGTTAGATTTTCTGAACAACAGGCGTCTCATTCTCACTGAAGAATTTCAAGAACCAGAGGATTCCTCCTGCAAAGGGGTTGAAATCAGAAAGTTATTTCATCTTTATGACATCATTGAGGAAAATGAAGATATTAAAAAACAGGTACTTTTGACAGTTTTAAACCTAGCATTTTTGTAGATTAAAAAAAATTTTAAGACATTTTTTTGTACATTTGTAAAATCATATGCTAAAGTAACTTGAACTGTCCTGTATTTGTAAATTGTGTAAACTGTGATTGCAAATTTTTACATTTTAAATCTACATTCAAGACATATTTATGTTAATAGGTTATTTCTTAATCTATGATAAATTTATTTAGATCAGTGTTCAGGTTTTCTTGGATTAGTTGAGCATTCTTAAAGATATTGTGGACTTAGTGTTTAGCTTCATTTTTTGAGCAAGGGAGGAACAGTTCATGGGCTCTCCTATCCCAACTCCAGTACAAATATTTTTATGGTCATACAGTTCACTAATTTTTAAATGTATCTCTTAATTTTACTGCCCACAGCAAATGCATTTTTGAAAATTACTTTATTCAGAGTCAACTCCTTACTAATAAATTGTCAAAGATATAGGTGTGTCTTTGTTCCCATTTGGACCTAAAATCTCCTGCTAATTGAGTAGTAGCCCAGAACTTTTCTGGATTGACATTATTGTGTTACATCAATTCTGCAACTTGTTCTTTTTCTAAATATTTATCAAACAGATTGGTTATGTATATGATTAGTTTACAATTAATGGATTAAAAATAGGGAACTATATTTAACCACTTAGCTGTCTTGCCTAAACTAAGCTTGGGCAAACAATCTCATATGTTTTGTTATACCAAAACACAGTTCAGGCATGCTTCAAATTTCTGGGACTATCTTGCTTTTTCTGAATTTTCAAGATAATTCTTGATTTTAGCATATTAACAATAGATGGCAGCACTACACAATTCAAATATGAATATACAGTTATTCTGAATATTAGTTTGGTGCACTTTGTTAATCTGATTTTTACGAAATTTTGAAATAAGGACATAAATTATGATTTTATTATATTAGTCTTATTGAAAGACATTTTTACACAAGAAAAGTGCACTAAGAATGGCTTCTTATATGGAATGTATAATGACGATTCCAATGAAGAAGAATGCACTTTGGATACTTCTGGTTCAGAATCTAATAGCATAGATGATATATCTGAAATGGTAGGTTATTCGGATACAAGTATTTCTGTTGCTAGACAGTGGTGTTCTGTAGATACTAGAGCCATGTTGAAACCTATCCCGCCAAGTTTACGATGTCAGCAAACATCACGGATGACATTAAATGTTCACAGTAGTGAAGACCATTTAGAATATTTAAAAAAAAAATTTGGATGAAGAACTGATGAAACTTGTATGCACAGAAAGCAAACAATATGCCAAGCAGTTTTATGTCTCAAAATAGACTAAAAAAGAACTCTTGTATAAATAAATAGTATGATAATGATGAGAATAAAATGCGTATGTATATTTTCATTGTCATTTTATAAGGCATTGTAAAAAAGCCCGAAGAAAAATTGTATTGGACTAATAAACTCTTATCAGTGCCAATTTTCCTTAAATTGTTGCCTTAGAGACAATTCACTTTGATTAGCAAATTTTTGCATTTTTCTAACAATCTGTCCAATTTCTCATACAAACCCTAAAAAATTTGGCCTTTTTTTATTATTTTAAAAACAAATTCTGCAGTTCTTATAAATTGGACAGAGACATCTCAATAGGTGAAATTTTGGTATTATATAAAGGCTGTTTAGGATAGATACAATATATACATTTGAAGCATGCAAGATATGATGTCAAATTGTTTATGCTCTTTCAAAACAAAAGTGGTTCTATGTAGAACTCAATTATATACGTTGGAAAGGGAACTGTGTTGAACACACCTATTTCATTGCAAGTGGTATTGACACTGATGCACAATTTACTGGACATAGGTTTCTGCATCACAACGGATAACTTTTATATTTCTCCATAATTAGCTGATATTCTTGTATCGTCTAAAACAGATACCGTAATTTCACACCTAAGTGCTGCAGAGACTGAAATTTCTTTTTTTAAAAACGAAATTGGGGTAAGCGCCGCATATAAACTTTTCTTAGTTATTATACCATAACCAAATATTTTGACACCAGCAGGAATTTTAGGTTATTTCTGTAATAAACTAATATATTTTAATGTAATAACTTCAATATAGTGCTAATTTTAAATATTTCTCTTAATAAATTATACTTTAACAATAGAAGTGCCGAATGACACCCCATATCTTTAAACGCCATAGGCAGTCATTTTGACTGCTAAGATTTGCTTTATCTAAAACTGCTTTTTGTAATGAAATGTCATGTACCACTACACGTCTACCATAGTGCAATGCAAAAGAGATTTTTATTTCACAGTAACACATGATAAATTACTAAAACATAAAAAAAAAAAATCATGGAACATCATATGGGTAAAATACATAAAGCATATAAGTATGAATAAAAATAATAGACTTAGGTATGTACTTATACTAATAACCATCAAAAGAAAAATATAAGATGCACAGCTAAGATTTACTGATCCATCAAAACCATCAAAGTCTTCATCTTCCATATCAAAATTGAAAATAGACAAAAAAAATTGATCAATTTTAGTCCCTGGATAGTCTAGATCTTTCTCACTGGAAGAAGTTGTCAGAATTGTCATCGTCACCGGCATTGGGAACAATGGGCATTGTCTTAATGGAGACACCTCTTCATGCTTGAGAGACCCACTTTGTGACTTCTATGAATGTTGCCTTTCACACAGTTCTTCGTTTTGTGTAGGAATGTAGACTTACAATCATCCATAATTTCCAGAAACTTCACATTTGGCATTTGAATGCTTTGTTTATAGCCAAATTAAGTGGTTGAATTAATTTTGTCAAACCTCTAGGAATTATTGTTAAATTTGCAGACACAGTTTTCACTGCAACTTTAACAGGCTCTGACAAGTAGGCTTTCATCTATTATAAGTAGCCCTTTTGGATTGAAAAATGCCCCTATCCTTTTCTGCCAGACTTTGTTTAACCAATCTTGCATTACTGTTTCATTCATCCATCCTTTCCAATTCATGCCGATCACAATGTCATTAGGAAATTCTCCTTTGGGGAGAGTTTTTCTTTTAAAACCCAACAGAGGTTTCAGTTTTTTTACGCTTGCTGCGCAAGACAAGACACGAGAGTAAATGACATTTTCTCGTGACCGGTAGTAACAATACTCACTGTAGTTTTGCCAACATGTTGACAGTCCTGTTTGGAGGACAGTCAAAAGTCAAAGGCTTAAACATCATGGTGATCCATGATGATCACCTGATAGGTGAAAATATTGTCCTTTAACTGGTCCCCCTTAAACTTCAGGAAAGATGTGTTTACCTCCCAATCAACAGGCAATTTTTGTCCCACGGTTGTGCAGGCCCAAACAGAGAGGGTTTTTTGTTTCATGAATCGGTAGCACCAGTTAGATCCAGCTTTGAAATAGTCGTATTTCCATGTTCGCTGCCATAACTCTGGCTTGTAAACGTATCTTTACTGTTGATATTGGAATGCCCTTTCTTCACTGGAAGAAATCCATTTCTCAAAGTTAGTTTCCAGTTGAGGTCAAGCAGCTTTCCCCCTTCTGCTTGTTCTTTTACTTTTCGGCATCTTTAGAAAAACTTTCTTTTCGGAAGCGCCATCGTCAAACACAGCGTTCATCAATACTGAACTCTCTGCTCTATTTCCTATCTCTTCTGTTTTGGCAATTACATTCAACTTAAAATTTGCGCAGTAGCTTTTGTTTCTGCCTTTTGGAGTCATTTTGTCAAATAGTTTTACTGTAAGGGAAAAAGTATTTTCACAGAAAGAGACAGCAATGAACATGCATGGTTGTCAACCAAGTGTGTGTGACATAATCGTCATGCTTTCCCAAAAATAGTCAAGAACTTGGTGCATGCTCAGTGATAAACTCCCGTTCAAATAATGGGTGAGGCTCAATTTTAGTAGAAAAGCGTAAGCTAAAAAGATTTTAAAATCCAAAATCAGTGTTTGCACCGCTCCCAACAATTCTTTTTTTATGTACGTTTTTTACAATTTACCTTTTTTTACGTATGCACCTCGGTTCTCATGTGCAAAATTATAGTACTTAAGGGACTTTGCGGCTGAACAGAAATAAAATGCTTGTACAATTGAAGAAAGGAGAACTATCAGCTTCTCAGAGAGGAAAAGTGCTGGACATAAAGTGGAAGGAGAAGAAAGATGTGACGCTCTTTACAGCAGTTCATAGTGCTGAAGTGTAGGAAATTTGCAGCAAAATAGGGATGAAAAAGAAAAAAACAGTTGCTGTCATTGATTATGATGACAGAATAGGTGGAGTTGATAGAATAGATCAACTAAGCAGCTATTCCATTTCAAAGAAATGAGGCAAAAAATATAAAAATACTGTCTCCCATTCAGTTGATATAGCTGTATAGAATTCTTTCATGTTGTATAAGAAAAATGAAGGGAATAAAATCCCATCTGGAATACAGAGTATCTCTAGTTGAAAAAATTGTGGGAAAGTGCCATTCAAGTAAAGTTGCTTCCGGAAACCACCCATAATTTACCGCATCTCTTCTTCAACTTACAGGAAAACATTTCCCAGAACATATTCCTCCTTTAAACTTGAAAAAACATCTACGAGACAGTATGCTGCTCTAAATGTGATGGGAATGATAAAAGAATTCAAAGGGAGACAAGAGTGTATTGTGTCGAGTATATTATTATACTTTATGCTGTACCATGCTTCAAACTGTACCACACAACAGGTAATTTATTAAAGTATTTGATGCAAGATGGGAGAATATTTTATTTAACACGTCAGTTTATTTGATAGAATATTTTCCATCTGAAAAATAATTCTTAATTGAATATGTCAGGTATAAATTAATGGTAAAATGCTTTTCCTGCCTTTCTATAATGGTGCAAAAAAAGAAAACATGTAGGCGTATTTTATCTTCAGTGTTCAAAATTTAATATATAATAATTTGTTAAATGTTATAAAAAAGGTAGTAAAACTATTTTAGTTCATATTACATTCGCATATAAAGACAAAAAAAAGCAATTTAAAAACTGACACGTTTTTTTTAACATTTTGAAAAAAAAAAACCAACAGTTCAGTGATTAAGGAATAGTGTTTTATTATTTAGGGAGGACTCTCATTTTTTTTCTTTATAATTAGGTATCTGTTAAAAAGTTAAGTAGATTATTTAAGTGTTCTATCAAGTTTCGTCATTTATTTCTTTACTCCATGTGGGAAAGTTGTTTTGTTCAGTGTGTTATGTGATTATACTTATTAAAATTTTAAACTGATATGAGTATATAAATTTAATACATTTATTGTTTGTGTTTTCATTTGGTAGGCATGTTTATCTAATAATGTCACAAAGTAGTTTTAAGTATGACTATTACATTAGGAATTGATTTTTGTGATTTTTCTTCCACAGAATGAAGAAGTTGAAAGTACCATTACCTGTAATGATGTACCTCTCATTCGAGAAAAAGTTGATGACTATGTGATTGATATATATTATGCTGAAGGCCTAATAGATCCTACATTTGTTGACAGAACTGTGGAGTAAGTTTATTATTAACTTTTTACTTTTTTTTTTTTTAATTAGGATATGGATAATGTATATTTATTTAAGATATAAATTACGACTATTTATATATTTAATTATTTATATAAACACAGGCTATATATTTAAACACCTGAAAATGTCTCACAAAAAATGTTATAATACATATGGAGGTCAATAGAAAATATGTATTATCCATATATATTACAAAGATGTTTTTAAAAAATGTTGAGTATATTTTTGGATTGATTTTGGTTTGGAGTGCTGTGGCCATCTTTTACTCTAGGGGGCCCTCTTTTTTTTTTACCAAATATGCTTTTGATTTATAGTTGGTATTTACTTTTAAATCAGTAAAACACTACATGAATCAAATACTTTATCTTCCTCAAAGAACTGTAATAAAGAAATAAATTTATTTATGCCCCGTCTGAATGGAGTATCCCACAGTTGCCAAACCCCATTTCATCAAGACAAACCTTTGCTTCTTATAAGCATACATTTGTCAAATCCCCTAACTGAACTCTTTGTATCACCCAGTCTTGTGCAAAATCAGTTGCCATTATTAAATGAAAGAGTAAATTAACAACAAAAAATTATGTTAATATTGTACATAAATGTTAATGATTACTAGTAAAAAAAAATTAATTTTTTTTTTTGGGGGGGGGGGGATTTAACCCTTTCGCGACGGCAGTTCCGATCACGCGCTTTCCTCTGAGGCCGGAAGTTTTTCTCGTGAGCGTACCCTCCAGGCCGGCGGACTTTTAAGAGCTAAGCCTAAAGTTACGAAAAATTCCGAAATAGTAACATTTACAAACAAATCTATTTATTTAAGCTATATATGGGTTACTTACACATTCTTTTATTATTTTTCCACTAAAAAATTTTTGTTATACAGTTTAAAATATTTTTCGCTGGGACATAATGTCGAAATCCTACTCTCCCTTTCCACAGTAAGATACTTTCAGCAACTGATATATTCCTATCAGGAATATATCCAGAATATGTCAATAATATATCAAGAACTCTGAAAGTTTTGAATGATTAAATCTAAAAAAGGTTTAATTTTTTCAATCTTTTTGGCATTAGTAGAAGTGAAATGCAAGTATCGAAGAATTTCGATGCGTTGGTTCCGACTCATAACCTTACTGAAAAAAGGTTTTGCAATCATTGGATTCGTTGAGTAGTACATCTTAATTTTTGGTTTTTTAACGATACCCATTAAAATTGTCAAAGCAAATTAAACAAACATTTCTTCTTTAGTTACAGGCAAAAATACTTCGAGGATAAACTCTGTTCACTTTCCGGATTTATGAACCTCTCATACGCATTAATTTGGTTAGTATAATATAATACGCATTAATTTAGTTATTAAATCCATTACAGTTTCATCAAAAAAACATCTGAAATAATACAATTCATTTGATACAGCATCATCGACTTTTATTCCGCATGCCGCTGTGAATGTTAGTAGAGTTAAATCCCTTACGGGAGAAGACCACAAAGAAGTACCGTCCCGCGATATACTCAGAATAGAAATGTCTGATATATCTTCATAATCACTCTGATCTCCGTGTTCCAAATAAACAGATTCATCCGACGAGATTTTTGTATCACTGTCACTACTTTCATTTTCAGACACATTTCTTATCAATTCAGAAATTTCGTCTTCTGTTAAATATTTTCTCCTTTTCTCCATATTAAATCATCAAAGGAAAGAAATCTCACTGCAACAGAATCTGATTCTGACTCAAAACCCATATACCCAATGCTACAATCCCACCGCAAAAGAAAAATAAACAAAGATATCTCGTAAACAAAGACCACGTGCAAAGTTAAAATGCCCTACCCGCTGACAGCCAAACGCAATACATCCATTCCTCCGTTTGTTTACATAAAATGATAGACCGCATGTGATTCATACTAGTTTTGTTTTCGAATAGAAGGTCCCAACTACATGTACTCCAAATTTCATAGACATGCGGTGCCATCTTGTGCCCCAAAAATTAACTAATAAAACGTTCCGAACTACTGACACGTATAGGTGACGATCGGCCAGAAACGCGGATAGCTGCTGTCACGTATAGGTGACGATCGGCCAGAAACGCGGATAGCTGCTGTCACGTATACGTGACGTTCGCCGCGAAAGGGTTAAACAAGAAAAACTGTTTATTTCAAATTTCATTGATATTCAACCTTGATATGAATGAATTTGTCAGGTATAAATTAACAAACTAATTAAAAATAAAGTTAATTTTAAATCTATTATTTAGTTTAATGTGAAGCATTTGAACAAGTCTTCAAGTACCAGTTTGATTAAGAACCTTGTCTTTTGTGATATTAAAATTAGATCATGTCTGTACAAGAAAAATTACTCTCAGGAAGGTGGTATTATCTGATTGTATTCCAGTTCTGTATAGAGTGTAAAATTCAGACTTTTGTATATTCTTCAACATTTTTTATTAATCTATCCTTAGTTATTTTATATTAAGCATACTGCCTAACTTTGATTGAATTTTCCACTGTAGGTTTTCTGACCATAGTAATTTACATTAAGGGATTCTGTTTTTAAGTGACCAATCCTATTGCAGTGATAATTTACATAATTTTCCCCCCAGAATTCATCACTATTTCAAATTGCCTAAAACCTCTTAAGTTATTCAAGATTATTGTTATAACAGCAGTAGTTTAAAAACAATCTATTATTAGGAACAAAAAGTAGTTAATGAACTTGTAAAATAAATTTATTGATGATTCATATTATATAAGTCATATTAAAAGTTCATATGTATTGCAGATTACAAAAGTGGTAATTTATTAAGAAGGAAACGTGTAAATAAAGAATTCTAGGTAAATAGCTTATTATTTACATTTAACATTGTGTGGATTTGAACAAAAGTCACTAACCAATTCAAGCAAACCAATAAGAACAACTGTATAAAATTTAAGCAACACCACCCTATGCCAGTTTATAATTTATTTATCTGTCAAAGTGCGTAAATTCAATTTTATATCCCCTCCTCATTTTTATGAATGATGGGAATGTTACTGATAATTATCAGTTCTGTTTTGAGGATGATTGTGTGGTATGTTCTGATTAATATGTAGTAAGTTTCGATAATTCCTGATGACTCTAGTTTAGGAATCACAACACTGTATTTACAATTCCAAGATCCATTATAATAGAACAGAGGTAGACCAGAATATGCCTCTGCAATAATAATTCACACCATTTTTAAACAGAGAATATTGAACTTGTATTCTATGAACCCTTGAAGTCTACTGAGAAAATATAACATTCTACTACAATAGCAGCAACAAAATATCAATACATGTCAAATATGTCTGACATCAGTATATACAATGAATTATTACAATTATACAGCTTGATAATACCGTGAATGTTGATAATACTGGATAATTAATAGACCATTTCGGATCACTGTAATGAGTTTTTAAAAATATAAACTTTTCGTCCTCTGCGAGTAGTTAAAAGTTTTGGAACATTATTGGAACTTTCATTCAGATCCTGTGTGGATTTTTCAAGGATAGGTGTTAAAGGTGACTCAACAAAATCAGATATGTGTGCAGATTTTAATCAATAAGTCAATATGGTAATATTTTTACCATTGTAATCAATGACAAGTTCAAGTTTTGTCAGTTCAACTGATAACAGAGTCTGGACCTGAATGAGGAGATGAAAGCAGTGGCTGAATTTTTCTATTCTTAAAAATACATTCGTATATGAATTTAAAAAGATTAAATGACATAAACTTTGCTTTTTCCATGAAATGCAGATGTGGGACTTAGGTTTCCGATCATCAAAATTTAATTGGAGACGTAAGTGGTTGTTTAGTGAATCTGTGAAAACTTCAAAACTGCATCGAAAATGACGGTCGCTATTTAACTGATGTAATCTTTAAAACTTAATGGATGACAATAGCATACTTTGTACTTCTCAGATTTAAAAGATTTCTTTCTCTATCTTGCTTTGTGTTTTTGTTATTGACATTCCAAATCAGAATGTTCTTTCTGCCACATCCTGTATTTGTAGGGGAGATGAATTCTTGCTCCTTCTGTACAATCTTTATTTGCATGTTAAATATATATATATATATATATAGAGAGAGAGAGAGAGAGAGATTTAGCTATTTTTCCCTGTTGTTTAAAGTTAAAATTCATTATTTTTAAGTAAGGAGGAAATGTAGCCTCAGTTATTCTCCTGCTTAGTTTTGGGGAAATTAATTAAAGATAAGTTATAAATTCAAAGCTAATGAAGCAGAACTTTTCTCAATTTATGAATTTTTAAAAGAAAGTCTTATTTATCAAATGTGCATTCAATCCTTTTTATTCTATTTTAGTGTGAGGCGATTATCATTAAATGATGAGCAGGAAATATACTTTGGTAGTAGCGATTCTGAAGAACGATATGAAGATGAAGAAGATAGTAATTCTGAGAATTACTGGAAGAATGACTATCCTGATCATGATTCAGATTCTGAGAAAGGTAATTTTTAATGTGGGATTTTTTTTCTTCTTAATCTGTTTGGTAATGAGGACTGACTATTTACACTAATACGTTATTTATTTTAGAGAAGGATAGTGCAAGTGATAGTTATTCAGAAGAAGATTATGATGTTGCCTACTGTAAGGCAATGACAAATGCATTTCGTGACTTTGACTTAGGTATGTAAAACTAATGCAACATTAAAAATTTTTATAATATATTAATTGAACATTATTAAATGTATTATAATACTGTAAAGCTCTCATTTTTTACAATTACATGGTAAATTTTTGGTTCATTTTTAGATAATTGTTTTCAGTATCTCTGATATTGTATCAATAGGATACCATAATGTGATTGTAAGTGTTAGTAAGTAATTTAGCATTATCATGCTTTATTATAATCAAATCCATATTCCTTGTGCAAAATGAAGTTATATTTTAAATGATTTTAAAATTCTCTGAATATTTTAGAATTCTCAAAAGACATTAGAAAAAAGTAGTCAACATTAATAGTTTTTTTTTTTTTTTTTTTTTTTTTTTTTTTTTTTTTTTTTTCAAATAATTTAATGTTTAAGAGGCCTAAATAATGCGTTAAAAAACAGAAACATACTTGACAACTTTCCAAAATAGTGTCATCCGCAGTGAAGTTGAACCAAATGGGCGAAAGTATCTGCCATTCTGCATAACAGAAAAATTAATATTTTTTAATGCATTTAAACACTTATAAATTTATGTTTTGAAGATTAATATTGGTTTTGTGTATGTATGATATTATCAATTTGTAACCTTTCAAACTTCTTGGTATTATATTTGCATCTATCTATATACAGGGTGGCTAATAAATACTGTAACAAATATCGAATCATTTAATTACACACGATGAAATAGAAAATGGAAAATACAACAATATTATGAACATTATACATGAAAGTTTACCATGAAATAATTTTACTCGAATCGACCGCCATCTTTATCGATTACTAAAGATAATCTCTTACGCCACTGTCCTATTGCGGCACGAATCATTTTATGAGGTAATTTGTCCCATTCACTCCGTATGGAAGCTTTGAGGGAGTCGAAACTTCTGTGCTGCTTAGCATTTACTTTAGACACTAAAATCCCCCAAATGCAATAGTCTAAAGGATTTAGATCTGGTGAAGAAGGTGGCCAATCTTCTTGCTTGATAAACTTCGTGCAATTGGCATGGAGCCATTCCTGTGTTGTTTTGGATAGGTGGGACGGTGCAGAATCTTGCTGAAATATCCAATTCTTTTTGGGATACAATCTGTTAGCATGTGGTAATAAACGTGTAGCCAATACTTCCTGTTTGTAATATTCAGCATTGATTTTTACCCCTTTATCGATGAATTTCAGAGGCAGTTTTCCATTGTGTGACACTGCAGCCCAAACCATAACAGAATTCTTGTTCTGAAAGCGTTTAACAGTTCGAAGATTTTCAGGTATATCCTCGAAGGTTGCTGAATATACAACATCATTTTTAGCATTATAACTTTGTTCTGCACAAAACAGCTTCTCATCAGAGAAAATTATTTTTTCAACACTTTTGCTACCGTGCCGGTTCAGCAATTTCTTACATCTTTGTAACCTTTTTACTATTTGTGCAGTAGTCAAACCTTGAACTTTTCTTTTGCGATAAGGGCGAAAACCCAGGTCTTCATTTATGATAAGTTGCATAGTTCTGCGACTGATGTTCTCTTCTGCAGCCATTTTATTTGCAGAACGTTGTGGATTTCTTCATATCTTTTCACGAATTCTTTTGATACGTTCTTTTGTATGAACAGTGTGTGGACGACCGGACCTTGGTCGATCTTTACAGCTATTGGTATCCAATAATCGATTTATAGTCCTATATATAAACGTCCTACTAAAACCAAGGCATTTTAATTGCTTAAATATTTTACCTGCAGAAAATCCACGATCAAAAAGCTGTTTAACCATTAACCTTTTGGCTTCCATCTTTAAAAATATTCTACATGTTTTACTTTAAACAAAAATCGTCTGCGTTTACAAAAAGTTGCCAATCACACAAATAGATAGATAAATTGTTTTTCCAAATGATTAAAATTAACTCTTATTTTTTGGAGTGTTACAGTATTTATTAGCCACCCTGTAGTGTTAAATTTGAGATGCTAAGTATGCAAGTTAACACCTAAAATGTATGTGTTTGACACTAGTCTAATGTATATCAATTTTTTAATAATATAAAAATATGTGTGTATGTTATTGTACATTAAATATATTTGTTCTAAAACATACAATTTCAATATATCCCCCCCCCCCAAAAAAAAAAAAAAAATATATATATATATATATATATATATATATATATATATATATATATATATATATATATAGTACTGAATTTTGTCTTGAAAGAAAAATATAAGTATTTAGCGATTCCTTTAAAAATATTTTCCTCTCAAGTGTTACAATTTAATTTTTTACCTATGCACCATAGGGTTGGCATTTTCATTGATGTGGACTGTAAGAATTAATTATGTTTACATTGCTCAAGTTGCTTGAAAGCAATCAAAAATAAGTTGTAAAAATTTTTGATTTAAACATTTAGTCAATTCTTATGAATAAATTAATTTATAGATCTTTGTTTTAAAATTAGATTTTAAATTCTTCACTGTAAGATTATTTATTATATTTTTTTATACCACCCATATGCAGTTATGGCAAATACTTATAAAGTTATACATATTTATAGTCTATATCTGTTTCATTAATATGTATTAATCTTGTCTAGATGAAGCCGATGATGAGTTAGAGGAATCTGATTGTGTAAGGAAAGCAAGTGACTATAAATGGACCAGTGATGATGAGGATGGAGTTATTGATGTTGATGATTAACTTAAAAACTCTAAGAGAATGTTGTAACAGAAAGAAAAATTATGGGAGACAAGAAGGCATTTGCTGAACTTGTAGTCTAGATACAGTGTTGCCAAAATATTTTTTGCACAAGTCTATGTTGCTCATTCATCATGCATTCGTTTGTTATTTATTTAATTCATATTTATCTGTTCTGCATGATTTTGAGAAAAGATTTTTGTGTTAAGTTCATCCAGTGTTTAAAGTGTTTATCTGGTAACTTAAATTTTATTCAGTGAAGGTCAAAAGGTGTGGGATTGCCTCTCCCTGAAATCATTTATGAATATTTAAATAAAAGTTCATTATTAACATTTGTTTCGTATCAGAGGATGTTCAGTAAGGTTAAACCATTCTTTGTTATATACCTACCAACTTTTATTAGGTACTGATAAAGTATAAATTTTGCCTTTTTTACACAGATGTTCATAACATTCTGGAAAACTTTTTTGTTATATGTGCTGAAAAAAAAATGTTTTTAACAAACTTAAAGCTTTGAATACTGTCTTTTAATCTTGTATTATATCAGTTAATTGAAAATTTTCTGTTTGGAAAACTGAGCACCTGAAGGGGGGGGGGGTGAAAAAAACTTAATATTTATGTGATATTGCTGTTTGCATAATTTTGAACAATATTTTCCCATTTAAAGTGTCCACTAATTTTGAAATACTTCTTAAAGGTCTTCATATTTATACTTAAATCTTGCTTTAAGATTAATTAAAGTCAATTTTGTCTTTGTAGTTTATTAGGATCTCTGGGCTGCATAATTTTTCGCAATATCTAAATTAAATGTAATTTCTATCTACATTCTTCAGTTCAGGCCATTAAGCTTTTTTTGTATTGCATTCTTATAAGGAGACTATACTTCTCTCTGTTTATCTGAATATAAACAAGTTTTCTTATTTTCCCCACCAAAATCAAACGTTTGCTTTAGACTGCAGTTGCCTGTTATGTATACATTAGGAAGAAAATGATTAAAGTATGTTAAATAACTAACATTTGTGTTACATTTCAAAATGGTTGTTGTTGCTATGGTATCTACAAATGCAGAAGAAAAAAGTCTTAAATAGAACCAAAAGCCTGGATAACAGCAGTTGCCAGATCAGGTGCCTGTAGGCTGTAGAGGAGTTCTTGCAATAAAATCAAGTTTGAAATGATAGCCACAATAGCTGTACAGGCAAAGATATGTTATGGAGAAAGCCATGTTTCTGGACAATTTCTACAGTTGATAAAGGATCTTGTGCCGTCAGAATGATTTTTCATAACCTTAAAGTGAGTAGCTTTTATAGAAGCAACTGTTCTGGGACAGTTAAGTCTAAATTGGGTGGTTTCTGTTAGGAAATTATCTGTTTATATATTTTCCTTCACCTTTACTTTAGGTTTTTTTTACTTATAATTTTTCTTCCCGGTTTTTATTCTCCCTATCTTGTGAATCGTAAATGGCTCACATGAATGTAATGCGGCAAAATGAACAAGTCTTTCATTTCGCTGATCGTACGTCATTACTTATGAGGGGGTGTCCTCAAAGATTGTAATTTTTTCATTGGATGTTTTCATTTATTATGCAAATTTTGAACCACACGTTATTACTAGGGATGTATTTAAAAGACCTTATTGTTCAGTCTTCACTTTGGTTGTTGCCATTCACTTTTCAGGTCGATGTCTTTCCCCTAGGCCGTTGTATTTCTAGGACAGTAAGATTTATGTTTTTGATATTTTATCGTACTTTTCTTTTTTAAATCTTTGTTTTATTTTTTGTCCTTTTCTAAATTTTTAATAACATGATTTTTTTTGTGCTTTAAAAGACTTATTATTTTTTACCGCACTGATCCAGCGCGTATTTTAAGCTCTATTTGTTAGGATTAAGATCATTAGTTTCTTTAGGGGCTGGTTGGATAATCTGCACCTGACCCGTGTATTAACATCTGCTAGTGTGATGGAGGAAGAGGTCTGGGCGAAGTTCCGTGCTTCTTTGGCCAGCGAATCAGCACACTCATTTCCTTCAATATTGACATGTGCAGGGATCTGTTGAAGGGTACAAAATAATAATTAAAATAAATCAATAATGCAATCCAAGGTTCTGTTAAGAGCCTGTTCAGAAACCGTGAGATCACTGGAGTGTACCAGATAGCAATATTGTCAGCATAGCATGCAGTTTGAGTGTTTGAATGAATATGATGTAATGACTTCATAATCAAAAGAAAGAGAAGTGGGTTAAGGACAGAGTCCTGCGGAACACCTGCCCAAGTTCTGTAAGATTTAGAGGACACTCCATTATCTCTTGATTGAGAATTATCTTCCTCTTAAAAAGTCATTATCCATATAAGTGCATTGCCTCTGATGCCAGTGCCATGGATGATATGGATAAGGTATTGGTGCCAAACACGGTCAAAGCAGCTGAAAGGTTTAATAAGACTACAACCATTTTCTTATGTGGTTTCTCCTGAAATCCATAAATTACTGATAGGGAGAGGTAGAAAAGCATGTCTTCAGTGCCGTGATAAGCTCAAAATGCTGTTTGATTGAAAAGAATTTTATTGTGCTTAATTAACCACTTCATAAGACTTTGGTGAATGATATGCTTCATCAAGTGCAGTGTGTGCTCATGAGTGAAATTGGTCTATAGATTTTGCATTTGGAGGCATCTTTATTAGGTTTAAGAATTGGGGTGACAATGGAGATCTGCCAGAGATTTGGTAATTTGCCAGAGTTCCAAGAGAGGTTAAAGATTTCCAGAAGCTGTTTTTGTGTGTTATCACTCAAATGCTGTACCATGAAGCCACAAATTGGGCTCTGCATTTCCTCTACCCAGTTTATACTTTATCCTGTGTATTTTTTCTTATGTTTGTAAAGAAATAATATATAAAGTTGGCAGGTATGTACTCAGGTTGAAGTTAGAACAAATTAAATGCTTTGTAAAAGTTTGAAAACAATATATTTGCTTTGTTTTGGTAAATTTTCTATTTGAAATTGCAACTGAGAAATCCTGTATTAAGAGAATGTTTTAGATTTAACAGTTGTGTTTATACTGTTTGAAAATGTCATTATGCATTAATGTAAATAACTCTTAATATAGAACATGGTTTTTAATAACTCCCACAGGTTTATACTGTCACAAATGCTCAATATTTGGTACATGAAACTACAGTTCTTTTATCTGGAAATATATTTTATCGTAACTGTGTACCTATATTTTAAAAGTGTTTATTTTCAGCAAATAGTAAAGAGTTATTTATTTAATGTGTTACCAAAGAATTACATGAAATATATGTAGAATTTTTATCGTACTCTTGACATTGAAGTAATTCCGTTTTACTTTTATAAAATGCTTTTCTTTCTGATACAAAATAAAGTATTTTACTGGTTCATGTAAAGTAGCAAGATACAAGATTATATTGTTCATTATTTGCTATTGCAATGCTATTTTCAATATTTCGAATGTCACATGTAAGATAACATCATCTTATTTATGCATTTTTATATTTATGCATAAAATTGTAAAATATGTAAATTTATAGTTTTGTATATATTTGTAAAAATTAAAACGGTTTACACATACTGCAGTGGTACTTCATTTTTTATTTTATTTATTATTATTTCAGTATTATGTTGGCTGTTTCTTGCTATTTTCTTGATCTTGTTATTGCACTCATAAGCAAGTAAAGGTTATTTATCTATTCCACCTTTGAAAGGTAAATATTCGAGAAATGGTGTGTGTCTACTAGAGGTGACTTCTGGCTTGTTTTTCAAAGTCTGAGCCCAATTAATTTCGACTTTCAGTGAGCCTGAACCCATTTAGATCTGTAGCTAAATGCTTGTTCACATTGCAAAAGTAACGTAACACAGGGAGCATTATGTTACGTTACTTTTTAAGTCCTTTTAAACAATGGTCTTACTGAAACTTTTGAGTTATTGCTAACTGGTACAAGTTAAACTTAACAACTCTGAAGAGTGTTCAAAGTAGTTCCCTCCAAGAACAATGCACTTTTGTTGGCAATTTTTCCAAAGATTGAATGCCTCTAGCCATCCATTTCTTGGAATAGAGGGAAAATATGCTTTTATAGTCAATCAATCTCATCTTCGAAATGAAAAGGACGCCCGTGTAGATTTGGTTTTAGATTTTAAAAAATAGCCAACAGTTACACATAGCAAGATCAGGAGAATAGGGTGAATGTTCTATCACTTTCATGTATTTTTGTTCAAGAAATTCAACTTATCCTTGCTCTATGACAAGCATTGTCATGGTGATGGTAGTTTACCAGTTAGCTGTAACTGTCTTCTGTCCCTCAAGCTTTATGGCTTTGACCAATCCTGTACTTCTGAAGAACACAACATACATTACTTTTTTCATTGCTCATTGTCTTTTCGTCATTGTTGGTTTGGGGTCATTTTCATAGACTCATACTTTACTTTCTTGACGTATTGGAACGTCAAAAAAAGGTACTAGTCTCCTCCAAAGAGAAGATCCCTGACAAACTGGTCACTCGGGGAGAATTCTTTTTTGATAAGGGGTGGAATGTTAAAGAAGTGAAGGTCAACAAGAGAAGAAGATTGTCACCAAACATCCCCCACTTTTCACCAAATATCTGCATTTGCACCAAGGGAGAGTTGAGCAGGTGTTTTTCTGCCGATGGGCAATGGTTTACCCTAAGAAAAGGCAGTGTTTACAAGAAACAGATGGGGAGAAATACACATCTGCAGTTAACAATTGAAAGGAAATTTTAAACACTATATTACCTATTATACCTTTTGAAATATTAACTGCTGTGATGTGCTGTATAATCTGAAATATTTAAATGCTGATTTCTTAAATCTATTTTCCAAGTTATGAATTTGCAACCAAGCAAAAAATGTTTCCCATTTTTATTAACTTTTAAACTGTCCGAAAATATGGCTAACATAAACCAAGTTATGAGAAGACATTTCAAAGAAGAGGAAATTAAAGTTTGGCGAAAATTTTCCTTATTCAAATTGCGAAAAATGGGAAAATTTTATAGTGGTGATAAAGTTAATTGTGAATTTTCATTAGAAGAAGTCATTAGTGTAGCACACTTTAAAGGGCAGGGACGGCCTTAAGCTGATTTAACCTATTTGATCAGGAAAATTAAAAATGTCTAAAATGAAATGGCTTTAACATATGTAAAAATAATGACACACGAAGTGTGTAAAACATGCATGTATAGATTTCTATATGTTGGTTGAATAAATGGAAGCATTAAAACATTCTTCCATCTTCATTTTCCTATAGCTCTTAAAAATTCTACAATTACTCGCTACGAATGACAGACCTGCTGGCTTTCCAAATGGGGACAGGGTCCTTTCTAGATAAAAATTTATACATACCTGAGATCAACGAAGAAACTTTAACAGTCTTGCAGTACTTTCTGTAGAGGATGAGGATACTAAAATTTGATCAAATCATAAATGATTTTGCTGATAAAAAATCTAGAAATATTTGTAGATACAGTGGTTCATGTTGGTGGAATTGCAGGTTTTGTACCAAATGCGTGTTTTCTGTATAAAGCTGGTTCCACAACAGGAGACTACCATAAGCAAATAAATTTTGAAATCTTTGAAAGGTGGTTGAGGGAAAAGCTCATCCCCAATTTAACTCCAAACTTCGTAATATGCTTGGATAATGCGCCATGCCACGCTAAAAAAGTAAACTGCGTCCCTTCGAAGTACTCGACGGAAAAAGTAATGATAGAATGGTTAACAGAAAAAAACCAGAACTTTTTCAACTGATCACAGAAAACTCATCACCAACACCAATATATAGAGTTGATCAGTTGCTTGAACATTCTGGACATAATGTTAGACTCCCACCGTATCACTGCGATTTAAATCCCATTGAACTCGCGTGGTAGGATTTAAAGAACTTTATACGGGAACGGAATGTTAGTGCAAATTTAAATTTAAGGAAACTGTGAGAACTGACTGAAGAGGGATTGAACAGGATTGATGCTGGCAAGTGGAAAAGTTACTGTAGTCACGCTCAGCACATAAAAGAAAAATATTGGGAAAACGACGGTATCATCGAAAATGTGGTAAACGAATTAATAACTTTTGGCGAAGATTCAGACGACGAAACCAGTGATTACACTGTATGGAAAATGTAGAAGGTGCTAGTTGATTTAGATCGCATTAAACTTCTTCAAGACGACAGTGAATGAAAACGGAACCGTAAAACTCACCCCGTCAACTCCAGGAGCACGCAACAAAATCTTCCCGTGTAAAATGAGGCCGTGTGGTAAGTTTTTAAAAAAGGCTTCAATATTTTTTTTTATAACTTTAAAGTCTTATATAATCGTCTTATGTTTAATCCGCCATTTCTAGGACCGACCACTTATATCCCCAAAAATGTTCTATCTGAATTATTTATTAATATAACAGGCCACACTTATTATTTTAAATGAAAACAAAATTACCGAAAAAGATCGCGTTTCCTTTGGCGAAAGAAAAAACTAACAGTTGCAAATACCCAGAAATCTGTATCTATAATAATAAATTTTTGTATGATCCAATATTTATAAAAGTAAACATGACTCTAAATTTTATTGAGGATTTCTGAAACTCCCTAACATTACTTCGGGAAGTAGTAAGTAGTACGATGCAGGGTAAAAAGTCTCAAAATACAATTGATTACATGAAAATAGAAATCAAAACGTGATGGTTTTCTTAAAGCCTTCATAATTTTCTTAATGCCTAAAGAGCGATAAACTCTTTCCTCGGGAAATAGTATTGGGGTGTTGATTATTCCCGACCACTCATTTCGAGAATCGACCTCCCCGAGGCAGCAACCTTAAAACCAGTTCCAGGTCTCTTCTGACGGGAGGTTCCCAATATATACTTCTCATCACCAGTTATGAATTTAGAAATAATGTGGTGCCCACCATCACTGAGTAATTTAGGGTTTCTTACCGATTCTGGCACGCTCTGCTTTTTGGCGGTCTGTTAAATTATGGGGGACCCAGCGACAAACTAATTTTTTCGTATGTAGTTCTTCATGAATAATTTTATGTATAGCTGCGGATCCAATGTTAAGTTCCTTCTGTATCATTTGGTAGGTACAGCGATTATCATCGATTAAACAATCTTTGTACGGCCGACACATTTTCTGGGACTACAGCTGACAAAGGTTTTCTTTGCTCTACCCTCGTATAGCTTGAGTGTCACTGAGACCAGTCAGTAAATTATTAAAACAATTCTTTCTGGTACAGAAAAGCATAATGTGTTCCAGAGTTTCATTCTTTAGATCAGCGGTCTCAACCTGGGGGGCGTAGAGAAATTTCAGGGAAGTCGTGAGTTTAAAAAAAAGCAAAATAAGAAGTAAAACTAACTGTAATTTACTGTACTCAATTTTGTACTCAGAATGTAACCGTAACATATTTTCGACATACGAACACGGTAATTGTCGTACACGATAATTTTTGTAATTGCAAAAACACGATAATTGTCGTACGTCTGGACGTTGAAAGTGACCTGAGGTGTGCTTTGTCATAGTTACAACCTTATATTCAAAAACTTGTCAAGGACAAACAGTGCCAGCCCTCTCATTAATGTTGTGAAAGTGACTGGTATTACATGCCAACCTCACCTAGATCCTCGATTACCTCAAATATATTTGATCTGTATTTAATTCTTTAATTTCATATGTTCTAATAATAATATGTTCCAAATTAAGATATGAGTAGTAATATTAAATTTTGTGTATGAAATTATCTATTCTATATTTTCATTTAATAACCAGATTCAGTTTCAAATTCCGATTGTATTACTTGTATTGACCACATATGGTGGTGATGGTGGGAGGGGGGGGGCGTGACCTCACATCAGTGTTCAACGGGGGGCACAGAGCCTGAAAGGTTGAGAACCCCTGCTTTAGATCATACTGAACAAGTATCAATAGCTGCAAAGGTAGAAGCGGTGCAAGTAGGACTCCGTGACAAAAAGGCCAATTCTAGCTTTGGCAGCGAAAGTGGCAATCCATCTGGGAACCTTTTCAAAATACAGAAGATTATTAGGTTATTTCTGGAGATTAAAAAGATGCTTCTGACTGCCAGTGTTCCTCCATGAATCAAACCAGTTGTCTTTAGTCTCCCTTTGCGTCCTGCTAATGACGCAAATGGAGATTAAACTTTGAAAGAATACGCGGAAAAGGAGGAATCGGGCCCATATTTGAGGATAATTTGGCCAATGTGTCGGCAACCTCATTGCCACGAATGCCACAATGATTATTAGTAGTATTTCAAAATGTCGGAAGTCGTAGTATTTCAAATGGGTCGAGGTTAAACATGGTCTTGCAACTGATTTTGAGGTTGTTAAGACTATGCGAGAAACTATAGATAAGAGTGAAATTGTAAAAATTAAGATGTAGAAAAATAAAGGCCATTTTAAGATCTATGCCGTCTATATCCCTCCCGGTAGCAAGTCTGGTCTATCAATCCTAACCATCGATCAAAAGACAATGTTAATTGGCGATTTTAATGCCCATTCAAAACGACGGTGCTACCAGGATTTCAATGCTCTTGGACAAGAGCTCGAATATATTCTAAATTCAACCCCCCCTTGAACTTATATATCGTAAGACCCACATACCTATTTTCACTATAATGAAACTTGTAGTACACCCTACTTACTTTGTGTTTCGTCTGAGTACTTCCACTAAACGAAAAATTATTGAAGACCCAGGTTCGGGCCACAGACAAATTATTGCATATATTAATTTTAACGAACCAAGCCTTTCGACTCAAAACGGAAACCATTATAAGGTTTCGTGGAACTTCAAGAAAGCAAATTGGAAAAAAATTACGGAACTCCTGGACCGAAATCTAAGGGAAGAAAAATTGGTTTTTGATTGTCATACTGATAGGCTCGTACGGAAAATAAATAGAGCTATCATAAAACGCGCAGGGGCTGGCATCCCTAGAGGTAAAGTTAGAACTTACAAATGCGTTTGGTCTCCAGAACATGTGGGAATGAAGAAAAAACGCGATAAGCTTAGGAGAAAAGCTGAACTCACTGGAGGGCCAAGTAATGTAACTTCCTGGAGAAAATAAGTTGGAGTTTTAAAAAGGCAATTTTAGACACGAAACGAAGGTCCTTTGAAAATTTTATTTCTAATGTAAACTATAAGAAAGATAGTCTAAAGGTCTATAAATTCTTCGATAATATCCAGAATAAAAGGCCAGTGCCCAAAGGAGAACCAATCTTTATCGAAAATAAAACCTAGGCCTCTCACAGAGACATAGCAAATGCTTTTGTAAGCAAGTATGCTCAATCTCAGAGAAAGGGTTTTTACGGAAGAATGTCGAGGCTTCTAAAAATAGATTGAAAAGTGTCGTCTTAAAACCAGGAATGTAGCATTAAGAATAGGTTGAGATGCATATTGCAGAATAGTGCTTGGTAATTCGTCATCTGGAATAGAAAAATGACACCAATAAAAACGATAAACGAGGAATGACGACCCAAAAATTGTGAACCATGGAACATATTTATTTTGAGAGAATATTAAGAAAGTGGCTTAAGGCCTCAAAAATGTTATCAAAAATTAAGGCCACAAGTGCCTCAAAAATTAAGGCCACAGAATGTTTGTCATTCTATTTGATTATGAAGACCGGTGGATGAGTCTTGAGTCCCCGTGCAAACAGCACCGTTTTCGAAGTCCAACTCTCGCCTCTCATCTTAGGCATCCTGTCAAGCCCTTTTCTGGAGTCTTTCGTCCAACGGGTCGGGAGAGATCTCTGTTGCAGGTGGTTGATGAGTTTCGCATCTGTCCATCAGTCCACCAAATTTGGCGAAGAGCGCTCGCCAAGCGGGGAGAAAAACTGCGAAAACAAAGCGACACAAAGAGAAACGATTATGCCTCTGTATCTCGGGGAAGCTAAAAGTAGCCAAACTTGTAGCATAATATACCAAACCTCTCTCCCCCGTACGGAGAATTTCACTGATAAGAAAGCGGGGTTCGTTCTTAGAGCTAAAAGTAGGTTTTCGTTGAATAAAATTGGGCAGTCAAGGGACAGTATCCACATTTATGTGGTACGCGCAGCTGTTAGGGGTAAAATCCCATAAGAAAAAGATAGTTTTAAAGGGCGGTACAAAACGTTACGACAGAAAGAGGCACTCTTTGGAAAAAAAACAGGGGTAATGAAACAAATTCAAACGATGTTTTTGGCGCTCCTTTTGGAATACATGAATTGGTTTTATTCCTTAAAAACTTAAAAGTTAAAAAATCTCCAGGTGAAGATAATATCCATGCGGAATCCCTTAAGCATCTTGGTAAAGTGGCAAAGAGGACCATCTTAAAAGTTTATACCCATATATGGGAGACAGGATTAGCCCCTTCGCTTTGGGGGAAAGCCACTATCATCCCAATACTAAAGAAAAATAAAGACCCTAAGATGCTCAGTAGCTATAGACCTATCTCCCTTACTAGCATCATGGGAAAGGCAATGGATAAACTTTTGATAAATCGGTTAAACTCGTACCTTGAGAATTATAACGTACTTGCCATGGAGCAGGCTGGTTTCCGTAAAAACCGATCAACAAGTGATCAAGTGACTCTGGTCAGATTATTAAAGATGTATTGGACAAGAGGAATATACTGATTGCTATATTTGTTGACTTCAAGAGTGCATATGATTCCATCTGGAAGGAGAGAGACTTGCAGAAATTGCGGAATTTTGGCATTACATGCAATATGTTCAATTGGCTTCGATCTTTTCTTGATCAAAGAACATGCAAAGTCATATACGAAAATGAATTTTCAAGGTATTTTAATTTACAAATTGGCCTCCCCAGGGAGCTGTGAGCAGCTGCACTCTCTTTAATATCTATATCAAGGATTTAATTAAGTCTCTAAAGACAATAAGTGGCATTAAATGTCTTTTATTTGCAGATGACTTAGTGATCTGGACCCAGGCCAGGGGCGGATCCAGGGAGGGGGCTGCAGCCCCCCCCCCTTTAGGTCATGTTTTTTAATTTAAAGAAAGGACTCAAGATTACAAGAAGCAAAGAAAATAAAGTAACAAATAATATGTTGCGCTAATGCCAAGTTTTGGGGAAAAAACGTTAAGTTTAAACTTGCTTGTCGATTAGAAGTGCGCCAGTGCAGTGCATTTCGCTCGCTTGAAGGTCGAATCTAGTGTACAAAAATAGATACGCGATCGCCGTGCCAAGATCCCTGTCCCTGCCGTCTCACAGCGTGAGTGACACAGAGACAGGTTCAGTCTTTGTTGACTTGTGGTTATTGAATAACGGGTCTGTTTGAGAATTGCAAAGTGCGTGTGTGTGTTTTTCAGACTGTCATTTGTTGAGTTTGATGGTTTATGTACAAAGTACCCTACTACCCTTGCACTAAAATGGTAAGTACGATTGTTTTTAAATGCTTTTCTTTAACATGTTTTTTCGTGTGGTGGAATCTTGCAACCTGATTTTAACACACTTCTAAACGGAGTTTGATAATGAAATTTTACTTTCAGGAGGATAAAACTACTGTAAAAGAAACAAAGCACTATAGACAGCTTTTTTAGCAAGAGGTTAACAAAATCAACGCCAACATCGAACGATGACAGCCAAATGGATCAAGTTTCAATTTTAACAGTTTCAAATGTAGAAACCCATCCAGAAGTTGCCCAAAAGTGTTGTTTGAGGGAGCTACCGAAAAATACGTTAGATTTGAAACTCGCTCCAGAATTAGTAGTTCCGATGTTCCGACCACATCAACCAATGAATGTGATATTGGTGAATTTATCGAAAAGGCAGGTAATCTGGATGATTTTACTAAGGAAATGATACTGCCACGTCATTGGAATCCACCTCAAGGATATAACTTTCCATCGTCTATACAAAAAGGCAATGGGGGGGGATCTAGAATCGCTGGCCTAATCTAGAACTATTTACAAAGTTTCCTTGGCTCGTCTTTTCAAAGTCACAGTATGGGATTTATTGCCGCTATTGCCCATTATTTTTATCAAGTTTGACTGCTGGAGGGGTAAATTTGCAAAAATTAGTGGTAAAACTTGTGACCGATTTTCGAAAACTGCTTGGAAAAGATGGTTGTCTAATAAACATGAAAACCATCTTTACCATAAAAAATCTGTTGAAGCTGGTAAAGAATTTCTGGTAAGAGTGCAGTCTCCTCAACTTAGTGTAAGAAATATACAAGATAAAGGCCACCTCAAGCAAGTGGAAGAAAACAGAAAAATGTTGTCTTCCAAGGTGAAGTATATTTTATTTCTGGGGGAACAAAGCATTCCACTTAGGGCCTGTTCACATAGGAGTCCGTTGTGTAGCGTTAAGGGAAAGATGACGTTGAGACGAAAATAAACGAATCATAGGCGTTAAAAATTTCATTGCTAATCGTTTGGAGGTTTGTCATTGGTTAAATATATTTCAATACTTTAACGCTCCGCAACGGACTCCTATGTGAACAGGTCCTAAGAGGCCACCGCGATGATGGCAACGTAATAAAGGAAATTCAAACCCAAAACGAAGGAAATTTCAGAGAACTGGTGCGTTTTCGTATCGAATCAGGAGATGAGAATCTCAGCAAACACCTCCAGTCAGCATGCGCTAATGCAATGTACTTTAGTAAAACGATTGAAAATGAATTAATCTACTGTTGCGGAACTGAAGTCCGAAATGTTATAATGGAAAGAATCAAAGCTGCAAAATACTATAGCATATTATTTGATGAAACAACAGATGCTGCTCATGATTCACAATTGACATTTTCCTCACGCTACTGCTACGAAGGAAACGTTTATGAAGATTTCCTGGACTTTGTGGATTCCAGAAAACCCGTTGAAGCTTTTCAACAAGAAGAAGACTTAACTTATTTAAGTGAACCCTCCTTGTCTGGTGAAGTGATAGTAAGTACTGTGCTTGGATTAATAAAAAAAGTAATTTGGACCCAGAAAACTGTGTAGGAATAGCCACTGATGGATGTAGTACTATGGTGTCTGAGGTAAAGGTTAGCAGTAAATGCTGTGAAACGTTGTTCTGTCAACGCCACCCATTGCCCGTGCTTAAACCATGCTTTGAATTATTTGACACTGACAAAGGCCTCTAAGATTCAAGAGGTCAGAAATGCAGTCGACACCATAAAAACAGTTATTTCTTTTTTTACAGCAAGCCCAAAGAGAAACTCTGTCTTAAAACAAAAATTAGGCAGACAGCTTATAGGGCTCTGCCAAACAAGATGGGTGGAACGCCACGATAGTATTAATTTGTTTTGTTCAAGCCTTCCAAAAATTGATGAAGTGCTTGAAGTTGTAAGTACTTGGAAAGAAACCGAAGCAGCTACCAAAAGGAACCGAAGCAGGCCAAAACTTGCTTTTGTCACCTCAAACCTACATAAAATTGTCAAATATCAGTTTCTTTTATATGTTAAATTATCACAGCTTGGACAAAGGGAGCAATGTATTTTACTTTATTAAATATAACATATTAAAAGTTTTTAATAGGTTGAATTAGATTTAAAAATACTGTCTTTACGTAATATAGCCTGATAGGATCTTTTGTCCTCAACAGTTTAAGATTTGAGACAATTTTGTAACATTTAAGTTAATTAGGTTTGAAATCATTTACATAACAATAACATTATGAAAAATGTACCAATATGTTATAAAACTGTACCAAGATGTTTATTAATTAAAATAAAAATCCAAATGTATCGTATTTGAATAAAATGCCTTGGTTTTCATGTTACATTGGGAGAGAATGTAAATTTTTGGGTTTAAAATAATACTTTAAGGTACTTTTGAGGCACTTAAACTAGCCTAAAAAGAAGTTTTCAAGCACTGTATATTTAAAAGAATTTCTGGGGGAGGCCCAGAGCAGGGGGCCTCTGCTGAGCAGGGGATATTCCATAACCTCCCGACCCTCCGCCCTGGGTGGAAGACAGCCCCCCCCCTTGAAAATCGGCTGGATCCGCCCATGACCCAGGCACCCAAGAAAAATGCAATGACTTTTGTTGCGGATACACTCAACAAGGCACTTAATATGCTTTCAAAATAGTATAGTGATAATAATATGACTAATAATATGACTGTTAATTTGGAAAAAACGGCTATGCAATCCTTTTCTTTAACACGCCAGATTTTTTTGCCCGGATTTGAAGTACAGAAACAACTCCATTACATATACAGATACTTTTACTTATTTAGGTGTAACGTTTGACAGAAAATTGCTTTGGAAGCAGCATGTTGAATCAGTATCAGAACAGTTCTCAAAAAGATTGATTATATTGAAGAGCTTGGCAAGAGCCGTGTGGAGTAGTTTCAGATCCCCCTCTTAATACTACTTATAAAACCTTTGTATTGCCGCTTCTGACATACTGTTACAAACCATTTATAACAATCTCAAATTCTTTTGCTTAAAAAACTAGAAACTCTACAAAACCAAGCGTTAAGGCTTATTACACGGGCAGTGAAATCCATGTTTATTGATGCAATGTTGTTTTTGACAATAACAGACCCATTCAAAATATTATTCAAGAGAGAGTTTCAATACTTTATGAAACATTTATTACACTTGAAGATACCTTTTGGAGGGATTATCAACTGAAAAATAGAAACCTCAAGACCCAGGACGGATTTGTCCAGAAGATTTTGGCCCAGAGAGAAATTTTTGAATTTCACGATGAAGATATACAAATGCTGGCGAGACCCAGAAATCCCATGGAATTAGTGGGTTTCGAGGCAAACTTGAATTTGACTCAATTCATATCAAAAAGAATACTCCATCGGATGTACTAAAATGTATCGCTCTGGAGACTATTGGGATTAAAATTCCTGAGGATGAGTGGCTGCTTGTTTATACGGATGGATCACAGTTTTCAAGACATAAGAACATTGGAGCCGATGTCTTCTCCATATTGTTTTCCTTTTATGCACCTTTTAGGAAGTAGTATGGTACTGCCTTTGACGGTATGGTACTGCATTTTACGAAGTGGAGGCGATTCGCATCGGACTTAAACAGATAACTTGTCACCTGTGTAAATTTAAAAATGTAGTATTACTGTCAGATTCACAGGCTGCCATTCAGTCTATCAGTTCTATCCATGTTCCACTATCAAATGAGATTTCTCAATGTCAAGAGCTGCTGATTTTCTCGAGGTCTTGGCAAAATGTGTTGTTTTACAGTGGATCCCTGGCCATTGCAATTTACATGGTAACGATCAGGCAGATTTTTTTGCCAAAAAGAGGGGGCTCTGCTGATATCTATAAATATAAAGGAAGAAGTCCTGACTTATTCACGTATCAACACCCAGCAAAAACTATTGGAGATACAGATATGAAATTTTAGGAGATTATTACTTTTGTGCTGAAGGCGTCATTTAAGAAGCGATTTTTCAAAATTCGCCCCCAGAACGGGGGAAGGAGGCAAAACGTGTTTTTTACATATTCCTTCATATCTCAAAGAAGAAAATTGATATCCATAAGATTCTTGCTTTAAAATGTAAGGAACATGAATACGTAAAAACAAATTTCAGGAATTTTAAAATTCGCCGCCAAGGGGGGAGGGGGGGGGATAAATGTGTTTTTACGTGTTTTATCACATATTCCTTCATATCTCGAAGAAGAAAACAGATATCCATAAGATTCTTGCTTTAAAATGAAAGGAACACGAATACCTAAAAATCAGTTTCAGGATTTTTCAAAATTCGGCCCTCATGGGGGAGGGGGGAAACATGTTTTTCCCATATTCCCTCATATCTCAGAGAAAAAACAGATATCCATAAGATTCTTGCTTTAAAATGTAAGGAACTTGATTACCTAAAATCAATTTCAGGATTTTTCAAAATTCGGCCCCAAGGGGGTTGGGGGGGGGGGGCTAAACGTGTTTTTCACATATACTTCATATCTCAAAGTAAGAAACGGATATCCATAAGATTCGTGCTTTAAAATGAAAGAAGGACGAATACCTAAAAATTTGTTTCAGGATTTTTCAAAATTGGATCCCCAAGGAGGGGAGGGGAGCAAAACGAGTTTTTTACATATTCCTTCATATCTCAAAGAAGGAAACTGATATCCATAAGATTCTTGCTTTAAAATATAGGGAACATGAATACCTAAAATCCAATTTCAGGATTTTTCAAAATTCGGCCCCTGAGGGGGGAGGGGGGTTAAACGCGTTTTTACGTGTTTTATGACATATTCCTTCATATCTCGAAGAAAAAAACAGATATCCATAAGATTCTTACTTTAAAATGAAGTCTGCTTCCCGTCTTGGTTAATAGGCGAATAATTCTTTTCGCCTATTAACCGGGCATGACTGTCTTGCTGCTCATCTATGTCGTATTGGTGTCAGTTGCGGATTTACCAGCAGGCTGAGTAGGCTGGAGCCTAGGGCGGCAAATTTTAAGGGGCGGCAAATTTAATTCATAAATTTTTTATTTCGATTTACAAATTTAAAAAAAAAATTATTATACACACAAAATACGAATGATTTTGCGAATTCAAAGTCTCGCAAAAAAGTATTGTAATGCTTTTATAATTTAACTTAAATTATAATACTAACAAATAATTAAGAAAAGATATATTTATTGTATTGTTTTTAAACTGTGAGTGTAATAATAAATATTTATCAACGTTCGCCAAATGTATATTTTTTATGTAAGCTTTATTCATATTATGTAAGTATTGTATAGTTTTAAGACATACCTTACCTTACTTTAAAAGTGGTTCATGATTGAGATATTTTTTGCTTAAAATAATGTTTTTTCATAATTCTTTGCTGTAAAAATAATCAAGGATCTAACACGGTACTATAGTTCTCAATGATACTAACCATATGGGAAAAGTTGATGTAACGAGGATGATGGAGCACAAATCATAAAGTTGGAATTTTATTGATAGAAAATTGATATGATTGTGGACTAAGATATCAAAATTTAGAGGCGGCAAAAATTGAATAGCCTACGGGCGGCAAATCTGTAAATCCGCCACTGATTGGTGTTCTTACTGAAGCTACATGCCCCCTGTGTGTCTGTTGAGCTCTCTATGAAGATACTGATGTTTCTATATATTGGGAGGCAAAAAGTCTCTTGGAGCGATAACCTCTTGAACTTTTTGGTGTTATCGTTGCTGCTGTTTTTTTTAAAATTTATTTACTACTTGTTTGTATACTATGCTCATGTGCTCCAGCCATTGGAAATTAAAAAAAAAAGTATTTCAAAATGTCGGTAAAATTTTCGTACGTGACGGTTCGATTCAAATTTTGCATAATTTTCAGTCTGTATGTCTTAACGTAGGATTACGTTGCTCAACAGCGGTCCTCCGGAGAGGAAAAAAATTGTCCTGCGTCGCAAGTTATAATTTTGGCAGCACGTCAAACCCAGTAGCAGTAAACAGTTAACCAGAGAAGTAACAAAATGCGTTAAAAAATAAGCAAACGATAAGTAATTCTACGTTAATAACCCGCCGTAGTTTCGTTAGAGGAGACTACCTGAAATATTTTTTTTAGTTTTTAAGACATGGTAACACATTAAATGTCGTCAGAAAATTCTAGCGTATACTCATCAGTTTCTAAATTTCATACTTTGTGTTAATAATTTTGAATCGTCATATTTTTTTATTATTCCGTTTCTCATGATTTTCGGAAAATTACTCGCAATTAATAAACATCGAGAATATTCCCTCACTTTCAATATCTCTGAGAAAAGTAAAATTTAATTAAAAGTTCCATCGCATCAAAAAATTAAATTTCTCATTACCACGTTTTTATTGACTCGCTTTCTTGTTTGTCCAGTACAAATCTTGCAATCGATTTTTAACTAACTTCCCAACTAGCTAGACATTTGAAACTTTTAGAATAGCTCAGAACACGATGACAATGCATTCTTTTAATACTTTTAGCCATCTTTAAGCAGAATTGAATTCATTTTCAGTTAATTTTGTATGGAAAGTTCGGAAAAAATCCACAAGGTGGCGCTTTGATCGAATTCAATGCTGATGAAGTAAATATAAAGAGGAATTCAATATGCCAAGGCTCACCCCCACGCGGTTGACCTGGCACAACAAAAAGAATTGGAAACCAAGTAGTCTCTGGTATTAATGTTTGTAAAAATCTCATAAATGTAATTAATAAATGTTTGAAAATTTCTTATAATTGTTCTCTTTACTACGCATTTGATCATTTTCTTTCAAGTTGATGGGATAATTCATCAAAAAAATTTTTTTTAAGTATTTATTAATACATAGAATTGTCAAGTTTATATGATTCAACAGAAAATTTAAAAACGTGGTATATAAAAAGTTCTTTTTATCTTCTAATTATTTTTCTAAATAAACATATTTTAAAATTCAGCGACTGATAAATTAATTTGCAATGTTTGATTTCCTTCTAATATTTTTTGTTTGTTTGGCAGAATACATGCCTAGGAAACAATGAATTAAGTCGTGTTAGACAGATCAAAAGAATATCATCTGAAGGCCTGTAGAAACATGCCTAATTTCTTTATCGCTTACAGTGACCATGCAGTGAAAGCGTAAGATAACATTCAAAACAGGGATTACGAAACATACGAAAAAAAAACTTGCTAAATATGAAGTCAGCAACAGTTTAGTTCTTTCGTTTTTCAGCTGGACAAAAACAACGTGATAAATATACCACGTCTAAATTATGTTGTTAGAAAATGGTAAACTAAGAAATAAACAAGTTAATACAGTATTTAAACTCCTTAGTTATCAGAAATCTTTAGAATTCTTTATATTAAGTTTCAATGGCTTAACAACATAATTAATAAATAATTATTTATTAGAATTATAATAAATATAACAATTATAATTAATAAACAATTATAATTATTATTAATAATAATAATTTATTTATTTGATAATTATCCAGTGCGGTTGGCACTTGTTTTCAAGACAATCGCCCATATATACCGCGATTTTTTTTTTCATTATCCGACAGGAGCAGTTCGGCTTTCGTAGCCGGCACTCCACACAACATCAGCTGTGGAGAGGTGTAGAACTCATTCAAGGTGCCAAGGTTAAAAGACAAATCTACCTGTGTGATTTTCGTGGACATTTGCAAAGCGTTTGACAAAATCTGGTGTGAAGGACTCTTCTATAAACTTATTAACCTTAATCTTCCTTCCCAACTGATTAAAATCTTCCATAGCTATCTGTCGGATAGTACTTTCATGGTCCGAGTCAATACTAATATGTCTCCCCTCCCCCCGGCGAATTCTTCCTGGTGTACCCCAAAGCAGTTTGCTTGGCCCTAAGTTGTTTAATCTATATGTAAATGATATTTCGCCCTCTCCCAACATTGAGTTAGCTCTATATGCTGATGACACGACCATCATTGCTCGACACACTCACTCAACCCTTCTGTTTTGTACGATTCGAAATTATCTCAAAATCTATGAACATTGGCTTACCAATTGGCGTATTTAAGTTAACACCTCTAAAAGTGATGGAGTACTCTTCCATCCTAAGAACTCTTCTATCACCCGAAATAATAACTTTCTACTTAATGGCTTACCCTTACCCTGGGAATTTTCTTACAAATACCTAGGTGTTATCCTAGATTCCAAACTAAATTGGATTCTTCATTTCAACAGTATTGTCCGTAAATTGAAGAATGCAATTTGCGCCCCTTAAACCCCTTTCATATTACAGTTGCCTATCGCCAAAATTGAAACTGTAGCTGTATAAGAGTTATGTATGTCCCATTTTAACATATTGCCCTGCTGTGTGGGGGAATGTATCCATCCACCAATTACTGAGACTTCAAGTTATCCAAAATTATATTCTCAAACGTTATGTAACTAAAGCTCCTATTTTTATCAGAAATGACGTGATTCATCGGGATCTACGCATTAAACCTATTCTTCCAGCAATTAAAAGACTGACTTTTAAATTTTACAATAGTTTATCTCGTATAACTAATCCTATTCTCACAGCATTCCTCCCTACGATTCAGGGATCCCCAGCTTGGCGAAAAGGCCAAAAGCTTTATTACGCCGTCCAGATATCTCCCTCCCACCATCTAAGAAGTGGAGGCCCGATCACAGATCCCAGCGGCAGCCTTGCGATTTTGTGATTTTGTAAATGCCTATGATTAGCTGACAAAGCCTACTTTTTGTTTCTTCAGCTTCTTTATCCAAAATTTTAATTTCCCTTTCACGTCATACTACAAAGACCCGTGCAATTGGGCACGCGTTGGTCGACCCTTCTCCTTACGAAGCTAGACTCCACATGTATCAAGTTTAAATCCATTAATTCCTTCTTTTATTTTAACATAATTGCTTTGATACTGCAAAAACCTCCGTTCAGGGAAACCGATTTTGCTTCCTTGACCTGCCAATAAATGGAGCCAGTGGTCTAAAACTCAATCTCATGATTTTATGCGGTCATTCCGTTTCATTTTAGTAAAAGTCATCGTCAAGGTATCTGCTCTTTAGCACACAGTTATCGGTTTACCCTTACTCTATGGGGCACCCTACTACCTTGACCTTGACCTTTTCTTTATTATAGGAGCACCGTATAGATCATTGGTGCACAAACTGTGGGTCGCTAAAAAAATTGGAGAAGTCGCGGCTAGTTTGAAGTAAATTTGTATCATATTGAATTATTTAACTAAAAAATATGCCATAAGTTTTCTATGATAACATATTTTCAATATTTTAATTTTTTTATGTGAAAAAATACATGATATAATATTGTTAAATAAGGTGCCACGCAGTCTTAGAAGGCCATACTTACATTCCTTTCCATTCGCTTCTACCTATCTGGTTAAGACGGTTCTCAAAATGCGTAGCAATAAAAACCAAACAACGAACAAGACTAAGGCTGCTGTATACTAACCCTATTGGATTCGCTAACCTCATTGTTAACCTATGGAGAAAATGTGTCCAAGGATTGCCGACTTGGATTGAAAGATTTTTAAAAAATTGTACTCCGTTATAGGGAAAGGAATTTTTTTACAACTTGGGGCATTTTTCGTTTTTTTAAAAAGCAAATAATATTTTAAAATTTAAATCATTCCGGGGGGGGGGGAGGAGAATCTGGTATAGTGTGTCAATCCTTTGGTGAACGAAATTTATAAAATGAATCCTGTTGCAAGGTGCAGAAAAGTTCAGGCTATCTGAAAATACCCATTTTATTAGATTATCAGCATTTATGTAGCTGTAAATACGTAGTAGACAAATTTTCACCATAGGTTAACATTGAGGTGACCAAATCCAGTAGAGTTTGTACACAGCAACCTTAAATAGGTCTGTCTAGAAATATACAAACATGCTCATTTGTCGCGCATCACATGGCATAAATTGCGCCGCGCGCCGCTTACACTGCTAAAAAATTTAGCGCGCACTAAAATAAACTTTTTAGGACGCTATGCAACAAATCTCGAGCATTAGATAAGCAGTCGCGACGTAGGGATGTAAAACAGCCTTTAGACGAAATCTACGTGTATACCTTTCAAACATGAGATTCAATTACATTAACAAATTTCCAGTTTTGTTCTGTTATTAAATCTTGTTCTTTTATCTCTCGAAATCCGTTTAAAATTTTCACCTATCTAATTTAGAATATGAGTTACAGCAGTTACAGCGTGATGGTAAAAATGCACTTACATTTACCATAACACATGCGATATTCCATTTCGTTGGTAAGCTCCATTTCTTATTTGCATGTAAATTGCTTTTATAACAACAAAAGCACCAATTGGTGTGAGCTAAAGTGGCTATTGTAAGTAAATTTTTCAAGTTGGGGGAATCAGGAAACAGAAAAATTGCTTTAAACCAAAAACCGGATAATTAATTCGGCTCGGATTGAGTTTATAAACACTTAAGAGAGTGTAATGACACATTTTCCATCGTGATTTACAGGAAATAGGTTCTAAAACGAAAAGCTATCTAATTCTGGTGTGGTAAAAATGTGGCTTCTTTTTTTCCCAACGTTGCATGTGCCCTGTCTGGAGGGCATTGACCAGTCTACACCGGGAATTTGTTGGCTACTTCTTTATGGGAGCACCATACAGGTAAACCAACACTACTCCCTATGAAGGGACAGCATGGGAACGTCCACGTCTTTTCAGAGATTCGAACTCGAGCTCACTCCGTGGAGGCCAGAGACGATACACAGTGTGGGCAAATGTAAACACTTGTATTCAAATTAAAATAGAATTCATATTTTCAATTATTTAAAGTACTTAGAAGTTTGGGAAAAATTAAGGTTCACGCTTGCGATACAAAAGGAAAAAAGGTATGTGAAGGAAAGAGTAATTGATCGGTGCTTTCATAGGTAGGCTTTTGGAGTATTTTTGTATTACTATTTGTTCACGATTTACAAAACACTGGAAGATAATGGATTGCGTTTAGCTGTTTGTACCCATTAGAGTAATCGCTAAAATGCCTATATATGATAGCAGAGTATGGGCCTGTTCACATAGGAGTCCAGTAGCGGAAGCGTAAAAGGAAAGATGGCACCGAGTCGAAAATAAACCAATCATACGCGCTAAAATTTCGTTGCTAATCGTTTGGAGGTTTGTCATTGGTTAAATATATTTCAATACTTTAACATTTCCCTACCGGACTCCTATATGAACAGGCCCTATATTAGCGTCCAAATACTCTGGACATTTTGCATATTTGTGTTAATGTTCGAAATATCGAGTAGCAGGAAGAAAATGTGGAGTAATGATAAAAGTTAAAAAGTTACGGAAATAAGATCTTTAACGATTGAAAACTGTGAAAACCATCGGCTGCATTGCTTTATATTAAGATATATGGGTATACAAGAGAAAAAAAGAAGTATATCGGTGCTGCGGAAGAAATCTCTTAAATTCTTAAAACTAAGTCAAATTTTCACTCTGTTCCCTGAACAATCCTACTTCGCAACATTTCTCTAAGATTTTCTCCTAGCGATTCTCTAAAAATTTTTTTATAGAGTGACTGAGCTAACTCAACATATCAATGTATTTGCGGGAATAAGGGCATTATTTCCCTTTAAGACATTACGAGACCCTTTTATGATTTTACTCGTAGAAAATAACAGGCAGAGCTGGGTCCACTAAAAATAGGAATAACGTGTTCTACCACTTGTGTTTTTCTTCTTTTTTTCCCAATAAACGTCCAAGATGCGCAAAGCGCATTTTAGACAATATGTGTCACTTCTTTTATTGCTGTCTCGATATGTCACTTTTCTCTTCATTAATGTGTGATGCGATTTGTTAGTACTAGGTTTAAAGTTTTAGAGTACCTTTTTTTTTTACTATTTCGCGTATTTTTAAACTGTGTTGTACCAGAGAAAAATAATTGCAGTTTATCAGTTCAAATGCCATTATTGCAAGTACACGCATCACGTGAACTTTATGGCAATTTAAATGTCCATTAGGATTGGCCCTTTAAAGCTCATTTTTATTGGCTGAAAGTCATCTTCAGGTAGCGTGGCCGAAACAATCGTAGTTCTCGGGTTTGTTTATTTATTTTAACATGGATTTCGGTTCAGTGTTGTAAATTTCCGTGTAATAAAATGTCGTGTAATTTAAGCAAACGCGCGCTGATAGCAAATATTAAATTAGTAAAATCTGCACTCACTTTCACAGATGATTCGTCTACCCCTGGTACTTATTTTGTACTTTAGTCTTACTTTGAAATATTGTTATCTATATGTTGAACAATGCCACGCAATATTATTATTTAAATGAAAAAAAATTCCTCTCTTTGTTTACGAAGTGACTTACAGTGCTATGTAATTTACAAAGTGGCTGAAAAAATTAGCTCATTATGTTATTGTTGTATTTGTTGGAAGTTAGTACAGATATTTTATTTCTCTAGCTTGTTCCTTGCATCTCAGGTGTTCATGAGAATGTTTTATATATTTTTATCCACTTTCTATTGACTCCTACAATTTCATTCTCTGTGATTATGACTTATTAAGATCACTTTGGGCCACCATCATTCCTTTTGAGCATATAGAATACATACATTAATACTGACAAGCATGAATATGTATCTATGGTACAAGTAAATTGACTAATGTTTTCATATTTTAGATGATTACTCAGCTGAAGCTTGGAACAGTAACTGGGACTTTGATGATTCTCCGGAAGAAAAATTAAATGAAACAGTAAAGTTAAAGCGGGAAGGCCAATCTTGGTTACAGGATTGTATTTCTTCTCTTTCACCTTCAGCAGATGTATTGGCATTAGCATATGGACAATATGCTGTATTTTTTAACTGTAAATATATATTATACATAAAAATTTATTGATATATCAACAGATTTGTATTTTGATCTAATTATTTATTATATTAATCTAGCTAAATGGGATGCTGCTGAAGAAAGTGATGTAAAACTTAAATTTCTTACCACTTTTGAAGGGAAATTAACCTCTGAAAAGTATGATTTTTTAATCTTTTTTCATTACACTTCCTGTCTTTAATATCTAGCTCGTACACATATATATATATATATATATATAGTATTATATAAATTTATATGTTACATTATTAATTTATTCAGATATTTTATGAAAGTTTTATGTTTAACCAAATTAACTAGATTATACTTTTTTTTAAATGTTATGTTTAGAGATGAAAATATAACAAGTTTACTTTGTCTACCACTTGCATCTCAGAAAAGGTAACAATTATTTTCAGTTATCTTATAATTCTACTTCAGTGATTCAAGTTGAAGGTATTTTTTAAAATTTATTTTAATTATAGGAGTCTGCAAGGTGGTGCAGACTGGACTTGTATAATTGCTGGCTTTTCATCTGGATATATAAGGATTTATACAGAGGTATTATAACTGGATTTTTTCTTTGCTGTTTAAAGGGTTGTTTGCTGTTGAACTTTCCTCAGTAGTATCTTGTTCTGTTTCTTTAATATAATGTGGCATGGTATCTTTGTATTTACGAATTATGCTTATTTAATAACCTGTAAAAAAAAGAAATTTAAATATTGAGGTCAATATCACATTAGAAAGTATTCACCTATGATTTAAGGCCTGGACTTTATAAACTTTATTTTTTACAGACTGTTGATTAAATTATACAAAAAATCTACATGAAATATATTCATAAGAGGAATTATTTCTAAAATAATTATTAAGTCTTTCCTATTTATAAACAGTTTTGAAGATTTAAGAGTGACAATACATGGCAATGTTGCAGTGTTTTACATTTTATCACCATAAAATATCCACGCTAAATAGGGAAGAAGATGATTAGTATTTTTGCATTCTTTTACAAAAATGCAAGTTATCTAATTTTGAGAACTAATTTAAATGATTGTGTGCAAGATATGTTTGAGATAAAGTTGTTTTGTTATGTTTCATCATATTGATAAATCACTGATAGCTAATGGAATTTTATAATACAAAAAAAAAGTAAAGTAATGTAAATAGACTGAAAGGAGAATAAAAAAAAAATAAAAAAGGTAAATTGTATTTTATATTAGGGATTAGTTAGGAGATGCATGCTAATCAAGTGAAAATATTTCATTTAATGTGTTAGTTATGGTAACAGCCAGGATTAATGTCTTAATATGAATTGGTTATCATAACACATAGTTTCTCTCTAACTCATTGGTTTAAAAAAAAAAAAAAAATCAGTGCATTCATTTATATACTAGATGTAATATACTCTGATAATACTGTTTTGAAGCTCATTAAACAAGCCAATGGATTTTTTAGCTTTGTTATCTCATTCTATGCATTATTCTACTTTAGATTACTGATACATTTTAGCAATTTTATTTTATATAAATTATATTTTACTGTATGTGCTCATAGAGATATGTTTTAATATAGAATGCAGAAGTTCTTCTCGCACAAAAATTGCATGAGGAGCCTGTAGGCCATTTACGCTGCAAAACACATGTGCCTCAACATTTTTCTAACTATGCTGATCAAGTAAGACATTTATTATTTATTTTTTCGTGTGTTATTTGTTAGTGTAATTTTGTTGATTTCTGAAGAATTAACCTGCTATTTAAAAAAAAAAAAAGTGTAAAAGTTAGATATAAATATAAGAGTTGGCAGGAAAATGTCCACAGGAAACTAAATAATGAGACTATTGTTATCCTCTGAAAGAGATAGTGAATTATTAGCAGAAACATGCACAGTGAGAGCATTTGCATATCAGAATAATCAACAGGCTGAGCATTTACATCAAATCCATAGAGTTGCATAGCATTCAATAAGTGTACATTAGGATAGTCATTTAAAAGAATGAAAATTTACATAGAATCAATGATTTATTTTTTATAAATTTGAAATTATAGTATTAAGAATAAAGCTGAATCATATATACCAATAGAGAGTGTGAGAGTATTGAAAATAGATTTAAAGTATGGGACACAATACATGTGTAGTATTTTAGTAGAAGTATAATTATTAAAGTTTATAAATAATAGTTATGGACAGTATGGTGTTATGTTTTATACACTTTAATAATTTCAGTACAAGCAGTTTGCCACAAAACACCAAACAAAAAATTCCACATAAATATTGAAAGCAAGTTTGTAAATAATGAAATCTACAAAAATTATGCTCATGAAAGTCTAAGTTTGACTGCAGGTATAAATTTCTGTAAGTTGCTTCTGCCCTGTAGTTGCTTAATATGTTAGATGCTTAATTTGTGTATGATGATAACTTTAAAAAAAATTTATGCGTATGAGTCTAAATTTATTTAATATTTATTAATTTTATTTAATATTTATTTATTTCTGTAATTGTTTATTTTTCAGCCAGATGAACTGGTTATTGTATTTTCAACTGTTGTTGTTACTATTGATGGATTTGGCCTGTTTCAGACATTAAGAGCTTGTAGAAATCAGTTAGCTAGAGGTATGTTTTTTTTATTTCTATCTTAAACTTTTAAATTATGAATAAACCTGGGTTTCTTTCTCAGATAAAATTTTTTGATAGGGTGAATATTTTTTGGTTTAGTTAATGAAGTTTTATGTTGTGGAGTCATGAAGAGTGCATATTTTATAATAATATATAAACTATTAACCTTTTAAAATTTTTTTTGAGTGACCTGGCCTTTGTATGTATAATTTCTCTAATGCAGCATTTCTCAACCTTTTTCAAGTTGCAACCCCTTTAAAAATTTCCATGCATCCTGGACCCCTCCCCCTTTTCCACCCTGCATATTTTCCTTTAAAACAGTAGTTCACTACCTGTAAAAGTCTGCAGACCACTAAGCCAGAAATCGAACCATGTGTGGACCACCACCATCCCCCACTGACTTGAGGCGGGGGGAGGGGTTATGGGGGTATAGAATATCCATCAGGCAAAAGGGATATAGGATTAATGTACTCACATTCTAACGTATCATTTTCTAATAATAAAATAATTATGTTAAACTTTAAAGATATTTTAATTAAACACCTGATAGTCATCAGATGCCCATTTAGTTCAATGAACATTGCTTTAAAAATCACATTTATTTGGTAACTTTTTTATATGTGGTGCTGGACCACTCCCGAGGCTCTCGCGGACTGCCTGAGGTCCGTGGACCACTGCTTTAAAAGGACTTTTTAGACATAAAGAAAAGAAAATGCAAGGACCTCCCAAGATAGATTGCTGTCATAAATTTTAGAATAGTTACATCGCATGACTTTTTATTTGGACGTCTTCATCATATCGGCATTTCATCTTCTCCTGACTGTCCCCTTTGTTCTTCTGGGGAACTTATGGATTTCAACACCTTTTAACTCTTTCTTCTCTTCAAGAGAAGTACTTTACAGTAACAAATTTTTATAATAGAGTTCACCTCTACTAGACTGCCCATGTGGAATTATGGTCACTGGACTTTCCCTTGATGTGGGAACTGAAAATTTAAATTCCAACTAAATGTTTATTTAAACAAAAATGAAATTTGCAAGAAAAGGAGAATGTTTAGAAACATTCATTCCTCAGTCAAAATCACCTCAGTAAAAGCAAGAACAGAACAGATCCTCAAGAAAAATAATGCACCTACCATATGGATTCAGAATTATCTATATATATAAAACAGTTCTGTAATTGACTGATGACTGACTGACAGATAATGCACCAAACTACTGGACCTAAAGGGCTGAAATTTTATATGGTGATTCTTATAGTGTAGGGTGCATGATTAAAGATTTTAAAAAATTCTTAGATTTTTTTAAATTAGATTTTCAAGCTGTTTTGTAAAATTTTTTTAAAGTTTGCATTTAAAATAATAATTTGAGGGTTGTAAAAAATTTATATCACAAGAAAGATCATGAAAATCCCTTTAAAATGAAATATTTTCGAATCTATCTCCATTTTCTGATTTTTGGTGAATTTTTAAAGATGAATTTTTAGAATTTATTTTATTAAATGCTGATCACGTGGTTTCTTTTCTTTTTGTGATACTTTAAATCAGTTTTGCATCACGTGCATAACAGCTAAATAAATTGACAAAAGAAATATAAAAATATGGTAAAAGATAAAATTCAACCACTACTCTAATTGAGATGGAAGTTTTTTAAAGAATTTAATTCAAATTAGTATGTTTTATGGATATTAAACATACAAATTAATTGCATACATTGACGGTTGTATTTAATTTGAATATTTTCTTCTATATTATTTTGCCTATAAAAATATCCATAACGATTTTTTGTATAAATATATTTTATTTGTTTTTTTGGCATTAATTGCATACATTGTCTGTTGTATTTAATTTGAATGTACTCTGTAGTGAAGCACAGGTATTCAGCTATTATAAGTTATAATAGCTGATTATAACGATAAAAATAGAAAAATTCTTATCTAATTGCCTTATTCCATTGGGGAAACTAATATAGTAATGCCAAAAGTGACAGCACAGACTGACGAAATACAAACTGGCATTTAGAACCTGTGTACTGTATATCTTAAGTAACTGCAATTTTTATTTACTGCCTAATAAAGGTGGTAGATTTTTTACAGATGAATTTGTGATTTGAATGAGACTTTTTCCCTTTAAAAAATATTTCTGCCTTACAGTTTCATGGTTAATAAATATTGACCAATTTTTTCAATGAAATTCACTAAAAAGATATTTTAATTGAATAAAACCATGGCAACCTCCCAGAAAACTCTTCCCAACTACCCAGAGGGACATGAACCACTCCTCTATTGTATGGCATGTAATGAAGAGATCAAAGAACTGTGTAAATTGCATTTATCAGTGTGATAGTAAAGTTAATCTTTTCTGTTAATTTCTTTTAAACTGGAAATTATGGGGGTTTGACTCCTACCACCTCCAACTATTTAAAGAGGACTGATATAATGACGTGATGTATTCTTAATAATAAATTTCTTTATTTCCATATTTTTGTTCTTCATCAGTAATGCTGTTTGTTCTTCATCAGTAATGCTGTGCATTTTCTTGCTTTTAGCCACTGCAGGACGTCAAGAAGTTGTTCAACCCCCACCTTTATCCTATAAAAAATGGGGATTTCATGAACATGATAAACTCCTTGATTGTGAAGCTGCAGGTAAATAATACTAATAAAATAATTTAGTTAACACATGTATGTATGTATAAAATTATTTATTAGAAATTTCAAGATTGAACTTTATAAATTTTGTAGTGATTTATATTTTCATAATTTTTTTTTCTGTTTTAAAGTTGAGTTGTAGGATTTGAAGTAAATGTTTTCTTAAATTCACAATATAAACAGAGGGATGGCTGCACGTTTTGACCTAATTAAGGGGACAGTGGACCTTCAAACTTAACTTTTTTTGTTTTGAATGGATTTGCTTGAAATTTGAATAAGTGATTAGTACCATAGATATGTAAAAGTGGTTAAAATTTAATGATAAAATATTAATAATTTATGAATTATTAATTATATAAAAAATTGGCCGACTTAAAAATGTTCCATGTACATTTCTTTTGCATATAATAGGGTAATTTTTATTTTCAGGATACCTTGTAGAACTAACAATGAAACTTATTGCTTATTTTAAGCATTCATTAAAAATATAAAGAGAAAAAATAATAACAGTGAAAACACCCTTTTTATTGCACAAAATACCTATAAATCATCTTTTCAAGTATAAAATTTAGAAATTCCGAGCTACGAAGCATCATTATTTTCGATAAGATTTATTCGATATACAGTTAAGTATATAAAACTTAAATTTCAAAGCAATACGATCATTAGAAATGTGCCCGGAGCAGTTTGAATATTCGTATGACACGAAAATTTTTATTTTGAGAAAAACACATTTAAAATTATCGCTATTAGTGACCACATAATATCTAAATTAAATACAAATGCCTATAACTAGGAAAGTAATTGCAGAAATATATAAATTCTTTTTGCAACACATTCCTACTTGTCCGTAGTTTCACAATTCAATAAAATTTAAAAAATTGAATTTTTGGACAAATTTCACAATTTTGAAAGTCCACTGTCCCCTTAATAGTTCATCGACAGGACAAGGAGCATTAAGTGTGATTGTCATTACAAACAATTCAGAAATGCTAATTAGTTTGAAACATGTAGCCATTTCTTTGTTTATATTGTGGATTTTAAGAAGTTGTGTGTTCCTCTTAAAGCCTTTCAGGGGCAACAACCTCCACCAATTGCAAGGTGCAGATTTTCTTCCCAATTTTTTTTAACCCAAAAAATTTTGAAAGTTTTTTCAATTAAAGATTGCAAAATGCTTTTACTTCTTTAAACTGATAACAGATGGCAGCACTAGCCATTTTCATGCTCATTTAGCTGGAATACATGGAATGCAAGTGAAAAGAATACTAGATTTAGGCGTTCACACTGTACGAACAGAGCCCCTGAAAGGGTTAAGCAAAGAGTAATGACATTTAAAAAAGGATTAAAAATGAAGAAAAACTCATGTGTTTTAAAGTATTATAAAAATTTAGGAAAGATCACTGAAATACACAAAAAGCTCATTTATAGAATGAATAACTTTTTCGATTAAATTGCGTGTTATAAAGGGAGACATAATACCATATAAATGTAATGCATATATATATATATGTATGTATAAATGTAAGGTTAAACATAAAATAAAATGTAATCTCCTTTTAATTTATTGTACTTTTCCGTTAGCTGGGTACTAGACAAAAACCGCCAAGCTTAAAAGTTGGCGCAGTTATCACCAAGCCAAAATATTGATGCGAAAAGAATATTTGATCCTAGTGGACTTTAATTTTTTATTACATTTAATTCACACTAATAAATTGAAACATATATAAAAAAATAATAATGAAAAAATACATATAAAAAAACACATATAAAAAAATAATAATGAAATAAAACAAAAGATCAATTTGCCCAGCAGGCATGAAATTGTAAATTTTGTTCACAATTGCTGAAAATAAATTTGTCTTGCCATGTAAACGTTGCCTCATAAATTCAATTAAATAAGACTCTAAAATAAATTCACTTGAACATTTAGGCTTAATGATAACTGTGCCAACTTTTAGGCTTGGCGGTTTTTGTCTTGCACCCAGCTAATGGAGAAATACCTAATTTATTTGTAAAATTCAATGTAATTGTTATATTTCCAGTGGTTGAGGCAATGATTTTGTTAAAGAAAGTTCTCACCATGTTACACATAAAATAGATTTATAAGACACTTCTTCCGACATTTGCCATTTCTTTTCTGCAAGTGAGATCACAGAGGTGTTGCCTACACCAGGCACTCCTTGTGTATGCTAAGAAGTTACATGTAACTTACACAATTAACATCACTTTCAACCCCTATTTCCTGAAGTGAACCCGTCCTGTAGTTAAAATTGTCATTAGGTTCATAAATATCACTATGGCATTCCCATATTTGGTAATTGCCTTTAACCCTAAAACTGCAAGCTGTCTGTTTTCTGATGGGACATTTTCAGCATAGAGTTTGTGTGACAGTAAATATAAAAATTACAAAAAAGTGTAAAGGCACCAATAAAATTAATTATTCTTTAAACTGATAACTGATGGCAGCACTAGCTATTTTTCTGCTCATTTAACTGGAATACATTGAATGCAAGTGAAAAGAAGACTAGATTCAGACAATCACACTGTGCGAACACACCCCTGAAAGGGTTAAACCATGACAAAGTTTTTTTTTATAAATTTTATTTGTTTTGTTATTTTTCAAAGGAAGTATAAGTTTGTTCGAAAATATATGACTAATTACTATAGCTGTATAGTTGTTTAATAACTTAAAATAATTTCTGTTCTAATTTTTCAGGTGTAATGAGCACAACTCCTTTTGATCATTTAGTTACTGAATCAGTGAGAAAAGGGTTTTATGGTGCTGTTAAGCCTAATGTTCCATCAAATTCTTTGTTAATTACAACTGGATGCAATCCATATGTTGGATATTATCATGCCTCTGAGGTAATAACTATTTATTTAATTTTTTTAAAATGAATGCTCTTTTTTTTCTTATTGATCAGTTAAAAAAATAATAATATGGTTCAGATATTTTATTTTTAACTCAGTTGCTGACTTCTTTTAGATTCTAAAACAGAAACATGAAAAGTATGTTGAACTTTACCAGACTATAACACAAATAATATAAATAATTCAATATAAATAATACATATAAAGAGGGCATAGATAGCCGAACAAATTAACTGAAAACCTACCCAGCGTTCAAAAATTTTAACTTTTCAATAAAAGATTGCGTAGTTCCAACAAATCCTCGTACTGAAAACAGATAAATATAACTAAAAGTAAATAATTCATCAAAGCAAGATAATTATTAGCAGGAAGAATACAGACAAAATTAAATCGAAATCATGCACTTAGGGCTCAACGCACCATAATGCAAGATTCTGTAGCAGTAAAGAACTGTTTCAATGGGGATCTCGAGGCCTAGGGATATCTTTTGGTTAGACCTGCATCCTATTCAGAAAGTTGCCCCTTGAGGTAACTGATTTGGTTAGGTCTCCTGATGAAGAGACCAGTCAGTTGCCTCGTTTTATGGTTTAGTTTCTTTACTGGTACAGAATCTTGCATTATGGTGCATTGCACTCTAAGTGCATGATTTCAGTTTATTTTTGTATGCATTCTTCCTGCTGATAATTATCTTGCTTTGTTGAATTATTTACTTATAGTTATATTTTTACCAGACTATAACATTCTAATGTGTGTGGCTGTATTTGTATTGCAATCAATGTATTGAATTAAGGCATAAATAGTGTGTGATTTCAAGCACATTTTTCAATAACTCATCCTTTTACCTCTATTCTGAATCTGTACAAAGATTAATATGATAGCTCATTTGATGTTATATATTCTCTTTATTTCTTGCACTCCTTTAACACAGCGTTTGATCCTTTTTTCTCCAGAACTTTCTCACCTTAGTGATTCAATTAAACTTCAGTTTTTGATGTGACTAACATTAGAATCCTTGTTATTCATGCATATTAATTTACTAAATATCAAAAACCCCGATAATTGTTACCGAGTTATTCAATTTTACTGTACGATAATTAGTCCTTCCATGTTCAAATAGCTAAACCAAATCAAAATTCATCCAACTTATTCTTATTATCCATTTAACATTAGTGAGGATTGGCAGCTCTGTGATAGATTTAGCGTTACCCAGGGTGGACCAAGAAGAGACCTATCACATTACACCCCTTGGAAGTCCCTAATAACTTGGAAAAAAATATAAACTTGAAATGACTAATAAAACTAGGGTATGAAGGGAAAGGTTTGGGAGACCTTTGCTGTTCCAGGATCTCCAATTCCAGGTTTTCCTTGTCATTCTGCCGTTGCCTTGTTTTGTCTTATTACTGGACACAATTGCCTCAATACACACCTTTTTAGAATAGGACTTAATGATTCACCTAATTGTATTTTATGTAATTCCGAATGACCAATAAATGGTGAACATTTACATTTAGACGTGCACTGCACTTAATGGTTTTTTTTTTGTTGTTCAGAAATACTGGGAAGCTAGAGGGCTAATGACTTGATTGTCAAATACCTAGAATTTGTAAATAAATAACAAATAACACTTATTATCAATTCCTGGGAACAGATAAAGTTTCGGTGTGAATTACTTTAACAGGGTTGGTACAGACCTTAAAAGTCCACAAGAATTCCTCTTTGCAATCAAGGTCTTTACTTTATTTAGTTTTCTTTCCAGTTTTTAAAAACTTTTTATTTTGATATTTGAAAAGTTCTGTTAAGCATTGTGACGGAAATTAGTTGTGTTTTTCAAGTGTAGAGGGCGTCAGTTGTCCATGTTTTGATGTATTATCAACATTGCTTTGTCATATGTAATTTCTATCAGTGATCAGTATTCTCTTTGTTTTGAACCACCGAGTATGGAATGGCCATTTAATGAATGATAAGATAATGAATGAATATTAACTAGGATTAATGATGGTTGTGTTTTTTTGGAGTCTGGTCATCCTTTTTGTTATAAGCATGTCTTCATCTTCATGAAGGATTATTTATTTTGAGCTTATAGTTGGAAAGTGCCAAAAAAGTGGAAAGAATAATTAAATGACAAAACTGTTACATTTCCTGGTATCGATAACTTTTTTGATATCATTAGTAAATTGTATGATAATAAAATCCCAAAACAAAAAACATAATGCTATAATAGGATAGAACAACATTTGACAATTTGATAGATTATTAATTTTTTTACCAATGATAACTTTTTTGATATGTTTATTTTATTTTTGAATGGTATTGACTGTATTTTAAAAAAAATTAAGATAAAGAAATTAGTAAAAATTCCACAGCAAAAAACATATAATGTAGAACATTTGATAATTTGATAGTTGTTATTTTTAACTTTTTGATGAGTTTATTTTTTTTTAGATTGGTATTTTCTTTTTTTTAATTTAAGGTAAAGTAATTATTTCTTTCTTATAGGGAAGCAGTCAGTTACTGTTAACAGATGTTGTACATGCTGTTGCTTCAAAACTGATGAATTTTATATCTAGTTATAATGCTGGGTAACAATTTTTTGAAAACTTTTTAATTATTTTTTTGGTTGTTGTTATATCTGTCATAAACAGAGTTTTATACCCTTAGATATTAATTTTTTTTTGCATGTAAAATATCTTAAATTAGAAGTAGTGTATAAATTTAAATTGATTTGCAATGAACTCTATATAAATCGAGCTTAGAATATAGACTTAAACAATGATAGTATTCAAGAAATATTATAAAATTTTCCCTCTCTGTAGTAGGTTATTTCTTTTCTTTAAGTTGCATTACCTCTTTTTATATCTGTGTACCGGAAATAAAAAGACACTAAGTCACAATGATTGAATTTTACAGATGAGTTCAATTAAAATCCATTTAATGCCCTTTTCCTCAGTACAATGACTAGACATGATGCTGTTTCTAACTGGCATAGTTGCTTTTATAGAAGTGTACAAGTTAAAGCTTTGCACCACTATATTGAGCTAAAAAAAATATGTGCAAAAAATGTTAAACAGTCTACTTGTAAAATATACACTTGGTGTCTTTTACTGCCGACACACACACACACACATATATATATATTTATACAATATATATATATATTGATATATAAAATAGTATACGGATATATACACAGATATATATATATATATATACATTGTTTTCTGAATCCTCGTTTTCCTGTATGTGTCATTTATTTCACCCAGTCCTGATGATCATATTGCTTTGTTATGTTCCTGGATCTATCGTTTTCCCACATTTATCTTTCTGTTCAGTTGGTCCCTTGAAAAACTGTAGATCAAGATTCCACTGTATATATATATATTAATAATAATAATAATAATAATAATTTATGAGTAAAATAATTATGAACATTTTGGCCTTTATATTATTAATTGTGTTTTCAGGCACAGTAAAATCTTGTTTATCCAGACTAACTGGGACAATAGGCAATCCAGATAATCGAAAATCTGGATAATCCATGTAATATGGATAATAAGCAAAACAAAATCCTTAACTAAGCAGACTTACCATTTATTACGATAAAAAAACTATGTTTTGTAACAAAATTACAGTATTGTTTACAAGACATTAGAATATATAAAAATAACTTTTCACATCATTTCTTAACAAAGAATTGGTAAGTCTAGTAAAGCTTTCTTAAGCTTAACAAAAAGCATTTTATTACCATAATTTATTGCACAATCTATGCAGGAACTGTACATTGAATCAAACTGAAAAGCGAATATTTGGTGTACTTATAGTTATGTTCTTGCTATCATAATTAAAAATTATTATCTAATGTGAACATTAAATTAAAAAAAAGTCTAAAAATCTGATCTGGATTATCTGGAGATCCAGATAAATGAGGTTTTACTTTACTTTGTCCCTATGTGTTTGATTTGATAGCAAACATTAGATTTTGCACTTACCAAGCACTTAGTAAGGACAGAATATTTGTTTTGCTGGCATGCACCATTTTTCTTTTCTTAGCTAAAAAACAAACAAATTTTAACTGAAGGCTTTAAATTATGCATTTGACTTAAATTTCAAAGTCTCTTGGTGCTTTTGAATTTGTGTATTTTCTTACAAATATATATTTTCAGTTGTAGTGCTGAATTTGTGTATTTTCTCACAAATATATATTTTCAGTTGTAGTGTATGTATGTAAAATATCTGCAACAAAATATTTTAATCTCTATAACATCTTTTAGTGGTCTGGTTGGTGGTCTCATGGGATTCCATCAACAGAAAGATCAAAAGGCACAACCAAAGATTGAACCTGCGACTATTTTGCCCTTGAGGTAATTGAAAAAGCTTAAGAAGTATGAATAATTTTGAAATTATTATTTTTTATCAATAATAAACATGTATTTATGGTACAGGTTCGGATTGTACGATAAACGAAGACAAGGTATTTCCATAGCACTTTCACCCAATAAGTGTCTGGCAGCTATCACTGATGCATTTGGTCGAGTCATTTTGTTTGATGTCTTTAAAGGTGTTGCTGTTCGTATGTGGAAAGGTTTGTGACAAATATATTATTTTTGTAATTAAAATAATTTCTTTTGAGGTATTTATAAGATTACTAACTAACTAACCAATTGTTCAACAGTCCATTGTGGACCAAAGCCGGTGGTGCCTACTCCACTTTCTTGACCATGGGCTATGGGTACCATACAGCATATGTCTCGGACAGGTGGTCAGCCTGCCACAGGACCCCCAGAGTTAGTTCCCAAGCATGCTTGGTCTTCATTTTATCGACCCACTCAAGGGATGAAAGGTTGAGTCAACCTTGCCCGGTTGCAGGGTCGAACTCTGGACCTGTGGTGTGGCAGCTTGAAGCTTTTAACCACTATGCTACGGGGCATCATTTATAAGATTATACATTTGAATCTCGATCGATCGTTTTCGGATCCATCGTTTTCCGTATGTGTCGTTCATTTTATCCAGTCCCAAAGATCATATTGCTTTGTTATGTTTCCGCATCTATCGTTTTCCCGCATTTATCGTTCATTTCAATCGGTCCCTTGAAAAACGATAGATCGAGATTCCACTGTAATTATAATAAATTGCAAAGTGTATATAAACAGGAGAAATCTAAGAAAATTTGTTTATAAAAAGATATGTTAAACATTTTTATTAAATTAAAATTTTTACTACGTATTAATGTAAATTAGTTCTGTATAAAATTAAATGACAAATTATTGCAAATATATTAATGCAAAAAAGTAATTTTTCTTGGATTAGTACTCAAGGGATGAAAGGCTGGGTTAACCTTGCATGGTCGCAGGGTCGAACCCTGGATCTGTGGTGTGGCAGCTTGAGGCTTTTAACCACTATGCCACCAGGCGTCATTTTTAAGATTATAATTATAATAAATTGCAAAGTGTTTATAAACAGGATTACTCTAAGGAAAATTTTATAAAAATTACGATCTGTTAAACATTTTTATTAAATTTAAATTTTTACTATTAATGTATATTAGTTCTGTATAAAATTAAAAGACAAATTATTGCAAATATATTAATGCAAAAAAGTAATTTTTCTTGGATTAGTACTTTAAGCTATGATATTCAGTGGCAAGGTGGATGAGGCATCAGCCTGCCGTACTGGGGGTACAGGTACAATTCCTGCATAAGGCATGGGTGTAAAATTGGCTTAAAAGGCACTCTTCTGCCTACAAGAAGGAGCTCTGCCTTGAAAGATGAGATTGTAATTTCCTCCAGTTATAAATTCTAACATTTTTGCATTTACTTTGTAATTAATAAAATAAAATTGAAGTTCTTTTAAGCTTTTATGTTAAGTTTACAAAACTAAATGTGAAATTCAAAATTAAAAATAGAAAGGATTTTGAAATTATTACAGGATATAGAGATGCTCAGTGTGGTTGGGTTGAAGTGGAAGATGCTATAACTAAAGATCCTAAACTAGAAGTCAAGAAAAGGCGAAGGGTATTCTTTTTGGTAATTTATGCACCTAGAAGAGGTATATTAGAGGTGAGTTTTTTTAATCATTTAAATTAAGAAATAACATTTCTGTAATAGAATGAAGATAGTTTCACTTCCTTATTTATTTGCTGATTGTGTGTCACTATACTGCCATAAATTCCGTTAGATATGCTCTGAAGTAACAGTTTTATTTAAATTAAATCTCTTTGATGTCAGTTATAACTTTTTACCAGTTAAAGGGTCAAGTAGTTTCTAAATTGCCACATACAGTCGATTCTGGTTAATCGGACCACATCAGGATGCGATCATTTTGGTCCTAATAACCGGCTGGTCCGATTAACCCTTCAGCGAGTGCGCCCGTGTACAAAGTGCAATATTTTCATAATTTTGAATGGTTTGTTTTAGTTCTAAGCAGTTTCTATTTATAGCTACACCCTTTCTAATGCAGGTCAGATTTTCTGACCCTTGTATTACTTTCCATTCATTGTTAGTCGGGATTTAACCATGGTAAACCAGTGATTATGCTAGATTACAATACAACAAAATTAGGAGTTGATGTAGTAGATCCAATGTGCAGCTATTACACGGTATTCCACATATCACGAAGATGGACATCTTATTGTTTTTTAGGTGTTTGGACATAATAGAAATCGATTTGCAAGTTGTCCTAAGATGCATTCAACCAGACAGTTTTGAAATAAGGCGATTGTATCTGCATTCTTTGCCTTTTAATTATAAATATATCTCAATATTATCAACATTTTATATCTTGTCATAAAATGCAGAATTATTATTTTCAATTTGAAAAAAAAAAAAAGTTTATTACAAAAGGAATAATCAAGGTTGAAAGAGACGTTGCACTTTGTGCAATGTGTGCCTGCTGGTGTTCTAAAAATTGGTGCACCCGCTGAAGGGTTAAATGAACATGTCCTATGTTACAAGATGGGATTCTGTCCGAGTAAGCAGCTGGTCCGATTAACCAGCGATTCAATTAATCGGAATCGACTGTATTTATGTTTATCTGCTCTGATTGCATTTGAGCAAGAAAATAATAGAATTACATTTGGTCGTACCCTGAATTTCATATTTCAGTTGTAAGATTTAGGATTAAAAAAAAAAGCTTATGAAATTATTGAACACTAATTTCCTTGCAAACAAATTTCAGTTCAAATTATGAAAGTAATGGAAATATTATATTTGCAAATTAAAGTTTTTAGTGTTTATTATGCTTTGTTGGAAAAAAAAAATTGATGATGAAAAAGTTTTGTTGTTGTGGCTTATGTCCTTTGACCGACAGTATATCAGATGAAGTCCATAAAGGCTATTGGGCAGGATGGTGGGGCTCCGGTTTTGATTAGCACCACAAGGGTTGGAGTCCGACTTGGCTAAAGGATTGGTCCAGTAATTTTGAACCGAGTCAAGTGACAAGACTGGTATATCTGACCCCGTTTCTCTAGAGGTATATTTTGAGAACTTGGAGGACATTGCAGCCACGACAGATTTTTTGTGCACCAGCCACCATTAGCATACACGGCAGTGGATTTTGTCAGTGACTGGCATCGAACCAAAAACATTCAGATCATTGGCTCACTGCCTTTGCCAACTGGGCCACCGTGCCCCAGTAGTAAATGTTATTGAGACAATTTTGGAGTAAAATTTAAGTTTTGTTTGTTATGGAGTGAGATGAATATAATTTGGAGTAGCATAATTTTAGTTCATTATAGATGTCTTAGAGCTTGAAAGTTAATTGTAAAGTTTTTATAGAGCTAAATAAAAGTTGATTTCAGTTATCTTTATAGCAGGAAAGTAGACTGTCATCAACATGCTAACATGGTGTTTTATAGTTTTGATTATTAAGGATTTAAGAAATGCAGTACAAAGGTTGGAGGTACTTAACCATATCATAGAACACATGTTAATGCACATAATTAAAGGTACATTCAAGGGTTGATAGGAACTAATTAAATTTAAACTCATAATAATGACTGGTTTTAAAATAAATGAGCTGGTATTTATACAAAATGAGTGTTAAAAATACTGTGTGTATTTAATTTAAAAATTCAATGTTCAGAGTTAGTAATTTAGTTTTATTTATATCTAGGTGTGGTGTACTCAGCAAGGACCTAGAGTAGCTGCTTTTAATGTAGGGAAGACTGGTCGGTAAGTTTCAGTAGGGCATACTTGGTTTTATGCTTGTTTAAGCAGCAAATTTGAAACTAAGACTTCCTTTGAATTTCATCATTTTAAATTAAAAAGTGATCTTTTTATAACTTAATATTCATATTGACTGTAACTCAAAATCTTTAAAGAATACTATTTCAAGGCTTATTAAATGATCTTTAAATATGAATTTTTTAGCATTGTGGGCATAATATACAATAAATTTTAACTGTACATTCAGTAATATTTGTAGTAATTTCCTTTTTATATATATGTGTGGGTCATTTTTAAACTTTGTTTCAAGAATGTTTGACCTTAAAAAGATGCAATTGTACTTTCTTTTCAGTAATATTTTTAACATAGGATTATGTTCCTTTATAACGGTCCTCCTGAAAGCAAAATTTCAGATTCCTGCGTTGCGAGTTATAATTTTGGCAGCATGCAAAACCCAGTCTGTAATGCTTGGGCAAGCAGTAAACAGTTAAACAGAAAAGTACCAAATTGCATCAAAATGGTGACATGCATATATATATATATATATGACGAGCTCGCTACCTACACCCTTCTAATTACGTCGTCTTACATCCAAACTTACTCCTTCTTAATCTATCTTTACTTAATTATTCAAGTTATGGCAGTCAATGAATTAAAAGGCCGGTGGCAAAGAACTACAATTAATATATCTAACATCGTTTATTTCCAAAATCTTAAGCTACCTGATTCAATCTGATAAGTTAAATCCAACAGTCATCAAGCTCCCAAGCGACGCGTGACTGTCTTAATCAAGAGTTTCCCGCCGTCTGATTACACGCTATTGTTTTTCTCCATCCAAAGCCACCGCGCATGCCTACATGGTCTGTGACGCATACACCGGAGTTGGACCATAGGCGTGGCCACAGATGTCAATCACTCCAAAGGGAAATTCCCCGATATTCCCCGATATCTCTCGATGTATTTCGAACCAAGATATGAGAATAGTGGCGAATTACGCCACGACAATAAATTAATTACTAAGCCCCCTTTAAATTTAGAATAATTATTTCGTTCCCGCTTAAGTCTGACAACTTTCCCCCCCCGTCCCCCTGAAGGCACGCACACAAATGGAGTAGCTAATTCCATCCGGCAAGTCTTCAGAAGAGAAAACACTAAGATTATATTTCAAAATCCCAAATAACTATCAACCGAAAAAGATTGCTGAGTAGGGACGTCTCCCCAGTCAACACAAATTAAATTAAACCTAACTCAAAATTTTATCTATTCACGCCTAGCCAGATTGAATCAAGGTACTGATACATTTTACAGAAGTCTCCATTTGAGACACACTTGACATTGACGAGTTGTTAATCATCACAATATAAATTTCCAAAATTACAAAAATCACTAAAAAACACAATTATCATCAAATCTTATTAAAGAAAAACACGAAAATGTCTCAACTACAGGTAAATGTAGTAACCACTCAGATCCTGTTAACAAATGTAGAGGTCCAAATCTGTACAACCAAAAATAAAAATATCAACTCTGTAAATCGGACGCTGTACATCACTCCTCATCTGTACACAAAACCCAAAAAACATATTTTTCGAAATTACATCATAATATTACACTTGTTTTATGAGATCCAAATTGATAAAATATACACAAAGTAGCTTAAAAAAGAGCGTTTAAACTTTTTTTTTCTTTTTCCCTATATAAACAACACATAAAGTTTAACCACATGTAGAGTCAAGAGGGTGTTAGGCACCCAACATGTAAAATCACTTAAGAAATGGATCTCTGAACTTTACATTATTAATATTTCTTTATACAAAAAAAAAAAGACACATCATAAAATTTTACCAACCCAATCAATAAAATCAAGAACACACAATTTGAATTTTAAAAATATATGAGAAACAGTAAATTGGAATCTAAAAATGTATGTAATCAACTTTCAAAATTATCTAGATTACTCAAAGCAGTTTCTTTTCTCAATGCTTATTACGCACTTTTCCTGATCACTCAATGACTTACTTAAAACTAATCCTAATGACATGAGGAGGCATGTGAAACAGGCTCATGCCTGGTCAAAACATTAATCATTTTATTATTTATTGACAAAACATGTTAAAACTCATATTTTCAATATGCTATTCAAATCTTACCAATTTCAAGGCCAAAATATTTCGTAACTTTCACATCTTACATTACTGCAAATTCCACACCTCATTTTTTCATTATTATTATTTCGATATAGTAATATACACTTAACAATCAGAGGCCCTCCTCATTAAGCTTGCCGGTCGACCAAAAATATACACAAAAAAAAAACATTTAACACGATATTTATCAAAATGTAACTTAAAATACTACTCCATAACACTCAAATAAACACAAAATATATACAAGGAATAAAAATGACCATCGTTGCACCAGGAAATCAAAATCTGCAAAAATTTTAAAATTGCTCCTAATTTAGTACATTACATTGCTTTCCCCCCCCCTCCCCAAGAACAAGATAGATACACAATTTAATTTCATAATAGTATAACTTTAAAACATTACGAATTGTTGGTTAAATATCAATTAATTTTTTTTGAAACATGAAATAAGTCTGTCAAACTCAAAATCCTTATCAAATCAAACAAAACCTTCACAAAAACAACAAATTTTTCAGCAGTCATTAAATCCGCTGAGAAAAATATGAAAATATTACATATCTTATCACAAATCTATTTTAAATGTGTCAGTTAATATTCATCATTTAACCCAATCCTCAAGTTGTGACTAAAGTTTAACATACTCTTCAGTGAAACTGGGTGGGAAAGCTCTATGCTTATAAAATTGTATGGGTTTCAAAAATACAAAAATACTCATCAAAAATAATATAAAACTAATCTCATCAAAAATAATATTCCTCAAAAAACCCATATCGTATTTAATATTCTGACACAGTATAATCGCCCACACAACACACCGATCTCTATTAGACGTCTATAATACCTCACCTCATAAAAACGCGTACCTCTATAAGACGTCGAAAAATATCTACATCACGTGGAATGGAGCTCTATAGGAGCTCCGAGGTGTGCTCTCTTTGAGATCCATAAGACGTCTACGATATCTAAGCGGCGCTCTATAGGACGTCTATAACAGCGAAAATTTCGATGTGGAGGGTACGCGATTTAGATATTTTAGACCTCTAAAGGACGTACTATTCCCCTCCAAAATATTGTATTTTGGATCTTAATTTCTTAATAATAAATTAAGCTTAATTTATTTCGAACAATTTGCATTCTAATACGACATTTTTATGCAAAAATAATTGCTACAGAGATTCTAAAACTAAAAGTAAATTTGTGGAAGTATAACAAAGAATATAAAAATAATAGTGTCTATTATTTTTATACTCTTTGTTATACTTCAAGTGTATAATGTGTGTATTGATCAATACACACATTATCGTTTTAATCAAACAGTTCTTTCGAAAACCAAGCTTAACTCATTTCACATAAAAGTTTAATAAAACGGAGCTTACCGGACTTTAATTATCCCGTCAAAATAAAAAAATTTTACTTTTTCTGCACGAATTTTTTTTTTCCTTTTAATTTACACAAAATCTTCTTCTGTTCTCCGGATGATGTTTGTTAAAAAGCCGCCTCTGCTTTAGATGACCGAAAACCATGGCGTTATCGTTTTGTTTTAAAACGCAGATCTGACAGAATTCCTATTGCTTGGCAAATTCACAAACACGCACCGCTGTCTTTATAAACATAACTCACGCTGGTTGCAGAGTCGGGAGAGAAAAAATTACATAACTTCCTCGTTTCGAGGTCTTTTGGCGAAACACAGAGCAGAGAGGAGACTCACTGCGACACACCCACGATGACTCTCTCTGGGAGAAAAAAAAAACACATTGAAGAAAAACTGGTGAGCGCGATGATTCGACGACTGATGAAAATCGGAACGGCAAAGTTATCCTCGCCGCGCAACGGTGTTGGCACAATTGGACACTCCGAAGACACAATGCAGCAAACAGCAGGCAAAGCGTTGTTAATCCACACAATTGAAGTCGAAACATCATCTAGGTCGAATGGTATCCCGACAGGTACTCTGCGACGGCATTCGTTGTCACTGGAAAATCGGCACGAAGCCTCAGCACGAAAACTTGCAGCTCCAAACCTAAAATAGTACTCTACCAACGAGTCAACGCAGTCACGAGGGAGCATGACGAAAACTTGGATAAAATTTTATTTTTTAACTTACATTTTTAAAAGCTGTGGGGTGATTATTTTCCCTCGCGAGATCCCAAAATCCTGCTCGACTGTTGACGAGCTCGCTACCTACACCCTTCTAATTACGTCGTCTTACATCCAAACTTACTCCTTCTTAATCTATCTTTACTTAATTATTCAAGTTATGGCAGTCAATGAATTAAAAGGCCGGTGGCAAAGAACTACAATTAATATATCTAACATCGTTTATTTCCAAAATCTTAAGCTACCTGATTCAATCTGATAAGTTAAATCCAACAGTCATCAAGCTCCCAAGCGACGCGTGACTGTCTTAATCAAGAGTTTCCCGCCGTCTGATTACACGCTATTGTTTTTCTCCATCCAAAGCCACCGCGCATGCCTACATGGTCTGTGACGCATACACCGGAGTTGGACCATAGGCGTGGCCACAGATGTCAATCACTCCAAAGGGAAATTCCCCGATATTCCCCGATATCTCTCGATGTATTTCGAACCAAGATATGAGAATAGTGGCGAATTACGCCACGACAATAAATTAATTACTAAGCCCCCTTTAAATTTAGAATAATTATTTCGTTCCCGCTTAAGTCTGACATATATATATATATATATATATATATATACATACATACGTACATATATAAATACATATATACATAACACATACATACCTACGTTAATAACCCAAGGTAGTTTTGTTAGAGGAGACTACTTGAAATTTTTTTCTATTGCAGTCATGTCAAAAGGTTATAAAGTTATGAGAGTTTAGACTATAAATTTTTAAAATATAATTAATCAAGGCAAGATTCATCAAATCAAACCAAGAAAATTGTTTTGATTTAATAGGCTGTTCTATTTTTTTCAATTATTATTTTTCATTCAAAGATTTAGGTTTAGCTAGTTAGATAAAGGAGGTGTAGACTTGTTATGTGTATATTTTTTTCAAGAGAAGTTTCCTTCTGGCTGAATTAAAAATAGATAAAACCACATATTTTTATTTTAGTTATGCTGTAGAAAAAAAAGGAATTTTTTGTAACTGGGCTATTATTAAATAAGAAGTAAATTTTGTGTCTTTCTCTCAATTTAATTTTTAAAAAAATTTCCAATTCTGTCATAAGAGAAATCTGTGCACAGATGGCAAAATGTTATAAGTCACTTTTTTTTAAAATTTACGTGACAGTAATTCTAAGATTCAAGATGTCATGAAAAATCAGTAGTTTGCTTTATATTTGTACTAGCTGAAAACCTGCACTTCGCTATGGAGTACATTCAAATTAAATACAACGGTCAATGTATGCAATTAATGCCAAAATATATATATATATATATATATTTATAATAAATACAACGATCAATGTATGCAGTTGATGGTTAAAAAAAAAAAAAAAAAAAATTGAAAATCGTAAGGGATATTTTTATAGACAAAATAATGTAGAAGAAAATATTCATATTAAATCTAATAGAACATACTAAAGAATATAGTACAGTTAATATAGTACAGTTTGAGGAACATATCTTTTACTGTATTTTAATATTCTTTTGGATAATGTCCAATCGTGTGTCGCATTAGCAAGAAATTTTTTTTTTTGTCTATTTCGTTGTTATGCACGTGACGATAAATTAATTTAAAGTACCAGAAAAAGAAATCACGGGATCAGCATTTAATAAATTAATTTCTAAAAATTTATCTTTAAAAATTCACCAAAAATCAGAAAATGAAGATAAAGATTCGTAAAAGATTTTATTTTAAAGGAATTTTTATGATCTTTCTTGTGATATAAATTTTATAACCCTCAAATTATTATTTTAAATGCAAACTTAAAAAAAGTTACTAAAACAGCTTAAAAATTTAATTTAAAAAAATCTAAGAAGAATTTTTCAAAAATAACTCTTATTGCACCCCTACATTATAAGAAGAATCAGCATGCAAAATTTAAGCCCTTTAGATCCAGCTGTTTAATCTGTTTGTTGTCTGTCTGTCAGTCAGTCAGTTATGGAACTGTTTTATATATATAGATAATAGTTGGCTATTACTTACAGTAGTTACAGTAAATAGAAAATTTTGGCAAACAAGAATCCGGAATGGGAAAAACCCAATTTTTTAAGAAAAGTGACATAACATTTTCCCATTTGAGCACAGAAATATTTTGCCCTGTTTTACCCATTCTTATGTGTTTCATCCCGTTGTTTAACTGTTCAGGTTATTTTGCCCGGGCTATGCGATGGTGGGAGGAAACGTTGTCACATCTAGTCTCAATAATAATTTGTGTTCATGCTACTTTTTGGATGTTGATGGTATTTTAAAGAAAGTTGTAGTTCCGTTCCACTTGGTACTAAGGTATGATATCTCTTATCTTTATTTCTTTTAAAATGTAAAATGCATTAATTCATTTTTTATTTTCAGTGAATTAATATGCATGAATAACAAGGAGTCTATTGTTAGTCACCTCAAAAACTGAAATTTAATAAAATCACTAAGGTGAGAAAGTTCTGGAGAAAAAAGGATTACAAGCTATGTTAAAGGAGTGCAAGGAATAAAAAGAATATACAACATCAAATGAGCTATTAAATTAATCTTTGTACAGATTCAGAACAGAGGTAAAAGGATGAGTTATTGAAAAATGTGCTTGAAATCACACCCTACTTATGTCTTAGTTCCATAAGCATAGCAGGGGGCATGTGCCCTCCCAACTTAACTTGAAATAAATTGAAATGTTAATAGAAGTTCAGTGAAAATCAGGAAATTGTAGAAAACTTTTAAGAAAGTTGGTTTTTTCCTGCTTTTTCAAACTGTGAAACTGAAGATTCTGATTATGTCTTTAGTCTTAAAATAGTTTTTATCAATGATATGATCCATAACAAAAATTCGATGCTATATTTTTTCTCATTTTATTTATAATATATATATATTTCTCATTGTATAACTTTTGAATACTACTCAACATCAATTTGATTGTTATTCAATTTTGAAAAAGTCATTAAATTTCATATTTTAAGGACTGTCCAGCAGTCAATGCACTGAGGAGGGCCTTAACTGAATTCAATTCATGCCCCCCCCCCCCCCCCCCAAAAAAAAAAAAAAAAGAAAAAAAAAAGTTAGAGGCATGCTACATCTATGGTTATAACATTTATAGAAAAATACAGTACAACCTCCCAAATCCGGAATCGTTCAGGACACGGCAATTCCGGATTTGGGAATTTTCCGGATTTGAGAGGTTTTTAAATAACACTAAAAAGTTTTTGGAGAAAAAAGTAAAATGGTTTAATTATTAAATAAACCTAAATACAGAACATATAATTACATTATAATTTAAACATTTCAGTCAATAATATCTGTTGCTTTACTTTCAGCTTATTAGAAATTTTTACTCGAATCCTATATAGTGACATAATTTCATATTCCGAGATAAAATTCCGGTGTTCTAAGCCTAATATTGTTTAATCTAATGATTTTATCAGGTCTTCCGTTGACATTCTTTTGTTTTAGGGGCATTCTGAATCAATTTCACGATCACTGTCATCATAACCTTTGTTATTTACCCCACTATCAATAATTTCAGAATCGCTCATGCCGCATTTACACATTCGCGATCGCGCCACCCGTAACACCGCATTTACACAGTCGCGATAGCGGCGAGTTCAATTGAGGAGGACGAATGTGTAAACGGTGTTCTCGCCGTTTCTCCTCGTCTGTCGTCGCGAATGGCGCCGGGGGTCAAAGGTGAGAATGGCGACGGGAAATCTTGTTCACAGCAAGAGGCGGGAATGTGAGAACGGTCACTCGCGTCCATGCAAGAACGTGACTAATGTCTCGCGAATGCCTTACTGATGGCTCGATCGTGAATGTGTAAATGCGGCACAAGACATTCGCGAGACATTAGTCACGAACCTGCATCGACGCGAGAGACCGTTCTCAATTTCCCGCCTCTTGCTGTGAACAAGACTTCCCGTCGCCATTTCCCCCTTTGACTCCCGGCGACATTCGCCCCCCACGATTCGATTCGCCGCTATCGCGATTGTGTAAATGCGATGCAAGAGAACAAACGATCGGCACATTTTCGTCGATGTCTAAAACTTCCTGTATGATCAATTCATGAATGTTAATGTTGCCTTTATTCGCACATTCCACTAATTCTGCTATTTCAGCTTCTTTCCCAGACACTTGAAAGCCCTCAAAATCACTGCTGTCACTTCCTTGAGAGGAAGCGCAATTTTTTACCGATCATTTTGGTAGCGACATCTATCGGTGAAATAGAAAAGTAAAATTGGCCATTTATTAAAGCATTCCGGATTTGAGAAGTCCGGATTTGGGAGGTTGTACTGTATATTTTTTCCTGTAAACCTGGGTTATAAAGGGATATTCTTATTGGAGAACCTTGGGTTTCATAGCTTTGTTACTGTGTTAGGCAGATTTCTTTTGTTTCCTAAATTCTGATTTTGGTGTAATTAAATTGCTCCTGAGTTATCAGTCATTTAATAATGATAATAACTGCTATGTTATTTCCAAAATATGTTAGCTAAACACAGGGTAGGCCAGATTCCTAAGTTTCACAGAATAGCTTAGTCAAAATGATATGGGAAATTAAATGAGAAAGCATTAGAATAAGAATGCTATACAATTTAAAATGAAGTGAAGGAAGAAAAATTAAAATAACACCACCTTTTAGAAAGAAAGGCAGCAAAAACAACAAACAAATTTAAAATAGGAAATGATAATTGTGCATGTGATAAATATATTTATAAGATTAAAAAAAATCTTGGTTCTTTTTCAGTGGTTTGAAAAGTAATCATCATATGAGGTGACAAGATATAAATGCAAATGTTTTCTTCATACGGTTAATATTGAATGCAATTTCTTCTTATTTGGATATGTATTTCTTTGCAATGTAGGTTTAAATTTTGCTGTGCAATACAGTTTATTAATAGCCTTTTTTCTGTTTTGAATATAACCTAGCATTTTCTACCTTTAGGTCTCTCTATAATTAATTATTTGAGTAAGGAGAAGTTATAAAACTCCTACTAAAATTTGTTTTAATGAAACTATGGCAATCAAATCCTTTTAAATTTTTTTTGTAAGAATGTAGGTTTTTGGATGGGTATTATTATTAGCTACAGTAAAAGTCTTATATGATAAGTATTCTTGGATAAAACTACTGTAATTTATCTTAAACGTAAAAGGCATGATTGTTAGGAAAAATAAATAGTAGTTAGGTAAATTATCCAGCATAAATAAAACTTTTTTTTTATAGCATGAAAATTAATAACAATACTTTTCAGTATGTTTTATGCTAGTGTTAGGGGTCGCTTGCAGACCACAACAATGTTGTCCTTATTTTCATACTTAGGTTTGTGTATGAAACAGTATAGGAAACACATAATATGTAAATAATTCAACATGAAATAAAACATATAAAGAGGGCATAGACTGCCGAGCAAATTATCAGAAAACCTACCCTAGCGTTGAAAATTTTAACTTTTCAATAAAAGATTACGCAGTTACAACAAATCTTCATGCTGAAAACGGTCAAATATAACTAAAAGTAAAAAAAAAAATCAACAAAGTGAGATAATTATTAGCAGGAAGAATGTAGACAAAAATAAACAGAAATCACGCACTTAGGACTCAACGCACCATAATGCAAGATTCTGTAGCAGTAATGGAACTCAACCATATGTCGAGGTAATCGATTTATTTCGTCATCAGGAGGCCTAACCAAATCAGTTACCTCAAGGGAGAACTTTCTGAATAGGATGCAGGTCTAACCAAAAGACATCCCAAGGTCCTGAGATCCCCATTGAAACAGATCTTTACTGCTACAGAATCTTGCATTATACTGCGTTGAGCCCTAACTGAGTGATTTTGGTTTATTTTTGTCTGTATTCTTTTGATGTGCATTCTTTGACTGTCTGTTTCTATGGGGATCTCGGGGCCTTGGGATGTCTTTTGGTTGGACCTGCATCCTATTCAGAAAGTTCCCTCTTGAGGTAACTGATTTGGTTAGGCCTCCTGATGACGAAACCAATCGATTTTTTACTTTTAGTTATAACAGTATAGGAAATAAATCTGTTTCATAATTAAACTACCCCACAATTTGTAACAATTTGCTTTAGTTACTTGTGTGCAGTAATTTAATGATCCATTAAAATGTACTTTTCCAGTGAAAAAAATAGCAGAAGAGCTCGAGATTTGCATTTACTTCGAGAGCTGAAATTAACTTTAAAAAATTTAACCAAAGGTAATGATTTAAATCTTTTATTTTACTTTATTTAACATTTTACTTTTTGGCTAGACCTTTTTCATTTAGTTGCAGATTCAGTATGAACTGTTATTTTATTATTTGTGTCTAGGTAAGACATTTGAAATAATCAAAATTTTGCGGGACATGAGAACCTCTTGCACAAGAATTCAGGTTTGTTACTTTATGTATTATTTTAGGTAATATATTTTTATGTGGGTTTAAGGCTGTGAAAGGAAATTATGTATGTTAAAGCCAAAATCCAAAGTTGGCCACTTTTAGTATTGGCCAAGTTGCTTGGCCAAAGCTTGAAATAATTGAGATTTTACTACTCCTTCAGGTTTTGGTTATCCAATTCACGATGTGTCTGCAGGCAATCGCGAGTTCATGAAATATCCCAGGACAAAGTGGCCAAAGCTAGATGTTTTGTGGAGTTGGTTCATGCAGTTACAGGAGTTGATCATAGTTTTAGATCACCAGTTTTAACTCATGTTATTACTGCTGTGAAAAATCCCTTTAGTCTAGTAAAAAAAAAAAAAAAAATCACTTCAGAATCAAAGAGTAAAGAACAATTTTCTTGTATAATTTGCAAACTGGCCATTGATTGTTGGGTGTATCATGAACTGGCTAACCAAAGCCTGAAGTAATCTTAAATTCTTGATTACTTCGGGCTTTGGCCAAGTGACTTGGCCAATGCTAGAAGTGGCTGGCCATTTTGCGAATTGGCCAGACTTCCGACTTTGGTTGTAACATATATGACACATATTTTTAAGGGAGTGCTTTTATTGTCTGCTCTGTGTAATAAACTAATTTGTTTGTCATAAGTAAATAAGCTATATGATCTTTACTGTTATATACAAAATATACAGTAAATAAAATTAATTTTGTTAATTGTAATCTAGCTAATTTCTCTCTTTTTTAACTTAATGTTTTTTAAAACTTTTTTTGCCATTTTAGATATTAAATTATGGGTCAAATTAGTTGTATTTTAACCTTTTTACAAAATACAATATTCTAAATACAATATGAAAGTAAATTTAAAAAAAGAAATTAAAGAGAAACCTTCTTCAATTATAGAAAATAATTTTCTGTAATTAAAGAAATAGTTCTTTAATTTCTACCTGAGCTCCCCTGACGGATTAAACAGCCATTACAACTCATATATACATCCATTTGATTGATGAGTTATATGGGGACTCCATGATAAGAAAATTACGAGTGACTTTACATCATTGAGAGGGAAAAAAATATAATGGCCATTCATGTTTCTCTAATTAAAATAGATTAATTTTTTTAATTTGAACTTTTACCTTATGTACAATAGCAATCAGTAAAAAATTAAGTTGGTTTGCTTAAAAATATTTCCACTCACACTGCTTTACTATAATTTAATAAACATTTCTTCATAACAGGCTCTAGAGAATGTGTTGAGCAGTTGTCATTCAACTGTAGATTTAATTCAAGAAGTTGTAACGTCCTTGTTGAGTCATCTGAGAAAACAAGGTAAGTGTGTGGTTGGTTTACTAAGACTTAATTGTGTCTTATACATGCAATCAGCAAAAGTTAAGTGAATATTTCACAAGAATTATTCTTCGCATGTATGTGAAATTATTCGTCGGAATCTTTTTCAGATCCTCTACAAACGGATCATGAGGCTAAACTGCTGCAGCAGAGTTGTGTGCGGGCTCTACAATTACTGAAACTGTATACTACAGTGAGTAGAATAAATGCAAAGCCAGACATAACTTCCCCTTGTGATTCTTCTGTAGATGTTCAGGTAAAGAAACTAACCCAGATTCATTTTGAGTTTTTTGTAAAAGCATGATACTGTGGCAAAATAGATAGCTGCTTTATCATCTTTTTTATGTTAGAGGATAAGATTTATTTTGAGTTCATTGAAAAAGCATGATACTGCAACAAAATAGATTGCTGTTTTATCATCTTTTTTATGTTAGAGGATCAGATTTATTTTGAGTTTTTTGTAAAAGCATGATACTGTGACAAAATAGATTGCTGTTTTATCGTCTTTTTTATGTTAGAGGATCAGATTTATTTTGAGTTTGTTGAAAATGCATGATACTATGACAAAATAGATTGCCGCTGTATCATCTTTTTTATGTTAGAGGATCAAATTTATTTTGAGTTTGTTGAAAAAACATTATACTGTAACAAAATGGATTGCTGCTGTATCATCTTTTTTATGTTAGAGGATCATATTTATTTTGAGTTTGTTGAAAAAGCATAATACCGTGACAAAATAGATTGCTGCTGTATCATCTTTTATATGTTAGAGGGTCAGATTTATTTTGAGTTTGTTGAAAAAACATTATACTATGACAAAATAGATTGCTACTGTATCATCTTTTTTATGTTAGAGAATCAGATTTATTTTGAGTTTGTTGAAAAAGCATGATACTCTGACAAAATAGATAGCTGCTTTATAATCTTTTTTATGTTAGAGGATCAGATTTATTTTGAGTTTGTTGAAAAAGCATGATACTGTAACAAAATCGATTGCTGCTTTATCATCCCCAATCTGCCACCTGGGGACATGCCCTCTAGTGGTTACACACTCCCCCCGAGGGAATTATATCTTATTATATTAATTAAAAAGGACTGTAAATGATGATATAAATTGAAAGAGGGATACATAGTGTAAATAAGTAAAGGAAAGAAGTTGCTGGGACAATCTATTAGGCAAGTACAACTTTCCTTGTAAAAATAACTTTTTTTAATATGCTGACGTTGCTGATTATTTTTATTTGTAAAGTTAAAAATAAAACTAAAATTTTTTATTACTAGCCATATGATCCATTGTCAGTGGTGTTGATTTGAATAGTGGTATAATAATCAATGATGATGATAATTTAAGAATCAGCCCATTTACCTTTTTTCATCCTGCAAATTGATTTTGTGTATTCAGTAAATAAAATGTACATCATGTGTTTAAAATTAAAAATGGACTTATGTAATGTATACTTTATTTATGAATGATAATGTTTTCTCTTTAAGTTAAATGTGTGTTTTTTTCAGATGTATGCCAGTAGCCTCTGCATTTCTGAAACTGAAGTTGGTCGCATTTTGTCACTAGTAACTCTTCACCAAACTGTTGTACCTGTCTTAAAGCGCCAGGTTCGCTTCACCGATGACAACGCCACAGAAATGTCATTCTCAGAATTTATTAGCTGCTTCATTGTACATGACACCCATCTCATCAAATCTGGAGAAGAGATTGTATCAGAAAATCTGTCAATTGATTTGAATGCGGGGATTTCAGGAAAGCAAATTGAAGCATTAGGTATTTATTCACTTTGAACTTTATGCACAGATTTTATGGAAATTTGCTTTGTGTAAAGTTTCTTAAGAATTGTATTTTAATTTCATCTAGTACAGGGATACTTAAACTGTGGCCCACCAAGCTTTTATGCACTTGGCTTTTATGCAAGCAGGTGCTTTTGTAAAGAAGATTTTGGAAATGAGTGCCTGAAAAATACAAAGCTGTACAAAAATGTGCCGACATTCTGCTCATGTTGTTTGCATCAATGTATCTTTGTGAATCATCCAATCCCAAAATGAAATATCCCAAGTATGTATATAGTCGATTCCGGTTAATTGGACCACATCGGGCCGTGAGCATTTTGGTCCTAATAATGGGCTAGTCTGATTACACGAACATGCCCTATCATGTTTTGTTTCAGTTCTTTAGGATTTGGTCCAATTAACCAGTGGTCCAATTAACCAGATTTGACTGTATAGAAATTGTTTACTAATTCTTATCTTACTGACATATTGAGACTAGCTTGTAGCAAGAATAAACCTAAATAGGCTAAAACAGTCAAAAGTTTGTCTCAACATCAAAAAATCACTCTCATTTTTAAATAAACGTTTGAATAATTTAGTTTTCAGTTTTATTCTTTACATTATTATATTGAGGTATAGTTTACTATGTTGCAGTCTACCTAATGTAGCAAATACATACATGTGGCCCAAGAGAAAAAACAGATAAGTACGACTGATCTAGTATTTGAAAAGGAATAGGTGATTAAGGTTAAATGCCTTAAGCCAAACATTGTTTTTTATATTTAGGATTTATAAATTTAATAAAAATGTATTGAGTAATTTTTTAAAATATTTTTTAAGAGGACCTCACCATGAATTTGTTTTGTGATGATTCAAGAAATTCAAGAGAATTTTATAGCCATATTCTAGGATTTTCAATGTATGTAAAATGTATGTATCAAATGTAGAACTCAAGGATTGACAGCTATAAGTTTTATCAAAAATGAGAGTTATTTGACTTGCTGCAAACTTTGAATTTGGGTATTTAGATTCTGGCACAAGTTTGTGAAAAGAGCTGCAAAGTGATAGCAAGCTGCAGGTTGGCCACCCCTGGTATATACTTTGGTAATTTAATGGCATTTTCAGAAAGTTAATTCAAAGCAATATTGAAGACGTAAAGAACTGTTCTATTTGGTCTAGAGCAGCCATACTCATCCATTTTTTCTCTTGGGCTGCATACATATGTTTCCTACATTATGCGGGTCACAACATAGTACATAATAAATGTATTCATCATACGCTCATTTATGTATTCATCATACGCTCATTTAAAAATGAGTGTGATTTTTTTTATGTTGAGACAAACTTGACTATTTTAGGCAAATCAGGTTTATACTTGCTCAAAATCAGGTTTATACTTGCTCTAAATATACAAAGAACATATATAGAATTGGCTTACTAACTCTTACCTTGTTGATGTATTGAGCAAGTATAAAACTGATTTGCCTAAAATTGTCAAGTTTGTCTCAACATAAAAAAAACATTCTACAACATAAAAAAAATTCTAATTGGTCTAGAGCAGCCATACTCAACCATTTTTTTTCTCAGGCTGCATACATGTTTCCTACATTACACGGGCTGCAACATAGTACACTATACTTCATAATAAAGTAATGTAAAAATTAAAAACCCAAAACCTAAATGTATATTCATATGCTCATTTTGAATGAGTGTTTTTTTTTAAGTTGAGACAAACTTGACTATTTTAGGCAAATCAGGTTTATACTTGCTCAATACATCAACAAGGTAAGAATTAGTAAGCTGATTTTTATGTAAGGTAAGTTGGTGTAACTGGGCTAACTCCACCCAGATTTTTCCTTTACATATGAGGTGGGAATTCCACTCTGTGTGTTATTTTTTTCCCAGTTTTCGCAACAATCTATCTTACAACATTGGTATTTACTTTGAAAAATTATATTTAAATGGGGGTAGAATTTTTTTCTCTTTTTCTAGATATACAAGCATTGGACCCAGTTAACCCAGTCACAGATTCTGTTGTTTCTTATGAGAAATGTATCTGGGTGGTCCACTTATCCCATTTTTCAGGAGAACTGGGCCCACCTGTATTTAAAAATATATACAATATTTATATATAATATATATATAATAAAAATCAGTATCATAGCTTAAACAGATTCCCTAAGACTTACCAAAATGCATGTAATATAAAGATTTTTGAAAATTATACATGTTAGTATAATTTTAATTTGTTAAAAGTATAGTATATAAAAAAGTTGAAAATCTATGGCCCAGTTACCCCAACTTACCTTATGTACTTTGCATATTTCATTTTGGAATTGGATGATTCACAAAGATACGCTGATGTGAACAAAGTGAGCAACAGGTAGCACATTTTTGTATAGTTTTGTATTTTTCAGGAACTAATTTCCAGAATTATGTTTACAAAAGCACCTGCCTGTTAATCAGTATGAGTGTTTCGGGCCACACCTGAAAGCGTGCTGAGGTACAGTTTGAGTATCCCTGGTTTAGAGTAAAGGTCCTCTTGTGGCAGTGATCTGCTTAACAAAGAATATTATATGCGATTATTCAAGAAGTACTTAACCCCTTCCTTCTCGCTCCCGTCAAAATTACAGGGTGAGGTTTCATCTTCTATTTCTCGTGTCCATGATATTTCTGGGCTGGAGTGTTTAAAAGTAACGCACCAAAAAGATTAAAACAATCCATTTCATTTACTCTGAAAATTTTTTATTTCTTATTTTACATACCAGATGGCAGCACCAGACTATTTATAATGTAATTGGGGATGGTTTTTTTTAAAACTTGATGTAGCAGATCAAGAAATAAATGGAATCCTCCAGAAAAAATAGGCACTTTTATTACCATTTTCTTGAAAATTATGCGATCATTAAGGGGTTAAGGAAATATTTTAGATGAATTCAACAATTTTCTGTAATGCTTTTATAATTTGTATGTGTGTGCATGGGTATATATATATGTTGTATATTCATAACTATATTCAAAATTTAATGGCATATTGAGAAAATTAGTTAAAAGCAAAATTAAAGACAGAAAAATCTAAGAAAATAATTCAAATTGTCCCAGAGAAAATAGCCTCTTGTGGCAGTAATCTGTGATAGAGAAAATAAGTTAAAAGAACATGGAACTGTGTTCTAGTTGTGAATGTTGAGAAAAACAGGGATTTTAGATGATATAAAAACCAATCTAGGAGCTTACATTTTTTAAAAAAAGTTGACACTTTTTTGAAAAAATCATATGAAAATTATGTATTTATAATATGACAGAGTCTGTATTATTTCCTTAGTTCATTAAGATAAATATTTTATCTGTTTTTCATTTTATTTCAGGTGGCTTCTTGTTTCATTTTTCTATTCATGTAGGATCATGTTTTAGTACTCTTCAAATTGCTCTTAAAGAAAGTGCAATCTTGCCAGATAAATTACTTGTAAGTACATAAAAAAATGTGTTTCGTTTAATTTTGAGTGATGAGACTTTCATGCCTAAAGACGTTAGCTCTCGTTGACATGAAACTAGTAACCTATTTCCACTTATAATTTTTAAGATGTTTTTTTCTGGTGTGGATTAAGAGAAGTTTTTATATACTGTAAATTATTCATTACAAGTTCTTAGTAGGTGTTATTGGATGTAATCTTTTTGCATTAATAGATTATCTATGTCAAATATATGTAGTAAAAGTTGTTTTAATAATTATTATTGTTTTGTATAGCTTCTGTTGCTGAAGCACTGGGTTTCTGATGCAGGTTTCTGCCCAAATGCCGATAAGTGGATTAATTTACAGCAAGTTATGAAACATATCAGTTCCTTAAGTGGTAATTTATAAATTGATGTTCTGACTATTTTAATACATAAATTTATATATTGATATTCTGACTGTTTTAAGTAAATGTACCATAACAAGAGATTATTTTCTTCATTAAATTTGCCCTATTTATGTAAACATACTAGTTACATTTAATTCCAAATGTTTTTCTTTTTTGATCATTTCAAAATCAAAGCTGAACATTACATGAATAGGGCAATTAAAGCTTTCCCCTATTTAAGTAAACATACTAACTACATTTAATTCCAAATGTTTTTCTTTTTTGATCATTTCAAAATCAAAGCTGAACATTACATAAATAGGGCAATTAATGCTTTGCCCTATTTATGTAAACATACTAGCTACATTTAATGCCAAATGTTTTTCTTTTTTGATCATTTTAAAATTAAAGCTGAACATTATTGAATTAAACATCGAGTTTTTATTTTATTATGGAGATCTTTGTTTCATAACTTAACTAAAAAGTTGTTTATTCTGGAGAGAAGTTTAGTTAAGTTATCCAAAAGTTGCTTAATATATCATGTGGAGGAAAAGACTATCATGTGTGTAAAACAGCCCTCAAGCAAAAAATTTTGCTTCTAAGTTTTTTTTTTTAGTCAAAAACTTTAAAGAATCTAACCCATCATTCTAAGAAAGAAATGCAAGGTGTTTTAATTTCATTCCAGACGATTAGAACAGCATTAGTTTGCTGCTTTCTCTAGGGCCAAACACAGTTAATGTCGTCTTATCTAACCATACGTGCCTTACATCTGTGACTTGTATAGTGGGCAATTTCTGTTTGTTTGAATGACACCTAAAAAGAGTAAATCTAATGAAAATCATTTATGAGGAAGCCTTTTTAAATGTATGACATTAGGAAAATGTAATATAGTAATCTATAGTGTAATATACAATCAAGAGTAATCTATATTGTGGTGACTTGCGGCACCACAGGAGTTGCAAATGACATCTTGCAAGTAAACGAACAATTACTGTAAAATCTTGATTATATTGCACACACGTGTATAATACACATGCTTGATTTTGCACAAAATTTTTGGTAAAAATTAAAATTCAACTATAATACACACCCATAACTTTTCAATATTTTATTTTAAATTTTCACAAATATTTATTAACATAAATAAAATTTGTAATAAAAATAAACAAAAACATCAAATTCGGTAGAAGAAAAACTTAAATTTTTAATTCAAACCAGACAATACTGTGAAATTATAAGTCTTCATCACTTTCACTAGAATACAGCTCATCTATTGTTTGTTCTTTATTCAATGTTTGAATCTATGTTTTTTTGTACACGAGATAATACGCACCCTCCTCTTTGCGGACTGAAATGTGAAAAATGTGAAATGTGAAAAAAAAGTGTGTATTATACTCAAGATTTTACAGTATTTAAGGAATGATTAATGCAAATTTTGACTGATGCATCTCTCAACCTGGATATAAAATGAGTTTCTTTATGCAAGTTTAAGAACACTGTTGTGTTACCTTATTATTTCCTCTAGCATATGCATTTTTGAGTCTAAAATGTGTGTTTATGCAACTGAGTGTTAAATTTGTTCAACTTTATTAGAATGTGGTTTCATGTGTGTTAAATCAATCAGATGTAGCAAGCTGATCTTAAATATCAGCAATATCAAGAACCCAAAATTATCTAAAGACCTAACCACCTATTAACCCTTTCAGGAAGACCATTCACACAGTGCGAACACCTAAATCTAGTCTTCTTTTCACTTGCATTCAATGTATTTCAGTTAAATGAACAGAAAAATGGCCAGTGCTGCCATCTGTTATCAGTTTAAAGAAGTAAAATCAATTTGCAACCTTTAATTGGAATTTTTTTCAAGATTTTTTATGTTAAAAAAAATCAGAAAAAAATCTGCACCATGCAAACAGTGGAGGTTGTTGCCTCTGAGAGGGTTAATCTATAAAGAGCTCTGTAGGCAAACTCAGTTAATATGGTCTTACATAGCTATGTATGAGAGATTTATATTTGTAGATGTATTATGAGTAATTTTATGTCAGTTGATTGGATTTAAGTGTTAATATTGAAGTTGTTTATCAGGAAACCATTTTATTGCATCTTACTAATTTTTCCTTTATCTTAACACAGATCCCAAGCTTGTGAGTTCTGACTCGGAACATGTCTCTCCATGGTGGGCTTCAGTTCGTGAAGCACTGCTCAAAGCAACTGGCAATGTTGCTGCATACATTGGTGCTGTTGTTGCTCGGTCTGTGTCTGTTATTATGGCAGCTTCTTTTCACTCAGAGCATGAGAAACCAGGTGGAGAAAAAAAGAATGTAGACAAAGAGCATGGTGAGGAAAGTGGTGAGAGTGACTGGGAATCAGTGTCACTCGATTTGGAACACTGGAATCTCTTGGTTAAGCAGTTGGAGGATGTGTTAATGCTCAACATACTCCTGAAAAGTCAGCCATATGGGAAAGCTGTTGTGAAAGATGTAAATATATCAATTGAGACAATTCTGAACGGAGGACAAGGTAATCAATATTTGATTATTTACTTGATAAAGAATTCCTGTATGCTGAGTTAAGTCCTGATTTTCACTAATGTTGGGTCTAGTAGGACTTCAAAAAAGTTCATCAAAACTGGAGAACAAATTTGTGGGGAATTTAATTACTTATAGTGTTCTGAAATGAAGATTTTTTTTATAGTTATGTTGTGCTGTAAGAATTTCTGGAAATGTACTAATACATTGGTGAACCTCTTCATCAAGCATCAAGCTTAACGACTTCGTTAAGCATCAAGCTTAATGACTTCGTTAAGCATCAAGCTTAACAACAAACAGCTTGATATGCTGTGACAAAGCTTAAAAATTCGGCAAAGTCCTTAATATTTATTTATTTTACAAATGCTGGTCATTTTGCCACTAGGCCATTAGACCATGGGTTCTCCAATGCTTCAAAACTAGGGACTTAAAATTCAAATGTACAAGGAGCACGTCAAGATATAAAGCAGTCATCGATTGGCCCAAATGGCACAAGATGCAGTCAGGTGAATCAGCCAGACCAATCTGGAAAATGTACTTGAGACAGTTGTGGCTGATCAAAGGTCCAAAACATGCAACCAGAACAAAACGTGGGGAGTCAAGAACAAAAGAAGTATGTTTACATAGAGTAGCCTAGGTTTTTTCTCTAGAGGGTTCTTTAGACAATCCTCAATATTTTATAGGGTTCTTGCAAGACCTTAATATTCAACCCCTAAAACCATATAGTAAAACTCCTTTTTTTAGCAAATGAAGGTGCATCGAAATCTAAGTATGCTTTTATTAAAAAAATTTAAAGTATGCTTTTGTTTTCAGTTTCATAGCTTCTGTGCTGATGAATCAGAGGACATTTGATAGTGAAATGAAGGATTGTTTATTATACACTCTAATTTATGTTCATTTACCTAACATGCATATTTATATCTTCGTTAAAGTATAACAGTGTTTAATAAAACCTAGGTATGCTTTTGGTTTCAGAGTCATAGCTTCTGTGCTGATGAATCAGAGGACATTTGATAGTGAACTGAATGATTATTTATTATACACTCTAATTTACATTAATTCACCTAACATGCATATACCTTCGTTAAGGTATAATAGTGTTTAATGAAACCTAGGTTTGCTTTTAGTTTCAGTGTCATAGCTTCTGTGCTGATGAATCAGAGGACATTTGATGGTGAAATGAATGATTATTTATTATACACTCTGAATTTATGATCATTCACCTAACATGCATATATCTTCGTTGAAGTATAATAGTATTTAATTATGATTATTCTACTAATTGAAAACAAATCAGTTAGCTGAGTATTGTTCTAGACAACTACTCTTGGGAAATTAATAAGGAATGGATTTTAATTTTAGTGGTTATTTTTTTCTGTTCTAATTTTTTATAGATTCTTGACTCGCAGACATACAGACATGTATCTGTAGTTAAGCATAATAGATTTAAATTTTTTCTATATTTTCATTTTGAGGTATATAATATATAGCTAAAATATATAATATAGTGTATAATATATACCTGAGGTATATAATATATACTGAAAGTATTTGTATATTTTTATTTTGAATTTTTTCATTAAATTTTGAAGTTTATAGGCTATACTTAAACATACTTTAATATTACCTCATGCTTAATCCTTTGCATCTTAAAGAGATTATTTCAGGCTGTCTAATTTTGATGATTATACTAGTCTTAAAGAGAAATCAATGTATATTAATTTTTTGATTGGTAATTAATCATAATAAATGTATTTCAGGTGGTACTGAATTCTTATTATATTGGATTCTTTATTACAGGCTCTATCACTGACCTTGTCGCTGTATGGGCTGTATCAGTTGGGTTAGAACCTGCAGTTCTGTCTTCTTTTCTCGCAGATTCAAATACTGATGATGTATCTATACCCCAGAAATTTCTGGAAGATAAGCCTGATTGCAAATCTTTGTTTATGGTTAAAGGTAGATAGTTTTGTTTTCTGATAAATATGTTTTTATGTATAGGAGGATACCAAACTAAGTTTTTATAGCTGTATAAAAAACTCGAATAGAACTTAGAAATATGTATATACTAGCCGGGCTTCGCCCGTCTAGCCAGTCGGCTTAGGGACCTGCTCCCCACAGCAATCATTGTCAGAGAATGGAAACACTAAAAAACAATGAATAAAGGTATTGAAATTTTGTGGTGCAACATAAAATTGAATCAATTAATTTGAAGTGTGTATAATGTTTTTAAACCATCTTAATATTATTTAGAGAAGTAATGAGATTTTAATAAAATTTATTTCTTTTATAATAGAAATGTTTTTTTGGTGTTTTTAATTGCATAATTCTTTTATTGCATGATCTAGTCTTGCTTGTCTTTTATTGTATAACCCAGGAAAAACAATCCCTTGTAGAATTATATTTCTTCCATATAATTCTTATATGCATTTAACATTTTAATTTTTATTAAACAATTCTGTAATTATTTCAATAGCAGTTCAGTATTAAAAAAATATTATTAAATAATATTTCTTAATAAAGCACTCAATTGTAATCAGAACCGAAAGATGGCGCCACGGCCTTAACCCTCCCGTGAAATCCAAATATCCAAATAAGATTAGAATCCAAATAACTCTAAAACTATTGAAGTAACAGATTAAGTGTACGCAGAAAAATGATCAATTTTTAAAGCTCTTTCCAAATATGTAACATTTATGTACTTTCATGAAAAAAAAAAGCATCGATTTTGACATTTTCAAATATGGCGGCTTGGAGACTCTTCCATTTTCTGGACTCACTCTTCAAAAATTGTTGGTTTTTTATTAATTAAAAATTAATGGTAGTAAAATTTAAAATTTGGGCTTCGAGGTGCACATGTTCAGACTCTTCACTACCCGTGTGCCAAATTTCACAGTTGTAAGTTTTATAGATTCGTCTGTAGCCCACACACACACACACACACAAACATTCACTTTTATTAATAAGATATATATATATATAAGAAAACTAACTGGTTACTTTATTATGAAACTACTGGTTATCACTTTCAACAATCTATGGAATCAGAAGAATGGTCATTTATGGCTTGGGATGGCTCTTGGATTTAATTTCTAGTCTGGCTCAAACAGCATCAAATTCAATCAAATAATCCAATTGGTGGTAATAATACATTAATTGATTCACTATGCACATTATGGTTATTTAATATTTAAACACATTATAACAAATATAAAAGGCTGGAAGCTATTTACATATTTACGAAGAACAGAGAGACCAGATAATGGTTATTGTCTCAATCCATGATTCATTCTCTAAGTGTGTAGTTCAACACTCACACCAACACAAGGAAAATTTAGTTTCATTTGTCCATGTGACATCTGTGGTGCAATATGCACAGGCAACAGCTTGGCTCCATATGAAAAACAGAAGTTAGTTCTATAACGGGTAAAGACAATATCAAAAGTAGAGAATCAATGGAGTAGAATTAAGACTGGTATGGGATATTTATTACTTACACACATATATATATATATACAGTAGAATCCAGTTAATTGGACCACTGGTTAATCAAACCAGCTGCTTAATTGGACCAAATCCTTAAGAACCGAAACAAATCCTCTTGCATAAGCCTAATAGGGCATGTTTGTGTAATCGGACCAGCCAGTTATTAGGACCAAAATGATCGCATCCTGATGTGGTCCAAATAACTGGAATTGACTGTATATATATACAGTGGTGGGATTAAGCTGGTTTGCACTGGTTCTATAGAACTATTACCCAATGTAGGTATTGGTTCTGCAAACCATTTGCTAATGAGTGCCAGCTGCATCGTTCACAGGGCAAACATTATTTAAAAATAAACCTACCCTTCACCAGACGGCTGGTCAAATCTAATTGGAAAGGAATGGAATCCTATTCCTACAGTGCAAAGATTGTTAAGAATAAATCTCATAACCTGTGATAAAAGCACAAAAAATTACAATTGAGGATTTACAGGACTAAAATTTTTAAAAAATAAACCTACCCTTCAACAAGCAGCTGGTCGAATCTAATCGGAAAGGAATGGAATCCTACCCCTACAGTGCAAAGATTGTTAAGAATAAATCACATAGCCTGTGATAAAAGCACAAAAAATTGCAATTGAGTATGCAAATCAAACAGCAATATCAAAGTACCTTCAAGAATAGTTTGTCAGGCTTTTAATATTTTAAAACTCTTTTTTAAAACATAATCTAGTTTTGTGTACCTCTTTTATTGTTTTTATTTGAGTAATCAATGCATGAATTATTGAACTACCTTTTGGTATAGCTTTTGGTATGCTTAAAATGATCCTTAGGACATAGAACTGGTTGTTAATTAATTTGAATCCCACCACTGTGTGTATATATATATATATATATATATATATATATATATATATATATATATATATATATATATATATATATATATATAACAGAAAGGAATTAGGAGATCATTAGACTTAATTTCTTGTATAAGTCATTATGAACTTAAAATTTTCATTTTCATATGTAATATGATGGGAACTCCAGTAACTCTATCTACATGAAACTAGCTAGTGGGTGTAAGCAATTGGTAAAATTTTTTTTGCTTTTGTGTAATGTAATCTCATCTTGATTAAATATGTATTTCAAATAATAATATATCTTCTCTTATTCTGAAACAGTGTATTTATGAGTAAATTACTATTTATTTAATGTCATTTTCATAGGAATATTAAATGATGTGAGGAAGAAATTTCCCCACAGTTTAAACCACGATGCCTTGATGGCAAACTGCTGCTGGGAACATCTGATGCAGTGGAATAAAAATAAAGATTCTATCAACCACCTGGACTTATCTCTCAGTTGTTTGAATTTTGTCGGAAGTGCAGTGATAAAAAATGGTAATTTTTTTATTGTAGTAGTTGTAAGGGCGTCTTAGAAAAAGACTAATCTTCGTACTTTGAATGGAATTGTAACCCGTTAAAGTCTAGTTTATATGCTCCTTAATAAAGTCATGTAATTTAAATTTCCATTTTTGATTCCTTGAGTTTAGAAATGTCAATTATTTCTAATTTTGTAGTCCTAGAATCTGCATAAAGTATTTGGATTTTTGCTTCCTAAAAAGGCTGTACAATTCCATTATTAATTATATTCTATTATTTAATAATTCCATTATTAAATATTTCCTGTTAAAGCCTACTTTATATGCTCCTTAATAAAGTCATGTAATTTAAATTTACATTGTTGATTCCCTGAATTTAGAAATGTCAATTATTTCTAATTTTGTAGTCCTAGAATCTGCATAAATTATTTTTGTTTCCTAAAAATATTGTACAATTCCATTATTAATTATATTCTATTATTTAATAATTTCATTATTAAATATTTCCTGTTAAAGCCTAGTTTATATGCTCCTTAATAAAGTCATGTAATTTAAATTTCCATGTTTGATTCCATGAGTGTAGAAATGTCAGTAATTTCTAACTTTGTAGTTCTAGATGCTGCGCCAATTATTTGGATTTTCGGCTCCCAAAAACATTGTACAATTTCATTATTAAATATATTGCAGTAAAATTCACAGAATTTCAATGAAAATTCATAAAATTTTAACTAATCTCTACAGGTCACAAAAGTTATATTTCATTTCCATTTTTAAGGCTGCTGAAAAGTTAGGAAATTTTGTTCCTATTTTTAAGGCTTTGAATAGTGAGAATTAATTTGAGTGGTGCTTCAATCAAACTCTCCATGAGAGTTTTTCAGGCAGTCTGATTTTGATGTTTATAACATGTACCCAAGAAGGGTACCAGTTGCATGCCATATCGCACCTCTGCTAGAACGTTACATCTCAAAATAGCCATATTTTCAGGAAGAGCTAAAAATGCTATATGTCGAAATTTCATTTCTTGTTTTATGAATGCCTATGATAATTTTGAGAAAACTTATTGTTCGAATCACTTCAGAAGGCAAAACTATATACTATTAAAGTTGTTTTTAATTTTTGAAGCAGGATTTTGAATTTTTAATTGCAAGATTAACCCTCTTCTAGTAACCTCATTTTGTCAACATGGACTGAAATGCGTGAGGGAATACTGTCATATCTCTATGCTAATGCATAATCTATCTAAACTTTTCACAATACAACAAAAAAACTTTGATAACATGAACAGCAGGTTAGAAAAAAAACAAATTTATTTTCCAAATAAAAACATTTTTTTTCCAAATAAAATTTAATGAACAATTTTATTACAGGAACTAGTACAACAACATTAGGCACTGACAAAAATCTTATTTTCATTCTTTGTGCATGAGCAAGTTTCCCCTCCTAATTATGAAAGAGGGTAATAAGCGCCATCTAGGAGATTGTGTTGGTACTTATCACTTATAACATTATTCAAGAATGAGAAGTCCTTCTTATAGAGCATTGTGGTGCAATTGGCTCAAAATCGAAAATTTCGGAGATGTAACACTCTAGCAGAGGTGCAATATGTTTGATGGCCAAAGGGGCGAAATTTTGATGACTCATAGAGCCTTTTAATAACTAAATTGATAAATGATTGTAATTATTGTATATATTATGATTTTAAGAGAACTTGTGGATAACAAATGTGTAATGAACACTTCTTCATTTCCACAATCAATTAGAAAAGATGGCTACATGTTTTGAACTAGTTAATTATTCAGACTAGTTAATCAGGCCAAGGAGCATTGGTAAATGTCACAATGAACAATTCACAATTGCACACATTTGTGAATTGTTCATTGTGACTATTCATTTAAACTGAATTTTCATGCAAGTGATGAGAGTTTGTTTTTCATCAATTTTTGCTATAGTCACCACTCATTATAATGACCTTTTTCTGTGGGAGATGGGGGGGGGGGGTCATTATAAAGAGACTGTATAACAAATTTATAAAATTGACATTTTTTACGGGAAATTATCATAAGGTTATTTATATGTGATCCCAAAACAGATATTTTTAAAAGTCTATAGTTTTAAAAATTAAAACTTTAAATAATTTTTAAGGTCCTGAAAAATACTACCACAGATCCTAAAAAGTTATAAAGAACTGCTTATTTTTGATTTCCGGAAAAGTGTATGAACCTGTATATCACTTTAGAAATTTCTCACTTTTAATTTCATACTGCAAGTGATTCCTGCAAAATCATGATGATGCTAATACTTATCAGTGTTTATGTACTGGTATTATTTCTTTTTTAAATGTTATGTAAGTCTGTTTTAGGACAAGTAGTTTCATTTTAAGACATGCCATGTTGATTTTTAGGATAAATACAAATTTCTTTTCTTAGGTTTTGCTTGTATGATGTGGAAAACATGTATATTGAAAACATTTGAAGCACTAGCTCTTCTCATGGAAAAGGTAATTTTTTTATGGATTTTAAATTAGATTTTTTTTCTGTTGCTAATTTATTTAATATCCCATTTTGATTCTATTTTTTGGCTGAATATAACATGAAATATAAAATACAGAGTGTCTGGGCTAAAGGTATCCAAAAGTTATGACTTATTTTTACGGAACTACCCATTAGAGTTTAAAATTATTTATTTAAATAGAAAGAACATCTCATCAAGTTTTTACACCAATCATAGATTTCGATCATAGTATCATAGATTTCGATGTGTGCACCTTTTGTAGCACGACTAATGTCTAAATGGTAATCCAGTTCTCTCTAAGTGTTTCATAGCATATCAGGAGTTATTAGACCTTTTTGCTTGGGGATTCATTATATCCATTGTGTATAAACAAAAAATTGAAACTGTGGATGAGTTGAAGAAGCATATCATTCAAGCAATTCGCATAATAACTCTTGATATGCTACGAAACACTTGGAGAGAACTGGATTACCATTTAGACATTTGTCGGGCTACAAAAGGTGCCTACATGGAAGTCTATGATTCTATGATTGATATTAACACTTGGTGAGATGTTCTTTCTATTTAAATAATGTTTTTAAAATTCTAATGGGTAGTTCCGTAAAAATAAACCATAACTTTTGGATACCTTTAGCCTGGACACCCTGTATTTATTGCTAGATCTCTGCATCGATTAATCAATTATTAATGCTGAGAAAGAAAAACTGTTCTTTCATATGTATAATGGACAGAATTTAAAATTTTATCTTATTTTGCAGTTTGGTCCACATTTGACACTGATCTGCATAAGATTTTTTTTTTTTTACCACATTTGCTTGGAACTACTCTAAGAAAAAGGATATTAAGATTTTTTACCTTTCTTTATATTGATATTTGCATTCTAAATTCATGTTTTAACTTAGACCAGAGGTCGGCAAACTACGGCCCATGGGCCAAATCTGGTCTGGCGCTTGTTTTTAATCTGGCCCAGGGGATGATATTGTTTTTTTTTACATAAAAAATAAATCAAATTACGCACTATTTTGCAATGGCTGATAGTTGAGTTGAAAAATTGTGAATATTTCTTGCAAATGGCACTACTGTCGTATTCTCTCGTTTGTTGATGATATGTTAAAAATGAAGTTTACAGAAATGGATCTAACCCAATTTTATAAAGTTTTTCAGAAGATAAATACATTTAATTAAAATCATATGCATGGGGATATATGTCCGTATTTGGAAGTACTTGCCAATGTGGAGAGACATTTTCGAAAATGAAGTATGTAAAATCAAATTACAAAAATAAATCAAATTATGCACTATTATGCAACTGCTGATAGTTCAGTTGAAAAGTTGTGAATAATTCTTGCGAGTGGCACTACTGTTGTATTCTCTCGTTTGTTGATGATTTGTTTAAAATGAAGTTAAAAGAAATGGGTCTAACCCAATTTTATAAAGTTCTTTCAGAAGATAAATATGTTCAATTAAAATCATATGCATGGGGTTACTTTTCCTCATTTGGAAGTACTTACCAATGCGAAAAGTCATTTTCGAAAATGAAGCATGTAAAATCGCAAATCAGATCATTATTAACAGTTGACCATTTGCAAACACCTTTAATGGTAGGAACTACTGATTTTGAATTCCAGTATGATGAAATATTATCTCAGAAAAAACAATCACTTTCTTAGCATTAGAAATTTTAATCTATTTAATAATAACATTTTTTAATATGTTGATGTAAATCTTTTATTCTTTTTTTTGTGTGAGTGTTAGTAAAATGTGTATAAATATTATGTAAAAGTATCATTTCATAATAAAAAAATGAACGTTACGTTTGATCTATGAGAAAATGACCCATTCATATCTTCATATTTGCTACTTGGCCCGGCAAGCCAAAATATTTTATAATCTGGCCCTTTTCTAAAAAAAGTTTACCGACCCCTGACTTAGATGATTGTGATTTAATTTATTCATCACACTTCACAATTTTCATCAAACTGAGTATTTTCTAAAGTGTCATTTACTTTTTTAATAGGTTGGAAAAACTCCGAAAGAAAGGCTTTGCAGAAAAGTAAGTGTTGCATAGTGTCTAATGTAGAAAATACCATGACATTATATTAATAAGGTTGATAGTAGGATTTTATGCAGTTTATGTCACACCAGAAATAACCCCAAAATTTCTTTAAATTCTGATGCTGCTAATAAAATGTTCAAAAGTCTACAATTTTATCAAGAACTAATATTTTCACTTGAATATAAAGAAAGCTTTCTGGTGAAGCATTTACAATTATAAGCAGTTTGTATTTAGTACTTTAATTCAACATTTTTTGCTGTATGTTTTGCCATGAGTATTTCTTTAAAAATAAACTGAAAATACTTTGTTTCTTATGAGTGTTAAAGGTTAGTAATTTTGATATGGAAATGTTCATTTGGCATTTATATACCGCATGGGTGTCCAACCTTTTGGCTTACTTGGGTCACATTGAGATAAGCAGAATTGTCTTGAGCCACATATAAAATATATTATATACTTAACCTTTAGACTATGGGGCCCATTTTTCAGATTCCCTCTTTAGAACAGGAAATTTCATACTCTCTTTGTAAGAATGGCCATTAAGGAGGTTTTATATATATATATATATATATATATATATACACAGTCGATTCCGGTTAATCGGACCAGCTGCTTATTCGGACCGAATCCCGTCTTGTAACATAGGTATGTTCACTTCATCGGACCATCTGGTTATTAGGACCAAAATGATCGCGTCCCAATGTGGTCTGATTAACCAGAATCGACTGTATATATATATGTTCATTCTTGGGCCCATATTCTTAGGATACATGCTATCTCACACCTTAAGGAAAAGTTTAATGTTTATAAGTAACATGATTTCCTTTCATTTTTAAAATTTATTACAATATTATAAAAAGATGGCAACATAAACATAAAATTAGTAGGATATTTGACCTCGTTTTTGTTAAACTAATGCATCAATGTCTGGTTCAAAGGAAGTGGCTATAATTCTTAGTGAGTTTTAAAGATGCTCATCGGAAAATTTTCATGTAATTTTACTCTTCATGTGCCTAGTCTTTGAAAATAGTTGTTCACAAATGTGCATAGTGCAAAACTGTGATAGCCAGGGCCCGATTATGAACACTGGGGGCCCCTGGGCAGATGATATTTGGGGCCCCCCCCCTTACGAACATATATAAAAATAAGAACTATCCATGTGCTATACATACTATTAGAAGTACTGGGTGCATACACCAAGGGGGTTTGGGGGCCCCCTAGCATCAGGGGGCCCTGGGCAAAGTCCCGATTTGCCCATGCGATAAAAAGGCCCTGGTGATAGCATGAATAAGGCATGAAATAAGGATATTTTCCTCTGGGATGATAGATCTTATAAAGTTTGGGATTTTGTGGGGCTGCATTACTAGTTGTCAAATGCCTGATATAGCTGTTTGTCTTGACTTCAGTATTTGATTCAGAAAAGAGAGAGAATAAAGGATGTTATGCACATAAAATTTCACAGGCATTATCTGAAATCTGTATTTATATTTGACAGGGATCGTTATTCATAAAAATTCTATATACATATCTATTTATTGTGATTTATTTTGTATATCATGTACATTCTTATTAAAACACTAGCTGTACCCGGCCACACGTTGCTGTGGCTCAGTCTGGTTAAATGGAACAGAAAGAAAAGAGAAAGCACGTTTCTAATATGTTTAATTTATAAAAGCTGCAAAGCTGTTACTCATTTAGCACTACCCAGGGGGCACGTGTAGCTTAAAGTATGCTACGGACGCATGTAACGTTACCCACCAACATATTTTATAGTTCAGTATTTAGTACTTGCTTGTTTTATGTAATATCTTGGCGAAAGAATTGTGTTCCCCTTCACCCGCTGCAATGGAAATAAAAAAAATTAAAAATTTTTTTAATTTTACAATACTTTTGGGTATACAATATTTTTTGTTGTTCCATTATCTGTGCAGGTATATAGATTGTTTGGTTTTCCGACTCTAGAACACGCAACATATAATTGTCCATGTGAGAAACAATCCGTGTCTAAATCTAACCCGCACAATTGTAAAGATTGGCCCTGAGCTTTATTGATGGTGATTGCAAATGCCAATCGAATTGGGAATTGCAATCTCTTAAATTTAAATGGCATATCCTTTGGAATCATGGGAATGCGACGAATGAGGACATCTTCACCTTTAAATGGTCCTGTCAAGATCGTTCCTTCTACGGCATTGCTCAGTAATGTTTTTACTGCAAGCCGCGTGCCATTGCAAAGCTTTGGTTGGTTGATATTTCGCAACATTATAATTGGCAAGCCGATTTTCAATTACAGTACATGCGGTGGCATCCTTGGCAGATCGAGTGAATTCAAAAATTCTGTTGGATAATGAACAGCTTCATCTGCTTCCACAACAGTGTCGACGGACTTGTATGTGACTGCCTCGCTTTGAATGTTATACTGAATGATATTGTTAAGTTCGTAGACGTCTTTGTTCATGGCGGCAAGAATAGCTCCTTTCACTCATCCAATCATGATTCTTATAATTGGTTTGAATATTGGGAAATACTTTTTCAACCAATTCTTTTTCTGACGATACTAAATTGTAGAAGTTATGAGCAATGAAATTCGTCCTGATGTCAGATCAACTGGCACCTTTCCGTTCCCAATTTCCAGCAATTGATGTGAGAATAACTCAGCTGATCGATCGTTTTGCGGATGGACACGCGTATTTGTAGATAATTTCAACGTCTTTACGTGTCGACACAAAGTAGAGTATTTCAGGCAAGCATTTATTTCGTCCGCTGGTGTCGATCGAGGAATTATAGGTAATGTTTGCCTGAAATCTCCTGCAAGAAATATTAATGCGTTCCCAAATGGTCTGATGTTTCCACGCAAATCTGGAAATTATCGATCAAGAGCCTAGAGTGATTTTTTGTGTGCCATTGTACATTCGTCCCAAACAATAAGTTTGCCTTTCTGCAATACTTTTCCCATGCCGGATGCTTTGGAAATGTTCCACGTGGGAGTTTCAATGAATTGCATGTTCAATGGCAATTTGAAAGCGGAATGTGCAGTTCTTCCACCTGGTAGCAATGTCGCAGCTATTCCAGACGACGCAAGAGCTTAGGCTATGTCATTTTGGGATCGAAATGCTGCCAGAATCAATCTAATTAGGAACGTTTTACCAGTTCCTCGTGGCGCATCTAAGAAGAATATTTCTCCAGCCCTGTTATTGACAGTTTGCATTATTTGATCGTAAATGCCTTTTTGCTCAACCGTTAGCTTGAGCAAAACGACATATTACAACATTGCACAACATTACAACATTACAACATTGCACATACGACAAAAAATCACCCGTGTTGTAATTTTGTTCACAACGCAATTCTACATCGAACGAAGCAACAGCAGATCGATTCGGTGATGGCATTCCCAATTGATTGAGAACTTTGTTCGCGATTTCTAAGCACAAATCTTCAATTATTATCAACGCTTCGTTGTAGATTTCTGCTATGAAATCCATGTTCATATTTGAATTTTCCTCGCGTATTCGACAGAAAATATCTTCAGCCATGTGCGTTCTCTTATCTCTTCGATCGTCTTTTATTGTCTAGAACGATCACTACGTACTTTATGACCCGTGGGGACTGCTGATAGTGGGGTCGCACCCCACCGTGACAAATTTCTGTTCTGAGGGGGAAGGAAAAGACATTTCTCATTTGCCGTAAAATATTTAGTAAAGCGTGTGTTTCAAAAAAGCATGTTAAACCTGTCACAGGTGTAGTATCTATGTAATAGGTATATAAAAACACTCACGTATTCAAATGCAACGTTGTGTCAAAATTTCAAAGAAATCGGGGAAGAACTTTCGGAGATTTGAGGTTTTGAACAAACGAACATTTACATTTTTATTTATATAGATTACACATTCACACATATCATACATTATAGATATTTTGTGTAATATGTGATTAATACATTCTTGATAGATGTGGTCTTTCACAAAATATTGGTTTTCATGGCATGTTTAAATGTGTAATTTTATTATTAAAATATTTTCCAGGATCTAGAAATGAGTGATATTCACCTGGAAAACTTCCTTGACTTTTGTTGTCAGCTTCTGCACATAATATTAGAGGTTTGTAAGTTTTGTATTCTCATGTTGTCTTATTCATTTTGGTAAGATTTTTAAGTTTTAAGTTTTTATGTTTTCATTTTAGACGAATATTCCATCAGAAGTCGCACAAATGCCAAAATTTCCAGTGGAGCATTTTTGGGAAGGTCATGAAAATTCAGGAAGAACTCCATTAATTCTCATGGCTTTGAGCCAGAAAGCTTCAAGTAATCACATTGTGTATATACAGCATACTCTAGCAACTGTTCTTCATTTGATTGTCACTTTTCAGATGAAGAGTGTTAAGCCTTTCTCACTCTTCAGTGCTGCAGTAAGTATTGTCGTGTTCACTCATAAAATTAACTTTCTGGACTAAAATTATGGACCTGCTCTTCATATTAATATAATACTTCAGTATTGTTTTGCTATGAAGATATTCATTGGTTCCTAGGTATTCATTGACAAGCAAAGCTCATTTAAGCAAGTATTGTCATGTTCACTTAATAAAATTAACTTCCTGGACTAAAATTATGGACCTGCTCTTCATAGCAATATAATACCTCAGTAAGTATTGTTTTACTATCAAGATATTCAATGGTTTCTAGGTATTCATTGACAAGCAAAGCTCTTTTAAGCAAGTATTGTCATGTTCACTTATAAAATTAACTTCCTGGACTAAAATTATGATCCTGCTCTTCACAGCAAAATAATGCCTCAATATTATTTTGCTATGAAGATATTCATTGTCAAGCAGTACTCATTTAAATAGTTGACAATCTAAGACAGTGATTCTCAACTTTTTTATGTGTAAGCCCTTGGAGTTGCTTGGTCAAAATTGTGGTGGTACCAGGGGGTAGTATTGGTTCACTTATATGATGCTCCCATTGTAAGCAACCAACACCTCTCATGGGTGTTTCTTCTCAGGCAGATGTCAAAAGATAATGTGCCTGGCTGTGATTATTATAAAAGAGAAAGTTAATTGTTGTATATTCTACTAGTTGTGATTGTATCAGTGAGTTTTCCTTCTCTTCTGCTTTTAGTTAAAGAAAATGTTTTTTCAAGACATCCACAGCCACCATCCACTTCATGAGCAAAATGAGAAAGATGACCAAAGTTTAAGGACAGTTCGGACTCAATTTCTTCTTCGTGCTACCTCTGCGGCTGCCCAAACTTTCCCAGATGCACCAGAAGCACCAGAAAAGGATGATTTTGTGGAATCTGTCAACCTAAAAGATTTTTCTGTGCCTAGTAAATGGTTTAATTGCATTCTGGATGTGGCTGGGTGCTGGGAATTAGACAAAGACGAAATACGAAGGCATTATACTTGTGAGTTATATTCTGGTGGTCAGGATCTGTTGGCACATGATGTAAGTTTTTCTTTTAAAGTTTTTTTTTCGTCAGTTCTGATAGTAACAATTAAACTAAGGAATAAAATTTCATGCTATAGGTTGATTTCTGTTTAATGGGGAGTGCTAAACTTGTAAATAAAATTTAGGAATTTGTAAAGAAATTAAAGTAACGTTTTCCAAGATTAGTTTTATGATCACTTATTCTATGTGCATATTATAATTTTTACCATTTTATATCTTCATAAATAAGGCCAATTCTTCAATATCTGAGTACCTAAATAATATATGTTGAGTGCTCTATTCAAGGAGTTGAATGACACAAAACTCATGGGAATGAGCAAAATCCTAATTTGCCAATTTTATACTCCCTAAATATATATGAATAAATATATATATGTATATATATATGTAATAATAACGTTCCACCTTTATTAATTAATGCATATTCTAAATTTTCCCTTTACCGTTTCAATGAAGTATAGCCCGCTATTTCAAATTATGACCAAAGGATAAACGAGTTAACTAGCTAAATTGTCCCTTAACGCATGCATGCTAAGAAGTAAAAGTTGTTTTCAATACATGATTCAACATCACGAGCTCAGAAAGATCATACAACTTCTATCGCACGAGGTCAGATGGTCACCAATAACCAATTAGAAGTTTTTGGCCCCCCTGGTGTCATGAACCCTTCATATAAGTGAGAGCAAGGGTTCTCCATAGCTTTTTTTCTGACTGTCCCTTCCATGCTTTTTGTCATCTCCACACTCACACTCTTCTTGTCCTATGTTGCTCTATCGCTACGCACCATTGGCCGTGTTCTTTCTCTGTCCATCAAGATGTAATGTAGCTAAATACTCCGGCAGGTCCGGAATTTGCATATACTTTTATGTGTGCTGTAACATACTGCAAAACGTTGTCATTGTGTGTCCAGAATATTGTTCTAAAAATCTATGGAGATTCCTTTCGACCCAACTACAGAACAAATACCTACAGCTGCTGGATATTACAGAGAGTCATGACCTTCTACACCAGGGGGCCAAAAACTTCTAATTGGTTATTGGTGACCATCTGACCTCCTGCATCAGAAGTCGTATGATCTTTCGAAAAGCACGAGATAAACTTGTGATGTTGAATCATGTTTTGAAAACAACTTTTACTTTTTAGCGTGCATACATTAAGGGACAATTTAGCTAGTTAATTCGTTTATCCTTAGGTCATAATTTGAAATTGAGGGCTATACTTTATTGAAGCATTAATGGGAAAATTTAGAATATGCATTAATTAATAAAGATGGAACGTTATTATTACATGTATGTATGTATATATATATGTTTGTATATACGTCTCTTTTCTCTCTCTCTCTCTCTCTCTCTATATATATATATATATATATATATATATATATATATATATATATATATATATTTGCATATACATATGTTTATATTTGCATATACATATGTATATATTTGTGTGCATATATGTATGTGTGTATATATGTATGCACAATGAAACCTTGATCTATCGTTTTTCAAGGGGCTGATTGATCTGAACAATAAATGCGGAAAACTATGTATGTGGAAACATAACTAAGAAATATTATCATTGGGATGAAATAAACCACACATGCAGGAACATGATGATTCAGGGAATGATTGATAGAGGTTTTACTGTATATGTATGTTTAAATATTTATATATATATATATGTAATAAATTAAATATTATGCCCTCCATTATAGTATTTAAATTCCCTTTCCTAAATCCAATCCCCAGTAACATTGCTTTATCGCTTTAAAACCCATAGCAACAGAACTTCCCATAAAGCGCACACCTCTGCATTTCAACACGTGTATACTTCTGGAGAAAGGAGTGGGTTCAAATCACGAGCCCCAATGCTGACCCTACAAAATTATACTTACATGTACATCGCCTCTCGCGCATAAGGTTGAAAGGTGATATTGACTTTGCTTCCCAGCATCTGAAATGGACGGATGTTCATTTATTGCTCTAATAAACTATTCGATACGACTGCTTCCAATTCTAAATTTTTATTCCTTTCAGGCTGAGTCTAGCTCCAGCCATGTAAATATGATCTAGTTTTCCTTTTCAGGTTGCATTTTAAGGACCTGTGTAATGGATTTATTATATATATATATATAAAATGTATATTTATTTAAACTATTAGAGGACTCTATTTCTTATCTACTTCTAAGATATATTTTATTTTTGTATTAGCTTTAAAAAAATATCATAATAAGTCTGTTTACAAAATTTTATTTAAAAAATGATAGGAAAAGATGAAGAAATGCTTGTTTCTAATAAGCAGAGTTTTAAAACCCCAGAAATTTTATATATATAACACAAAGACTTCTAGTTTATTGAATTTGATTCATGGGAATGGTCTTAGCACTGAAGTGAATTATAATAAAATTAACATGTATATTATCATTTGTGTGAACTTCTAGTTTTAAAATGGTCACCTAAATTGGCATTCAGAGCACGTTGCTGTCACTGCAAACATGAGATAAAACAATTGCTTAAATGTAGAAGTTTCTTATCATTGAAAAATTAGTATTTTTTTTAATCCATGTTTTTGATTAAATATAAAGGAATGATTTATAAACCTGTGCGATGAAAGGTACTGAATGGATCTTAGATGAAAATATGACTGCTATGGTGACAGAGTAGATCATCAACTGCATTGTCTATTTAGTGGTTCTAATAATGTAGTGATCTTTTGTTTAGAAAGACAGACATACAGTGTTATATTAGTCCCAAGTAATACAAGATGATTGGGAAATTTGCAACTGATTTTAGCAGAGTTGGCCAACAGTTGGATTTAGCTATTGGGGGTTATGTTGAAACAACAGTTTGCATTGTAGCTCACCCAATGGTTGGCTGTTAGTGGCTGTTGGGAGAGCAGTTCAACTCTCATTTGCAGTTGGGACAACAACATTTTATAATTGTTAGCCCAGCATAAACATTTTGCAGTTAGCCCATATTTGTTTCTGGAAGTTCTGTTGTTGTTGTTGCTGATGACCCCTTGTTGGAGGTTCCATTCACCAGGTCTTAAGTATAGGCTATTGAGCTGAAGTGGGCCGGCTCCTGTTTGAATTAGCATCATGAGGGTAGGAGTCTGAATTGGCCAAAGGACCAGTTCTGTAATTTTGAACTGATTCAAGTGACGAGACCAAAACACTTGACCTTGCACCTCCAGAGGTATTTTGGGGAACTTGGAGGACATTACAGCTATGACAGATTTTTGCATGCACCAGCCACTATTGGTGTACATGTTGGTGGTTTTGTCAGCAACGGGCATCAAACCAGTGACTTTCAGATCACTGGCCCACTGCCTTTACCAACTGGGCCTCCATGCCCAATGGAAGGTCTACCAACAGTAACTTTTCCCCAGCAATGTAACAAGAATTTAGTTTTGGGTCAGTGATGTGTGTTACTTGGGGGGGGGGGGGAACGTCTTGATATTCTTATTTGATTATATTTCAGTTCATGGCATGAAGTCAGAATGCTTACTTCTTTGCTCATATTTAAACAAGGTTCAAGTGTTGGATTATCGTTTTTTTTTCTTTTTTAAAGATCAAGTCTGCTGTGACAAATCAAGTGTTGTTGGCTTCCCAGTTATTAATGTTAGCTGGACAGAGAGTGCATAAAGTAATTTTTGATTGTGCTGATCCAACAAGTCGAGTAGGTGTACTAACCCCCGATGTATCTTCTTTCTTAAGGAGTTTGGTGAGTATGTTTTACTCTAAATACCTTTTTAAAATGATTTTGGAGTAAAAAAAAAAGCAGTGTTTTAATATAAAAATACATAGGGATATTTTGTTATATATATTTTAAGTAAATTCAGGGCTTGTATAAAAAATGGGTCAGTGGCTGTCTCTGTTTAACCCTTTGAGGGACACCGTTTGCACAGTGTGAACACCTAAATCTAGTCTTTTTTTCACTTGCATTCAATGTATTCCAGTTAAATGAGCAGAAAAATGGTTAGTACTGCCATCTGTTATCAGTTTAAAAAAGTAAAAACATTTTGTAACCTTTAATTTGAAATTTTTTCAAGATTCTTTAGGTTAAAAAAAATTGGGAAAAAAAATTGAGCAGTTCCATAATGCTTTGGTCTTTAAGGGGTTGACAGAAGTACTTATCATGAGTTAAGTAGAAATATCAATTGTTTCTTAAGAAATTTTGTGTTATGGGGCCTTATTTGTACAAAATGGATTAATAGTTAACATGATATTGCTCTTAAAATTTTGGGTTTAGTTTCGCCTTTATGAGTATTTTTATGTAAAATAATTTATATATATTGCTGTATTGTTTTATGTTGATCTATATATACACTATCAACCAATAAGTATTTGGACACCTGTGATAGAAAAAAAAATTTATTCATATTCAAGAGTTGGTAGAGCCTCCACGAGAGGCAATTACAGCATCAACTCTCCGGGACATGCTTTCCACAAGTCTGTGTATGATGGCTAGTGGTATTTTCTTCCACTCATCTTGGAGAAGACATTTAAGTTCCTTCACCAATTTTGGACGATTGTTGCACCCCTTAATTCGGTGATCTAACTTGTCCCAGAAGTTCTCGATAGGGTTCAGGTCTGGGCTCTGGGCAGGCCAGTCCGTTCGGTTAACCCCATTGTCACCATACCAATTCATGGTGGACCTTGCAACATGACAGCTGGCATTGCCGTCCTGGAAGTAACATGGGTCCAAATTTAAAACTGCCACAATGTAGGAAGCACACTGTCATCCAAAATAGTGCAGTAGATGTCGGCGTTGAGCTTACCATGAATTGGGACCAAGGGTCCCCAGTCCATATCAGGAGAAACACCCCCAGACCATAATTCCAACTCTGCTGAACTTTCCTGTGGGCACAATACATTCTGGCAGGAGGCATTCTCCAGGCAGATGACAGACTCAGACCCTGCCATCCAAACGGTAGAGGGTGAATCTTAATTCGTCACTTCAGAGAACCCGTTTCCGCTAATCTATGCAGAATGACCATGAAAACCCAGCAGATGTGCTTCCTTACCAATGGTATTCATCAAATTAACACTCCCAGATGTCTGTCGAAACTCTTTGAGTATGTGGGTCATCGGTTGGGTGTGGTTCTTCCGAATTTCTCTGTACATCACCCGTTAGTCTCTATCTCCTAGTTTCATGGTCTGCCGACTCAGGGTACATTCTGACAATCACTGCTCACCTGCCACTTGTGAGTCACATAGGCCACTGTCGATTCTGGGTAATTCAGCACTCTAGATATTTCCCTCAAGGATCGGCCATTTCTGTGATGCCCGACGATTACACCTTTCTCGAAATCAGATAACTTTGTGGCATCTTGTATGCAACAAATGCCAATGTTTTTTCCTACACAATATTTAACGGCGGAAGGTGTGACATATATCAGGATCACATATATCATCACTTGCATGGATGTCCAAATACTTATTAGTCAATAGTGTATATATGAAAGTCAAATATCGTTCACTGACTGATCATTGTATCTCTCAGACCATGAGTCCTAAGGAGCTGCAATTTTGTATGGTGATTCCTCTTAGGCTCTAGATGCTTACCAAATTTTTTTTTTCAAAAATTCAGCTTTTTAGGGGGTTAAAAGGGGCTTATATTCCCAAAATGAAACACTGACAGACTGATCTCTGGAACCATAAGGCCTAGGAAGCTAAATTTTTGCATGATGGCTCCGCTAAGGCCCTAGGTGCTCACTAAGAAAACTTTTTAAGAAATTATTCCTCTGAAGGGGTTAAAAGGAGCTTAAGGCCCAAAATTTAATAAAATCTAAAAACTCCCATATTTAATGTTTGATCATGGTCGTTAAATTACAGTGTGGACTCCCTCTGAGGAATGGCAACACTGTACTGTTAATTCTAATTAAATTAACCAAATTATATAATTGATGGCACTAATGTATTCCATAGTGACACACATGTATTTATCTAGTATTGTATAAATTAAACAGTTAGTTATCACTAAATATAAGTCATATTTATAGTTTTATTACAAGGCTTTTTCATCAAAAAGTTATTTTGAAGGGCATATCTAAACCATGTGTCCTTAAATTAAATGAAATAGATACTTAAATGCCCTTGTTTGGACTAGAAAAAACAGGACACTCTTATACCATTTTTCCCTAGTGCTTTCTTAACTGTGAAATGCTGAGTCATTTTGGTAGCTTAATTTCTTACTTTCTTATATTTTAGGGTGATATAACACTAAGGTGTAACAACGTTCCATTACACTTCACAGCTACATTACTTGATCAAATACTAGCCTTTTTGCCAGACAATAGCAAGGAGCAAAAACTAGCAAAAGCTCTTAAAAGTGCAATTGAGGACTTGTCCAGAGTGGTCAACAGCTCTTGATGCCACCCGGAAAAGTAAAAGAACATTATAGAATCTTCCAAAGATATGAAAGCCGTGATCTCTTTGCTGGTCTTGAAGAAATTGTACTGTCAAAACTCATTCCACTTTTATCATTCAGGAGAAAACTAGTGGTCTGCATTTTTGTAATAATTTGTTATATCAGAATTTATTACTTCGACAAGTATGATCTGAAATTTTTCAAACCATATATTACCCAATTTGTGAGATGTTCTGTAAGAAATATAACATGTTTTTTTTTTGTCGAGGGCGGAGAAGAAATTAAGTTTGAAATGAACGTTTTGAATAACATTATTTGTGAGTAATTTTTATTAAATTGCGAGGATTATTTTTAATGAAAGTTTAGTGTGAAATTTTTTCATATTTGTGTAAGAAAAGGTGTATCAGATAATTTAATTTAAATGTTGTTTTTTAAAATTCCACACATGCACTATGTGTGTATGTTTATATATATATGTATGTGAGAGTGTGTTAATTATTTGTAAACTTTTATGAGGTAATTTTCTTCACTGGTATATGAAAGATGCTTCCAAATTATAAAATATATTGAAAATTGTAATTTAAAATTAAATTTTTCGAATTTATAAATAGCAAGTCAAATTTTATTTTATCGAAATTTTTGGATTTAACAGAAGTAGCACATTCCAACTTTTATCCTTCAAATACTAACGTGTAAACTTTTTAAATTTTTGTGATTGCATTTATATCTCAATGATATTCAGACCGTACATGAAATGCAAATTAAATTATAACTAATTAAATTATAACTAAACTTTTAGTTATAATTAACTAAGGTTAATTATAACTAAAGTTTAGTTTCAGAAAATTATTAAAATATTGTTTTTAAAATGTATATCATGCAAACTTATTATAAAACTTTAAAATTAATGTTTTTTGTTTAGTAATAATGCACTGAAATGCATCATACTGAAATACATCTTCCATCAAAAGTTGGAATGTGCTACTTCTGTTAAATCCAAAAATTTCGATAAAATAAAATTTGACTTGCTATTTATAAATTTGAAAAACATACAATGAGAAAGTCATTTAAATGTTAAGAAATTTGTACTGTCTCACTTTAGTTTCGGAGGGATAAACATGTAATACTTTGTACCTAAAATCATACTCTGTAAATAGACTTATGTTAACATATTAATATTATAAAAATTCAATCATCAGGCAGTTGCTAAATTAGTTAGTCCGTAAATTATCTTAGTTACTAAATTAAGTGCCCAGTTGATAATGCATAGAGGCTGATTATTAAAGATAAAAAATGTGATGACAATATTTACAGCTCATGTGAATGATAATGCCTTCATACCTAATTGTATAGTACATTTTAACAAATCAATTGCATAATTCTTGAAAGCAACAAAATATACTTCTCAAATACACAGCAGTGATGGAAACAAGTTATAGACATCATTCTGGACACCTTAGCAGGATGTAGTCACTAATATGCTAGAGACTAAGTAATTCCGTATGCAAATAATGAATTAATATCGGTAAGTAATCAACTTATTCTTAAATTCAAATTTTAGTACTTTCCCATTAAGTAAGATTTATTCAAACTTGGCAGTTTACTTTTTACCTTTGACTTGTATACAGTACTACAAATGAACTAAATGTACACTGGAAATTATGAGGTGTGACAATTAAATAACCAGACTAGTCTGAAAAATATGCTTTATTGAAAACTTATGACAAATAGGTTTTATCCCCTTCAACATATTCCCCTTCACTATCTATACACTGCTTCTTACGTCTTTTCCATTGTCCAAAGCAGTGCAGCAAGTCATCAAGTGTCACTCTCTTCAGCAAGTCTGCTGTTTTTGCCTTGACCTCTTCTACAGACAGAAAATGTGTTCCCTTTAATTCACTTTTGGGAACAGGTAGAAGTCGCACAGAGCGAGATCTGGTGAATACGGCGGGTGTTCGAGAACAGTAATGTGTTTGTCTGCTAAGAACTGTTTCACAGAGGGCGCATTATGTGCTGGCAGAATCCTCAAATCATTGTTCTACAGATCTGGTCTTTTCTTCCTTACCCTTTCTCTCAGCTTGGTCAGGACCTTATGTAGTACTTCTGGTTTATTGTTTGGCCCTGAGGTACCCACTCAATCTTTCTTTCCGCACAATTTCATTAATTTTCTGAATACTTTCATCAATTCTTGATGTCACAGGTCGACCACAATGTTCATCATCTTTAACCTCCTCCAAACCTTCCAAAAATCGTTTGTGCTAGTCAAAATCTGTAGTTCGTAACATATAATTATCGCCAAACAACTCCTTTAACAACTGAAAACATTCAGCTGCAGTTTTATTTAAACTTCATAAGGAATTTGAGATCAATACGCTGCTTGATTTTCAAGCATATCATGATCGCGGCACTTCAACACGACAATGTCGTACTCAAGCAGCGATAAAAAAAACAACTAAACTAGATAGACAAATTAAGGGGCCAGAAGCATCCATTCCTTTTTCCCCACACCAGGTCAAATGGCTAAGGCATATGCACAGTCCGGTTATTTAATTGTCACACCTTGTATAACGACTAATTTTTGGTAGTAATGCCCCTGCCTAGTGGTCTTGCAGCAGGTAAAAATCCTAAAGTTATTTGTTATCCTAAAAGTTATTTGTTTCCATTTCAAAGAAATTAATTTTTTACCAAATTAAAAAGCCACCAGTTTAAGAAAATTGACGTTTTTTAAAATCATACTACTGTGCAATCAAAGGTACGTATACAAGCCTTGCTATAAATTTTATGTGAACATATTCTTGATTTGATGAACAATTTAATAAAAATAAATATAAACCAACAAAAAACCCCTGGTGCCACCTTAATTTTGACCGAACATGCCCAGGGTTGACATCTGGAAGGCCCGTCCCTTCTTCCCATACCTTTGACCACTTGGAAGGACTCTCCTGTCTTATGGATTTAACATGCCCTTATCCGACTTAGACACAAAGGCATATCTTGTAAGATTTCGAACTGAGTACACTATCATTAGGCTGCCTTGGGCCATATTTATAGGGTTTGAATCTGAAAAACAAAACAAAATTATCTTGATCTTTGTGCTACTAAAAAAGAAAAATGTGTTAACTCTTCAATTTGTCAACGTAACTATTTCTTTTTTAAAAAAAAGATTGATAATTTCTTATATTTTATATTCATTATGGATGAACAAAGTTAAAGTGTACCTGCCTATTTGTACAAATTATTTAGATAATGAACAAATTTGAATCTGAGTGCAGTTTTTACAGGTAAAATTAAAATTTGAATGCATTTTTAAGAAAAGCATAGCTAGTAAATAATTTCAAGATTTTGGTTAGGGCCTGGATATATATTTGTCTTTACAATCAGTTGATAAATTTTTTTTTTATATTTTATTCCCATTTTTATACTATTTTGATAACCAAAAATGATTTTTGTACTAATAATTAGTGAAGAAATATAGAAATTTTTTTTTTGTTTTCATTGAAACATCCTTTATTAATGTTGATTAAAGCAATAATTTGTCATTAAAAATTTTAACTTAAATTTTATGTTGGGAAAAAAAAAAGTAAGGATTTGGCATTTAATGCGTGGAAGTATTTTTGCTTTATAGATTTTAAAGCCTCCATTGATATATCGTTAAAGATATATTTCTACTGTAGTTTCTGTATAAATGTGTATATTAATTTGTACAGAAATATATTTAGTTGTTGTAGTAAATATGTGCTGGTTGCCTTTTCATAAAAGTCTCAGTTTCTACTGGAAGTTTATCATACTGAAATCAATAGCTAGAGATGTGATATGTATTTAAGTCTTACTCGAAATAAATTATATTATTGTTCAGTTAAAAAAATTATACTTATTTTCTGTTTCTGTGTCTCACCCAGAACTTTTGTAAAAAATGTTCTTGAAGCTTAATAAACCTGTTATACTATTCTATTTTTCTCTTGAAAAGTGATGTGTTTAGTTTTTGACATTGTTTTACTGTAATGATTATCACTATAAATTAATCGGCACTTTCCCATTATACTGACCTGTTACCAGCATTACATAAAAAGTGACCAATTAAATAAAATGTATACAAGAAAGTACCTATCACTCAATTTATGTGACATATGTTCCATGTTAAAGAGGAACTGCATAAATTGAATCTTAGAAAATCATAAAATTGGGAGATAGGAAACAAATCCCCCAAAAGTGCATACAAAAATGCATTGGATTTATGAAAAATGGCAACATATGGTCCAGAAAAATGTGTAATTGAAGACTAAGAAATGATTAACCCTTCAGCAAGCATGCCAATTTTTGGAACACCAGCAGGCGCGCATGGCACAAAGTGCAACGTCTCTTTCAACCTTGATTATTCCTTTTCTAATAAACTTTTTATTTTCAAATTAAAAATAATAATTCTGCTTTTTATGACAAGATATAAAATGTTGATAATATTGAGACATATTTATAATATAAGGCCAAAGAATGCATATACAATCGCCTTATTTCTAAAGTGTCCAGTTTATTGGATCTAAGGACAACTTGTGAATGGATTCCTATTATGTCCAAAAACCTAAAAAACAATGAGATTGTCCATCTTCGTGATATGCGGGATACCATGTAATAGTTGAACATTTTATCGACTACAACTCCTGCTTTTGTCGTATTGTAATTTAGTACAATCGCTGGTTTACCACAGTTAATTCACGACTAATAATGAATGGAAAGGAATACAAGGGTCAGAAAATCAGACCTTCATTAGAAAGTGTGTAGCTATAAATAGAAACTGCTTAGAAAATTCAAACCTTACATATAAAAACAAACCATTCAAAATTACGAAAATGTTGCACTTTATACACAGGCGCGTCCGCTGAAGGGTTAAAATGGCTTGAAAGGAACTTTCCTTGCTTTAGAGGCATCTGCAGATAAAATCCATTTAAAAATGAACCAAACCATGTGCATAAAAATTACCCTCCACTACCATCTTTGAAATTGGCCTGTATTAAATTAAGTATCAAAACTTTACATACTTATTATCTGAAATCAGTTGTAACAATATTAGCCCTGAAATTCGAAAGAGAGTCGTCGTTACCATTTGCCAAATTATTTCTACCAAATTTGCAAAAGAAATTTACTAAATTTTTATTGCTATTAAAGAGAAACACCAAATCAATCTATCTATCTGTACGTCAGAGGTAAACTATCATATGAGGCGGTGAAAGGCAAAGTGGTGTAAGTCAGTTAGTCAAGTGGTGTAAGTCAAAAGAGTTTAACTGCAAAAACTACAAAAAATTCCACCATAAATTGAACAAATTATAATTCATAGCAATTATTACAATATTGCAAATAATAACTATTTACAATTCCAATATAAATTGAACAGGGAGATTACATATTTGCCCCCAAATGAAAAAAGTTGAAAAAGTGACTTACACCACTTTGCCTTTCAACGCCTCATATGTGCAAAATTCCAATTTTTCAGGCGAGCTTTGTCATGGTTTATCTCTCATCAGAACTTACATATGCGATAGTTTATAAGTCCATATTTAACCCACCATCTTATTTTGCATATATGACAGTTTTCCTCAAGGAAACACCATCCAAAAAGAGTCACTTAAATAAAATTATCGAAAATGAAGAAAATTCACTTATGATAGTTTACCTCTGATGTACAGATATATAAAACAGTTCCATAACTGACTGACTGACAGATAACGCAGAGACCAAACTGCTGGACCTAAAGGGCTGAAGTTTTGCATGGCGATTCTTCTTATAGTGTAGGGGTGCACTAAGAGAGATTTTTGAAAAATTAAATTTTTAAGCTGTTTTTGTAACTTTTTTAAAGTTTGCATTTCAAATAATAATCCGAGGGTTATAAAATTTATACCACGAGAAATATCATAAAAATTCCTTTAAAATGAAATCTTTTCCGAATCTTTACCTCCATTTTCTGATTTTTGGTGAATTTTTAGATTAATTTTTAGAATTTAATTTATTAAGGACTGATCAAGAGATTTCTTTTCTTTTTGTGATACTTTAAATTAATTTTGTGTAACGTGCAAAACAGCGAAATAAATTGACAAAAAAAATTAAAATACAGTAAAAGATAAAATTTAAACTCTAGACTAATTGAGATGGAAGTTTTTAAGAATTCGATTCAAATTAATTTCGTTATTCTTTCATTGTAATTATCCTAAAATGTACTTCATAGGGAATCACGGGTATTCAGCTAGTCTATATATATAAAACAGTTCCGTAACTGACTGACTGACTGATTTTCGAATAATAATCTGAGGGTTATAAAATTTATATCACGAGAAAGATCATAAAATTTCCTTTAAAATGAAATATTTTTCGAATCTTTACCTTCAGTTTCTGATTTTTGGTGAATTTTTAAAGATTAATTTTTAGAATTTAATTTACTAAATGCTGATCATGTGATTTCTTTTTCCGGTACGTTAAATAAATTTATCGTCACGTGCATACGTATTAGACAAAAAAACTTTTTTTTCCTTCTTGCCAATGCGGCAGACGATTGGACATTTATTTATTTATTTGTTTATTTTGGCATTAATTACATATATTGACCGTTGTATTTAATTTGAATGTACTCCGTAGCGAAATGCGGGTTTTCAGCTAGTCTTGTATAAAGTTTTAGGAGACTTCTGACTTATTCATCCGAAACTAGGACAAATGATAAGCATAATGAAAATTTGCTGCTCATCCTTGAGAGAAGGATCCTGTGAATTATTTTTGGTGGAGTTCAGGAGGATGGTGTTTGGGGAAGATTAAAGTTTGAGTTATATAAATTGTTTAAGGAACCCATTATTATTTTATCTTTTAATATCTAATGCAGAAACCTGTGGACAAAGTCTTTAGGTATTCAGAAAAATAGGAAAAAGGAACCCAGAATTATAAATTATATACAGGGTGTAGTGTCGCTTCGGCAGACGACAATTAAATCCTCATCAATTATTCCACATCAATTTATCGTTTGGTCATCAAGATTTTAATTAAATAAGTTGAACATGTGTGGCAACATAAGTGATATAAAAAAATAAGAATCAATGTTTTGGTTGTGCCAGTTAGATGTATTCGATGTCAAAAAGTAGATTAATTATTTAGTTATATAAGCAACATCTAATATATAATAAATAATATTTATATTGGAGTCAGAGAAGCGTTATTATTATTATTATTATAATTATTATTCACCTACAAATAAAGACGCTTCATTGGTGATCCGGACGTGATAGAATCCTACTATGGCTGACGAAGATGCAAGCAATGAAAATGACCCTAGTGCTACAACTGCGGCTGTCGCCAAGGTAAGCGTCAAAGTTCCTTATTTTTGGAAACCAGATCCGAAGATATGGTTCCTTCAGCTAGAAGCACAATTTAGAAATGCAAAAATAACTAAAGACCAAACAAAATATGATTATGTGATAAGTTCCATAGAACCTGAGATTTTGTCACACGTATCTGATATGCTACTAAGTCCGCCACAAGATCGCAAATATCAAGCCATCAAGGACAGATTAATTTCATTATATGCAGACTCGGAGACTCAAAAAACTCAAAAATTACTGAGTGAGCTAGAACTGGGAGATAAAAAACCATCTCAGTTACTGTGTGAAATGCGTAATTTGGCAGGTGACAAAGTTACAGATACTTTCCTAAAAACATTGTGGCTCCAGCGTCTACCTGTTAATATGCGCAGCATTATATCTGTTAGTGGCGAAGATTTGTCAAAAGTGGCGACGATGGCTGATAAGATTTGGGAATTAAATCCTATTACCCCCCAAATAGCTGCTACTTCGTCCATTACCGTAAACTCGGGGCTGATTGAAAGCTTACAAAAACAGATGAATGAACTTAGTTTACAAGTTTCTATTTTATCCAGACAACGGCACAGTCGTTCGCATTATCGTTACCGAACCAAATCAAGAGGTAGGAGTTTCAGTGGTAACAGGTCCAGTAATATCTGTTACTATCACGAAAAATTCGGCGACAAGTCATTTAAGTGTAAACAACCGTGTAACTTCTCATCTGGATCACAGACAAACAACCCGGAAAACTAGCCCCCCGTCTCTCATTGACAGCAGGGAGACAAGGGGTAGAGCTGAGTCGTCTTTTCATCAGCGACAAAGAATCGGCCACCCAGTTTTTAATAGATACCGGGGCAGAACTGCCCGTTATTCCTCCATTACCTGCAGATAAAAGAGTTGTCTCAAAATTAGAACTATTTGCTGCAAATGGCACGAAAATTAAAACATATGGCCAAAAGTTACTCAAGCTTGATCTTGGACTCAGACGATTGTTCATTTGGCCCTTTGTAATTGCGGATGTGAACAGACCGATAATAGGTATAGATTTTCTTGCAAATTTTAACCTTTTGGTAGATTCCAAAAATCGCAAATTGATTGATGACACTACATTGTTAGTAAGTAAAGGAACTCCTTGTTTTCAAAATAATAATAATATTCCTATTCTAAATGCCGTACATGATCCATATAAAAGTATTATTAACGATTTTCCGGATTTGCTAAAACTGAATGTAGTTAACAATAAGGTCAAAAATCATAACATCGAACATTACATAGAAACCAGAGGTCCACCCGTTTTCGCTAAGGCTAGGAGACTATCGGCAGAAAAACTCAAAGCAGCCAGAAAGGAGTTTGAATTTATGCTTCAAATGGGTTTATGCAGACCGTCTAAAAGTAATTGGTCGAGCCCACTACATCTGGCTATGAAGAAATCTGGAGATTGGAGACCTTATGGGGACTATCGAGCATTAAACAATGTTACGATCCCTGATAGATACCCTCTTCCATTTTTAACGGATTGCAGTTATGTTTTAGCGGGAACAACAATTTTCTCTTCCATTGATCTCATTAAAGCGTACCAACAAATACCGGTTCGCGAGCAAGATATACCGAAAACAGCAATTCTCACGCCTTTCGGTTTATTCGAGTTCCCCTTCATGACGTTCGGCCTACGCAATGCGGCCCAAACGTTCCAACGTTTCATGAACTCGGTGCTGTATGGACTAGATTTTGTATTTTGCTACTTGGATGACATTCTAATAGCCTCTCCTGATGAAGAAACTCATCAGCAACATGTACGAGCAGTCCTCGAAAGACTAAACAAATATGGTCTATGCATTAATGCGGCAAAATGTAAATTCGGTCAAACTAAACTTGCATTTCTTGGGTACGAAGTGTCAGCTGAAGGGCTTAAACCTCTTTCAACGAAAGTTGATACAATCAATAACTTTCCAGAACCTAAGACATTCATTAGTTTAAGACGCTTTTTAGGTATGGTGAATTTTTATCACCGATTTATACCCAATTGTGCAAAATTGCAACAACCTTTAACAGCATTGCTCAGTGGTATCAAAAAGAACTGCAGAAAAGAAGTAACTTGGACGGAAGAAACAAGAAACGCTTTCCGAGCTTTAAAAGATGCACTTAGTCATGCCACGACTTTAACTCACCCATCCGAAAAGGCTGAAATATCATTAACGACAGATGCCTCCGATACTGCTATTGGAGCTGTTTTACATCAGATCGTGAATAATGAAAAACAACCCTTGAGTTTCTTTTCTCGATCTCTCACGCCAACACAGAGAAAATATAGTGCCTATGACAGAGAGCTATTAGCCATCTACACAGAAGTGAAACATTTCAAATACGTCTTAGAAGGTCGATCTTTTACAATATATACGGATCACAAGCCAATAACATTTGCCTTCCAACAAGATTTGGAAAAAGCCTCGCCACGGCAGGCTAGGCAACTGTCATACATTGGCCAGTTCTCAACTAATATCCAGTTCATTCAAGGGGATGAAAATACCGTTGCTGACACACTCTCTCGTATAGACACCATTTCTGTGCCATCTTCAATAGACTTACAAACTATAGCAAACGTTCAAGAAGATGAAGATTTGGAAATACAGAGAAACAACCCAAACTTAAGAATCTTACAAATTCCTATGCCGGACAGCGACAAGAAAATCTACTGCGATACTTCTACAAATTATAATCGCCCATACATACCCGCAAAATTTCGGCAGAAAATATTTTCATCAATCCATAACTTATCTCATCCCGGAATAAGATCCACAATAAAATTGATTACGAAACGTTTTATATGGCCCAACATGAAAAAAGACTGTCAAATGTGGACTAGAGCATGTATATCATGCCAACGTTGCAAAATCCACAGACATACACAGTCAGCTCTGGGAGAATTCAAAATACCCCCACATAGATTCCAACATTTAAACATAGATTTGGTTGGACCGTTACCTATTTGCAAAGGATTCAAATATCTCCTAACTATAATCGATCGTTATACTCGATGGATTGAGGCGGTGCCGTTGGAAGATCAATCAGCAGAATCAATCGCTAAAGCTATGGTTCATACCTGGTTTTCACGCTTCGGAATACCGAATCGCATAACATCCGACCAAGGTCGACAATTTGATAGTCAACTTTTTCAAGCCTTGGGAAAATATATCGGTTTTCATACGAATACTACGACTGCGTATCATCCGCAGGCGAATGGTTTGATCGAAAGACAGCACAGAACTTTGAAAGCAAGCCTAAAATGCCACCTGCTGGAATCAAAGTCATGGCTATCAGCATTGCATTTCGTTCTTTTAGGCATAAGATCTGCCATCAAAGAAGATTTGGGTTGCTCATCAGCAGAACTTGTATACGGAACAGCCTTAGCATTACCTGGAGAATTCTTTTCAACAGCACCTCTCATGAAACAGTCGGAATTTTCTCAAAACCTTCAGAAAATAATAAGAGAAATTAAGCCAAGTCCTACCACAACCCACGGAAATAGAAAAGTTTTTGTTTCTAAACAACTTTCCAATTGTTCTCACGTATTCCTATACAACAACATCAACAATTCTTCACTACAGCCTGTCTATTTTGGACCCTATCCTGTAAAGGCAAGAAAGGATAAGTATTTCGATATTGAAATCCAGGGAAAAGTAAGAAGAGTTTCGATCGACAGAGTAAAACCATGTTTTCTAATGAAAGAATCGGATATCCCCTACCATGAACCACATTCCAAGAAAACAAAACTTGACGAAACACCTGAGCTTAAGGCTGCCGAAGAAAATTCAAAGACTACCAGAACTGGCCGACATGTGAAGTTTCCCAGTCACTTAAAAGATTATCTTCCGTAATCGCTGTTACTGGGAAGGGGGTGTGTAGTGTCGCCTCGGCAGACGACAATTAAATCCTCATCAATTATTCCACATCAATTTATCGTTTGGTCATCAAGATTTTAATTAAATAAGTTGAACATGTGTGGCAACATAAGTGATATAAAAAAATAAGAATCAATGTTTTGGTTGTGCCAGTTAGATGTATTCGATGTCAAAAAGTAGATTAATTATTTAGTTATATAAGCAACATCTAATATATAATAAATAATATTTATATTGGAGTCAGAGAAGCGTTATTATTATTATTATTATAATTATTATTCACCTACAAATAAAGACGCTTCACAGGGTGTTTGGGGCTAAAGGTATCCAAAAGTTATGGCTTATTTTTACGGAACTACCCATTAGAATTTAGAAATATTTATTTAAATAGAAAGAACATCTCACCAAGTTTTAATATCAATCGTAGATTTCGATCATAGTATCATAGATTTCGATGTGTGCATCTTTTGTAGCACGACTAACGTCTAAATGGTAATCCAGTTCTCTCCAAGTTTTTGTAGCATCAGGAGTTACTAGACGAATTGCTTGAATGATACGCTTCTTCAACTCATCCACAGTTTCAATTTTTTGTCTTCACCAACCAAAAAAGTCTTCACCAAGCAAAAAAGTCTAATGACTTTTTTGCTTGGTGATTCATTAAATCCGTTGTGCATAAACAAAAAATTGAAACTGTGGATGAGTTGAAGAAGCGTATCATTCAAGCAATTCGTCTAGTAACTCCTGATGCTGCAAAAACTTGGAAAGAACTGGATTACCATTTAGACGTTTGTCGTGCTACAAAAGGTGCACACATCGAAATCTATGATACTATGATCGAAATCTATGACTGATATTAAAGCTTGGTGAGATGTTCTTTCTATTTAAATAATTTTTTAAAAATTCTAATGGGTAGTTCCGTAAAAATAAGCCTTAACTTTTGGATACCTTTAGCCCGGACAACCTGTATAAAATTACATAGAAGGAAATGGACTGAGCATGTTCAAAGTATAAATGACACTACAGAATTATGAAAAAAGTCTTTCTAGCAAAACCACAAGTGGAAGGCTAAGAACTCAGAAGGATCTACTGCGTTTACCAAGACACTATAAAGAAAAGGAAATGCATACAATCTGCCTCAATAGACAGTGTTGGAAAAGCTAAGGCTCACACTGGGCTGTAGTGCCACTGATGATGATGATGATGAAGATGATGAACAAAGGGCATGATGAAAGCAGAAGAGACAAAATTCAATTTCTGCTTTGATTGGTCTGACTGTTTTAGAGTCAGCAGATGGGCCAAGGAAAAATTCCAAAATTTTTACATATGGTGACAGGTGAAAGATTTCAAGAATGATGTTCATAACGTAGACCCTTCATTGTGCATAGATACACGATTTACAGTCGAACCCCGTTATAGCGAACCCGGTATATAACGAACTCACGGATATAACGAACGAAAATTTTGGTCACGCCGTTTTCCTACTGTACGTAATTTAATTAGTTTTGTGTCAGTTTAATGTAATCGATTTTAGTCGATTTAATTCAATAATGATCATTTTTAATAGATTTTATCATTTTTTTAATACATCGATATTGAATACACATTGCAACTAATGAGTTATACATTTTGTGAACTCTAGCATTTTTCTTATCGGATCGGATATAGCGAACCACCGGATAAAGCGAACAAAACCTTTGGTCCCTTGAAGTTCGTTATAACGGGGTTCGACTGTATAAACCACTGCATTTTTGCCCCTTTACGCTTTGATTCTATTTTTATAATCTTTTACAAAATTCTCATTTTGTTTATCAGAAAGCTAGGTATAAATATATCTTGACCAATAAGATCGTGGAAATAGATGTAAAGAAAAGCAATCTTTAAAAAAGATAATGTAAGATGGACTAGTTTAAATATTTTTACCTGAAATTTAAATACTGTGTATGTAACAATAACTTAATTCTAATCTAAAAAATTTTGTTCATGCTTATTTTTATACTTTTAAAATTGTTTAATGTTATTGATGGGCATAAAAATATAGTGTATAATACATTAGTACTAAATGAAAAGAAATCACTAATAGTTAAAACATGTTTTACATATAAGGTAATTATTACCATTATAATAACATTAGTGTTTGTGTAATATACAGGTAGCCCTCCTACAGCACGGCATCTTACAACACGGTTTCGCTCTAACACGATAGGATAAATTGCGGAACCTTCGTATAACACTGCAACCTGTAACACGGTTTCGCTCTAACACGATAAAAAAATTGCGAAACCTTTTGTACAACACTGTACTTCTACAGCACTAGATAACAGGATTTTTGTTTCACACATTTAAAAACTAAATTACCCTAAAATAATGACGAGAAGGAATATTGAACTATCAGTGGCTTTACATAAAAATGCATAAACAAATTATAAATTATTCATTTATAGCTCTGTAAAATTGCAAGGTCTAAGCTTAGCTGAAAATCTTGAATCTCTTTTCTTGAATGCAGACCCTTCCGCTGAAAGAAGCCGAAAATTCAAAAGGGAGCTGCAAAATTGTCTATTTCCATACCGTGAAATCTACAATGACTTTGTAAGAACCAGCAAACAAACCAAAATTACAGATTTTTTAGAGGATAGAAGGTGCAAAAACTCTAAATGAAGAAAAAGTTTCTGAAAGTAAAGGTGATATCGTTCAACCGAAAAAACGTTCTCGTGATGAGGAAGAAATTTATTAAGTTGTTTATATGGCATTAAAAAAAAAGCTTGTTCTTAATAAGTTTTCGGAACGTAACCTCCCTTTTTGTACTGGCTCTTGGTCTCATAACACGGTTTCACACAACACGGCATTTTCTAGGAACCTATCTACCGTGTCATAGGAGGGTTACCTGTACTTACCTCTTTGGTTAATTTCTGCTTGCTTCAGGGATTTCATCGTTTAATATCTTAACTTGAGTTCTAAATCATTTAAGCGATGAAAGTATCATATATTCAATGAAGATGCTCTATAAAACTCTACGAGAATCTTTAGTTTGCCATTAAATATTCTTTGTAGCATGTATAGAAATTCATTAGACCGAATCTCACAAAAGTTTACTACAGACAAAAAAGCTAGTAATAATTTGTTAGTTTTAATAGGGAACAAGATGTTTAATTCATGGAAAAATAAACAGCATTTGAAATAATTAAGAATACTAATCCAATCTGTAAAAAAAGCACACAAAAAAACAGTGTTCAATTTAAATCTCTGTCATTTCAAAGTGATATAAATTTCATATGCTTACAAAACTTTGTATATAGTAATCCTGTGTAACAATCAACAAGAATTCCCCAACAATGGAAATGATGACAAAATGATACATGACTGTATATCTACAATTGAAATAGAAAATAATTCGTCATTTACATTAATAATGTTATGATGTCTTCTAATTACGAAAATGCACCTTTGTACCTGACTAGATTAAAGTATTCATTCATCTGTTGCATTTCTCCTAGAACTGCCCGAGTTGGAGCGAAATGGTCCACCACAGACGATAAAGAACATCTGATACGAATGTTGCTTGTTTTCTCAATAAAAATTTCGTGAATTCTTCACATTCGTATACTTATGGGAGCAAACAACTGTTAATCATTCATCGGTATTATACTAGGTAGAATTATGCATTTTTTGTAGTTCCTGTGAGAGCAGCAGTAGAATTGTTGGAAATTATTACAATGAATGAACATTTCTCTAGTTTTCTCAATTTTTATTCTCTCAGACTGTTTAGTTTCTACGGCGTTATGAAAGTAGAAAAGTTCCCCCAAAACACCACAATCCTTGTACAGTCCAAAAGTTATTTTCCTATTTACAATCATATCCATAGAAATTAAATAAGTTGGCAGTGAAATGAGCCTTCCGTATTTTTCGTTTTGAGTCTGTTCAGAAAAATAAATTGGCTTCTCTCATGAAGCTAGAAAAGTTTCTAAAAAAAAAAAAGACGGAATTCAACTATCCATCCGCTATTTTATTGTCCTTGGCCCAATTATGCGCCATCCAATTCACGCTGGTTTTCCAGCTGTTCTTCAAGGCTTCGTTAAATTTAGACCGGAAGTGATTCAAGGCTTCTTGCTCGGACATGTCCAAGACTAAAGTTTCCCGAAGGTAATCCAGATCTTTTTCGCTGCTCAGTTCTGGTATTCCCGTCGACAACATCATAGCAAATAGTGATATCACAAGAGGTCCCTTTTTACGTAGGATCATGAAAGCTCGTTCGCAGCATTGTTGGAATCTAGGGGGGAAAAACAGTACTTTTTACTATAGGCACTATATGCATATACTACGCCATCGGAGCAGTTATAGGTCTCCTCCGAAGAGAAGATCTTGCAAAGAGCAGTCAAGCGAGAAGAGTTTTTTTTTCACGAGGAGTGGAAAGTAACAAAAGCGAACGGGATCTCATGCACTTTCCCTGGTCAAATCCCAAGATATAGCGAAGAGATTGTCGCCAACTATCCCCCACCCAAATATCGTCATTTCCCCCAAGGCAGAGCTGTAAGTGCTCGAGCAGATGTCTCTTTCTGCCGATGGATGATGGTTTACCTTTAAGAAAAGGCAGAGTTTGCAGGAAGAAAATGGGCAGGAATACACATCTCTTGTTAAGAATTGAAAGGAAATTGTCAACTCTATGTCAACTCAATTTCACGGTGAACTTCTCTGAGGAATGGCAACACTTCCCTGCTGAGGTTAATTTAAATGAAATGAATCAAATCACATAATGGAGTGTACGCATGTACGATCCGCATCCACAAAGTAACAACCAACTGCTCATAGATCATGTGCAGATCACGTCATTGTGACGACGCCATCGTTATTTGGTTCCTTAACATCTGCTGCTTCATTTGGTGCAAATTATAATTATTGTTCTATAAAGTAGTCTCGCTTTGCTTTGTTAGTTTAAATTGGACATTAAAATAGAAAAATTCCCAAGTGTGAAGTGCGGTCGATGATGAGAGTTTTGAACGCAAAAAAAACGTCTGTGCGGTATGACCATAAATGCTGAATCGACTGTGAAACTCTTAAGAATCTGCGCCGAGCAAATCAGATTCGACGACGTGGTTTACTGACTGCTGGAGTTTGCATCTTGTAGTTGAACTCGCGGCCGCACAAATCTGCCTACACACGTGTATTCCTTGAACAGTTTGCTTAGGAAATTTTTGAACAACCACCGTACAGTCCCGACCTAGCTCCTAGCGATTACCATTTGTTTCTCCACCTGAAGAGGTATTCGGACAGCAAATTAATAGATTGATACTCAATCCATTTCTGTTTTTACCTAAATTCAATAGACCATAACGTTTTATTAAAAGGCGATCTTATCGCAATACGAGCTAATGCACGTGTTGAAATGGAATTTGAAAAACTGGACTTAGAACAGTTCTGGTGTATGCAGTTAGAACTTAATTTTACTCCAGAATTGGCAAAAGAAACATTAGAGACACTTTTACCATTTGCCACCACTTACCTTTGTGAAATGAGTTTTTCATCACTTTTGCACATCAAAACAAAAGCCAGAAATCGCTTAAACGCTTAAATGCATCTGATAACTTACGTGTGGCTCTTTAAAAAAAAAGGAGCTTCGTTTTAAAAGGATAATTATGAACAAACAACAAAAAGTAGGCATTAAAATGTAAATATTGTTTTATATGTAATAATTTAGTATGTATTGTGAATGTATTACTTTTATATGCAATAAATTATCTTTATAATGCACGCTATAATACTACTTCTAAGCCTCAAATGTAGATGTCGCCACCATACAGATAGACTTTACGTGCAAACTTCCATCGTACTGTCATTGTTTTTAAACAGGTAGAGTTTGGATTTTCTTGAGAGGGGAGACCTACTGGTCTGATGCCTAATTTTTGACTATGTTAGGTTAACTTCCTTGTTTTTCTCTAAATGTTTTTCAATTGTTTTGTACTGTGTAAAGTACCGTCCTTATTAAATGTAACCCGTCCCTTGTAACTGTGATTTCTAGAGTAAACATGTTCTAAACTTTACCCAGAGATTTTCCTGATTACTTTTGGTTTAACACCAGTAATTACATTAATGAGAGTTACATCTTGCAATAAATGACTTTTCCTAAATAAAAAATAGAAACACATTTTCAAGGGGGGTGTTGACAATTAAACAGGTTAAGAACCCCTGCTATAGAGTGATAAAGAATCAAAAGACGCCGCGAAGGAGTAGCTGAATAGGTTGGCGGTGAGTTTCTTCGACGAAGGAATACAAAAGCTAGTCTCAGACAACACGACAAATTCCCCCAATAAATATGGCGACTGCGTGGAAAAGTAGCGTAATATACGTTTTAACATTTGGCAATAAAAATCTTTCAGTAACTTTTTCCTAATCTTTTTGTTTTTACACCCAATCAGTTCTTACTTTGTGGATGATACGCCTCGTATTCTGTCGCGAAGCACGGGCATTTAGTTAGTCTATGTATATAAAACAGTTCCGTAACTGACTGACTCACTGACATACAACGCACAGACCAAACCGCTGGACCTAAAAGGCTGAAATTTTGCATGGTGATTCTTCTTATGGTGTAGGGGTGCACTAAGAAAGATTTAAAAAAAATTCTTCTTAGATTTTTTTAAACAAAATTTTTAAGCTGTTTTTGTAACTTTTTTTAAGTTTGCATTTAAAATAATAATCTGGGGGTTATAAAATTTATATCACAAGAAAGATCATAAAAATTCCTTTAAAATGAAATCTTTTTGGAATCTTTACCTTGATTTTCTGATTTTTGGTGAATTTTAAAAGATTAATTTTTAGAATTTAATTTATTAAATGCTGATCACGTGATTTCCTTTTCTGGTACTTTAAATAAATTTATCGTCACGTGCATAACAACTAAATAGACAAACAAATATTTTTTTCTTTCTAATGCAGCAGACGATTGGATATTATCCAAAAAAATAAATAAATATCCCTTACGATTTTTTAATAAATATATATAGATACTAGCTGAAAACCCGCGCTTCGCTAAGGAGTACATTCAAATTAAATACAACGGTCAACGTATGCAATTTATGCCAAAAAATAAATATATATATTTATAATAAATGCGATGATCAATGTATACAATTGATGTAAAATATATATCTATCTATATATATATATTTATAAAAAAATCGTAAGGGATATGCATTTTTTTTTTGGATAATATCCAATCGTCTGCTGCATTAGAAAGAGAAAAAAATATTTTTTTTGTCTATTTAGCTGTTACGCACGTGACGATAAATTTTTTGAAAGTACCAGAAAAAGAAATCACGTGATCAGCATTTAATAAATTAAATTCTAAAAATTAATCTTTAAAAATTCACCAAAAATCAGGAAATGGAGGTAAAAATTCGAAAAAAATTTCATTTTGAAGGAATTTTTATGATCTTTCTCGTGATATAAATTTTATAACCCTCAATGTATTATTTTAAATGCAAACGCAAAACAAGTTTAAAAAACAGCTTAAAAATTTAATTTAAAAAATCTAAGAAGAATTTTTGAAAAATCTTTGTTAGTGCACCCCTACACTATTAGAAGAATCGCCATGCAAAATTTCAGCCCTTTAGGTCCAGCGGTTTGGTCTGTGCGTTGTCAGTCAGTCAATAAGTGAATGAATGAGTCAGTTACGGAACTGTTTTATATATATATATATATATATATATATATATATATATATATATATATATATATTTTTTACATCTATTGTATACATTGATCGTCGTATTTATTATATATATATATTTATATACATATATATATATATATATATATATATATATATATATATTTTTTTTTTTTTTTTTTTTTTTTTTGTGGAATTAATTGCATACATTGACCGTTGTATTTAATTTGAATATACTCCGTAGCGAAGTGCGGGTTTTCAGCTAGTCGAGCATTAAACTGCCGTGGGAAGATAAACAGTGACGACACGCACACACACGGCTAAAAGTACAGAATGTTTCTAATCACAACCAAGCGAGCGCCGAAAATAGTTAGGATAACAACCTATTCTATCCCGGCAGTCATTTGAAAATGAACGTTAGTACTTACTCCGTAAACTCCGCGGATCTCTGGTTCTGGCCGTTGGTTATGATGTAAACGAAATCGTGCGTCAAGACGAAAGGAACTCGTTCTCGCTTGAACCCGAATTTCTCTTTGAATTTCCCCAGAATGTGCCCGAAATCGACGTGGAACAGCTAAAAGTAGAGAAAAGAAGAGAAATGCGTGAATTCTTATGTTCGAATGGCTGTTGCGAAATTTTGGCTTCAGTGTCAAGCATTTTATACAGGAATCAGAAATTTATATACCAAGTTTTCAACTCACGGATCCTGAACCCTTGAATCTATTCTTTCCTCACTAACCAATCACTTTCTTTCCCCCTTCTCCTATCTGCCAATAGAAATCTAGCTTACAGGCAGCGAAAGTCTGCTAATTCTTTGTGGAACTTACGTATTAACCAAGGTCTTCACCTACCTAAGTTCTGACCGAACTGGAAGCTGCTTCACTTCGGTGAAGCAATCTGAAGGATCCTGGAGCCGACCAATCAGCTTACTCTATTTTTCACATCGATGTCGTTTCTCCGATGTTATTACCAGAAATATCTGTGCTAGAAGGCGTGGCTTAGGAAACGCAGTTCATCACATTTTTGTTATGGTCCTATCGTCCTATGGTGTGATTCAGCCGGTTCGCACCGGTTCTGTAGAACCGATACCTACATAAAGTATCGGTTCTACAGAACCGGTGCGAACCGGCTGAAGCCCACCACTGATTAGGACATAGAACCTATTGTTAATTTATTGGAATCCCACCATTGGTACTAACCCTATTGGATTCGCTCACCCCAATGTTACCCTATCGAGAAAATGTATCCAAGGATTGCCGACTTAAAGATTTTTTTATAAAGACTAGGGGCTCCGCCCCTAGCCTCGCTACGCTCGCTCCTCTGGTGAATGAAGTAAATGAATGACTCAATAGTTTTTTACAGCGATTGAGTCATTCATTTGTTTACAGTTGAAGCTTCCACCCCCCCCCCCTCCCGACGAAATGGATGAAGCCCGGCGAAATGGATGAATGGGTGAAAAATTGGATCTTCTTTCAAAGGAAGCGAATGAGAAGATTTTTTTTTGAAGTATTTCTTTAAAATTCAATTAAAAATCGAAATTTTAAGATAGAGACTTGAAATGAAGTTTATATGAATGAGAAAGCTTTCATCTTCCAATTGATATAAATATTTTCTTTGTAACATAATAGCTGCGTTTACATGGACAACAATAATACCCGGGATTTACCCGCTAATAGGGAAAACCTTCGAAGCCCGTTTACATGGGACCACATTTTCACCCTGCTTTTACCCGTCTTACCGGAAGTAAAGGCCCTCACATGATTCGGCCAAAGTGATCCTCATACACCATCAGTCCTTGTAAATCACGTTATGGGTTCGATCCCAGCCGGTGTCATACTTTTCCAAATTCACTGTATTGCTATTTTTAGCTTTCCATCTTCGAACTCCGCATTTATCTCGTTACGAAGTGTATGGTCCTGGGGAAGGCCTTTTTATCCCAATTGCTGTTCTTTTGACCTCGTATTCTTAAATTTTAAAAATAACAACAACAAAAAAATCATAAAACTTTAAAAATCCAAAAAGATTGAAAAACTTACAAAAATATTTTTTGTATTCTTATGATATCTGCTTTTCTGGGCCTCTTAATATTATTACTTTTTTGTTTTCCGTGGATTATTATTCTTATCTAATTTTTCTTCTAAATTTTCTTAACTTGTAAGTCTATATTTTTTCTGTTAAAATTAACTTTTTTGTTTTAATTTAACTTTACTATTAATTTTTTTTCTTTTACCCGCGTTATTCTTACCTTAATATTTTAATTCATTACTTAAAATTTTAACTACTGAGCACTCCCACCTTGATTACATATATCTTGCTTACAGGAGATAAAGTCGACACGACCAATGCACTCCTCTTCTAAAACACAATTACGTCTGCGTCTATTTGTTATTTAAATGCAGCATATGTCAGTTGCTGTTGATAATTATAGAACGTTTACGATTGTTTACTGTTGTTTTTAAAAATAAATTTAGAAAATAGATAGGAAAAAAGGAACATAAGAACTAGAAGATTGATGCGGATATTAGATATAATCGTACGATCTATGGCTTCATCGCTAAATTTAGTTTTTCCACAACAAAGAATGTGGGCAAAATTACGAAGCTCTGTTTGGTGGGAAGAAATTATTTTAAATTCCTGAAGTAATAAAGACTGGAAAGAAAATTCTCCAATCGATAGGTGCATTTTTTTTAAATTATAAGATTAATTGTAAGATACTTATTGTTTTAATAAATCCTTTTATAAAATCAAAATGTAATTTTGATTTCAATTTTGTTTCAGTAATTTTTAGTCATGTATAAATAAAAAAATCATAAATAGATATAAATAAATTTTTATCTGTGAATTCTAAAATAATTAATTTATAAATAAATTTTAATGTTACGTTTAATTATTGATTATACTTATTAAATTTATTAATTTTACCATAACACTTTAAATGAAAATGCTACTGAAATTTTATTGAAATGAAATTTTTTTTCTTATTTTACATACCAGATGGCAGTACCATTCTATTTATAATGTAATTGGGGATGGTTCAGATCAAGAAATAAATGAAATCCTCCGGAAAAAAATAGGCACTTTTCTACTGTTTTCTTGAAAATTATGCGATCGTTAAGGGGTTCCAGATCCTTCCATCGATCATTTAGCTGCATTTTCATGGATTCACACAAGTTCAAATCCGCCATGTTATTTACTCCCAGCTTCGAAATGCATCATGGGTAATTAGCGGGTTTTATCCTGGGTCGAAGCAGGGTCGAAAATCCACCCTGCATTTTTCCCTATCGTAGGGAAAAAGTAAGAAACGACCCTGCTTTTACCCGGGTTTTTGGCACATGTAAACGGCACTAATAAGTCTGAGAGCATCGAATTTATATATCTCGAAACGCATAAATTTTTCCAAAAAAAGGGTTTTCAATTTTAATAAAAATATCAGTCTGTTTTAAATTATTTTTAAACAAATGAGGTCTTGTTTGAAGGAGAAATGTCTGTAGTCTTAGATTGTAAAAAAAAAAAAATTACGATCCTTTTTTGGCGAGTTATCGTAATCTGAACATGAAAAAGTCAATATTTTCCCACAAAACATAAAATAAAAAAAAACTTAAAGTCCGACGAATATGAGACATGTCTTACTTTCTTCCCCACATTGTTCTGCATCGATTGGTATCGGTCTCGACCCGATACCCCCAGTGGTTTCGGAGGAGATAGCGTGACAAGCTTTTGACAGCGGCGGCGGCGGCGCCGGCTGTGGCAGCGGCAGTTAGTTTTTTTTAGAATAGAGAGATTGTACTCAGTAATAGAGAAAGAAATCTTACACCTTGAGGCCTTTTCGTTTTATAAAAAAATGCAAATAATATTTTTAAATTTAAATTTTTCAGAGAAAAAAAAATCTGGTGGTGTGTGTTTTAAACGCCCATCAATTCCTTCGGTGGACGAACTTTATAAAATGAATCCTGTTGTAAGGTGCAGAAAAGTTCGGGCTATCTGAAAATACCATTTTTATTGAATTATCAGCATTTATGTAGCTGTCAATTATTATGAAAACATCAACTTAAAACTAGTTCCGGAACATCCGATTTAAAACTAGTCGGAACTGGTTTGCTTTGCTCCTGCTTGCCCAATTCGCCAGTTTTAAGATGATGTTTTCATAACATCAATAGTAGACTCATTTTCCCCAAAAGGTTAACACTGAGGTCAGCGAATCCAATAGGGTTAGTACATAGCAGCCTTAAACGTGAGGATTACAAGAAATTTAGTTACGAGGCTGAATGAATTTTTATATTAACACGCTATATTGAGCAACTCTGCAGTGAAATATTTCGTAGATTGTGGTTCAACTAAACTTCTGTCAATTGTTTGCTTACCAAAATATTTCGGGCAAATGTCTTTTTTAACGTAGGATTACGTTCCTCCATAACGGTCGTCCGGAAAGCAAAATTTCAGACACTAAACCCGTCCGTCGTCGCAAATTATAATTTTGGCAGCGCGCCAAATCCAGTCTGTATCGCTTTGGCAAGCAGTAAACAGTTTAACAGAAAAGTACCAAAATGCGTCAAAATTTTGACATATATATATATGTCTGTATGTATATATTACATACGTACATATATATATATATATATATATATATATATATATATATATATATATATGGGAAGGTGGGGTAAGATGACGAACTTAAGCTTCAAATATTTTTCCTGAATTCAATAAGCGGTTTAAAAACCTGAAATTTTACAGAAAGACTTCTTTCAACCTTTATGTTTTCTAAAAAAAATTGAAACGATTTCATCTCCTCTTTGAAGATGGCAAAATATTCCCTTCCCAAGAAAGTAATTTTCGTCATCTTACCCTTTAGGTGGGGTAAGATGACTAAGGGCGGTGGGTAAGATGACGAATCGATAACAATATAAATCAAAATATAAAGGTTTATTTTCAAAAATGCAGAGAAACAATTTCACTTAGGTACTTAGTGAAAAAGGCACAGATAACACTAAAAATACAATGACAGATTACCCATAATGAAACAAAAACTTAAAGAATTAAATTCAAAAATTAAGGAAAAACATAGGTAATAAAGTTCATAAACAAAAATCGCATTTCCAGGGTCTGCCTTTCGTTTCATTATCATCCCAGCCGGAACATTGAGCATGTGCCCAAGATTTGCACCTGAAGCACTGATACCATAATTCGTCCTTTCCCTCCTCCCCGCAAACAATGCAGTCTTTTTCCAATAATGTTTCAGTATCATAGTCGTCGTCCTCCACATATGGAACTTCTTGTGATGACTCATCAGATGACCAGCAATCCCGTTGACGCATTCTAGTTTTCCATCTTTCTCTAGGTGTTTTCGGTAAACATTTAGCTTTCTTTGAAGCTAATGTTTCAGCTTTCCTTTTCAATCTTTCCTGTCGTTTCAGTTCCATCAATTGTTTTTCTTTCTTCTTTTTTTTTCAAGAGCTTGTTTTACAGGAGATCCAGAAATGTGGTAAGAAGGCAGTTTCTTCTTTGGTTTCCTGGTTGTTTTCTTGCTGGCCATCGGAAGTGGAGGAAGAGCTGAGGAAGTTGATGGCTGTGGAGATAGGGTTGATGAAATGGTAGGTTCAGGAGGAAAGACCGATGAAATGTGCTGCTGACAAATGGTATGATAATCTAATTGGTTGTTTTCAAGAACATGAAGCGTGAAAATCTTCGTCTGTGAAAATATTGCTGTCTAGAGGCTCAATGCCAGTAGCTCTGAATCCGTTCACAGCAATCTGGACAGTACTAATTATAAGGTAGGCTCCTCGTCATCTTACCCCACAATGCCATTTTCGATTACAACTTGTTTATCAGTATCCAAGCTTATCGTAAATAAACTATAACATACATGATTTTTAACGTTACGAGTGGTATTTTGAGAGAGAAAAATGGAGGAGATAAAATAAATTACCATAGTCGGGTAATTCCTTGCGCTGTGAAGTCCAAAATTTACACAGATTAAAGAAATACATTTGAGTCGCCACTACTCACAAAACGATCTCAACGTATATTTCTTGTAGTGAGCGTCATAACCTAATACTAGAGTCTTAAAAATTGCCTGGACAGGTGCTGCTATCTATGATTGCGTCGGAGAAATACCGAGTTCGTCATCTTACCCGCTCCGTCATCTTACCCTACTTTCCCCTATATATACAGTCGAACCTCCATATATCGAACTTCCCTACATCGAAATTTTCTATATATCGAACTCTAAGCAAATTTCCATGTTCATTACATAGAAAAATTGTTTCTATATATCGAAAAAATCTCCATATATCGAAATTTTTTTCAAGACAAATTGGGAGATTTTATTCCACTCTAGAATAAAATCTCCCAATTTTTGGCATTTGAAACAATACGTCGTGAACTTCAATTCGCGGAAAATGTCCCTGATGAAGTTTTTAGTGGACTGAATAAATACGAACATTTCTTTGAACTTTCCGCAAAACTAGCTGTTCAGCAAGATATTCGTTGTTTTTTTTTTAAAGAATGTAACTGTGATCATTGTAACCACTGTCTGCATTATTGTTTTTTTAAAGATATGTAGTAGTCAATAAATCTTTCATATTAATTCATTTTTTAGTAATTAACTTTCATTTAATGGGATTCGCATATAAATTAGAAATGGAGTTTCGTATACAAAAATTAGCTTTAATTTTTTTTAAGGAGAATTATGATAAAACTAAGCTCAATTCTATATATCGAATTTTTTTCCTGCAATTTGCTTCTTCGATATATGGAGGTTCGACTGTGTATATATATATATATATATATATATATATATATATACAGATACATATATACATAACACATACATATATACATACGAGTACAAAAGAGGTAAGCAACGATAAGTAATCCTACGTAAATTACCCGCGGTAGTTTCGTTAGAAGAGACTACCTGAATTTTTTTTTGTATTCTTGATGTATTTTAATTATTTTTATTTATGCAGTTAAGCTAAAGGGAAAATAATTCAAAGTTAGTAATAAATTATGAACATTAGAAATCAATTTTGGGGATTTGAGAAGTTTAGATGAACGGAGATGTGGGGAACGGAAAACAACAAACGATTCTCCTTTTCATAACGACCCCTTCACCCAAGCAGCTGAAACACATCATTTCTTCAATTGCGTGATGCAATTTCTCCACGCATTTTCTGTCCCATGACGATTTTGATGGGAAAGCCTCCGCAAAAACATGTTCCAAGTTAATAACCTTTTTCAAACTTGTTTAATTTCGTATTTGTTTTATACACTCACCCACTACATCATGTTTTGAATAATTACAAGATAAAAAGAACTTTTTATATACCATGTTTTTAAATTTTCTGTTGAATCATATAAACTTGACAATTTTATGTATTGATAAATACTCTTTTAAATTTTTTTTTGATGAATTATCCCATCAACTTGAAAGAAAATTGTTTATTAGAAGTTAACTTGCGTTTAACTTTTCGTTCCCGTCCCGGCCGATAGATGGCTGCACCAGTCTACAAAATTAAATTAACTGAAATTGAATTCAAATCTGCTTAAAGATGGCTAAAAGTATTAAAATAATGCATTGTCATCGTGTTCTGAGCTATTCTAAAAGTTTCAAATGTCTAGCTAATTGGGAAGTTAGTTAAAAATCGATTGCAAGATTTGGATTGGACAAATACACACACAAAGAAACAAACAAACAAGAAAGCGAGTTAATAAAAACATGGTAAACATGAAGGAATTTCTTTATCCGATTCACGTTACAAAGAATTATATCTACTAAATGTCATTCATGACTATGTGGGGAACGGTAAACAGCAAACGATTCTCCTTTTCACACGCAACTCCCCGGCAGTAACTTACCCTCTCTTGAATTGCGTGATGCAATTTCACCCCGCATTTTCCGTCCCATAACAATTTTGATGGGAAAACCTCAGCAAAAACATGTTCCAAGTTGTTAATCTTTTTCAAACTTGTTTAATTTCGCATTTGTTTTATACACTCACTCACTACACCATGTCTTGAAAAATGAAGGAATTTCTTCAGCCGTTTCAAGTTACAAAGAATTATATCTACTTAATGTTATGCATGGCGATGTTTGGAATGGTAAACAGCAAACGATTCGCCTTTTCATACAACGCAACTCTCCAGCAGTAACACACCCTCTCTTGAATTGCGTGATTGCTATTTCACCCCGCATTTTCCGTCCCATAACGATTTTGATGGGAAAAACTCCGCAAAACCACGTTCCAAGTTAATTCACTTTTTTTAAGCTTCACTAACATCACAAATGCATGGAAACAAAATATCCGTTTTTTGATTAGTATTTTCAGAGAGAAATTTCAATTTTAAAACAAATAATCAAAAACACGAGTTAAAAAAAACACGAGAAATCCGACATTTTGCACAGCTCGAACAATTTCATACAAGTCTCCAATTATATTTTCATCAATAACTTTTGTCTGGCAGCTGACTCGGCAAAGAATATCAAATATATGAAAATTCCGACGCCTGTGTTAATGCCTGTTTGATTCTTCCTAAAGAAATTTTTTTTTTGCTAAACTTTTCAAAATTCTTAATTTTATCTTGATAACATATATTCCGGCTGTTGCCAGTCTCTGCTGAATAAACTATAAGTTTTTCCCAACAGCCAATGATTTACTGCCTGAAGAAAATTGAATCCGAAATTTAATATGAAGTTGATATAGAAAACTTTTCAGTTTTGTCAGCAATCACAAGGTTTGTGCTCTAGTGAGGTATATTGCTTCTTCGCGCTGGGGTATATAGACGTTAAAAAGTAAATTTTGAGAAAAAGAATAACATTCAAGGCTTTATCAGTGGCACACAAGATCAGATTAAGAGAGGTTTCACATATTTAGATTCTCGAAAATTTTAATAGCACATGAATATAGAATATTACATTTCAACTCTAATTAATTTTAAATAAAACATTATATACACTGCTGGCCACTGTAAATGCAACACCCTGAAGGAAACATGCAAATACCATGAAATTTACAACATGCATTAGCGGAGGTGAGATATGCAAATGATTAGAATTTCAGCGCAGACGCACATCACGCGCGCCTGTGGCGCCACTTCAAAGCGCTGTTTAAGGCTTGGAGATTTCGACGATTTCAAGTTCGGCATTGTGTTTTTCTTGTGGTTTTTTCAAAAAAACGATCAATTATGCCTCGTTGAAAACATCGATCATCTTTTGATCAAGTATCCGAGTTCGACAGAGGAAGGATAGTGGCCTACCGAGATTGTGTATTATCTTTCAGGGAAATCGGTAGTCGTGTTGGACGAAACCAAACAACTGTAATGCGGATATGTGATCGTTGTATGCAGGAGCGTACGACGGACCGGCGTGTTCGATCGCATCCACCTCAGCGTACCACTTCACGTGATGGCAGGCAAATTGTGCGCATGGCAGTGACGGATCGCTCAGTCACATCACGAACCATAGCACAGCACATGCAGTCTGTAACGCATCATCCAGTGTCTGCGCGTACCATTCGACGCCGTTTACAGCAGAGTGGTCTGCCCGCAAGACGTCCATTGCTTTGTCTACCCTTGACGCAGAACCACAGACGTCTCCGCCGCCAATGGTGCGATGACAGAAAGATGTGGACGGCAGAATGGAATGAAATTGTCTTTACTGACGAGTCACGCTTCTGTCTGCAACACCACGATGGTCGCATTCGAGTCTGGAGACACCGTGAAGAGAGGATGCTGAATGGCTGCGTTATGCACCGCCACACTGGTCCTGCACCGGATATTATGGTATGGGGCGGTATTGGATATCACTCTCGCACACCTCTAGTACGCATTGCCGGTACTTTAAACAGCCAGCGCTACATCTCCGAGGTGTTGGAGCCAGTTGCCCTTCCTTACCTCCAGGGCTTGCCCACAGCCATATTTCAACAGGATAATGCGCGATCACACGTGGCACGCATTGTCCGACGGTTCTTCGTCAATCGCCAGATTGAATTGCTTCCCTGGCCGCCTCGCTCTCCGGATCTTTCGCCGATAGAAAACATGTGGTAAATGGTTGCTCTACGATTGACCCAGATTCCATCCCCAGCTGCCACAGCAGATGAACTTTGGCAACGTGTGGAAGCTGCTTGGTCTGCTGTACCCCAAGAACTCATCCAAAGTCTCTTTGAATCAATGCCGAGGCGTGTGGCAGCGGTGATCTCCAATAATGGCGGCTACTCTGGCTACTGATTTTGGCAGGAACCACACTTCAAAGAAGTCTATAAATTTTATCATTTGATACTTGGTCAACATGTTACCTACAAAATAAATTTTGTTGTGATATCTCTTGTCTTTCTTGGTGTTGCAATTTGGGTGGCCAGCAGTGTATATATATATATATATATATATATATATATATATATCCATTACATCACGTTCTTAAAATACAACCTGAAAAGGAAAACTAGCTCAAATTTACATGGCTGGAGCTAGTCTCAGCCTGAAAGGAATAAAATTTTGATGCAGTCTGGCCGAATCGTTTATTACAGCGACAAAAGTACATTCTTCCATTTCAGAAGACGGATCGGAAGCTAATATCACCTTTCAACCTTACGCGCGAGACGCGAGGTACATGTGGCTATTATTTTGTAGTGTCAGCAGAATATTGGGGCTCGCGATGCGAACCCACGCCTTTCTCCAGACGTATACATGTATGCAATGCAAGGCATGCGATTCATGGGAAGTTCTGTTGCTAAGGGTTTTGTAGCGATAATTTACTGTTACTGGGGATTGGATTTAGGAAAGGGAATCTAAATGCTAGAATGGAGGGCCTATTATTTAATATATATATATATATATATATATATATATATATATATATACCGGGGGCGTCATAAATTCGTGCAAAGTTCAAAAATTCATAATAAAAGAAGTAATGCTCGGAAAATTTTTCTGTTTGCCCTAATAAGATAAGAGGGACATTGGATTTTTTTTCCATGTAAAAAAAATCCAAAAGTAACCAAAAGAGGGCACTCACACGTCATACTGAGACGTTTTATGCGAATCAGGCAAACTCAAACAGAAAATCAAACATATCACAATAATATGAGACTGTGCATTTATTTTAAAGTAACAGATATTCAACATTACTACCAGCACAAGGTAAGAGGCAAGTGACGCGCGTCACTAAGTCCATTACAGCGGATTCTAGCATCGATTGCAGCGACTGTCTGTCGAATGGCATTTTTCAGTTCCACCAGTGGTTGGGGAGCCCCGGTACACACGGACTTCAAGTATCCCCCCAACTAAAAATTTGATGGGAATCACGAGGGCCACTGAACCTTGCAACCGCGACTTATAGACTAGGTCTTCAGTGAAAGATTCCAACAAGAACGTCTTGATATTACGTGAAATGTGGGGCGGGGCATCATCCTGCATGAAGGTGACAACAGGTAACGCATGTCTTTCCTGCAATGCAGGCTTAACGTGCTCACGCAAAAGTGCCCTCTTTCGGTTATTTTTGGAAACTTTTATTTTATATATATATATATATATATATATATATATATATATTCACATACGAGGCGGTGAAAGGCAAAGTGGTATAAGTCTCATTTTCAACTTTTTTTATTTAAAGGCAAAAATACAATCTCCATGTTCAATTTATAGTGGAATTGCAAATAATTATTATTTACAATAGTATAATAATTATTATGAATAATAATGTGTTTAATTTATAGTGGAATTTTTTGTAGTTTTTGCAGTAAAACGCTTTGGACTTACACCACTTGACTTTTCACCGTCTCATATATATATATGTATATATGCATATATACACACATATATGCCTGTGTACATACACAAACACACAGTATATATATATATATATATATATATATATATATATATATATATATATATATATATAAACCTGTACATATATACTCATTAGCACATGCCCACATATATATGCATATATACACATATTTATGCACACACACACGTACACACTCATGTACATACACACAAACACACATATATTATATATATATATATATATATATATATATATATATATACACACACACATACATGTACATATATACTCATTAGCACATGCATAGACACACACACACACACATATATATATCTATCTATCTATCTATCTATATATATATATATATATATACACTCATGGACAACAAAATTAGCGCACCAAGAAGGAGTCGTCAAAATGAAACGAAATTTTACATACGTAATGACTACTTTGATATAAGTAAATGATAAGAAAATCAAAGAAAAAGGATAATTTATTTCAGAGAAAAAGGCAAAAGAACGGAGGAGTTAATACTCCGTTGGACCCTCTCTAGCGCGAATGCACGATGCGATACGATCGGGCATTGAGGCATACAAGTTCTGTATGATGTCTTGAGACATTTCGTTCCATATTTGCTGTAACCTTGCCTCTAGTTCGTTCAAACTCGTGGGATGCCCAACTCGTCGTCCCAAATGATCCCAGATATGCTCGATTGGAGACAAATCTGGGGATCGGGCAGGCCAAGGAAGGGTAGCAACAGTGCGGAGACAGTCTTGTGACACCCTTGCTGTATGAGGCCGAGCATTGTCTTGTTGAAAAATGGCTCCTGGGAGCCGTTGCATGAGTAGCAACACATGTGGTTGCAGGATTTCATGAACATACCGCTGGGCTGTCATGGTGCCACGGAACAATACTAGGGGTGACCGTGTATTGTAGGCAATGGCACTCCATACCATCACACCAGCTGTGGGAGCGATGTGTCGCTGTACAGCAAAGGCAGGATTGAAGCGTTCACCACGGGCTCTCCACACACGAACACGATTGTCATCACTGCCGAGATTGAATCTGGATTCGTCGCTAAAGACGACCTGGTTCCATTCCGCTGCAGTCCAGTTTCCTCGTGCGCGGCAAAACTCCAAACGAAGGCGTCGATGGGTGGGCGTCAAGGGCAGCACACGTAATGGGCGCCGCGATACCAACTGTCCTTCAGCTAGGCGCCTTCGTATGGTTCGAGAAGACACAGAGGACCCTAGTGAAGGTGCTACCTGTGCCTGGATAGTGGCCGATGAAGCAGTTGGCTGTACGCGTGCATTTCTTACGATGTGGCGGTCTTCTCGACGACTGGTCTGTCGAGGGCGTCCTGAGCCTGGTCTTCGTGTACATGACATCTCTCGGGTCCACTGGTCCCAAAACCTCCTCACAACACAATCAGAGCGGCCTAATTGACGAGCTACTCGCCTAGCTGACCACCCAGCTTCCATCATCCCGACGATTCTCCCCCTCTCAAACTGCGACAACTGCTTATATTGTCTTCGAACACGGCGTAATGGCATGTCTATCTCAGCTCTTCCTTTGTAAATGATTCAGCACACTCAAACAAGCTTTGGTTACCTGTTTTATACTCCACAGAGTACGATGTTCAACGCCCTCTACCGGCTATACGTAATGCGCAATCACGCTGCATTTCTAATCATTTGCATATATCCCCGACATGTACCTTCATTGCAAGTTTCGTTACGATCCCGCAATTATTTCTTGGTGCGCTAATTTTTTTGTCTATGAGTGTATAATAACTTTAGATTCTGGGGGCACAAAATAAATAAATCACGAAGAAAGTTAATGCATTGCGAATTCTATCACAAGGATAACATTTAGTAAAAATATTGGTAAAAAAAACCCATTTAAATGCTCACCATAAATAACTGGAAAGTAAGCGTGATTCGAGAATTCCGAAAGTAAAAACAAATTTCTCTAGGAGCAGCAACAGAATCCCTATATAGCAAGCAACGGCAGGGATAATGACAACTTGAAATGGAACATTTCTTCAATTCCGGCCATTTTGCCTGTCTTTATTTACTACAGTTGGCTCTCTGTTTAACGACTTTCAAGGGACCGTGAAAAATCGTCCTTAAGTAGAGATCGTCCTTAAACAGAATTTGTGAAAAAATAACATTTCCCTTCACACTTTACAGGCTTAGGACTGTCAATATATTTCTTAATATATGGTCGTGTTTATAAATGTTATTTTTATTTGTATTATTAGTTTATTCTCAAAAAGTTATTTTAAATTACATTGAAAGAAGAGTACAAACAATATAATAAATTAGGTTTTTAAAAAAAGTCAAAAAGTGTTGATGGCTTCTTTTTTCGCCTTGTTTTCGTTATTCTCTTTTCCAATTTTCTAAAATGTTAAATATGTCATCTTCCATATTCTATGTAATATAGCGAGAACATCTAGAGAAGAAGTTCCATCTGTGTAAGACGGTGGCAGTGTCTTGTTTTTCGTATCTTCACCTTCTTCGTTTGATACTAAGTTTTCGTTTACTATATCTTCATAAATATGTTCTACATTTCTGTAATCTGTTGTTAAAACAGATTCATCACAATTTGTAGAAATCTTGAATTAAAACAACGTCATCTTCAACAAGACTTCTCCATTCTTCAGGGGTAATATCATCTTTGTTGATTTCCATATCCGTATTTTGCAGTTCCATTATAAGTTCTTTGTGAATTCCAGCAACGTGACAGCAGTTTTTTATTGTAGATGAAGAAACTCATATAAAAAAATTCGTCGTTAAACAGAAACAACATCGTCGTTAAATAGAATTTTTTTACGTCGGAGGGGCCGGGACTGGGAAATGTCTTTAAATAGAGTTCGTCGTTAAGTAGAGCGTCGTTAAATAGAGAGCCAACTGTATTTAGGCGTTCTCTTACTCTGCTTTCTTAAAAGAAAGCTATAATCGCTTTGAAATTCGCCAACAGAGTTATTCGTGGCGTACATTTTAGAGATTTTCCAACCCCTGACTTGACTGATTGGCTAGGAACACTAAGATCATCTTTTGCAACAAGGGGCTAACTTGACGGGACCTAATGTTTAAAGCCGATTACAAGTACCCATGTCTACCACAAGATTCGAACCCGCATACAAGCCTTTCGACCACCGCCCCAACCCCGTGACTTACATTACTAATTTTTGGAACCACACTGTCTATCACATTATAGAACTTTTTACCATAAAAAAACCCATATAGGAGAAAAAATTCTTAATTGCTTCTATCGTGAAATAATACATATGCTATACCAAATAAGTATACATTACCTGTCCATTGGTTTTGACCATGATGTTATCACTATGCCTATCTGCGACTCCAAGGACGTATGTAGCAACCGAGTACCCAGCACAGGACAGCGTGAATTCTTTGGCAGCTTTGCTTAGACTGGAAAAGAGGGCAAGAAAATATAATGCCTTTAAAAAAGTCAATTGAACTGATACTCATCCATGAAGCAGCCTGTATTGTTAAAGGGCATTAACGACGTAACGGTGCCATGTTTGAAGTGTACTTGGAAATTAACAAAGGGATAATTACACACATTGGCAGGATTAGTACCTAATAGCAAACTATGAAGAAAGAGTTGCTATTGGGTTAGTACTGTACAACATGACTGGGGTTTTTCAAAGCCTGCTGTTTTCACAGGAGCTTGAGGCTAAAATCATCAGTGCTGGTTCGGTGTGCTAGGTATTTTTTTATTACGTTTTCCATTAAAAAAATTTTAATATGAGCAAATTTTAATGTTTATGATGGTCTTTTCTGCTGGTAATAAAGGTATACACTGAATATATCGGTTAGCAAAACCAAAATATTTGACAGTGTAATGAGCAAGAATTAATTTTTATAGTCAATGTTGTATTTAATAAATCCACCATGCCTTCATACGCACATTCTATGAAATTTGACTTTTTCTTTTTAGGCAAGCAGCCAAAAACAAGCTACGTAGCAGTCATCAGGTGCTGTCTATGACATAGGTCTGTTCACATAGAATCCGTCAGCATCAGCGTTACTCGTATTGGTATATTTTAAACCAATCACAGACCTTAAGAATTTTGCAGCTAATCGTTTGGAGGTTTGTGATTCGTTAAATATATTTCAATACGAGTAACGTTAACGCTGACGGATTTTACGTGAACAGGCCCTTACTTTGGGTGGCAAAAGAAAGTTCATCTTGGGTGTTCGCTGTAATGTGTGATAGGAACTTAGTAAAGATGGGTGCAAAGAATCTTTCCAGCATTAATTGTTAATACTGTTGAATGAATTTAGTCTTTTACTTTAATATATTAATGTAATAAAAGGTTTCCTTCGTTTTAAAAAGCATTAGATTTGAATATATACTTTTATGCTTTGTGTTATGTTAAGCTGTCGCTTTTTCACAACTTCTCTACTTTAGTTTGGGATGCTATTACTAGAGCATGTATATATAAATTATATATTTTGTCGATTAAAAATTATATATATATCTATATATATATATATATATGTAGTTAATCGAGGATACACGCCATGGACAGATCAGCAAGGATGCCGCGAGATGGCGTTCCGACTCACCTGGCCAATGAGAAAGAGTCGCTAGGAACAATTGAAATCCGAACTGTTGTGCATCGCTTCCGGTGCAGTTCCGATATAATATTAGTAGTGCTTGCATGCACTTAACCAGCTGGGATATGTTCGGCCGTTGTAACTTCAAGGCACTAAGGGCCTGCTCACATAGGAGTCCGTTGTGTTGCGTTAAGGAAACGATGACGTTGAGACGAAAGTAAACCGATCATATGCCTCCAAACGATTAGCAATGAAATTTTTAACGCCTATGATTGGTTTATTTTCGTCTCAACGTCATCTTTTCCTTAACGCAACGCAACGGACTCCTATGTGAACAGGCCCTAAGCCTTTTGTAAATATTTCTGTACATAGTTTAATTAAATTTTAGTATTCTTTAAGTGTTATTATTTAGTAATTGTTATTCGAACGGCGAACTATCCCACATGTATATATATATATATATATATATATATATATATATATATATATTAACTAATACATGTTAAGCTGAACATTATTATTCATACGATATCGCCTTTTATTAGGCATTAATTATTGTACACTAAACGGGAAGACCAAAAATAATTCCGAAGTGTATTGTACAGGCAAAATAACTCTAAAAGGTAACTGATTGTATTATACATTTTACTCAATGCACGGTTGTACTAGCCTCTAGAAATAGGGATTGTGTTCAGAGTAGGAACTTTTATACCTCGATGACTTTGTAAAGGCCAAACAACTTTGAAAGATAACTGATTGTATTAAACCTTTTTATCAATGTACAAGATGCACTAGCCTCTAGAAATGGGGAGTGTGTTTAGATAGGAATTTTTGGGATACCTCGATGACAATGTAAAGGCCAAACAACTCTGAAAGATAACTGATTGTATTAAACATTTTCCTCAATGTACAAGATGTACAAGCCTCTAGAAACAGCGATTGTCTTTAGAGAAAGAACTTTTGAGATACCTCGATGACACTGCAAAAGCAAAACAACTCTGAAAGATAACTGATTGTATTAAATATTTTTCTAAATGTACAAGATGTACCAACCTCTAGAAATAGGGATATTGTGTTTAGAGTAGGAACTATTAGGATACCTCGATGGCATTGTAAAGGCCAAATAATTCTGAACGATAACTGACTGTATTAAACATTTTTCTCAATGCACGGATGTACTAGCCACTAGAAACAGGGATTGTCTTTGGAGGAGGAACTTTTGTCATACTTTGATGAAGCTTGAAAGCAAGTTTCACGTTCTTGAGGTGAAAGACATTATTTCAGACAAATCGAATAACATCTAAACGAATAATTTGAACAATATGTGTAAAATATCATTTTGGAAAGCTTGAAGTTTTACGAGATAACAATCCTTATCAATAACCAGCAGTGGTAAAACCACTCTGTGGATGAGTAGTTCACCTTCCCATACGAACCTATCTATCGGGAGGGGAAAAGGCAGTTTTATTTGTAATTTTCCTTCCACCTAGTTTGATGGAACGAAAGTCTGTTTCTCCGAAGAAAAGTTGGTCATGAAAAGAAAAGGAAAGAAAAGGAAAAGGAAAAGAAAAAGGGAAAGAAAAGAAAAGAAAAGAAAAAGAAAAAGAAAAAGAAAAGAAGAGAAAAGAAAAGAAAAGAAAAGAGAGAGAGAGGAGGGGGGGGGGAGGTATTTTGGTTGTTCTTCTGGTACTTCTGCCAGAGTACCAGTTGGTCATGACTCAGCAGATGAACAATTTCTACAGAAGCAATTTATTCTTAAGTAAAATTGGCCGAAATATGAAGAGTAGTCTCTGGTAGTCTTCACCTTCCAAAAAATGTCGGTGGTGTGAAGGCTCCAGGGAATTTTAGTATCTAGGATAACATCAAGGTATGTAAGGAATATTTTGGATATTTCCAAGAGGAATAGCTCATTATTTCCTTTTAAATCCCATTTAAAACTACTTACTATTAGAAAGAAATATTACAAAAGATGTATTATTTTTCTCTTTCAAATATGAATCTTTCACGAAGTCCATTGAAGAACGTTGATCATCCGTAGAGTGATAATCGCAGATCTCTGGCACTGAGACTTACCTTTTCTCGTCTGTGTTGTGATCCCTGAGCCACGAAAGAAGCGATCCTTTCTTGAAGGCGGAGGTGGCAGTGAATCCTTTCTCCTTCTGGATGTTGGCGATGGTGTCAGCGTCGGGAACCACCTCGATCAGTCCGATCTTGTCGCCCGTCGCCAGGCAGTGGTACGGTATCATCCTGAAAGCGAAAAGCTTGGTAAATGGCGTCCAAATACTTAAGCCCATCAGTCTGTGAATGTGTAGCGATCGCAGCCGAAGATATTTAAAAATATTTGCATTTCACGTTTAGAAGAAGTTGCCTGGCAACTACGGTGACCCGATTCGAGAGTAGCGGAAAAGAGAATTCTTATGTATTCGTTGTTTAGTTTTTTCTTCTTAATTTTTGGTATCCATGTTATTCTTTGATTTGTACGAGTCGTATTTTTATGTTAAATTTATGTAATAAATGAATAAGAGTCTTTAAAATTGATAGATCTGTAACTGGAAAATAAAACGACTATCATTCAGGTCCCGGCCTGTTAAAGTGTGGGTCATGATCCCATATGGAGTCGAGTAACTGAACTTTTGAGCTGCGAAAACTTTGGCAGGTGCTTGGGATCTCTGCATTTGATGTTTGGAAAATCCCAGTCCCTCTTTTTGCCAAGAAGTCGACTTTCTCATTACCTTCTACTCACACTGTTTTTGAACTTGGAGCTCCACCAGATGCAATTGCCTGAATGGTGGCCTTTGAATCCGAGAGGATAGCAGCTCTTGTGAAGCGCTCTAGGTGGCACGGCAGTTGGGAGAGGACCACACAAAGAACCTCGAGTTCTCCGTCGAAAGCAGATCGAAATCGTCGCACTGGGGCGTAGATGTTGAAAATACTAGAGAACACACCTGCTCCGGAATTTACGCAATTATCTATGCGTAAACCGCCAGTGTACACTCGAATCCAATCTGGATCGGGGTACAAGGTATAAATTGTTTCATAAGCCAAGTCTCGCAGCACCGAATCACAAGTAATAGCCTTCGGGGCTACTTGAGCGAGGTCAAGGCAAATCTCGAAGCCCTTTTTTGGGTCGGATTATCTGGAAGAACAAATTGTTCAGGCTCGTGATGGACTTCCATTCGATCTTTCAATTCAATCACCTTCTGTGAAAATCCTAGTTGTGTCTTAAGATTCCGTTTCCCGGTTAAGGATGCCTTGTTCGACAAAGAGAAATGGCTCGGGATTCTTACAATCTTCTTCCCCAAGAGGAGTGCTTTTTCCTCAATAATATAAATAATGGGAGGGGTATCTGCACAGATTGAAATAGCATCAATAGGTGTTGTCTTCAACGCTCCAGTAATTAGGCGTAGCACTTGGTTTTGTAGTCTTTTCAGTATGTCAATATTTTGCCATGATGCGGTCACCAAGGGTTCTCAACAGTACGCAATAATTATGTCAAACATGTATAACAGTATGTCAAACTAAGACTTCTCAATTTCAAAGTCGATCTAGAGCATCCCCACTTGACGCCTGCCAGACGTTTCAGGATGGGGAAACAGGCCATAACTCGGTGAACAGTCTTTTCAACATGTGATCTCCAGGTTAGCTTTCGATCGAGGACTACCCGAAATAGGAATCTCCTCAGTTTCTCTAATGGCAGAGCCTCCGTAGAACAGCTGAGGCTGAAAGGGTTGATGAGTTAGAGAAAAGCTCTGGAACATTGTCTTCTCCCTGTTTACTCTCATATTATTAGCATCGCACCACTTTTCCAGCGTTACCAACGCGTCACCCAATCCCTTTTCTATATTTTCCCTTGCTTTCTTTTTGGGAGTTTCGGTCCAAATGACCAGATCGTCCACATAGAGCAAACATTTAATTCCCAGGATAGATCTTAACATAACAACTAGATCTGTCTTAGTTGTGTCGTACAATTAATATCCACGTTGAATAGGGTGTATCTGGAGACGGCCCCCTGAGGAAAACCAGTTTAGAGTAGCTTATATTTGGAATAGCAATTCCCGTATCTCACTCTACACGTGCGTTGCCCGAGAAAGCTCCTATACCACTTAAACATATTGAATGAGATTATATAAAATAAAATATTAATTTTATTTTAATGTTACCTTCGGACCTTAAGACGCACCCTAATTTTAAGTCGATTTTTTAGTATAAAAAAGGTGCGTCTTATGGTCTGAAAGATACGATAGATATGTTTATATTAAAATTGCATTTTTTATTCAGTGGTATTTGCTGAATGCTTTTTTTCCTGAAATAATCCCTTAGTGTCGGAGCATATGAAAAATCTCATCATTAAACAATGACGTCATCGTGACATTTATTTGTAATCGAAAACATTATCAATGGGGAAAATTGCAAATACAGATGCTGTTTTCATACTTGAATGTCCTGATACATGAAAAAAATCTGCATAAAAAAAAAAGACAAAATATGTCCATGACTTTTTTTGAGGGCTTCTCAAAAACCCTTTCAAATATATATCTCATTCAACTTTTCATCATTTTTGAAAAACACTTTCAGGTCCTGTTCAAACAGTTCAGGTCCTGTTTCAAACACTCGTGAATTTGCATAAGACGTGTAAAGTCAGCGTGTGCAATGTTCATTGAAAGAGAATTCAAAACTGTAACCCTAAGAATTCTACGCCTTTAAATAGAGTTCCACAGCCCCACTGCCGCAAAGCGAAATTTAACGTATCTAAATTCAAAACTAATTCTTTCAAAGGCGTTTCGTAACGCATTTTCAATATTCTATTCCGGAAAAGTTAGGCACTAGAAAGGGCCCTGAATTTTATCGCACGGTTGAATAATTTTCCCTTTAACCGCAGCTGGCGCGTTTTATGCGGCTGTTGCCAGATGCGACATATCATAAAAGGATGAATTTCGGATGCCCTTTCGTGAACATGTCATCATGCGGTGTCTTTTTCAACTTTAGTTTTGTTTCGCTTTCTTCAATAGTCAACTGATGGACTTCGAATTGCCGCACTGGAGAGAGCTGAGCTTTAATATATTTCTACTTGCGTTTTCATTGGTGTTTTATACCAGCACATTCTGCTTTTAGGATTATTGACTACGGCTTGCTCAATAATTCACAATTTAAAAAACTCTTTATTTTTTTAATGCTGTGGTTGAAACAATGAAGCAGAATAATAAGACATCTTCGAAAATTGGATTTCGAAATTACCGTATTTTTTGGACCGTAAGACACACCTCGAATTTATGAGAGGATTTTTAGAAAAGAATATTTTGTAAGTTATATAAACATATTTTCAATTTCTTACTTAATAAAGATAAAAAAATATAATATACCGGGTGGTTATAATTAAACTTCCCCTATAAACGGCATCCTACAGCGCAAACGGGTGAACGGAATGCAACGAAATTTTGTATATGGGCTATACACGAGATGCGTTCACGGACTTTCGGAAAAAAAAAATAGTTCCAAAATGTCCACCAGAGGGCGCCTTTTCAGGAAAACATGAAATTTTACACAATAAATGACCAAAACGGACTACAGAAACAATATTAACATTTATTGACAGTTTCTGATCACCTTGTCATCGAACCACATTAAGTAAAGGCAAGGGAGAAACAAAAACAGTTCAGTTTGCAGAAACAAGAACAGATTAGTACGAAATTGCACAAGAGGAGCAGTTGTTAATCGTGTACAGGACGATGTAGGGAAAGCTGCTCCACGTCTGGTGTATCGTGGAGGTGTTGCGACGTTGAATGACTTAAAGAACTCCATAACGCTTCATGTGCGAAGCCTCACAACTGATCAGTTACGATCTGCTGTTGAACACACTGTCCATCGACATGATATTTTGCAGGTGAATGAAGGTGGTCACGTGGAGCAGCTTTCCCTACATCGTCCTGGACACGATTAACAACTGCTCCTCTTGTGCAATTTCGTTTTTCGTGATGCAACATCGATAACAAAACATCGATGTTTTGAAACATCGATATTCAATATTAAAACATCGATGCTAATAAAACATCGCCCAAAAACCATCTATGTTTTTAAACATCGATGTTTTAGAACATCCATTTTTTAAAACTGGTTTAGTAACCTCTAACATTAATGTTACTTCCGTTAGTCGTGGGGGGAGGGGGTGATTTAATTTTACTCTCTGATTGTGCAGACACAAATGATAAAAAATTGGTTGCTTTCGGCTACTTTGATGACTCAAAATTCTCGTTGTAAATACCGCCATGTTTTTCCTTCAAATGTCCAGATAAATTCGTGGTATTGCCAGAAGTTTTGAGGGACTTAAAGCAAATATTGCATTTCACCAATTTGTCAGAGGTTTTGTAAATATATTTCCAAACGGTACTTTTGGGAGGCATCTTACTAATAATATTAACGTCAACTTATATAAAACCAGAACAAAACAATAACTTAAATGGATGCACTCGTGTATATACTATTTGTAAAATAAAACCCCATGGAAGGTTCTGGAGTGTCAGGAACATTCCAAGCGCCCTGATTGGTTCATTGGTTGTTAATTGCCATTTGTCTGTTTGCTAAGGAATCATTCCCCCTTTTGTATTCGTCCTTTTCAGAATTCAGACATACATTTACTGAGTGTGAAAATTTTGCTACGTGGTAATTTTTTTTTATTACGGTACTTTTTCATTAAAAAAACATCGAGCAGAAAACATCGATGTTAAAAAAACATCGGCTTCAATAAATCGATGTTTTTATCAAAACATCGATGTTTTGAAAACATCGACATCGATGTCGCATCCCTAGTCCTAATCTGTTCTTGTTTCTGCAAACTGAAGTGTGTTTGTTTCTCCCTTACCTTTACTTAATGTGGTTCGATGACAAGGTGATCAGAAACTAGTCAATAAATGTTAATATTGTTTCTGTATTCCGTTTTGGTCGTTTATTGTGTTAAATTTCATGTTTTTCCTACAAAGGCGCCCTCTGGTGGACATTTTGGAACTAAATTTTTTTTCGAAATTCCGTGAACGCATCTTGTGTACAGCCCATATACAAAATTTCGCTGCATTCCGTTCACCCGTTTGAGCTGTAGGATGCCGTTTATAGGGGAAGTTTAATCATAACCACCCGGTATATAATAAATATAATATCGAGTGAGCCAAAAGTTCATAAAAACTTTAAAAATTCATAAAAAAAGTAAGAAATTGTGATAAAAAAGTGCGGTTTGCAAGAAAGGGCTCACAAGGAAGTCAGATTTTCTTTTCTTTCCTTTCCTTTTTTTTTTAAAGAGAGAGATAGAGAAAGAGAAAAAGAAAAAAAGAGAGGTTAAAAAAAGTCACCGGTAGATGGCGCTGACATGCGAGAGATTCAGCAGAATTATGCAAGTCGATCTTGCAATAAAAGACCGTGATGCACGAGGATTTCTCATTCGCTTTCAGAATGTTATCATTACATGATCGAGAATTGTTGATCAAGCTGTTAAGAGTCTCCTTAGTCGTGTCGTACAATGTTCTGGAGGTCGTGTTGAACAATTGTTATAGCAAGAATAAATGAATGGGACGTACTGTTGCCCTGTTCATTGTGTTTCGGATCGTCAGTGCCTTCCACCGGTGACTTTTTAACTAATTTTTATTTTGCTGCTAAAAAAAATTCCGACTTCCTTGTGACCCTTTTCTTTCAAACCGCACTTCTTTATCATGATTTCTTCCTTTTTTATGGATTTTTAAAGTTTTTACGAACTTTTGGCTCACCCTATATATAATAAATATTGTTGGGGTAAAAGAGGCAACGGCGTTAAGTTAATAAGTTCCATGGACCGGAAAATTAGACATTTATTAACAGTCGGTCAAACATATGCAAGCGACAACACAGACACAGACATTCTGAAAAAAGAACATCACATGTATTTATAAACTTATACAGGATCCCATAATCAGCCAATAGTAACTTTTAATAAGACATCCAATAGAAATCGTTGATACGAGAAAAAATTAGAAGGGAAAAAACTGAGATCGAATGGTCGTCTACGACAGAGCTCCGCAACCTTTTATCTTCCACGGCACACCACAAGAAAAAGCTTGCAAATATATAAATTACAATAAATACGTACATGTTTTTACTAGGTAAAAAAACACAATAAAATAGCTCTATGTATCAAGATAATTATAATTATTTAAGTTTTATATAAATCATTTTGAATTGTGCACCAACACAAGAACAAAAATATAAAGTTATAGTTTACAAGTAAAAAAAATGTTCTCTTTAAATTTTTATATTAAAATTTTTTTTTAGTCTTTATTTAAGCCTAATAAATTAAATTAACTTTTAACGTAACTTATTTATTAATGATATATTTGAGCTTGTTTTGATGAACATATGTACGTTTAATATTTGGCTCTATATTAGAAGAACTACTAGAAGATCATGGTCAAGACCCTTTAAACACGATCTTTGTCATTTTTAATTAGAACCATTGTCGAAAAACTTTATTCGCATAAGTATGTCATAGAAAAAGGGAGCAAAATTGCAATGGACTTGTCATAAATTTGTAGATATTCTTTCTTAACTAAAATCAAGAAATATGACGCTCAAGCATACATACAATATACAATGTAAGGCAACATGTTTTTGTTTTGTGTATAATTTCGACCCAGAGAAATATTAGCAAAAAGTTAGAGGAATATTTTACTTAGAAAAATTTCTAACTGATGCGGTGGTTAATTTTTTTTATTATTATAATCAATAAAATCCCCGCGGCACAGTCAAGATCACCTCGCGGCACACTAGTGTGCCACGGCACAGCGGTTGCGGAGCACTGGTCTACGATTACATTGCTAACAAATAGATATAATACATATATATATATATATAATATATATATAGTAAAAATATTAATTTTAATGCTACCTTCAGACCATAAGGCGCACCCCAATTTTAAGTAAGTACAATTTTTTCAAATATTAAATGAAAGTGGAGTACATTCCAGGAATAGGTCAAATTTAAGTTCAAATAAATACTCCATTTCTGATTTTTTTCATTTATTAAGATACTGGCCAAGCTTCGCCTGGCTATGTTCGGGCTTCGCCCAGCTATCGAATAACTTGGCACTCGAAACACAGTTCTCTTAATTAAAATTCTTTTCACTTTCAATTGCCAAAAAATCCCAACAAAATCAGTACATCTTCAAATGATCCATCTATGATTTAAAAGTTTGAATTAAAAGTATGAAAAATAGAAAAATAATTAAAAATTAGTTACACGATGAAACATTTCTTTTCAGTGATTCAATTTTTAGTGAGAATCACGCTGTGTTTACACCTTGAAACATGGCGGTTAAGTTTTGTTCGGTGGAGTATGCATTTAGAATTGAAATATCTTTAAAACTATTAAAGTAACAGAATAAGTGTACGCAGAAAATAGTATCAGTTTTTAAAGCTCTTTCCAAATATGTAACATTTATGTACTTTCATGAAAAAAAATAATACATGGATTTCGACATTTTCAAACATGGCCGAATTTCATAATGGATGCCATACTGGGAACGGTCTACCCGGAATTGTTCCCCGACCGACGAAGTTTTTCTTTTATTTATATAGAATAAGTAACTAACACTACAATAGGGTATATTAACATAATTTCAAAAATGGCTATAGGATTCTGTATAGCATTACACAAGAGGACTACAACGGAAATCTCTAAATAGTTTTGTTTTATTAACACTTTCAGGGACAACAACCTTCATGGTTTGCAAGGTGCAGTTTTTTCCCCCGATTTTTTTTTTATCCTAAAGAATATTGAAAAATTTTCCAATTAAAGGTTGCAAAATGTTTTTTACTTCTTTAAACTGATAACAGATGGCAGTACTAGCCATTTTTCTGCTCATTTAACAGGAATACATCGAAAGCAAGAGAAAAAAAGACTAGATTTAGGCGTTTGCATTGTGCAAACGGTGCCCCTCAAAGAGTTTTAATGTGACACTTGCTATGGATGCTTAGAGCAAAAATGTTTGATATCAAAGCATTCAGTTATGAGCATGAGAGTAATTAATCCAACTTAATATTTATTTTAAGTCGGCCCTACTAATATTTTATTTTTATCCCGAAAAAAAATCTCGCGGCACCCCTGGCCGATCTCACCCTAAAGTGCGGCGGCACACTGATTGGGAATTACTGGTATAGATCGTTCAGAGTTCCGTTATCAAGGTAAATTATATTTGAAAAGACAGATGTGTTGATCATTACACCATTAATCCATTTAATGATCGCTGAAAAGCTAAATAAAGTAAATTATATTTATATATTATCAAAGTAAATTGTATCATTAGATACGTAAAAATCACGCGATAAAGAACTGAAAAGAACACTTTAACGAGATTATAACGACTCTCAACTCAAGTTAATCAATTTTCCATTTATTGAAAAGAACTGGCTACTCAGGCAGTCAGACTTCTGACAGATGTGTTGATCATTACACCATTAATCCATTTAATGATCTTCTGTGAAAAGCCAAATAAAGTAAAATGCTGAACTCTAAACGTGCTCGCCTACATTCTTCTGTCAACATTTACGGAGTATAAACCTAAAACTCCTTTAAAAGTTAAAAGCTTTGAATAACGAATTATTTTCAAACGATTTCTTAATTCACAGACGACTGTTACTTTTTCACATGCGCACACGGCGACCGTTTTCCCAGGATAGAATGTGTTACACAGTTACTTCACATGTCAACTTCTCATGAACTGTCAAGAATCGATATTCTCCTTTCACAAACCGATACTTGGAAAAAAAATCGATGCAGGTCCGAAATACACACATACTCTCCAAGTTGGAGCTCCGTTTTCGAATCGATAGAATTATTTGTGAATGAGTTATTTTTAACCACCGCTTGAAGGCAGTTCCTAAGAATATTCTAACAATTCTAGCGTGACTTTAAAGCATCAACATTATCGATTCATCTCGAGGAGGAATCGATGCAAACACTTTTCTCGACAATTTTTTTCCAAATGAATAGTTTAGCGCAGCTGACGATGATTTTCTGTTTTCCAGTTTTATCGTTTTCGCTTCCAAATTGTTCCCAGATCTATGAATGTTTCATAGAAATAGGACCCTAAGCCTTTTTATTTTAATATAAAATATTCGTGAATACCACTGGGGAAAAATTTCGGATATTTTCCCCGTTAAAATAGATGCAACTGTTTCAGTATTGTTACTATTTTCAATACGTCGTTTACTATTGAGCGCACCTGCCTGAAAGACTTCATTCAAACATGACTTTAGGAAAAGTGGCTTAAATTATTATAAGTTTCCACATTCTTTTAATAATGGTTTAACCACCTGTCGGGTAAACCATTATTAAGAGAATGTGAAGAATTCAAGATAATTTCAAATAGCAACAAAATAAAGTTTTATTTTGAGATACTTAAATGTTTCAATCAATTCATGTCATTCATCATTCAAGTGCTGGAGTTGATTATTCTTATTTCAAATAACACCGAAAAGAAGGTTTATTTTGACTTACTTAAAACAATATTTAAACATACATACAATCAATTCGTGTTAATCATCATTCAAAAGCTGGCGTTAATAATTCTAATTTAAAATAACACCGAAAAGAAGGTTAATTTTGAGAAAATAAACTTGAGAAAAAATATTTTGAGAAAAAATTTAAATATTTGAGTCAATTCATGTCATTTATCATTCAAGTGCAGGAGTTGATTATTCTTATTTCAAATAACACCGAAAAGAAGGTTTATTTTGACATACTTAAAACAATATTTTGACATGCATACAATTAGTGTTATTCATCATTCAAAAGTTGGCGTTAATAATTCTAATTTAAAATAACACCGAAAAGAAGGTTAATTTTGAGATAGTTAAATATTTGAGTCAATTCATGTCATTCATCATTCAAGAGCTGGAATTAATGATTTTAATTTCTAATAGCACCGAAAAGAAGGTTTATTTTGACAAACTTAAATATTTTAATCAATTCGTGTTATTCATCATTCAAGAACTGGAGTAAATTTTTATAATTTCAAATAGCACCGAAAAGAAGTTTTATCTTGAGATACTTAAATATTTCAATCAATTCATGTCATTTATCATTCAAGAGCTGGAGTTAATTACAGTTTCAAATAGTCCCGAAATGAAGGTTTATTTTGAGCTACTTAAATAATTTAATCAAATTATGTCATTCATCATTCAAGATTGATTTGACATTGATCTGGAGAATACCTGCACTGTCGGAGTAATAAAAAAACCCAGTGGATAACAATTCTAATGCCATTGGTAAGCTATCTTATTTCATAATGAAATTTAAAAAAAAACTTCCATAAAAGATTGTATACAACTATTAGCATTTTTTACCAATTTATTATCTATCTATATATCTATCTATCTATATTAAACTGAGTTAAAAAGGCAAAGTTCAGGTATAGGAATAATTTCAAAACGAAATAAAAAAAGCAGCAGCAATAACGGTCTGTTACTACTGAATACAGAGCGTTACGTAGCGTCAGCGTCAAAAACATTTTAACCAATCACAAAGCTCAATTCATTGACCCTTTAACGCGCCAAACCAATCACAGGTGACATCAACAATCTCGGAGCCAAAGCAGTAACGTAGCGTAACAAAATGCAATGCTACGTATGCAATGTGAATAGGCCTTTAGACGCTAAATTTCTGTAAAATAAATCGAAAGAATAAATAGCAAGAAATTATTTAACGAGTACAATACACTAAGAAGAAAAAAATTCAGGTAGTCTCTTCTAACGAAACTACCTCGGGTTATTAACGTAGGATTACTTATCGTTGCTTACCTCTTTTGTATGTATATATGTATCTATATATATGTACGTATGTATATACAGTCGAACCTCCATATATCGAAGTAGCAAATTGCCGGAAAAAAATTCGATATATAGAAATTTCGATATATAGAATTGAGCTTTGTTTTATCATAATTCTCCTAAAAAAAATCAAAGCTAATTTTAGTATACGAAACTCCATTTCTAATTTATATGCGAATCCCATTAAATCAAAGTTTATAACTATAAAATGAATTAATATGAAAGATTTATTGAGTACTACATACCTTTAAAAAAACAATAATGCAGACAGTGGTTACAATGATCAAAGTTACATTAAAAAAAAAAAAAAAACTACGAATATATTGCTGAACAGCCAGTTTTGAGGAAAGTTCAAAGAAATTTTCGTATATATTCAGTCCACTAAAAACTTCATCAGGGACATTTTCCGCGAATTGAAGTCCACGACGTATTGCTTCAAATGCCAAAAATTGGGAGATTTTATTCTAAAGTGGTATAAAATCTCCCAATTTGTCTTGAAAAAAATTTCGATATATAGAGATTTTTTCGATATATAGAAACAATTTTTCTATGTAATGAACATGGAGATTTGCTAAGAGTTCGATATATAGAAAATTTCGATATGGGGAAGTTCGATGTATGGAGGTTCGACTGTATATATACATATATGTATGTCAAAATTTTGACGTATCTTGGTACTTTTCTGTTTAACTTGTCCAAACGATAGACTGGTTTTGGCGCACTGCCAAAATTATAACTCGCGAGGACGGATGGACGGACAGTTTTAGCGTCTGAAATTTTCCTTTCCGCAGGACCGTTATGGAGAAACGTAATCATACGTTATAAAACCTCGTAAAATTTGTAACATTTGGATGTTAGAGAATTCACATAACGGTCGGAAATAACAGTTTAAGGAAAGGTTAAAAAAAAAAAAAACTTTGAAGTCCCCGTTTCTACATATCTTTTACGAAATTTAGCTATGCAGTGTTTCCTCCACAGATTCCTGTAATTGAAATCCTGACTATTTAAATTTGTTATACCGCTCGGTAACTCGCGATAATGAATTCCAATCATGCACAAATCTTTCTTACGCTTGTTGTCCGAAAGGAACTCGTTAGCTTTTAATACTCCCGCAGGCATTTAAACAATCTAAGAAATTAAAAATAATTTTACGCTGCCTTAAAAAAAAAAAAGAGTTGCGTTTAGCGTTGCAGTGAAGTTTTCAGAAAGATTGGATTCCCGTACAGAATTTTTTTTATTTACTGTATCATTAATATTTATATTATATTAATTTGTGGTTCGGCCCGAGCTAGACTAGTAGTAGCGGGTTGGGCTTGGAACCAGCTGTGTTCGGTTCTAATCCCGTCGGTGCCATTAAGTACTTTCGTGTCTAGGCCGGATATGGGCATGTTAAATATGTAAACTAGGAACTCCTATGAAGTCAGAGAGGGCGGGAGACGGTACGAACCCCCAGATGCCACCAATGGGGGGGGGGGGGGTTAGTTCAACATCGAGGTGGCATCGGGGGGTTCACATATACTGTCCCCCCCATTGAAAGTAAGGGCCTGTTCACATAGGAGTCCGTTGCGTTGCGTTAAGGAAAATATGACGTTGAGACGAAAATAAACCAGTCATAGGCGTTAAAAATTTCATTGCTAATCGTTTGGAGGCATATGATTGGTTTATTTTCGTCTTAACGTCATGTTTTCCTTAACGCAACGCAACGGACTCCTATGTGAACAGGCCCTAACAAACGATTCTCGAGGATTATGTGTGGATGTTTTAATGGAAAAGTGCCCCGCTTTGGGGAAAAATTAATATTTAGATCTTTCTCTGTAAGGTAAGCAAGATGAGAGGTAAACAAGACGCAAGTAAAATATTTTGGTTAAAATACGTGAAAAGACATCACTGCCTTCCTGTGGAAGCAAAATGAAATTTAAGGGAAATGAAGGCTCTTAGAGGATTTTGAAATTCGGTTATGTTACTTACCTCGGTTATGTAATAACCTTAAATAATCACGACCAAAATTTAGAGTTTACTAATATAATTATTATATGTTATATATGTTAATTATAAATGTTAACATATAATTATTATATGTTAATTTAATTAACATATTGACCAGTAATTTTATTTAAATACATACGCAATTCACCGGCAATGACAGAAATTTTGGCAATAAAGTACGGCTTTTTTATTTTCTGAAATCTGTTTTCTTTATATGGGGGTGTGAGATTCACAGTTTAAATGTGAGGATTTGCCTGAAATTCATTCAGGTCATAATAAAGTTATTTTTCAACAAAGCAAATGTTCAGCTGATCAAAAATTTCTCCAATATCACTTTCCCTTATCCTAAATTGTCTTCAACATTCGTGTGTAAAAATTCGAGCTTAATGGGTACTGGCTAACAAGTGTTAAGTTATTAAACTTTTAATATTTCGAAACAATTTATTATAACTTACTATGCTTCATAGGAACTTATCTGTCACATATCGCAGAGTTCGATTCCGTAATTTTTTTATTACCATGTTTTTATTAACTTGCTTTCTTGTTTGTGTGTTTGTTTGCGTGTGTGTTTGTTCAGTACAAATCTTGCAATCGATTTTTAACTAACTTCCCGACTAGCTAGACATTTGAAACTTTTAGAATAGCTCAGAACACGATGAGAATGCATTATTTTAATACTTTTAGCCATATTTAAGCAGGATTGAATTCAATTTCAGTTAATTTTGTTTTGTAGACTGGTGCAGCCATCTATTGGCCGGAACAGGAACGAAAAGTTAAATGCAAGTTAACTTCCAATTAACTTCATTTTCTTTCAAGTTGATGGGATAATTCATCAAAACAATTTAAAAAAAGTATTTATTAATACATAGAATTGTCAAGTTTATATGATTGAACAGAAAATTTAAAAACATGGTATATAAAAAGTTCTTTTTATCTTGTAATTATTTTTATAATCAATATCCCAAAATGAAGGCGTGTCAAACTTCATTTTCATCTTTTCATTCACATTTAATTTTTATCTAATCTAAATAGCCCTTTTTTTTTCTTCAGAAGATACCACAGGTCGTACATCTGCGTGTAAAATTTCCTGATGTTAAATCTATATTGCAAGTTTGATTTGTTAACATTTATTTAATACTAGAAGGTAACCCGTCATTTTGACGTCATAATACTAATAATGACGTCATAATGGAAAAAGTATATGAAAGTTAAAAAATATCCTGAATTATCTAACAATATTGCATTTAATCCACACCTTGTAAAAGCAAACCCTTTCACTATTTTTTATTTATTTAGTTTTTCATGCGATTGAAGTAGTAGACTGCCATCCAGTTTTTTACAGCTCACTACGCGATATGAATACTTGAGCTACTTGATTCATTCACATTCAAGTTTGTTTACTTTCAGAATTCATCACAAAAGTAAACAGATTTTTATAAACTGTTAAATATACAGCTAAAAGCATCCAATTTTGTTTAGTTCTGAATGTTTTATAGAAAAATAGGCTGAACAAACGTGATTTGATGGAGAAGATATTAGTTTTTAGGCAAGAAAAAATTCTGATCCACATCTGAAATTGAAATTAAGCCTAATCGGCTGTTTGTTTACTGAGGGCTTCAATTGAAAGATGAGTACAGCCCGGAAGTGTTATACAGAGACAACGGCTATTATATATATAATTTATATGTAGTACAAAGTATAAATTTTAAATGAATATGAACGTTACTCGTAGAGATGCGCTTGGAACATTTCAGACGTTATTGCAAGAAATTTTCGAGATTGGGAGATGTCCTTCAAAATATCTCCTGCCTGAACTGAGCTCGGGCATCACAAATACCGGGTGTCCCAAAAATGACCGACGATTTGAAAAATCAATTAAAGAAAAAAGGATGGTGATAGAAATGTACGGTTTGCTGCATTCTGCTTAGGTAACCAGGGAAATTTTTCCCCCCTAATTTTCAAAATTAGTTACAAAGTTCGTCAACAGATGGCGCTGCTGACTGGGAAAAACTATAAAACAATGTTTTCAAAGCAAGCAGCATACGCAAAGTGGCATGGATTGGCCTCCCTATTCGCCAGATTTGACGCCATGCGATTCTTTCTTTGGGGGTACTTGAAAGACCAGGTGTATCGTCCCAATCCACAAACTGTAGAAGAACTGGAACAATACATCTCTGATGCTTGTCAGAACATTCAAACTGAAATGTCTGTACGGGCGTCTGCGAATTTTGACCTCAGACTGCGCCTCGTTGTTGCTGCAAACGGTGGTTATTTTGAAAACATTGTTTTATAGTTTTTTTTCCAGTCAGCAGCGCAATCTGTTGACGAACTTTGTAACTAATTTTGAAAATTGGTGAGAATAAATTCCCTGGTTACCTAAGCAGAATGCAGCAAACCGTATATTTCTATCACCTTTCGTTTTTCTTTAATTAATTTTTCAAATCGTCGGTTATTTTTGAGACACCCGGTATTACCCATTGCGGTTGTCCGAACTGGGTTCGAGCGTCACTGATAAGGGGTTAATTCAACAAAAATTTTAAGAGGGCCTTACTAATATTTTACCGTTTATAAATGTTTTGAAAAATCTCGCATCCCTGCCCGATCTCACGTCACCGTAAAGTGGCGTGGCACACTGGTTAGAAATCACTGCTTAAAGAGTCTTTCCTAAAATTTGTAAAGGCTACGTTTTTAAAACTTTCGTCGGGCGTCACAGTTGATCGGGCCGGCTCAGTTCTCAGTGGACAAAAATTCAATGAAATGTCCAATTTCTATCATATTTCACACAAAAAAATGTTACAGTCCAGTAAAGCCTGTATAAGAACACTCGAAACGTAACCTTCATTTGCCTTACTTTGATAACAAATAGTTAGTTTAACACGTAAATAATTCACGTGTAAGTAATTGAAATCCGTACGCATATACACAGAAGCAACAAGTAATTGCTCCCAGGCACGCTAATGTTGAAACAATCTAAATATCGACTTCCGGAAACAAATGTTTATTTAAGCCCTATTAATTCCGAAAAGAAAGAAAAAAAATATATATTAAGAATTCGTTTTGAATGGGAAATAGGGACAATTTTTTTTCCCTTCTTTCTATTATTCCAAAACGTGTTCTTTGAGACATTCACGATATCTTATACTATAGAAGTGGATTAATATCCGTTCGTCACGCATCCGGCCAATACATTACCGCGTTTAAATTGATTTTCCGATTGTTTGAACATAAAAGTTTCTGCGGAGGTATTTAATATTAGAAGCAGGTATGATGGAATTACGCTAAACATGATCTTAAATCTGAATTACATCCTTAATTTTTCCTTTTTTCCCTTTTTTTTGAGGAGGTATTACTTCCTTTTGCTAGCAGTCACTCAATAATTCGTGACAATGCTGTATCAATCACTGGGGTAAAAGAATGTGATTTTTCAATAAAAACAGCGAGAGATTTATTTATATTAATGATGTTTTACTGCTTTGCATTTAAGATTGTTAGATGTTGAAACTAGGGGTTGAAACTCAGATCTGGGTTTTTCAATACAGTAAAACCTCGTTTATCCGGATAATTCGGATAAGATTTGTAGACTTTTTATTACTATGTTTTTATTAACTTGCTTTCTTGTGTGTTTGTTTGTCAAGTACAAATCTTGCAATCGATTTTTAACTAACTTTCCGACTAGCTAGACATTTGAAACTTTTAGAATAGCTCAGAACATGATAACAATGCATTTTTTAACGGGGACGAAAAGTTATATGCAAGTTAACTTCCAATTAACTTCATTTCCTTTCATGTTGATGGGATAATTAATCAAAAAATTAAAAAAGTATTCATTAATACATAGAATTGTCAAGTTTATATGATTCAACAGAAAATTTAAAAACATGGTATATAAAAGGTTATTTTTATCTTGTAATTATTATTTAATGTTCACATTAGATAATTTTTAACTATGATAGCAAGAACGTAACTACAACTACGCCAAATATTCGCTTTTTAGTTTGATTCAATGTACAGTTCCCTCATAGATTGTACAATAAATTATGGTAATAAAATGCTTTTTGTTGAGTTTAAGAAAGCCTTACTAGACTTACCAATTCTTTGTTAAGATATGATGTGAAAAGTTATTTTTATGGTTTTTAATGTCTCGTAAACAATTCTATGTCATTTTGTTACAAAACAGTTTTTTTACCGTAATAAACGTTAAGTCTGCAGAGTTAAGGATTTTGTTTTGCTTATTACCCATATTACTCGGATTATCCGGATCGCTTATGGTCCCATTTAGTCCAGATAAACGAGGTTTTACTGCTGTACTTATATGGGTTTATGGTTTTTCCCCCCAAAATAGCTTAATATCAGGGTTTCCCCCCTATAAATTAAACATATAGCCTAAAATATTTATTACTCATTACAAGAATAATTTAATTATGTAAATATAATTATGTAATTTAATTATGTAAATTAATGAATGTACAATGGTACAATGGGAGATCATTTCGATTGAATCATGATATGATCCATTCACAAGCCAAATCGGTTAAAGCTTCTGTGTGCTAACCTTATTGGATTCGTTCACCCCAATGTTAACCTATGGAGAAAATGTGTCTTGGATTTAGATGCGACTTGGATTTAGAGATTTAAAAAAAAATTATACTCCGTAATAAAGAAAGAAATTTTACACCTTGGGGCATTTTTCGTTCTAAAAGAAAGCAAATAATATTTTAAAATTAAAATTAATCGGGGAAAAATTCTGGTATAGGGCGTTTTAAACGCTCATCAATTCCTTTGGTGGACGAAATATATAAAATGAATCCTGTTGCGAAGTGCAGAAAAGTTCAGGCTATCGGAATATACCATTTTATTGGGTTATCAGCATTTATGTAGCTGTAAATAGTAGACAAATTTTCACCATAGGTTAACACCAGGGTTGCCAAATGTAAATACCAAAAATAAGGGACGGATTTTGATAATTATACTACTGGGGAATATGGAATACCCCTACGGAAAGGGGGTCCGGGGTTACTCCCCCGGAAATTTTTCAAATTTTAACCCTTCAAATAATGCATTTTTCTTTGTTTTGCAACTTACAGTTTAGGTTAAGTAAACAATAATGTAATTACATAGAAAATTTGCAAATCCAAAACAATTTAAAGTTGGTTTAGGCATATAGTACAAAGCTAATTTTTATTTTATTAGTTTACTACAACTAAGTAAGTGCCCTTATAAAGTGTTAGGGACGTGTATGTAAAATTTGTAATTTTATTATTGTACAATGTACATAATATAATGTGCGCAGGAAATCTTTGGGGTGACTTTTGAGTTATAAAAAAGTTTTCGAATGAGCGTGTTTCCACAGTCCACTGAATTGTATGATATATTGTGCTTTACTGTGTTAAATACATCCGGATGTGAACAGGCCCTTGTATGCGCCCAACTCGCATACAATAAATTTCTCATTTCGGCGAAAAATGGGACTTTTGCAATCCCGTATCAAAGTTCCCCGGGACGCGGGACAAAATTTACAAATAAGGAACTGTTCCTTAAAATCCGGGACATTTGGCAACCCTGGTTAACACTGAGGTGAGCGAATCCGATAGGGTTAGAACACAGCAGCCTTAAGTTCACTTTTTGAAATTTCAGTGTCAAAGCACTTGATTGAGAACTAACTTTTTACATTCATAATACATTTCCCAAACATTAAGGATTAACGTGATTGGGAATGACAATTTTTTCTGGGCCGTCGAATAATAAGTCTCTTTTTTTCAAAAGCAATCAAGTTAACTACATACTCTAATGTAAATTGTTGTAATAATGCAATTCAAACGCAGAAGCAAGTACATGATGATAACGATAAATCGCCTAGGGTTGTTTCATCACAAAAAAAATTAAAATGAATGTGTCACAGTCTAACTGCTGCTGAAGTGAGTACTTGTAAATTATTAAACAATTATTTCAATTTTTCTTTGTAGTAAAAAATAATTTTGAGTGACATTTTCAAAAATTGATGTACAGGCTTTTTGATGTTCTTGTAAAAGACATCAAAAAGCCTGTATAATAAGTAAATTATATTTTCAAAATTTCAAAAACTTCTAGTTGCTTATTTTAGCGTTTACTTTCCGATGGAAAAAAATTCAAAAATATATTTTTGCCAATCTAATAAAAAAAATTTAGTGATGTTTTTGTGTTTTACAATTTAAATTTATAAATCTGATTTAATTAAAAAAAATTTTTTTTTCAAAATTTTCTCAGGATTAGAACTCTACACCACTGTGTTCCAACATTTTCCCCATCTCTACTTCAATCGGCCATTAGGGGTTACGTTTTGAGGCTAATACCAAAAATATACCGTCTTCCATTGTCGTATTTGTTGCATTATTCTTCTGCCTGTTTCTTATATCGGTAACTTCAAAAGTGGAAAAGACTTTTCCACAAGTATTGTTTATCAAGGATTTGGGAAAAATAAGGCACAAGAGAGCACTGCAACTTTTAACAATGTAAGCAACGGAAATATAAGTCGGAATGATGCATCAAATAAAACAATGATATAACGCTCTTCTTTGTGAAATACCTAAATCCGATCGAAGAACAGGGGATTCACTTCGACTGAAGAGGATTCCGAAGCTAATTTTGGAAACAATACACCTCCGAAACAAACTAAAGTAAGGAAAGATAATGTGATTCAACAGTGGGAGACCTTTAAAGAGAGTCTTCAGGGCTTGGAATTAAAAGGGCGTAATTCTAGCGTAAAACTCGGAAAACAATTACTCTTTTATAGTAAATAGTCACTAATGTCTCATATTTCCTTTTCAAGAAGTGCAGTTCTTTTGAAAGTTAATTTAGAAGTTTTATTTCCTAAGATATATATTTAATGTTATAGCTTATTGCATAGTTCTGCAGTGGCTTGGCTGGTAGCACACTAAATAACTATTTTTTGTTTATATTTCTGTTAAATAATTTTATTTAATTTAACGCGCATCAATTTTGATTATCGTTTGCTTGCTGAATGGCAATGATTTTTAATAAAAAAGCTGATTGTATTCTTTTTGCTGTTCTATAAATTATGTTGTTCTTAACTAGCAGGTAGTAATGTAATTGTATTGCTATTAGATGTTGAAAAGGTGTTTGTTAAGATGGAAATAAATAAGGATTGTTAAGCAGAATATGTGCGAGTTGTCTATACGATCACAGTACACAACAGTTCCATATTATACTCGATATAAACATTTTTAGTGGTATGTAATTAATTTGAGGAAGAAAGCAGTTTTCATAACAAATTACTATTATTAAAAACATATGCCTCGCAATTTTGATTTCTTGTTTCACAAACAATGCTATTTTCAAAGGCGATTGTATCTAATGCTACACTAAAAATGTTTTATTCAGTAACATTCAATAATAATAATAATAATAATAATAATAATAATAATAATATATATATATATATATATATATATATATATATATATATATATATATATATATATATATATATATAAACAAATAACCCCAGAACATCACGTGCCGATGATTGCGTTAGTCCGAGCGCGTGGTAGACAATTAATTATTGATGACCTCATGGTCTTGATATATATATATATATATATATATATATATACATACAGGTGGTTATCAAAATAATGGAAACACCTATCAAAAATATTAGTGTTTATGAATGTGCTGCGTATTCCTTGAAAAACAAGCCTGGCAACCTGAATTTTTTTTAAAGAATATAGTGCATGTATTATTCTACTGTCAGGTAGCAGTAATGAAGCTAAGGGAATCGTGATATGGGGGAAACAGCGTAATATGTCAAACCTTGCAGACCTTGCGAAAAAGGCAAATTCTTGGAGCTCGTTTAAATTGGAGTATCTGTTACTGCAACCCCCAGGCTAATGGGTGTTTTTCGAGCTGTGGTATTGAAATTCGTGATAGCATACAGAGTGCATGGAAAAACATCCTTTGCGAAGCAGTATAGTGGACTGAAGGGAGGGCTGAGTGAAAGACACGGACGAGGTATTGAAGCTGATTGTGACATGAAGAAAGGAAACAACTGCAACCAAAATGACCGAAGAGCTCAATCTGTTATCTGCATGTTCCGGTATCAACCATTATAGGTAGAAGAGAACTTCACAAACAAAGCATTTACAGAAGAGTAGCTATTCCCAAGCCACTTCAAATAGATGCCAATACAAAATATCATCCCCAATGGTGCCACGAGAGCAAATCCTGGTCTATTAATATGTCGAAATCGAATCCAAACGGTCCGACGAATCATTGATCGCATTGTTCATCGGAACGGGACGTGTGTATGCCTGGAGAACACCTACACAAGCGTAAGATTCTGGCTGTCTCATCTCAACTGTCAATCATGAAGGTACATGTATCAGTGTTTGGGATGGTATCTCATGGTTTTCTTCAGGCCCTAATGTAACCCTAAAAGGGAGATTGAATGGGAAGGACTGTGTCGAAATTTTAGCTCATTAGTCCATCCTATGGTGCAAACATTGTTTACAGCAGGAGAGGGCGTTCTGCAGAATCATAATCCTCCTATACATACAGCTAAATCTATCAAGTACTGGTTTGAAGAGCATGAAAAAGAACTCAAATATCTTATCTTGCCCTGTACAACCCCCCCGACTATATCAAACCACTGTGATCTGTATAAGCGGATAGATAAAGGTATCGATATCCATCACAGCACGTCTACAGGAACTTTCATGATTTTTCCCTGAAGAATGGTATAATATAATATTAATCACTATTCATGACTTGTATAATCCAATTCCAAGGTAAATCAGGGGGTACTACATAACAAAGGTGATCCTGCTCCGTATTAATAAACGTTTTCATGATGTTTCTTAGTGTTTCGATTATTTTAATAACCACCTGTATATATAATTGAAAAGCAAACAAACAAACAAAAACACACACAAACAAATTTCTATTACCTAATCTTGTTCGTTGCATTATTAAGTTTTATTATGTTTACTACGTATATTGTTAAAACTACAGTAGCTATATTATACTCAGTATACCATCTTTCTAAATTACTTATGCTTTAGAAAACCATTTTCACGTTTTATGTCCCCTAACGACGATCTTTATTGTTTAGTTTATTTTCTCTAGTTTCAGTATTTCATATACAATGTAATGGAAATTTATAATTGATTTTGGATTAAACGTCATGGGTTTTTTTAAATCACGGCGATTTTATCACGGGGAGATAACAATCAATTCAGAAATTAGCTGCATTTTCAAGTAAGTAGACTATATTTCAAGTAAGAAAACCAGATAAGCTGTCCCAAGATATAATACCTTTTTCTTGGAATCAAATACTTTGGACGGGATGTCGTGAAATAAAGGCATAATCCTAACATGGGTTTCTTCCCATAAATAGTCATTTCAGTCTTTTATTGGACCAATTCACGACATGCTAAAACCATGAAAAATTCAGATTTTTCCCGTAAGAAAAGCAGCTGCAAGGACATTAATAGTTCTTTTCTGAAAGCAGCTGTCACTATTCAGAGGGATTTTTAAAATTATTTTTCTTTGATATCAAAACGGATGTTTGCAAAGTATAGTGAAATGCCATTTATAAGTCTTTTTTATCGTTATAAATATTTTTTTTTGAATGAATAAACAGCGTGGTGAAAAGTTTCCGCGGTTCAATTTCGGTAAATATCAACAAACTAAAATAAAACATTTTTTAAAAGATTAAAAAAAAAAACTTTTTTAATGTAATATTGGAGTCCAGATATTAAAGTTTGGGCTTGTTTTTACTCATAAACATATAAAACTCATAAATTTAATGATAAATAAATTTATGATTTTAAATGGAAACCAAATACCATAATATATTAAAAAATTATGTGTTGGAAAAATAAGAGTTAAAATATGTAACATTTCGCCAATGATCAGTATTACAGTTTACTTCCGTATGCTTAAGTAGCTGAATACGCGTGCTTCGGAGTACATTCAAATTAAATACAACGGTTAATGTATGCAGTTAATGCCAAAAAAATATATAAAATTATAATAAATGCAATGTATCCAATTTAGTGCCGATTTTAGTGTGGCGAAAGAGGCGCCCGCCATGGGCGCAACTGGGTTTGGGGCGCAAAACAAAGGATACCGACCCGGTTGAGGATTGCACGTGGGGTTTAATTTATTTGACCATTTTACTCTATATGAATGAACACCAACTGTCACTGGCCGTTTTTCGTCTTCTGGCCAATTAAACAGAGACATGTATTATTGCACGCGCATCACACTCTCTTTCTTGACATCTATATATATATAAAACGCGCAGGTATGCGGCACAAAAATCGACGATATTTCTACACTCCGAATGGCAACAGCTGCAACTACCAGATGTAAACATCAGCGGCCGTTTGCAACCGCGTGTCAACATGGATTTACTCACTGAAATCAGGAATGCTCGAAAGCGAGCTGTACATTCAAGAGAAAAATTGGGAACAGTCTCAAGAAAGGAAGCGAAGAAGAAATAACTCATTAAGAGATAGGCGGGAAAGAGAGAGCATAAATTATTGCTAGGTTAGGCTTAACCGTCGCCGGCACAACAACCGAGAGCCAGTAATAGTTAATTTTCTACACTTTTTTCAGTACTTGCTGAATTTTTACTCCATTTTATAAGTGAAGAAATTTTCCCATCAATTTATTATTTGATATGATTAAGTGGAGATATCTGAATAGTACATACAGAGAGTGATGTAATCCAGTACTTGCTGAATTTCTACTCCATTTTTTTTAGTGAAAAAATGTTTCCCAACAATTTCTTATTTGATGTAATGATAAAATGTAGATATCTTAATTTTGAAAAATATTACACACAGAGAGGGTTGTCATTTTTAAAATCATTGGTGTTGGGTTTCTCAGTCTTATCTTTAACGCTGTTCTGAAGTAATGAAATTTCACATTTTTTAATCATGATGTTTTAGAATCAGCCTTATAGAGAATACCCCTTAACAACGTATATTTATGATGACAGGTAAGGGTAATATTCCTTACATATGTTACTTTCAGTTGAGTTGTTTTGAAAAAGAAAATATAAAACTAAAAGCGATCACGCTGGTCGCACAGCGGCTAGTTGACATAAAAGACTGTAGAGGCACTAGGGAGCAAGAGCTCTTTATCCCCCAGTATCAAGGTTAGTATGTGACATAATATTGCAGTTCTCTAGGTTACAAATAGTGTTGGCAATGATTAAGGATGCATGAGGTTAATAGTATTTAATATATTGCATTTAGTGAAATTTAACTTGTTACATTATTTTTTATTTATTTATTTTTATAAATTTTTATTTATTTTATTTATTTTTTTTGGGTGGGAGCATTATTGGGTTACGGACAGGCGCAAGTTAGACACTTGCCACAGGCGCTTCATACCCTCGTGACGGCACTTGATAACAGAAGGGGTGTTAAATTATTGGTGATAATAATTAGGTTAACTTTAAGATAATAAAAGTTAATTTACTTATTGCTTATGATGGTAAATTAGCTGTTGGTGCAAAAATAGATTTTATCTATATGGTTATTAATATTAACTCAAATTATAAGTTAAGTTATTAAGCACCTTACTCAGTACATCGCGTTGTGATTTATCCGTAGAGTTAATATTTAGCATGCAGTGAGGACATACACATAAATACAAATCAAATTACTTGAATGCATTCCTTTTATTTTAGGCCTTCTCACATTACACAATCATTACTAAAACACCTTATCAAATTACTAAATATGCAAAACTCATTATAAATCATGAACATTATTGGGCCTGTTCTTAACACTTCAAATGTGCTAACTCATTGTTAATTCAAATACATTAAAAATTGTCAGGCCTCTTCTTTACCAAATTTAAACACATATCACTAATTAGACAATCACTTAGTACATTAAAAACAAAGAAATACAATCGCTCACCAGTCTGCTGAGGTATCGAGAATCATAGCATTTTTGAAGCACGTGGATTTTTATAATCGTGTTGATTGATTCCGCCAGAATAGTTTTTCACAAATATCGACTTAGCACTCACGAGAACGAATCTCACATTCCCTATATAACACGAGCGTTCAGTATGTAGTCATATCTGGAACAATACACGAGAATAATTCTGTCAAAACACGTGGTTACAAGTTTCGCCGAGAATGCCTTGCGCGGCAATATATGCAGTCATTCCATCAGACTGGCTCATACATAGCACATATTATGGTCGTTCGACTTTCACACGAAAAAAATAGGCAATTGAAGAACTCTGGCACTCACTCGCTTCAGAGTATCCAGACACAATCGCAATCCATCCGTGGAAATAAAATTTTTCACGTATCGGCCATTTACCTCATTTAGTGCAGGTATCAGAATGCCGCGGAGTTATATTAGTATTTCGAGAAAAATCCTTTCGGACATCATTTCACATGCCTCCTCTTATTGTAGATTGTAGCTTCAAATTTTACACAAGCCGGTGTAGCTCCACGCACGAACTCCATTTAGGAATCCGTCGTGAGCTACTGTCTTCACAATCTAAAAATCGCGGTCTTTATCCACCACCGTTGCCACTCAGTTCCTCTTAACTTTTGCTGGTGCTTGAATCAGGGAATGGTATGCGCCTCGACGCAACGCATTTTCGCAATTGCGATTTGCTCACAAATTGTGAAAGTCCTTGCTTTCACATTTCCTCCCCCGAAGCGAAGAAAAAAAATTTTTTTTTGATGGAAGGGAAAAAAATTTTTTTTTTTTTTTTACTTTTTTACAAATTCTCAGAAAAATGTGCACTGGAGTAAGCGATTGTCTGATAACACTTATTACATTACATTTTACAACAAAACATTTTTATTTTGAATTCCTCACTGTGCCAAATATATCTTCAAAGTAAATGTAGTGAGCCATTTCCATCTTTACACTTCGATTATTTTTGTATTTGAAGTTATGTATCTCACTGTTACTTTGATTCATTTTTTACCTCTCTTTTTATACAATTTCAAGTTACTGACACAAAACTATTCAATATTCTTACATATTATCAACATTTTTTTTGAAATCTTATCTTTTACACCCTATTTATGCATACATCATTTTTTTTAACCGTCTATCCACACAATCATCCTTTTGATAATTTCTGATTCTTATTTACCTGATTGAAATCAATTTTATCATCTTATCAGTTTTCTTCAATTATTAGCAATCTTAAGTACTTTTTCATTGATCAGCAATTAAAGACATATTTCAAATTTCAATTAACAATTTTCTTCCTAACAAATCTGGACCAGCCAAACAATTTGTTAACACACCCTAGAAGTTCGCGACGCCTCAAGAATGCTTGAAGAAATTAGCAAAAGAAAAATTAAATTTATCTGTATTTTCTAACTATTAACCTTTAGTTATTTGAATTAGTTGAATTGTTTGATATTAGATTTTCTCTTAATTTATTTTGTTTGAAAATTTTGCTTACATTTACCTTTATTGTTTTTTCATTCGGATCATTTACATTTTCAATCAGATAATTGTCGTTTCTCAATGCTTTTTTTATCACGAAAGGACCTTTGTATTTTTTTTTTCAATACATGTGGATTGATGAACTCTTTTACAAATATTTTATCACCAGTTTCAAATATAGGTTTTTTTCTACCTTTAATATATTTAGCATGCTTTTTAAAATACTGGGATTCATTTTCTTGCACTTCTTTTCTTGTATTACTTATTTGTTCATTCATTTTGCTTATATATTTTGAGTATTTTTCAACTTGTTTTGGTTCATCATGGCGGTGTATGGGTAAGTTGATTTCTCTGCCAAAGAATAATTTTGCAGGCGAAAAACCTGTTACACTGTGTTCAGTACCATTATAATGCAACTTGAAAAGATGTATGTTCTGTGACCATTCAAATGTTTCATGTGATAGTGCTGTAATACTGGATTTCATCGTTCTATGTGACCTTTCAACAACTCCATTTGATTGAGGATAGTAAATTGAACAATTTCTAAAATCAATGTTCAGATCACTTAAAAATTTTCTCATGTCATCAGATTTGAAGTTCTGTGCATTATCTGAAATTATTATTTTAGGTATTCCAAATTTTGAAAAGTATTCATTTAAGGTTTTAATTATCGACTGAGATTTTATACATTGCAGGGGAATTGCTTCCAAAAATCTGCTGTAGTGATCTACAATAGTCATGATGAAAAATTTGTTATCACTTGACCTTGGTAATTTACCTACTATGTCAATTGCTAATAATTCACCTGGTGCAAGTGAAGATTTTGGAATCATATTAGTTATTGTATTTGCAGGTTTGGGTTTTGTTGATAGGCAGTTTTCACAATTCTCACAAAAACTTTTTGTATCTAAAAACATACCTTTCCAGAAATATTTTTTGTTTAGTAAGTTGTAAGTTTTTTGAGTACCAAAATGAGGTGCATGTGCAATTTCAATGCAATGTCTAATTAATGTTTTGGGGATAAGAATTTTGTTGGTGATTTGCTTGTTGGTTAACTTTTTACTCTTATAAGCTGTATGCTTAATCATTACTAAATTGTTGTTTTTGTCAATAAAATATTGTTTGTATTTTGGATTGCTGTTATTTATGTTACTAATAATTTCTGCAATAAATTTGTCCTGTTTTTGATGCTTTAATATATTTTCAATAGACAAATCATTGTTTATACCAAAAATATTTATGTTATTTATGAATTTTTCCTCATCAATGGCTCGAGAAAGATAATCAGCAGGATTATTGAAACCAGGGATATGTTGAATATCAAAATCAAACTGCTGTAAATGTAACAGCCATCGTTGAACAACTTCTGGTTGTTTGTCAAGTTGAAGATGATGCGTTAAAGGTTTAGCATCAGTTAAGATGGTGAATTTTTTGCCATAAAAATTTTCATGGAAATGCTGCACTGCTGCAAAAATTGCATAAAGTTCTCTTCTGATGGAAGGATATCTAGTTTGAGCATCAGATAAAGTTTTAGAGTAAAATTCAATAGGATAAAATTTATTTTCAATTTTTTGCATAAGTATACCACATATTGCAATTTTAGAAGCATCAGTTGTTACATAAAAAGGTAGGTTTGGATCAATATTTTTTAAAGTGGGCTTTTCCAAAATAATTTCTTGAAGTTTTTCAAATGCATCCTGACAAGCTGTATTCCAAATAAATGGTACATTTTTTTTAGTTAAATTAATTATTGGACTGGCTATTTCTGCAAATTCATGAATTAGGTGTCTAAAATAATTTAGCATTCCTAGGTAACTTTGTACTTGCTTGACATTTTTGGGAGTTGGAAATTTTGTCACTTTGGCAATATTATCTTCAGAAGGAGAAAAACCATTTTTGTCAATATTAAATCCTAAGTAAGTTATTCTGGCTTTACACAGTTGGACTTTTTTTGGATCAAGAGTTAAATTAAATTTAATGAGATTTTCGAAGACTTTATTCAGATGTGAAATTAGTTCGGGAATGGAGTTAGCAGCAACAATTATGTCGTCAAGAAAATATTGCACAAATTCACCTTTAAGGTGACTTAAACATTTAGAGATTAAAGTGTGAAAGTAAGATGTGCTGTTTTTTGCACCGAATGGGAGACGAGTAGGTTGAAAATTTCCTAACTCAGTACAAAATGCTAATTTATGTTTGTCAGCAGGCTTAAGTTTTAGTTGAAAAAATGCACTTTTTAAATCCAATACACAGTAATATTTTTTACCAGCAACATTTGATATTATCTCAGATATTTTGGGAAGACAAATTTTAAATGACTCAGTTATACTATTAAGAAGTCTATAATCTACTACCATTCTGAATTTAAGTTTGCTTTGGTCATCACCAGGTAACAATTTCTTTTTTACGAATAGGATTGGAAAATTATAGTTAGATGTAGATGTTTCAATAATGCCAGCTTCTAATAATTTTTTAATTTCTTGCTGTGCAAATTCTTTTGCAATATTTGGTATGGGATATGGGCGGGTTTGAATAGGAAAGTTATGCAGTAAATTAAATTCGGGTATTACCCTGTCTGTCGAACCAAGTGTCTGATAAGACTTAGAAAACACTGCACTATTTCTCATTAATAATTCAATCATTTCTTTTTTATCTTTACTTTCTAGATGGTCTAGATCAAAATCATTTTCATTTAACTCTGCTTTTCGCAGTTCTAAGATTTCTGAGAGATTTAAATTATTCACCTGCAATATTTGCTCTTGCATTGGTGACACTATTTTATTTTCATCCCATTTGGTAACTGAACCAAGTTTCATACCCTTTTTTAAATTGATAGTATTATCAGATTGATTTTCTAATATGGAAAAAATATGATTATCCTCTGATACAGTGTGAACAGAGTTGCTGATATTTATGTCAATATTAATTTTAGATGGATTGAATAACACCTGATCATTGGGATTAAAATTTTTTGGCATAGCTAATTTTATTATTTTGAAGTTATTAGGTTTGATTGTAATGTTAGATATGGTTTTAACCTGGCTATTGTTAATATTACCATTATCCTTTGTTATATTATTCACTACTTTAGTAGGTGGAATATTAGTGAAATTGATTTTGCTATTACCTATTACCAGTTGCTTATTCACTGTGTCTATGAGAATTTTGTTTCTCTGTAGAAAATCATACCCCAATATAATTTGATAGGATGAATTCCAATTAGTTTTGGTGATGAAAAAAGTGTTGGTGAACCAACGGTTGTCTATCTTAAATTTAATATTGGCTGCAGAGGCATATGGTATTGTGGATTTGTCGAGAGTTTGAATTTTAACTGCTCTAGAGATGTAGTCAATTTTGGTAAATTCCTTAATTTCCTCAATTATTCCAGATTGGAGCAAAGTCAAATTAGCACCTGTGTCTATTAACGCAGAAAATTCTTTCTGTCCAAATTTTAATTTTACAATTGGTAAATTTGAGTTGGAGTCTGCATTATTACATGACAATACAACACCTATCTGCTCTTTAGTTGAGTCAGATTTACCTTTATTTTTTTTCTCTTGAATTTTTTTGGTATTGTTGTTCTTTTTTTTGTGGATTCCTACGCATTTTGTTTCTCTATTCATGTGCGTGGAATCCCTTACCCGTTTAAATTTTTTCTACTGTTGTAGTTATTAAATTTTCTACCCCTATTGTATGGGCGAAACTGGGTATTGAATCTACGTCCTCTCTGAAAGTTAGATTTTGTTTTGTGATTTCCTCTTGGATAATACCAACATTGTGTCGTCAAATGATTTTTTTGACAAATGTGGCATGACACTATTGGCAGTGGTTGTTCATATTTAGCTGCTTGCTGAGAGGTTGAAGGAACTGATTCTTGTGATAAATTATTCACTTGTTTTAATTTGTTCACTTCCTCTGCCAGTGATTGAATACATTTATTGGTTTCAATCTGCTGTGCTATGAGCATGTTAAATTCAGTTGATGTTTGAGAAGTCACATTATTTGTTTCAAAATTAGCATAGTCTTCTAAAGCACTTTCTATGTTTTTAGCTTTGCTTACTGCCTCCTCGAATGTTTTTGGGCCAAATTTTTTTAACTCAATTTTGATTTCTGGCCTAACAGCATCTATCAATTTTGAAAGTTTCATGTTCGCTTGAAGTCTTTTTAGTGATGGGTCTATAGAATTGTCTGTATTTATAAATTTTGACGCCTGAATTTCAATTAGTTCTGATAATTCAGCTACAGATTGATTGGGAAGTTGTTTGATTTTATTGAACTTTTCCTGGATTACTTGGAAGTTTTCTTTAATTTTGAATTTATTTAGTAAGATTTTTTCAATTTCACCAAAATCTGAAGTTTTTTGCAGTCTGGGATCATTAATGAAAAAAGATAGTGCTTTGCCCTTAAGATTCAGTTTTACAATTAACATTAATTTTTCTTGTGACCAATTCTCTAGTTTAGCTATTTCTTTTACTTGATTGATAAAGTAGGTTATATTTTCACCTTTTTCACCACTGAATGGTTGAACAGAAGAAGCTAGTGACTGACTAAATATTTTAGTTGCCATATTGAATTTTACACTTATTTACCACAATATATTATCAAACACTAAATACACAATCATAAAAGAATAAAATATTTCAATATTTAAATATAATACCTGAAATTCATCAATACACTAAAATTCATACTGATAGATGGAAATGACACACTATATCTAACTTTTTCAACAAACCAAGTTCTCAACCTAGCATGCTATCATATTACACATAGTTAACTTATGCTAACTTAATATTTAATTATGCTTATTTCTTTTGTGACGGCACCAATGATAACAGAAGGGGTGTTAAATTATTGGTGATAATAATTAGGTTAACTTTAAGATAATAAAAGTTAATTTACTTATTGCTTATGATGGTAAATTAGCTGTTGGTGCAAAAATAGATTTTATCTATATGGTTATTAATATTAACTCAAATTATAAGTTAAGTTATTAAGCACCTTACTCAGTACATCGCGTTGTGATTTATCCGTAGAGTTAATATTTAGCATGCAGTGAGGACATACACATAAATACAAATCAAATTACTTGAATGCATTCCTTTTATTTTAGGCCTTCTCACATTACACAATCATTACTAAAACACCTTATCAAATTACTAAATATGCAAAACTCATTATAAATCATGAACATTATTGGGCCTGTTCTTAACACTTCAAATGTGCTAACTCATTGTTAATTCAAATACATTAAAAATTGTCAGGCCTCTTCTTTACCAAATTTAAACACATATCACTAATTAGACAATCACTTAGTACATTAAAAACAAAGAAATACAATCGCTCACCAGCCTGCTGAGGTATCGAGAATCATAGCATTTTTGAAGCACGTGGATTTTTATAATCGTGTTGATTGATTCCGCCAGAATAGTTTTTCACAAATATCGACTTAGCACTCACGAGAACGAATCTCACATTCCCTATATAACACGAGCGTTCAGTATGTAGTCATATCTGGAACAATACACGAGAATAATTCTGTCAAAACACGTGGTTACAAGTTTCGCCGAGAATGCCTTGCGCGGCAATATATGCAGTCATTCCATCAGACTGGCTCATACATAGCACATATTATGGTCGTTCGACTTTCACACGAAAAAAATAGGCAATTGAAGAACTCTGGCACTCACTCGCTTCAGAGTATCCAGACACAATCGCAATCCATCCGTGGAAATAAAATTTTTCACGTATCGGCCATTTACCTCATTTAGTGCAGGTATCAGAATGCCGCGGAGTTATATTAGTATTTCGAGAAAAATCCTTTCGGACATCATTTCACATGCCTCCTCTTATTGTAGATTGTAGCTTCAAATTTTACACAAGCCGGTGTAGCTCCACGCACGAACTCCATTTAGGAATCCGTCGTGAGCTACTGTCTTCACAATCTAAAAATCGCGGTCTTTATCCACCACCGTTGCCACTCAGTTCCTCTTAACTTTTGCTGGTGCTTGAATCAGGGAATGGTATGCGCCTCGACGCAACGCATTTTCGCAATTGCGATTTGCTCACAAATTGTGAAAGTCCTTGCTTTCACAGCACTGATCCAATTAACGCCAAAAAAATATATTTATAAAAAAATCGTAACGGATATTTTTATAGACAAAATAATGTAGAAGAAAGTATTGAAATTAAATCTAATAGAACATAAAGAATATGGTACAGTTTGAGGAACATTTCTTTTACTGTATTTTAATATTTTTTTGGATAATGTCCAATCGTCTGCCGCATTAGAAAGAAAAAAAATTTTTTTTTGTCAATTTATTTCGTTGTTATGCACGTGATGCAAAATTAATTTAAAGTATTAAAAAAAAGGTAAGAAATCACGTGATCAGCATTTAATAAGTTAAATTCTAAAAATTAATCTTTAAAAATTCACCAAAAAATCAGAAAATGGAGGTAAAGATTCGAAAAAGATTTCATTTTAAAGGAATTTTTATGATCTTTCTCGTGATATATATTTTATAACCTTCAAATTATTATTTTAAATGAAAACTTTAAAGAATATTACAAAAACAGCTTAAAAATTTAATTTTGAATAAAATCTAAGAAGAATTTTTCAAAAATCTTTCTTAGTACACCCCTACACTATAAGAAGAATCGCCATGCAAAATTTCAACTCTTTAGCTCCAGCAGTTTGGTCTGTGCGTTATCTGTCAGTCAGTCAGTTACGGAACTGTTTTATATATAGAGATTAGAGATAATTTCTAAAATTATTTTACGTTCGTTCAACTAAAATGCCCCTTATAAGTTATTCACAATTTTCCTTAGAAATAATTCCAAAAATTATTTTTCATTCCTTCACTTTAAACTTTATCTATACGTTTATTCAGTTTCACTAGAAATAATTTCCATATTGATTTTTTGTTGGTTTGATTTAAATTTTAAAATACGTTATTCACAGTTATACTTTTCACATGGTCCTGGTGAAAAAGTTTAAGTTACGCCCATCTAGCCTTTAATAAATTCTTAAAGTTTCCTCTCTAATGTCTAGTATATGCTACAAAAAATACTTTCAGGCTAGAACTTTATTGTTTTCAGGAGAAGTAATAAAAGTTTCAGAAAACTGGGTGAAAAATTCTCCTTTATATGCATTAATGGCATTGAACCCACTTATAGTGAATTGCTGTAGAGAAGTATCGATCAGTCTGAAGTTTTACCTCACCCCCGAGGATTTTAAAAGTCACGATAAAGTGAAATGTCACAACAAGTTTCCTTCCTGACAGGAGAACCATAAAATTCCTTTGTACCTGCCTTTAGGGGCGAACAGGCAATAAATTGCCCTATTTACCCTTCCTGACTACGCTCCCAGTCAGGGTAAGCAGACTTGTCTATTGTTCTAAGCGAATTTCAGGATGTAAAAAAAAAAAAAAAACTTTGCATGGGCTATGAAAAATTAAAATGCAATTTTTGTCAAATAAAAATATAAAAAAATTATTTTAAACTAAATGTAAAATTTAATAATTATTAAGTTTCTTAGAAAAACATATTATTTCAAATTTGTTTTTATCCTGAGCCTTGACTTTTTTAATGGTATTGTTTGAATTCACAAGAAATGTTTCAATTACCTTATATTTACTTCTATGACAAACTGGATGTAAAGTTTAATTATTATTAAATTTCTTAGAAAAAAATTATTATTTCCAATTTTTTTTATTCTGAACCTTGCCTTTTATAATGGTATTGTTTGAATTTGCAAGAAATACTTTAGTTACTTTACATTTACTTCTATGACAAACTGAATGTAAAATTTAATTATTACGTTTCTCAACAAAATTTCATTATTTCGAATTGTTTTTCCCGAACCTTGCCTTTTTAAAAATGGAATCGTTTGAATTTACAAGAAACTTTCAATTACTTTCTTATTTTGATTAAACGTGTTCTGTAAAGAAAATATTATTTATCATTGAATTTTTGAGAATTTTTTGGATTTTCTCCTTTTTTACAGCTTTATTATTTCGAATTGTTTTTTCATGAACCTTGCTTTTTTTAAATGGAATCGTTTGAATTTACAAGAAACGTTTCAATTACTTTCGCATTTTGGATTAAACGTGTTCTGTAAAGAAAATTTTATTTATCACTGAATTTTCCTCCCTTTTTTTTACAGCTTTAATTATTTCGAATTGTTTTTTCCTGAACCTTGTCTTTTTTTAAATGGTATCGTTTGAATTTACAAGAAACGTTTCAATTGCTTTCTTATTTTAGATTAAACGTGTTCTGTAAAGAAAATTTAATTTATCATTCAATTTTTGAGAATTTTTTAATTCCCCCCCCCCTTCTTTTACAGCTCTATTATTTCGAATTGTTTTTTCATGATCCTTGCCTTTTTTAAAATGGTATTGTTTGAATTTACACGAAACGTTTCAATTACTTTCTTATTTTGGATTAAACGTGTACTGTAAAGAAAAATTTATTTATCATTGAATTTTTGAGAATTTTTTCATTTCCCCCCCTTGTTTTACAGCTTTATTATTTCGAATTGTTTTTTCCTGATCCTTGCCTTTTTTTAAATGGCATTGTTTGAATATACAAGAAACGTTTCAATTACTTTCTTATTTTGGATTAAACGTGTTCTGTAAAGAAAATTTTATTTATCATTGAATATTTGAGAATTTTTCGGATTTTGTCCTTTTTTACAGCTTTATTATTTCGAATTTTTTTTTCCTGAACCTTGCCTTTTTAAAATGGTATCGTTTGAATTTACTAGAAACGTTTCAATTACATTTTTATCTTGGATTAAACGTGTTCTGTAAAGAAAATTTATCGTTGAATTTCCTCCTTTGTTTACAGCTTTATTATTTCGAATTGTTTTTTTCCCGAACCTTGCCTTTTTTAAATAGTATCATTTGAATTTGCAAGAAGCGTTTCAATTACTTTCTTCGTTCATTCGTAAGCCCTGTAGCTCATAATTCTGAGTTTACATTGTTCAACATAGCCTGAGGTAGCCTAGTGGTAGAGCGTTAGGCTTGGAACTGGGGATCCTCGGCTCGAATTCCAAAGACGTCATTAAATACCTTCGTGTCTAGGCCGGATAGCGACACGTCAAATCTGTAGACTGGAAAGTCTATGAGGACAGAGAGGGTGGGCGAAGGTACAATCCTCACTGATGTAGCACTCGGGGGGGGGGAGAGGGGTCGGTCAAAATGGCACCAGGGGGTGGAGTTGGTTCACCTATAGGATGCCCCTATTGAAAGCAACAAACGACTCTTGAGGTTTAAGTGCAAATGTCGTAATAGACAAGTATCATTGGAAATTAATAACATTGTTCTATTGTTTGAAAGCAGTCGAAGTAAAATACAAAAAGGATTTAATCGAAACAAAAAATGTTAACAAATAAAATTGGAACTTAAATTTCAGATGTAAATCTATAAATGAGGCGGTGAAAGTCAAAGTGGTGTAAGTCACATTTCACCTTCTTTTATTTGAGCGGAAAAATGTAATCTCCATGTTCACTTTATAGTGGAATTGCAAATAATTATTAGTTGCAATATTATAATCATTACTATGAATTATAATTTGTTCAATTTATAGTGGAATTTTTTTGTAGTTTTTGCAGTAACATGCTTTGGAATTACACCACTTTGCCTTTCACCGCCTCAAATGTAAAAAAAGTTAAATTAATTCCCTTAAAATTGTGAGGCTTATCCTTGAAGATCATGACACAACAGGGGATCAAATCCGGGAGATAATTTCATCTCGGAGCTGAATGGACAAAATTCAGTTGTGTTTAGCGTTGACCGGGACCATGTTGACCACATAACACGTCGAGCCAATAACCGGCCATATTAACATCCCGACGTGGAACTCGAATTTTACTATTTAAAATTACAATTATTTATCTCCTTTAACTAACATTGAAAAACAACGGATATAAATGCAGTGTATTACTTTTATATAACAATTTGAAATTAAATACACACACACACACATACATAAAACGAATGCTCTTAAAATTGAAAGGCTTCTCACGGTAGATTATGACAATAAAAGCTCAGGAGCAGAGAATTTTTAATGAATCCCAAAAATTAGCAGAAAATATCCATCATTATCGGGGAAAAATCGCGTCTTTTTTTATCGGGTCATTTCAATAATTAGTTCCAGGTTGTTTGGTTGAAAAGCTACGGTAATTTTTTTTTAATACACGAGGGCTAATTAGACCTACAGCTTAAACCCGATTCCAAACAGCTACAAACATTCATGGCAGCAGTGGGACTTGGACCCATACACTCTGGTACCGAAGGCCAGCATTAGTTCCAGGAGCATCATCCAATCACAATGCTCTCGGACACGGCTATCTTCGTTAACCCATCTTTAACAATCATTTCTCTCTTTTGCTTCACGCTGACAAATGTGTAAATGCGGACGCTTTAGCGTAAATGTAAACAAGGTCTTAGTAGTACAATGATCAAGATCTATGTCTGTAACGCTGAAGGTGCCGGACAAATCAGTTGCATTTTAAGGCTGCTGTGTACAAACCCTACTGGATTAGCTTACTTCAATGTTAACCTACAAAGAAAATGTGTTTACTATTGACAGCTACATAAATGCTGATAATCCGATAAAAATGGTATTTTCAGATAGCTTGAACTTTTCTGCACCTTGCAACAGGATTCATTTTATAAATTTCGTCCACCAAAGGAATTGATGAGCGTTTAAAACGCACTATACCAGATTTTTTTCAAAGAATAATTTAAATTTTAAAATATTATTTGCATGTAAAAAAACGAGGTGTAAAATTTCTTTCTCTATTGCGGAGTACAATTAAAAAAATATCTTTTAATCCAAGTCGGCAATTCTTGGACACATTTTCTCCATAGGTTTACATTGAGGTGAGCTAATCCAATTAGTTCACAGCAGCCTTGAGAGAAGGCAAGGTTGATGAACGTGAGAATATCTGGCAGAATGTATAAGTTCTCTATAAGGTCTTTATTGGACCTACACTACACGCATTAGACCCAAGGGATTTACAATTTACCTGCAAACTGCATTACCAATTTTCAGCTATCGTTAAAGAATGCGCAGAAATTACGAACTAGAATATATATATTACCTGAGGTCAAGTCCTTCGTCTTTCCATAGTCTGTCCATGATGCGAACCATTTGCAAAGTTAACATGTCTTGGCGAAGATCTGCAAGGAAAATGTAGTAAAACATTGGAATACTCGATAATGTGTATAAATTTAAAGAAAACACGTCTGAATCACCAGAAGATTAAACAGAACACCCGAACAACATAAAACAATTGTTAGGGTCTCTCGAGAAATTTCCGTTTGACAAATATACTAGAATATGTCAAAACTGAACCTATACAACAGTGTTACAGTTTTATATTTTTGGTTCGCACGCATAAATTTCTTGATGGACAATTTTTAAAAACTAACATATCATTGGTCGTTATATAAAAGTGCCTCCTATGCTGTCTTGTCTCAAACACCTAAGTGCATACGGGAAACCGTATTTATTTCTTGAAATCAATACATTATTAGTTTTTATAACTCCCTATAGATTCAAAAGTTGCCTTCCCTCTTTTATACGGACTATCCACATGCTGGTATGTGTGAAATGAAAAGCAAAAGTCTCCATTTCTTTATTTCAGTCTCGTCCAAACAACTGAAAGAGCCACGGTTTTCTCTACCCGAAAACATTCAATGCTTGTAATGACTGAGATCTGTACGTGACTTGCATAAATTTGCCTTTTCATGTGCTACAGAATTCCTATTATAGTACGAAGCACATACTGCCCGAATAGACCGGGCCTGCCTCTAAACACTACCACATAGTTCTCAGGGCAAATTTAAGTAGAATGTTTAGGCAGTTCTCTGATTTCCTATGGGAGTGCACCACTAACATGGGCCAGTGTCTTTCACTATAGATACAGCAAAGGCTTGATCCTTACCCTCTTACCCTGATGAGACCAGAGGGCTAAGAGGGTAAGATCCAAGCCCATAAGCTTCAGAGATTTAAAGAGGAAGCCCGGGGGCGGTACCCCCTGTTTGGTAGATTCCATATCCTCCTGTGAATCGCTCAGACAATGCAATCGCGCAGAAAGCATTATTGGGTAAACGTCCATTCTAAGTACATCCATCTATTTGGGTGAGCATGAAGCTTGATTCATCGTCCTATCTAACTTTTTCCTAGTCTTATGTAGTCGCACAAATAACGTGCTCAGCTAAAACAATTGAGAGCAGAATTTCAGTCGTATCCTGACATTCAATTGGGTGTTGTGAGGCTTGTGTGCAGCCGTCAAACCATTGTAAACGGAAGCACGTAGTTCTCGACGGTTTGTATTGGTACTAACAAAAGTCATGTCTATTAACTGATAGTTTGGCATACCTCGGAAGTAAAGTCAAATGTTTTTCCACTAAGCATAGCTTCTAGCGATAGTTTACACGTTGCTGGTCTTCGTTATGTTGACATTAATCCATCTTTAAATGACATCATAGTGAATTATAGCAGTCATAGAGAAGCTATAATAGTGCAATATACCAGATACTAGAAATGTTATACTGTGAAAATATATTTGCGTTTGCTGTTGCAAATTTGCCTTTAAGAGTACCATACAAGGCGGCTGAATTCTATTGGCAATGCGGTGATGAAGATTTCAAGCTTTTTTAACAGATCTTCAAGAAAGTATGTCAATTTCGTTAAGACTTTGAAATTTTCTATTTATGAAATGTGTAGACGAGGCATATTTCATGTTTACGAAAAGTGTAACTGCGGTAAGAAATATTAATAAAATTAACAAGACCCTAGTCAAATATAAATGTATATCAAGAAAATTAAATAAGCGTTTTCGTTACACGAATGTTATGGAAAACTCAAGACTACAGCATCTTAAGACCCGTAATCTAAAAAAAAAAAGGCAACTGGGTTCAAACTAATTAACGCAGTTAGTTCCTCAGACCGAGGAGAATTACACGCGATTGTCTCTATGAACTTCTCTTTTTAATGGTGAGGGGGTGCCCCTGGGCGGAATGGGTGAAGTACGTCGAGAGTGTATACTCCTGGCAGGGTCACCCAAGGCGTGAAGGCCATTCCGTTATGCCCAGCTAAAGTCTGTAGGCGTAGGAGCTAAGTCAGACTTCTACCATTGATGCTGCGATCTCTGAGGATAACAGAAGCTGTCCTTTTCCCCCTATTGTTTCAAAGGCCAAGCCACTCCGGATCATATCCTAGTGTGCTTGGGACTTGAAAAGGAAGATCTTCTGGAGCGGCCATTGTTGGTCATTGTCTTCTTGAGAGTGTGTGGTATCATGGACCTAATCTAGCTCTGCTGGGTGACAGGGGTGAGCAGCAACAACAACACTCTTTTTAAGGTTTTAGGTTTAACTTTTCAGCAACGCAAACTTTCCATTTACTTCAGTAAATAGTTTAATTGATCTTCCAGTTAATAGATTAATACAAAAGCATTACCGTCTCCGCACTTGAAGATTATGAACACATCTTTTCCGTACGTGTCAGCGTTTTCAAATGCTAACCACAAAGGCTTCATTTTGGAATCCAGAAATTTACATTTTTCGATCCTGAAAAGAAGAATAACAAAAAATATTATTTAATTTGTTATGTACAATGCAGGAAAATCTCACATAACACTGGAACTAGCCAGCAACAGAAAATACTAGTTTAGGTTTTTTGGGGAGTAGTTGATCTCTTACCTGGTGATCTCTTACTCTATGGCCTAACAGCGAGGATATAAAATTAACAGAGGCTCTCGAATGAAAACTATGAGAATGCTAAATTGGCTTCCAAAAAGTTAAGATTTCATAATGGCCACCCCGACTTAAAATTATAATTTTACTCTGCATAATCTCAACATCTGATAAATATTATAACAGAAACAATATTAATATAATATATTATTTTTATAACAAATTTAAAAGAAAGAAAAGAAATGTTGAACCTTTATTTTTAACTGAAAATTCAAATTAAATTTAGAAAACTTAAAATACAGGGTGGTCCAAAATTATTGAGCCCTTTCATAATGGAAAAACAAAAACAAAATGAGGTACGTACATGTTTATTGTTTTTCTTGGAAAGACAATTTAAAACAGTTTTACACAACAAAATTTTAAACATTAAATAACTTCAACATAAGCCAGTAGATGGCGCGACAACATTTCGCAAGAAAAATTTACTAATTGTGTCAGTCTGCAAATGGTACCGTACAGGAAAAAGCAATGTGCGTTTTGTGGTTCCATGAAAGCAAATCCGTTGTAACTCATTTTTTTTTTAAACATGAAATGAGCTCAATAATTTTGTGGATCACCCTGGGGTGGTCCAAAATTGAAAAAAAAAGAACAAAATGAGTTACAAAGGATTTGCTTTCATGGAAACACAAAACGCACATTGCTTATTCTTGTACGGTAGTCATTTGCAGTCTGACGCAATTAGTAAATTTTTCTTGCGAAATGTTGTCGCGCCATTTACTGGCTTTTGAAGTTATTTAATGTTTAAAATTTTGTTGTGTTAAACTGTTTTAAATTTTGTTTCCAAGAAAACAATAAACACGTACGCATACCCCATTTTGTTCTTTTTTTTTCAAACATGAAATGCGTTCAATAATTTTGGACCACCCTGTATATTTATGAGGATAAAAAGCTATTAATCAGTTCAAATCATAATGGTGTATCAGTTTGACAAGGTAAATATTTTATTCCTTAGTAAATTAAATTATCAAAGTTTACACTAACAAAATTTTTTTGTGAAAGTAAAATAAGTTAGAAAACTAACATTTATTCAAAGAGGAACAAACAATGCAACTTAACTGGGCGTTCGATTAATCTCCGATTCTTACACTGTTAATTGCTTTCAGAAGGTGGCGTTACATATCGGTTATCGCGAATATGGTTTCATTCCTGATAATTGCCGAAAGTCTAATTTTCGCTGGAAAATTCCGCGAAGATTAGGAGATAATCTACTCCCCCTTTTCTGTAAATCCACCAGTATTTAAAGTATTAATGAAGTTTATTGATTGCAATTCTCTGTGGACGTTCAAAAGCATACTGAGACGTAATCATAGATAGGGAATGCTTTCAAATTCAAGCAAACGAGAAATTAAGTATTTTAAATACACAAAACCAGATTTACGATTTTTTAATATTTTTTTATTACTCCCTCTGTCCCATAATAATAGTACCAAGTGTATATGTAAACGGGAATTATTGGCGAATACAGCTGCAAGTTATGTTGTAGTTCAAAATTGCGAAGCCTTCAATCAAAATCAATGTTCCATGACATCTGTCATTTGTTTTGACACATCTTTCAATTTTTAGGTTAACCTAATTATTACAAATTATAACTATTTTTCTAATTTCATTCGCTGATCGAAATCAACTGTTTTATTTCAGTTGAATATCAAACCATTGTAATAAAAGATAAAAAAAGAGAGTTTTCGAGCAAAGTTGCGATTGTCCAGTTCTTGATGCGTCAAAAGAAAAACCGTCAGATAGCACCATAAGAGACACCATAAGATCACGCCATTGAAGGTCCCAAATCTACTTTATTCCGAAATTCTTGAAAAATCTAGAAACTATCTGAACACTCAAAATACAAATTAGGAGTAATATTTTAAATTTATTTTTTAATTTAATCTAGTTTTTTGATAATAAATGTTGCGTTCTATATTTATTTTCTTTTAAAAACTCATGGCGCAACAGTCCGCTGAGGACCAAGGCCGAAGCTGAGCATCTTCGCTTTATTGACCGTGGACTTGGGGTGCCATAACAGCATATGTCTCAGTCAGGTGGTCAACCTGACGGGGGATCCCCAGAGTTTAGTTCTCAAGCATGCTTTCTCCTCACTTTATCGACCCATTCAAGGGATGAAAGGCTAAGTCGACCTTGCCCAGTCGCAGGATCGAACCCTGGACCTGTGGTGTGGCAGTTTGATTCTTTATTTATTTTCTTTTACTACTATTATTATGGGGCAAATTAAATTCATGAACGGCCACTATTATTATGGGACAGAGGGAGTACTTAAAACTGCACTCGTGTGATATTTCGAGGTATCTCCTCCTTACTCTAAGGCTCCTGAGGAAGTATGCTGTTTAAAATGTGAAGCCTTATTCTAAGGTGTTGAAATTTGAAGAGAGTGATTTTTACTTCTAAGAGTCTGAATCCGCGATTCTCAAGCGTTGTGCCGTGGCACTCAGAGTGCCGCGAGATGATTTTTTTCTGATTTTATATATATATATATATATATATATATATATATATATATATATATATATATATATTAATTAGTAGGTCCCACTTAACATAAATATTAAGTTGAATTCATCAGTCTCACGCCCGATAGATTGTTATGCAAATTAAAGGAACAAGGGATCTTCAACCTTGAATTTTTTAAATTTTCAGTTTTCAACTTTATTTACAGAATGAGAAAAATTAATATTCTTTTTGACTACATTGAAGGCTCTCAGAATTCAAAATATGAATTATTAGGCATAATCATGCCTGTTTTTCAAAATTGCTAGAATTTTTTAAAATTCTCTATGCGCATTCCATATCATTTAAAAACCTTAAATTTTTCAAATCTAAGTTTACCATACATATAAAAACATAATTGTGCATTGAATTATTTTTGTATCAATCTAAAGTCATAAATAACTTTTTTTTAAGTATGCCTGTTTTTTAATGCTTTTTAAAAATATTTTTGCTTTATTAAACGATCTATAAATTTGAAATATATTTTGGGTTTCAAAGAATAATGCACAGTTTTATTGAAAATGCTTTGATTAACAATACTGAGACATCTGGACGACATCAGGAAAAAACTAATGCGCATGGAACATTTTGAAAACTTCTAGCATTTTTGAAGATTTTTTTTTGAAAAACAGGTCCTATTCTTCCACAAAATACTTATTTGGGAATTCTAAGCGTCTTCAATGTAGTAAGTTAATTATTCTCCTTTTCTGTATAGAGTAAAATATTGAAAATCTAAAAAAAGAAAGAATTTGAAGGTCAATTCTGTGTTTGACGTGCAAAGGGTGTTAAGTCTAAAATGGGCTGAAATGAGTTATTAAACCAGGCATGTTTCCATTTCAAGTCCAATTCCATGCCTGAATATTTTATTCATCAGGGAAAATTTGGGATATTTGAAACAAAACACAAATATGTTAGTGGTAAAGGGGTAATGTCCCAATCAAGGACTGAACACTCTTTAATCAACAAAAATAAAATTGGGAAAATTTAGTTAAAATTAAAAAAAAATTAAACTTAAAAAAACTGACTTTACAAAAGCAGTTTTTTTCAATCCTGTTTTTCTCAAAACTACGATTTTGGACTTTTTACACAGCAAACACAGAATTCTTTCCATAATGCGCTCGTTTCTGAGGTTGAATTGGCTACCCTCAGGCCCACAACTATTAGGTATGGTATCAAAAATTTGTGCTCGAAGCAGCCATCGCAAGTCTCGCATTAATAAAACTAAACTATTTTTTTATGCGATTTATATTGTAGTCCTCTAGTGCAAATACTACACTGAATCCCACGGCTGTTTTTGAAACTGTATTACTATATCCTATTTTAGTGTTTGTTACTTATATCTTTCAATAAATGAATAAAATCAGCAATGGGGTCAGTATTCGTTTGATCTTATATTCAGCATGTTCCTGAGATACATTCCACTTTGATTTAATATTTAAAAAAAATGAAAAAAAAACTAAAATTCTAAAAAGGGTGCCCCACGATTCTAATCTCATTCCCAAGGGTTCTGCAAACATAGAAAGGTTGGCAATTCCTGGTCTAAAGTGAAGATCTTATTTGAATAGTGGTCCAACTCCACTTTAAAAAAAAATGGTGTTAGCCTCACTTTCATTTTCATACAAGTCCTTTTTATCTTATTTTTAAACTGGTTGTCCTCCAGCTTATTTCTGCTGCCAACAGAGGGCATTACAAATCAGACCTCAGTAGTCATTTCTCAGCACTCGTTAAACTTTAAGGCTTTGTATCTCAAAATGAAGAAGAATAGAGTTGGACCACTATTCAAACAAGGCCTTCAATTGTCCAATAACAAAATAAATTTATACGATACCTTCAAATGTGGTCTTTCAAGTAAAATAATTTGAAAAAAAATGCATTTCGGCGAAAAAATTATTTATTACCGCATCTGATAAATACTAGGAATAAATAACAGGAAAAAATATTTATGTAGTACACCTATTCCTCGATTTACACGGTGGAATCGATTTACACGGATAAATTATGTCAATCGAAACCGTGTAAAACAAGACACTGCCTGTTTGCGCTGTTATTATAAACACAACTACGGCTTGCACGTATCTCCTTGTGCTTTTCTTCATATTAAATGAATGCTAAGAGTTTATGCCGAAGTGAAGACAAAGCAATTTAAGTAATATGCAATGATAAATTACTTATTTACATATGTATTTCAAAAATTAACTTACCTCGTGTAGAACTGAACTAGGAATGACAGTATGGAAATGGAACAAAATCTGCTTTAATGACACCAATGTTAAACGCAACGCATGCCCTTGTGACGTCTGTGCAGATAATGAGTGCGCTCAATGTAAAACACTCAAATAATCCAATAATACATCGATTTTTTTTTAGTGTATAAAATTTAAAAACCGTGTAAAAGCTGACTACCTTGCAAATCGAGTGACAGGCGTATATTACGTTTATGAAACATTTAAAAGAAAAATAATTAAAAATTGAACTTTTTTATTATTGAAAATTTAAATTAAAATCTGTTACGGTCACCGTTTGCTACACAACGACCAAAAGTTTAAAGCCAATACCAAACGGCTACAGACATCCATGAATATAGTGAGACTTGAACACTCTGGCTGTGGATCGAATATCAGCAAAATAGTCAAATTCAAATTAGAAACAATAGGGAATAATTCGCTTTTCAAACTGACATATCTTTATAATTATAACTAATTAAATATATAAACTAATTAATTAACACTTTGTTATTCGTAAATATTTTTTAAAATTCAAATTAAACTTAGAAAATAGATAAAAAATAGTTGGTACCTGACAAAATCTGACGACTGGATAGTAAATAAATGCACTAATACACAAATAATTATACAAGATAAAAAGAACTTTTTATATACCATGTTTTTAAATTTTCTGTTGAATCATATAAACTTGACAATTCTATGTATTAATAAATACTTTTTTAAAATTCTTTTGATGAATTATCGCATCAACTTGAAAGAAAATGAAGTTAACTGGAAGTTAACTTGCGTTTAACATTTCATTCCCGTCCCGGCCAAAGGATGGCTGCACCAGTCTACAAAACAAAATTAACTGAAAATGAATTCAATCCTGCTTAAAGATGGCTAAAAGTATTAAAATAATGCATTGTCATCGTGTTCTGAGCTATTCTCAAAGTTTCAAATGTCTAGCTAGTCGGGAAGTTAGTTAAAAATCGATTGCAAGATTTGTACCGGAAAACAAACACACACACACAAACAAACAAGAAAGCGAGTTAATAAAAACATGGTAATTATACTCAACATATCATTGCTTAAATGTTGAAAATCATAATATTAAGAATAGGGAAATTCACTTTGAAAAATCACTATTGAACCCGATAAAAAGAAATAGGGTTACTCAATAGCGCGCAAACAATTTCCGTCAAGTTTAATTCTATATCTCACAAACATAATTAAAAATGGCAGATAGCTAGAGAGATTCTTCGGAATAAACAAATTAACGTGTTTATGCGGCTTTGTGCTTAGTAAGTATCTGAAGCCATATTTAAACATGTCACTGAGCATGCGCAGAAACAAATTAATGTGTTTATGCTACCTCGTGCTTAGTATCTAAAGCCAAATTTAAACATGTCACTGAGCATACGAAGAAAGCATTTTTTTAATTGTAAATTATCGCTAATTAATAGCAATTGCGGTTACAAAAACCTAATTTGACACATCTATAGATTAAAACCTTTCGTTTAAGACCAAAATGGAGTAAATTGATGCAGTAGTTTTCTCTCGTGGACTGCACAAAGAATCCGCTTAGCAACTTTAATATATAGATACCAAATTTCACATAAAAGTAAACTTAAATAACGAACGTGAAAGCCTATGAAAACGCGTTCGAGATTTTTAAGCAGAACAAGGATTTTTTTTTAAGCTCGAAATACCAGGAAACAGAAGAAATACGGTTTCTTTTTTTCTGCTTAGTGAGTATCTAAAGCCAGATTTAAACATGTCACCGAGCATGCGCAGAAAGCAATTTTTAATTGCAAATTACGGCTATTTAATAGAATTTGCGGTTACAAAAACCCAATTTGGCACACCTATAGATTAAAATGTTTCGTTTAAGACCAAAATGAAGTAAATTGATGCAGTAGTTTTCTCTCCCGGACTGTCCAAAGAATCGGCTTAGGAACTTAAATGCATAGATACTTATAAAAAAAAAAAGATACTAATTAGGGCGAAACCCTTAAATACACAGAGAAACACTACTTTTTAAAATCCTCAGTAAAAAGAAAGGGATCATTACTAGTATCAAACTAATAAACAGTTGATCATTAGGCCGTGAAGCAATCTCCCTTGACAATGAACTAGCCATTAGTTTTTATTAATTTAAGTTAACTTAAGTACAATTATACAAATTTATGAAGCACGGCGCCGAACTATATGTAACTGTCTTATAAATTTTAACAAATTTACAGCTTTCTAAATAGTTTACATTTTTCAGCATCTCTTACTGATCGTGCATTGAATTCTTTCTCTCTCCTCCGTTTGAATGTACATTATTGATACAGTAATTTTAAATTTATAAAACACACTGCATTGAAGTCCGTATAATGCAGTGGTTCTTAACCGATTAGAACCCAAAAGAAGTACGCGAAGTTAGCAGTGATAAAAAAAAGGTTCAATCGTTTCTAAATAACCGAAAATTTAACGATTTTATAAAAATGGGACCATAAATAAATTTTTGTTCAGAATTTTTTGTTCAAATTGAAAAAAAAGAAACCGTATTTCTTCCGTCTCCTGGCATTTCGAGCTTAAAAAAATCCTTGTTCTGCTTAAAAATCTCTAACGCGTTTTCATAGGCTTTCACGTTAGTTGTTAAGTTTACTTTTACGTGAAATTTGGTATCTATATATTAAAGTTGCTAAGCGGATTCTTTGTGCAGTCCACGAGAGAAAACTACTGCATCAATTTACTCCATTTTGGTCTTAAACGAAAGGTTTTAATCTATAGATGTGTCAAATTCGGTTTTTGTAACCGCAATTGCTATTAATTAGCGATAATTTACAATTAAAAAAATGCTTTCTGCGTATACTCAGTGACATGTTTAAATTTGGCTTTAGATACTAAGCACGAGGTAGCATAAACACATTAATTTGTTTCTTCGCATGCTCAGTGACATGTTTAAATATTTCTTCAGATACTTACTAAGCACGAAGCCGCATAAAAACGTTAATTTATTTATTCCGAGGAATCTCTCTAGCTCTCTCTCTGCCATTTTTTAAATTTTTAATTATGTTTGTGAGTTATAGAATTAAACCGGACTTAAATTGTTTATTTCGAGCTGTTAAGTAACGATATTTCTTTTTTATTAGGTTCAATAGTAATTTTTTAAAGTATTTCTCTATTCTTAATATTACGATTTTCAACATTTGGCAATGATGTGTTGAGTATAATTTGTGTATTAGTACATTTATTTACTATCTAGTTTCATGTTTTGACGGGTACGAACTAGTTGTTCTTAAGTTTATTTGTAAAATTTGTAGAAGTTGTGTGGAGCCCCAGGTAGCCTAGTTGTACCGCATCGACTTTCGGTACTGAGGGTGCTCGGATAGAATCCCGACAAGCGCCGTTAAATACCTTCGTGTCTACGCCAGATAAGGGCATGTTAAATCTGTAGAATGGAAAGTCCTACTATGAGGTCACAAGGTGGGGAAGGTGCGATCCCCCCCCAGATGTCTCCCCAGGGGATGCCCAGTCAAAATTGTGGTGGCACCTATCTCAGTTGAACTCCGACTCCTAAGGTGCTATTATAAACCGGAGCCGCTGCCTATAACTAAGCCTATTTGGACCTCGTCTGGAACTACCGGCCAGGAAGTATTAGGAGCAACGACAACATAAAAGTTGTTTATCACAATTTCTTTATACATAGTGCTAAACAAATTTACCTCTGGAGGTGCGGAGTCAAGTGTACCGGACTCGTCACTTGAATCTGTTCAAAATTATGGGACCGGTCCTTTAGCCAAGTGGGACTCCGACGCTTTTGGTGCTATTGAAAACCGAGCCGCACCACTCTGCCCAATAGACTTTATGGACTCTATTTGATATACTGTCGGTCAAGGGGCATAAACCGCAACACACAAACACAAACACACATATTTTTGTCTCTTAAAGGGTTTGTTGGGAGATGGTTCCCGATGATTTTTTTCTTCGACAAGTGGTTCCCGATCAACTAAGGTACAATGCAATGTTTCCACTTTCTTTGATTTAATGAGCTGGCCAAATGGCTAGGGTACTGGCATTCGGTATCAGAATCTGTGAGTTCGAGTCCCACTATTAGCATGGAAGTTTGTAGCCGTCCTGAATCGGCTTGAATCAGTTGGTCCCGGTCAAATTAGCATCGTGTTGCAAATAATGACCGAAGCGATCTAATTCATTCAATCTTTGATTAACCTTTTCCTTACGGGATGGGATAGCATGTATCAAAAGAATACTGGCGCAAGAATGAATATATATATATATATATATATATATATATATATATATATATATATATATATCAGGGGTTTCCAACTTACAAGTGTCCAAGGGCCGCAATCGAAAACACATGTCTAGTGGCGGGCCGCAATATAATCAGGACCATAACCAGGACTTTTTTTCTTGAAGTAGGGGGATTTGGAGGATTTGTGTATAGTATTTACTATGAAATTTTAAAAAATTCGAGGATGAACCTCCAACAACGACCTTGATTATAACTGGCCAACTTTCGTTACATTACACAGACACACACAATTAAAGTCAAATAAGAAGTGGGTATTTAAATAAGAAGTTGGTCAAATAAGAAGTGGAGGGGTATGAAATAGAACATGAGTGGACACCCTGCTTTTCATGGAATTCGAGGAAAATCAATCTTTTTTGTAAATGAACGGCATTTGAAAACAATATAGATTTTTACAAAAACATTTTTCGTTAACTAAGAATACCTAAATTGATGCTGCAAATTATTTTCCTAGAAATCTTCGCGGGCCGCAAAAACAGACATCGCGGGCCGCCAGTTGGAAACCCCTGATATATATATATATAACCATCTTAATAACCCGTTCTTACAAAAGGGTTTGAAATTTCCCGTTTTAAAGAGGGAATCGGAAAAATGGGCCCCGTAATCTAAAGGTTAAATAACCTTGAGAAGAGAAGAACTCTTGGTTCTTCAAATTTCGTGAAGTTTTGGCAAGCTAAAGCCATTCTACTTTACACTTGAAATTTAACTTTGCTTTTAGAAAAAATAAAGTAACCTTTTGAAGTGATGAAACAAAAAATATCAATACAGAAATGCATATTTTTAGCGGCTTAAGTCTTAGCGAGAAATCCTTCGCTGCAAAGACACAGTCAGCGACTAAATTTTCCCCTAGTTACCAAGGGGACTGGCTAAATGTAGTGGGTAGTTTAGGAACTCTACAGAAAAAGAGAAAGAAAAATATAACTCACCGAATTTTTCCGAACTTGATCCTCGGGTCCAGAGGGTTTTGTAAGCCTCTAAATAACGTCTGATATGCGCTTTTGCTTAATAAATCTTGTATGTGGGCTTTCAGCTTCTCTCGTCCTTCCTGAACAATCAGTAAGAACAATCAGTAATCTTTATTTGCAATGTTAAAGACACTTAGAATTCCCAGACAAAAATTTTGAGGAAGAATAGGCCCTGTTTTTCAAAAAAAATTCTTCAAAAAAGTTTCATGCGGATTAATTTTCTTCTGGTTTCTTCCAAATTTCTCAGGATTGTTAGCTAAAGTGTTCGTCACAAAACTGTGAATCATTCTTTGAAACCACAAACATTTTTTTTCAAATTCATAGACCATTAAATATATATATATATATATATATATATATATATATACAAAAATAGAAAAAAAGGACAGAGTTAAAAAAATGTATTTACGGCATTAGATTCATAAAAAAATTTCAATGTATAATTATGTTTATATATGTATGGTAAACATGTTAAAAAATATTTCAGGGAGTCTCTTCTAACGAAACTACCGCGGGTTATTAACGTAGGATTATTTATCGTTGCTTACCTCTTTTGTATATATATATATATATATATAATTTTGAAAACATTTTGGTACTTTTCTGTTTAACTGTTGCTTATATACACTAAGTATGTTATTTTATATGCGGCCCAGGCAATCCAAAAATTAGAGAACCATGTTTTAGATCTTATATTATAGTAAAGCAAACTTACCTTCTTGATGTTGGCATCAATCTGGACGAGTTGATTCGCCATCGTTAACCTCTTCATGGCTTCAACCTGCTTCTCCAGGGCTTCTAGATGGGAAGGTACGCTACGACAATACACGTCTAGAATAAGGGCGAACCTGAGTGACACTTCGGGAAAGTGGATTTCAGACCTTGAAGGACGAGATTTATTTGGTCATTATTATTTCTATATCTTCTAAGATTTTAAAAGAATTCAAAATTATAATTCAGGGTTAATTTATCATTCATTAATACATCAACTAATATATATACAGGGTGTTGCTGAATTCGACCGACAAATTCAGAGGGGTGATAGTCGGCATCAGGACGAGCAATAATCACATAGGAATGTATGAACGGAAACACAAACCTGACGCTGGGAGAAGTTTACTTAATCGGACTATACCTCTTCCCAAATGTTGACTTTTCATTTCTGCATTTTTGTTATCCTCTAGCTGATCAGGTTTGCATATCCGGTCATACATTCCTATGTGATTCTGTTTTGTATTTGAGTTTTCTACCTGCTCTAGAAAAATGCGATATTTCCGGCCATTCAGTGTGGTTGGTAAGAGGTATGGTCCGATTAAGTAAACAGCGCCCTCTAGCGTCAAGTTTGCGTTTCCGGTCATACATTCCTATGTGATTATTGCTCCTCTTGATGCCTACTATCACCCCTCTGAATTTGTCGATCGAATTCGGCAACACAACTGTATATACACTTATTTATGACATGTATATATTTAGTTATATGCTCCATGAATTTAATTACATATTTTGATGGATATATGGAAAAGTATCTAAGACTTCATTGTTCACTAGTTTTAAAACAATGATGGACCATTTAAAAGTTTAACCTTATCGGGGAAAAGAACAAACAAGCGTGAGAATACAGTACAGTATTGATTCTTTTGCAAAAGCAAGATGGGAAACGATATGAGAATATGTTCACCCAATCACCAGAAACTTACTTTAGAAAATATAAAACATGATTAAAATTGCTATAAAAAAACGGAAACTCCCAAAAGTCATGAAATCTTACCTTAAGAGCCAGAACAACCTGTGGCCGTTATGCCTGTTTTGCAGAGCCCTTTCTAGCAGGAACTTGACGAGTTCGTTTTCCAGATAGGCCTCGTGCTTCAAGGCTTGTACTAGTTGCAGCATGTAAAGAGAAAGTTCCTCATCTCTGATAGACCTTAGGCAGTCTACGGCAAAGCTCCGTACCATGGGATCAGGATAGGCGTAGTCTAAAAGTTCTAGGGCTTTGTAAGGCGATAAAGTAGGCCATGACTTAAGCAAGACAGTTATCTGTAATGAGAAATATTTTACTTGGACAATAAGTTGGAAGAATTCCAGAAATCGTATGCAAAATTTTAAAACTTAAGCACGATATGAGGGAATAGCATCAATTTTACAATTAAAATGGAATTTCTCTATGGTCAACTTATTTTCAGATGTATCGTACACATGGTTGTTATTTGCAAATGCTTTGGTAAATGTAGGTTAATTACGTGATTTTAATACTTAGGGCCTAAATAAGTGATCTGAACGATTTTCGCAAAGTTTAACGGGTATGTAACAAAAATCTATTCGTACTATGAATTTGGCCTAATCTTTTTAGATAAATACTAGCTGTTTACCCGACGTTACCTAGGTATTTATTCATCTCAATTTTTTACTACACAGGAAAAGGAATGCATTCTACCTATAGTGTAAAATCTAAGTAATTTTATTTACAAGTATTTAAAAGTATATGTACAGTATACAAATGATAAAGTGAATTTGAAATTTTAACTCAAACTTGATTATAAACAACATTTTTAGTTTCCTATGTTCATCTCAGTTACTCCGAAAACTATTGATTCGACACTAATCTCGGTCATTTTGGAGATTTTATATTCACCTCTTCTACCCCCCTCGCCCCCCCCCCAGTGCTAATGGGGAGCCTGAACTTGTACTTAGACAGCATCGGGAGTGTCACTATTAATCTCAGCGATCCCAAAAACTATGGATTTGATACTACTCTCGGTCATTTTGGACATTTCATATTCACCCCTTCTTCCCCCCTCGCCCCCCAATGCTAATGGGGGCTGAACTTGCACTTAGACGGCATCGGGAGTGTCACTATTAATCTCAGCGACCCCGAAAACTATGGATTCGACACTAATATCAGTCGTTTTTGATTATTTTTACATGTGCCCTCTATCCCCTGCCCTTTAGGGGTGGTAGGGGTGTCTTACCCCCTCAGGTGTTTCCCGCGGGAGTGAGAGCATTTTATGTACAAGATTTCATGTCAATCGGATGGACCGTTCGGGAACGCATAAAGGACACACACACACAAAGAAACCTTCTCTTTTATATATATAGATAATATGGGATTATAACATGCCAATAGCGTAATTCCTTTAAACTTATGACAATATATGAAATATTAAGCATGGATTAAGGGAATTTTTTATCAATTTTATAATCAGGAATTAAGGAGTTTTTAACAATTTCATAAGTATGAATTAAGGGAAATTTATCAATTTATAAGCATGAAATAAAGTTTTTGCCGTATTTAAAAAAGACACAAAAAATATTAACGGACAAATAGATGACTTTCTTCCATTTAAAAATTCTAATTTTTGGCTTTAGGAATTAATATCATGCAGTTGACAAATTATTTTTTAAATTATACATATGAATAATAGTTCAATATTAGATAAGTCAGCGGAATAGAACCAAATTTATATTTTCTAATCATGTTACATTTATTCAAATAAATTTCAAGGAGAAAAAAATTTCAAGAGAAAAAATTATAAAGTATATATGTTAGGGAATTAATAGTAAGAGTAGGTAAATTAGGTCTAGTTAGATTAAAACCAAGTAAATTAATTGGAAACAATAATAAAGATACGCAATTAAGAAAAAATGCTAATAAAATTCAACAGATGGCGTTACTTGTCCGTGAATTGAAATAAGACAGTGCAAGAAGGAGAACGAAGATTGTCGGAGGGAATGACGTAGAAACTATTTTTAGGATTCTCGAGGAAGTTCAGGCGGGTTTTTCTTGAAAGTCAACAAAAGACTGTTCCAGAGAGTTCAATTTGCTGAGTCAGGGTTTTCTTGATGGATGTCCGAACAAAGAAATTAAGTTAGTTGGCGTGAAGAACTCTGGGGGAGAGCATGGATCTCATGATGGATTTTCGGGACGGAGTTGGTTTAAAGAAAATTAATATGTCGGAGTTCTGGCCAACGATAGTCTAATAAATTATATTAAAGAATATTTCGTCTTTATTCTCTTTCCACCGGACCACGACTGCACATTTGGATCACTGGGTTAACGCAGTTTAAGAAGCTTGTCCTATAAGTAGAAAAAAATTAAGAAAAGATGTTTTTACGTTAAAATATTGATTCGATTTTCAATAAATCGAGAAAATTTTATTCTGGGGAGAAAAAAATGGACGATTCTAGGGAGGATCCGTCATTTGTTTATATTTAGGAAGGAATGCATTCAACATATAGTAAATACCTCAGCAGTATCCTGTTTGTCGTTCCATCTCACGCATCTCAGAAGCTTAGGTAGAGAATTTGGCAGCTGCGTATAGCAGTCTCTCCGTAGAAACCACATAAGTTCTTTCTCCTGCTCGTGCAGCTGGTACAAGGTATCTTTTTCGCAGATCTGGCGTAGTTGTTCGAGATGAGATTTGCTGGCATGCTTCAGTAGTGAAAGGAAGAAAGACAGGCATGAGGGTACAAACTCAATGATGCAGTGAAAGCATTGAATCAGAGTCATTTTATATCTAGTGACAGTAGAGTGTTACAAAAGGGGTATACAGCTGTGAAGGAGTTCAGAGAATAACCAGGAGGACTCGCGAAAGCTGATTCACATTGTAGTAAACCACACTGAATTTCGGTCGAAAAATTTTGTTACCAAATGGCAACGCTGTTAAGGGAATTAAGGAGATTCCCTTCAAAAAGAATTCCCTTAAACAAATTTCCTTTCATTCTTCTTCTTCTGAAGGCAAAACCTTCCCTATAATTAGTCTTTAAAGAATTAAGAATGAAAAATGTTTAATTCTCAATACTAACTTTAATGCATTCTCTGTCACCCATAATTAGAGATTCTGTGTTTGCTGTGTAAAAGTTGTCAAGTCCAAAATCATAGTTTTGAGAAAAAAGGGATTGAAAACTAACATGTTTGCATTTTGTTTCACATATCCCAAATTTCACTGATGAATAAAAATATTTAGAAGTGGAATTGGACTTAACTTTCTGTACCCTGCAGTAGCTCTTGATTTTTCAAACATGCCGGTTTTTGATAACTAATTTTATCGCATTTTGGACTTAACACTCTTTACACAGCCAAAACAGGATTAATTTTCTTTGTTTCAAGTTTAAATGTCAATTAAGTCTAGAGTTATTGTTGCTTTCCCTTAAATAAGGTTTATTGACTATAAATAAAAAACATCCCTCTTTCTACCTACAGCTGGCATTTAATAATTTGAGATCCGATTTCAGAAAAAGAAGCTTATCGTTACCTGTTTCTATCCATATCAAGCGTTCCGAAGTTTTGCAAATATGAGGTTATTGAGGGCCGTTTTTGCAGCAATGAATTAAAGACAAACATCGGAGTTTTAAGACGACGCGCATCCAGAAAGTAAGAACAAATTACTCATAGATCCTGCGCAGGTCACGTCATTGTAACGACGCCGCCATCATTTGGTTCCTGAACATCTGGTGCTTCATTTGGTGTAAATTATATAGATCTATAAGGTTTTATCTCTTTGCTGTGTTAGTTTAAAGAGGACATTAATATCGAAAATCCCGCCGGCTGTGAGGCTCGATCAGTGATAAGATTTTTGAAAACAAAAATTGTTCGACCATAAATGATAAAGTATGACCATTAAGGCACGACCATGAATGCTGAATCCTACTATCAAACTCTTAAGAAGCTGCAAAGAGCAATTCGACGACGTGGGTTACTGTCTACTGGAGTTTGCCTCTTGCACGACAACACGCGGCCCACACAACGTCATCAATACACGTGCATTGCTTGAACAGTTTGGTTAGGAAATTTTCAAACAACACCGTACAGTCCCGACCTAGCTCCTTGCAATTACCATTTGTTTCTCCACCTGAAGAGATTTTTGGTGGGTCAGAGTCACAAAAGACTTTGTGAAGGAGTGATTGAATACTCGTATGTTGGCGGTGAGTTTAAGACGTAATTGGGTCTTCAGAAGAGGAGTTCCTCGGTTTTGGCGACTTTATCTCCTGTAGCAAGGTAAATGTTTCAAGGTACATGTGCTCAGTAATTAAAATTTAAAGTTAAGAATAATTTAATAACAGGTAGTAAATAATTGAGAGATTAATATTTAAATTAAATATTTAAAAAACTGAAAAATAAAGCAAATACAAAGTTAAAAATTAAATTTTCAAGGTAATAGGCTGTGAATTTCTTCGCGAAGGAATACAAAAGCTAATCTCACGATACGACAATTGCCTCAATAAATCTATGGTGCCCAGTGCCTTAAGTAAAAAAAGTGATTTTTAGATATTTGTTAGTATTAATTAAAAAAAATCTTTTGACTTGTATAATAGGCTTAAGTCTATCAATTTTGTATACAAAAATACATTTCTTTGTACAAAAGACTCAAGCCGAAATTATTGTTCTGCGATTGGTATAAAAGTCAATAACTTGGTATATTTAAATCACTGTTTTTGACTTAAGCCCTTTATACCGGGCACCATAGAAATATGGCGACTAGGTAGAAAAGTAGGGTAATATGCGTTTTAATATATGGCAATGAAAATCTTTCAGAAACTTTTTCCTAAATATATTTTACACCCAATCGGTTCTTTCTTTCTGGATGCGCATTGTACAGATAAACAGTAAATGCTACGACATCGATTAATTTTCTTCCAGAAAGAAAAAAAAATACTTTCCTATAATAAAGTAACTTGCTGGGACTGCCGAGGTCCTTAGAAACGACCTATCACGTACTTAATTGCTTGCATCTCAAGGAATGGCGTACCGCAGGATTACAGATTCACAGTTAAAGAAATAATCAACGGAACCGTACCGGAATTGCATTAAGCACACACAAGGAAAACGTGATTTCATTCCTCTAAAATGTTTTATCGCAAACACAAAAGGGAAAATTGCAACGAATGTTGTATAAATCCATCTAATGTTATACTAATTTCCTTAATGATTATGTTTATTTGAGACTGCTGTGTACTAACCCTATTGGATTCAATCATCTCTATGTTAACCTATCGAGAAAATGTGTCCATTGATTGCCGGCTTGGATTTAAAGATTTTTTTAAATTGTACTCCGTAACAGAGAAAGAAATTTTACACCTTGGGGCACTTTTCGTTTTTTAAAAAAATTGCAAATAATATTTTAAAATTTAAATTATTTGGGAAAAAATTCTGGTATAGTGTGTTTTAAACGCTCATCACTTCCTTTGGTGAATGAAATATATAAAATGAATCCTGTTGCAAAGTGCAGAAAAGTTCAAGCTAACTGAAAATGCCACTTTTATTGAATTATCAGTATTTTATGTAGCTGTAAATAGTAGACACATTTTCTCCATTGTTTAACATTGAGGCGAGCGAATCCAATACGTTTAGTACACAGCAGCCTTGACGTAAAATACAGGGTGGTCATAAAAAACTTTGCCGATATATGGACCCCTAGCGGACGTGCCTTCAACCGATCGAGATGAGATTTCAGATATAGTTATCCAGAGGTATGAGCTCGGGATTCTGTGAACGGCAACAAAGTGGCGCTCACGGTTAAGGTTATAGGTACAGAAACTCGAAATTTTCGAAAGGCAACGCCCACTTTTTCCCGTCGGAAAATGCTCAGTGCATGCGAAAACCCTAAATAGTGTTGGAACGGTACGTGTATCACAAAAACACGGACGCGTTTTGCATGCACAAAAAAAAAAAACAGCTTTGCGAACGGCCTACAGAAACACGATCAGGACTCACGGAGGAAATTTGCATATAACAGAGGCAAGACACCAATCACTGATGACAACACAGATCGGACAAAAGAAAACTTTTATTTGGATTACACATTTTCCACGTGGGTGCCATCATCGTGTTTTTGTTGGCCGTTTGCAGGGCTTTTTTTTTGTGCGTGCATAACGAGTCCGTTTTTTGTGATACACCTACCGTTCCAACGCTATTTAGGATTTTCGCATGCGCTAAGCATTTTTCCACGGGAAAAAGTGGGCGTTGCCATTCGAAAATTTCGAGTTTCTACACCTATAACTGCAACCGTGAGCGCCACTTTATTGCCGTTCACAGAATCCCGAACTCATACCTCTGAATAACTGTCTGAAATCTCATCTCGATCGGTTGAACGGCACGTCCGCTAGGGGTCCATATATCGGCAACGTTTTTTTTATGACCACCCTGTATACCGTCAATAAAGATACCCGTTTTTACTGGGTTTGATCCTCCCCATATTGGCGTGTTTTTGGCGACTTTCGCCCCCCCCCCCCCCGTACGTCAAATTCATTATATAAATTTCGTCCACGAAAAGAATCTACGAGCGGCTTAAACACGCTGTATCAGATCTCCCCCGAATAATTTAAATTAAAAAATATTATTTGCATTGTTTTAAACGAAAAATGCCACAAAGTGTAAAATACCTTTCTGTATTACGGAGTACAATTAAAAAAAAATCTTTCAATCCAAGTTGGTAATCCTTGGTTTTAGTTTTCGCCATAGGTTAACATTAAGGTGACCGAATCCAATAGAGTTAGTACATAACAGCCTTAAAACTATTAAAACTGTATAAGAATTTGGAAATATTAATTATTCTAACAATTGGAGAATGATAGTTTTTATAAATTAACCTATTCTCAGGCTCTTCTAATTACGTAGAAATTCCCCCAAATGACTCTGAACACTGTTTATCTCGGCACCCCAAAATATATAACCTCCCGTTCATATCTGATCATCAATTAAACACTTAAATATGTCATCGTCTGAAACCTAAAGAAATCTCTTTAAGTAGGCAAACGATAACCAAATTGTTTTTCTTTCTATAAGGAAAAAAAAATCTAAATTTTTCACTCATAAATCTTTATTAAGAATCACTCAAACTTCCTGAAACAAAGCATAATACTTCTCACTGTGTCAAGTGGTAACTTTTCAACTTTTTAAATGATTAAACTGAAATTCAGAGCCATCATTAACATATCCTCGGAAAAAGAAACGCTTCTTTAAAACAAAAGAACACACGATGACAACTGTACCGCCATTTATATTCATTTCGAAACAAAGATTACGCCATTAGTCACCCAAACGGTTAATCCAAGAAACGACTGTCACGCAATAACTGGTGTTTAATACGTCATTTCCTGCGATACTCCCCCAATTAAAACTCGGGAAGAAAAATGTATAAAGTTTAATTCATAATCAAAAATTGTTTTAAAATGTCGGCCATACCGTTCCTGCAGTGGCGGGCGAATTCCCGTTTTCTGAACCTTTATCGGCATATTCCAGGATCTAAAAAGACAAAAAAAAATAAGCAGGCACAGTTCAAAACAAAGCAATTAATGATGCAAATTAATGAGGCCTTTCGAAAAATACATTCGTCAAATTTTTAAAATAAACTTTTCCAGAGTAATGATTTGTCTCTCGAACGCTTTAATTTCCCACTGTTGGAAGACGATAAACATCTGCGCGATTTTTATTTGCTTTGAGTTTTAACTACCCGTAATTAACTGTTAAAGTTAAGTTTTTGTTTCCGTTTCTGCTCTCTTCCGGGCTTTATTAAAATGGCATCTTGAACGCGGTCCAGGTGAAATTCTTTTTGGCGAAAAGTGCTCGAATCTGCGGCGCTCTGTGATGGTCGAAACTTTTTTTTTACTTTTTAAAGCAAACAATAAGTAATTGTAACATTAAAAAAAACTTTAAAATTGTCCTTTCATTGTGTTTCCGGATAAGCCAAGAATGAATTATGGAAACAAATGTTGCTAATTAAAAAAAAGCAGAAAAGGTTTTAATCATTCATTTATTTATCATGCAATTAAGAGGTAGAGATTGAGTTTGTGATAAATGCATGGAACGTGTTACTGATTTGAAGTGTTTTCTTTTTCGGAATTTCTCGACACCCAGTGGCGGTTTTCGAAGTTTTAGGGCCTCTTTCCGATTCAGTTGAAGGTAATAAGAAAAGTATACCGTATTTTTCGGACCGTTAGACTCACGTCCAATTTATGGGAGGGTTTTTAGAAAATAATATTTTGGATTTTATTAGGTATATAAAATATTTTCAATTTCTTACTTAATAAACATAAAATACATAATATAAATAATAAATATACAGGGTGATTTTTTAAAACTGACTCTACTCAGAGTACCCCATCTGTAGCGCGATCTATCAGGCGGAATTCCACCAAAATTGATAGAGGGACTAAGGACGACAAAGAGTTTCCGTGAGAAAAAAAAATAGTTCCAATAGTCGCCGATAGGGGAAAATATGGCGCTGTTGTTGTCGGCACACCCGAGAATTTGCATAAAAGGGAAGTAAAACATCAAAATGGAAATTCACGACTATGTAGTCGACAGAAGCGCCAGTATTTCGGGCTGTAAAGATAAGCGATGAATACCGAAAAAGTTGTAAGCAGACAAATGAATAACAAAGAAATTTCACTGCAACACCGCTTTATGGAGAAAATTCACTTCTCCCTCCTTCAATGTGACCACATTCCTGGTGGACGACACATTGCATCTTGAACATTACGATCTCAACGGCCGAGCGTAACATGTCACCAGGAATGTTCACCAAAGCCAGGGATATGTTGTCCATTAGGGCAACCAAGTTCGAGACTCCACGAAGATACACCTTAGACTTTAAATAACCCCACAGAAAAATGTCACATGGGTTAGGTCCGGGGAGCAGGGTGGCCCTGCAAGTGGAAAAATGCGACTGATGACCCTTTTCTGATGTAAAGCAACGGCGCAACAGATTCCGAACTTTATAGACCAAAATACTGGCACTGCTGCCGACTACGTAGCAATGAATTTTCATTTTGATGTTTTACTTGCCTTTTATGCAAATTCTCGGGTGCTCCGACAACAATAGCGCCATATCTTCCTCTATCGGTGTCTTTTGGAACTAATTTTTTATTTTCCCGGAAACTCTTTCCCATGTCGTCCTTAGTCCCTCTATCAATTTTCGCGGAATTCCGGCTGATACATCGCACTACAGATGGTTCTGAGTAGTGTCAGTTTAAAAAAAATCACCCTGTATGTAATAAAATATTCATACTATTTTAATGTTACCTTCGCACCCCAATTTTAAGTCGATTTTTTTATGTAAAAAAGTGCGTCATGATCCGAAAAATACCAATTTTTATTATCTATGTGATAACCCATTAATCACGTGCGCTTACCGTTTACATGAAATCATTTGTTGCTGAAGTGTTATCCTACTGTATTTTTGTTTTACGCTAAAACAATATAAATATGGCTTTAGAAGTCGAAACAAACCGCATAGTTTTATAAAATAAATTTATTTACACAATGGAAAAAATAAGATTACACTTTTAACATAGGATTACGTTCCTCCATAACGGTCCTCCGGAAAGCACAATTTCAGACGCTAAAACCGTTCGTCTTCGCGAGTTATAATTTTGGCAGCGTTCCAAACCCAGTCTGTATCGCTTGGGCAAGCAGCAAACAGTTAAGCACAAAAGTACCAAAATGCGACAAAATTTTGACATTATATATATATATATATATATATATAGATACACACACATATATATATATATATATATAGATACACATATATATATATATATATATATATATATATATATATATATATATATATATATATATATAGATACACACACACACACATATATATATATATATATATATATATATATATATATATATATATATATATAGATACACATATATATAGATACACATATACATATATATATATATATATATATATATAGATACACATATATATAGATACACATATACATATATATATATATATATATATATATATATATATATATATATATATATATATATATATAGATAGATACACATATATATATAGATACACATATACATATATATATATATATATATATATATATATATATATATATATATAGATAGATAGATACATATATACATCATGCATAGAAAAGTGGTAAGCAACGATAAGTAATCCTACGTTAACAACCCGCGGTAGTTTCGCTAGAAGAGACTACCTGAAATTTTTTTTTTATATAAAGGAGAAATTAGTGAATAATTAACTACAGTACTATGAATACCCTTAACCTGCAAAAATTTTTCTTTAATGTATTTAGTATTATAACATTTTAAGTTTTAACGAACAAAAAGTTTACACAAAAGTCGATATTAATGAACATATTCTTCAGATCTACTTGTTTAACTAGTAGTTGTGATAAAGTAGCTATAAACAGCAAAGTCAAAATTTTTTTTTGGTTCATGAACATTTAAGACAAGTTAAGAAAATCACAGGGAAAAATTTTTTTTCACGAGACTGCCACCCTAGGATTTGATCTAGTTGGCCTACTCCTAAATCGGCCACAGATTCACACCTGACACGGGTCTCAAAATAAATGTAAGGCTTTAGAACTTGTACAATAGTGGAATAAATCAGTGGTGTTCAAACTGTGTTTCGCAACCCACAAACAGGTAGCAAAAAAATTGGAGGATACTCTAAAGTAAATTTATATCATATTAAATTAAAAAAGAGACGTGCTTTAAATTTTCTGTAATTACACATTTTTAATATTTATGTATTTATATGTTAAAAATATGATATGGTATTGTTAAATAAGGTATCAAACAGTTTTACAGTAAAATAATCAGAAAAAGGCTATACTTCCATTACTTCCATTTCCTTCTACCTATCTGTGTGAGACTGAGTTTTCAAAATTATGAGTTCTAAGCACTGAGCAATGATCAGGATTTAAGTAAATTTATATCATATTAAATTAAAAAAACATGCTTTAAATTTTCTATAATTGCACATTTTTAATATTTATATTTATATTTTTATATGTTAAAAATATGATATGGTATTGCTAAATAAGTTGTCAAACAGTTTTAAGGTAAAACCATCAGAAAAAGGCTATACTTCCATTACTTCCATTTCCTTCTACCTTTCTGTGTGAGACTGAGTTTTCAAAATTTTGAGTTGTAAGCACTGAACAATGATCAAGATTTAAGTAAATTTATATCATATTGAATAAAAAAACATTCTTTAAATTTTCTATAATTACACATTTTTAATATTTATATTTTTATATGTTAGAAAAATGATATGGTATTGTTAAATAAGTTGTCAAACAGTTTTACTGTAAAACCACCAGAAAAAGGCTATACTCCTATTAGTACTTCCATTTCCTTCTAAAAATTTTTGTGAGACTGGGTTTTCAAAATTATGAGTTGTAAGCCCCGAATAACGATCAAGATTTAAGTAAATTTATATTATATTAAATTAAAAAATATGCTTTAAATTTTCCATAATCACACAATTTTAATATTTATATTTTTATATGTTAAAAATATGACATGGTATAGTTAAATATGGTGTCAAACAGTTTTACAGTAAAATCACCAGAAAAAGGCTATACTTCCATTTCCTTCTACCTATCTGTGTGAGACTGAGTTTTCAAAATTTTGAGTTGTAAGCAACGAACAACGATCAAGATTTAAGTAAATGTATATCATATTAAATTAATAAACATTCTTTAAATTTTCTATAATTACACATTTTTAATATTTATATTTTTATGTGTTAAAAATATGATATGGTATTGTTAAATAAGGTGTCAAACAGTTTTACAGTAAAACCATTAGAAAAAGGATATACTTCCATTACTTCCATTTCCTTCTACCTTTCTGTGTGAGACTCAGTTTTCAAAATTATGAGTTGTAAGCACCGAACAATGATCAAGATTTAACTCGGAAGATGTTAATACGCGAGAGTACTCTCGCCTTTTCCCCCAAATGCTGAGCAAATATTATCTGAGGTACAAGCTCACTCTTTTCATTAATTATTTTGAATTTTAGTTTTATATAAATAGATAAAATTTAAAATTTTCAATATTTTAATATGTTGCTTATAATTTTGAAATTCTGCTCTTTTATAATTTCATTTTTTGTTAATTTTTACGTAATTGAAGTGCGTATTAATATTTAAAAATCAAGTTTTAGTTGCATGAGATTTGCCATAAACGATTGCAGAAGGTAAGCAAGATATATTTTTATTGTTATTATGCAAAGTATAAATATATACCCAAATCCTACAGTTATTGATTTTTAAAATACTTTGTCAAAATTGGTTTATTTATCTTTTCTATTTTTTGTTAACAATTTCCTAATTTTTTTTTAAAAATGTGCTAGTACCAAAAAAATGTTCACTGGGGGAGTCGAATGATTTTTTATTTAAAAGAAAGTAGGTAGGAGTCGAAAAAGTTTGTGCACCATTGGTATAAATGAACCCTTATCAGAATTGATAAGTTTCTTTGTCATAAAATAAAAATCGTTCCTTCCACTTCATTTTTTATTGAACTAATAGCTTACGACTAGATTAGTAGAAATAAATCGAATCAAATTAACAATAACTTTTTTTAAATAAAAACTGGAAATCATTAGGAAATTTCACATGTAAATTTATAAACCTTTTTAGATGCATGTTCTTATATCCAAAATATTGTCTTATAAAGGACGCAGATCTCAAAAATATTGTTCGACAATTTTGAACGAAAAGATTTTGAAATATCGATTATTTTATTTATGTTTATGTTATTTTGCGAAAACGACAGTTATGTGGTAGACGTATCTGAAAAAAAATTATTCAGCAATTTCTAAAAAATAAAATTTGAAATTCTTCATTTAAAATGTGAGAGAAAAGAACTGATTTTCGATAGAAGAAAATGAAGATAAACTTTATTCTACCTTATTGATTTAAAATAAGCTCTTTTCGACTGGAGTAATTTTTAATTTACCAGCAAAATGTTTAAAAAATCCAAAAAGGGTCTATTATTAGTTTATATTTTGAAGGGACTGTGGGCAACGCAGCTGCGTCCAAATATATCATCAATAATTATACTACAGCATAATGGTCATGATCGTTATATCACTTTTATCATGATAAATTATTGTGATCAGTATTATCATGATAAAATATTGTGATCAGTATCACGATGATACAATATTGTGATCAGTATCATGATGATACAATATTATGATGAGTATCATGATGATAAAATATTGTGATCGGTATTATTATGATAAAATATTGTGATCAGTATAACGATGATAAAATATTGTGATCAGTATCATGATGATAAAATATTGTGATCAGTATCATGATGATTAAATTGTGTGATCAGTATCAAGACACAATACTATGATCAGTATTATTAAGCTACAATATTGTGATCAGTGTTATCAAAATATTTACAATATTGTGACCCAATATCACTTCAAAATAACAAAATAAATTCTTTTAAAAATGTAACGATATATGCATGACGGAAACAATTCTTTTTCTTGGTATCTGAGTGATGGTTTATGTTTCTTTGCCTAAAAAATTCAATATGTCAGGTCCAGAGTTTGACATGTGTTGATTCTCAAGCCCTTTCCTTCCACCTTCACTGGGTTTTTTTCCTTTTCCAGTTTTTGAAAAGTCTAACAAAGAGGAGAAAGTCCCGATTCTGCTGGAAAATTTTGGATGAATATTTCACACACTAAAATGAAACTGCGGTGTCGGTAAAAAGTTGGAGATGTAACGTTACCATTAAGCTAAATAAAAGCCAAACATTCTCATAACTTTGATGTGCGGAAATTGCCCTTGGTTAGAGCTAATGAGAGCTGTCTTAAAAAAGAAAATTTTCCAATTTATAGCAATGGTTTCTATCCTCAGAAGTTATGTTCTTGTCGTTTTAATACTTAATTAAAATGTTTTGTATGGGAATTTCATATACAATATCATTCAATAAATAATGGAAGACTGTCTGTGCAAAATGGTGCAAGTGCCAAAATATTTTTTCGTTATCTTCTTTTAGAGAAATTGTTATATGTACTCATGCCAATACACTGGTAAGAAGTTCAAGTGCCAATATTCGATGTGTCAGTTCCTATAATAGTTAATACAACGAATTTTCGCAATAAATTATATAAAATATAGTAGTTTTTTTTCCCATTTTTTGGAAAATTGATTTTTGGCACTTGTATCATTTTCGACGGACAATATTCAATTATATCTAGTGGATATACAGCTATATACTTAAGGATATTTACTTTAATAACGTTTAGATTGTTTGGTTTTTTATGCGTTGATGTTTGATTTTCTTCACGAAAGAATTCTGTCACGTAAAATATTTTAATGTAAAATTTCCATTTTTAAAATAAAGGAACTTTAAGATGGTATTTCAGATCTTCAGTCTTGTTTAGCTATGGCGAAGTTTTCTCTTAGCATTTTTCCACTGAAAGACTAGGAAATGCACATTTTTAAATTCTGTTTCCTGTCGTTGAAATTTGTTCTTTAAATGAAAAGCGTGTTTTTTTCAAAATTCTTATTTAATGTCACCGATTTTTATCAAAAAAGCGATTTCAATTTCTAACGATAGGCTATGGTAATTCAATACCCTCTAAAAAAGCAAATACGTAAAAATTAAAATTTTAAAATGTCTTACTCTTTACTTAAACGTCTACATTATATATATATATATATATATATATATATATATATATATATATATATATATAAGATAATTCAAAGATATGCATAACATTGGGTTAGAGGATCTGAAAATTTAAAGAGAATTTAAAGATATACATTTGCAAACTTGTGATATGAAAAATACGGAGAGAAAATTTTCCATGGCTCAACATTGGGTTAAAGGATCTGATAATTCAAAGAGAAGTCAAAGATATGCATAACATTGGGTTAGAGGATCTGAGAATTTAAAGAGAATTTAAAGATATGCATTTGCAATCTTGTGATATGAAAAATACGGAGAGAAAATTTTCCTTGGCTCAACATTGGGTTAAAGGATCTGATAAGTCAAAGATATGCATTTGCAAACCTGTGATATGAAAAATACGGAGAGAAAAATTCTCCATGGCTTAACATAGGGTTAGAGGATCTGATAATTCAAAGAGAAGTCAAAGATATGAATTTGCAAACCTGTGATATGAAAAATAAGGAGAGAAAAATTCTCCATGGCTTAACATTGGGTTAGAGGAACTGAGACGAGAACTACGCACAACCATGAAGTTACTAATGTTATAAAGGGTATAGTTGGTGCGTAACTTTTATCTTAAGATATATGGTTGAGGAAAGCTACATACGCAATAATAAATTTTATAATGTTTGTTTGAATTTATGTTTTCAGAGGAACTTAAAAAAATGTATATTATTTTATCACTTTTCTCCACTTTTCGTTTTATGGACTTAACCGATTTGGCAACTGAGCGGCTCAATTGATGCTTCTGTTTTCGGATAATTATAATCTCGTTGTATTGATTATATGCCACGAGCATCTAATATGTATTAATGAATCTATCAAAACGAATCAAAGTATCCATACAAATAAACAATAAAAATGCAAATCGATAGATATTTATGAATCTATCGATTAGATTCATAATTACGCTGAGAGGAAAAACTTGAAATATTAATTTAACAGAAACCTCAGTAAAAAGGGAAATACTACTTTGTAGTTGGGGCCGGGAAGAGTGTTAAGAATAAAGGTAATGAATTACAGGCAGTCTGATGTTGTCAGCTTAATACGTTAGTGTGTATATGTATATATATATATATATATATATATATATATATATATATATATATATATATATATATATATATATATATATATATATATATATATATATGGGGATTGTATTATCCCAGGGCTCCGGCTATGAGCAGTATGCCGCCGCGTACGTTATGCGATGACAGCGCTTCCAGAATTCCTAGAGATGAACTGGGAGAAAATGTTTGAGGGGAGAGGTTCTCGTGCGCTAGTGTCAAAGGACGGTGCTCCTAAGCGAGAACGGAGAAAGAGACCCCGGAGACTGGGCCTAGCTGGTAGCTACGGGCCGCAGGGAAGCGATATTGAGCTCCCGTGCTGTAGAAGTCTCAGTGACTTCAGGAAGACCAAGTTGATTGAGTGCTTGGCAAATCTAGTTGAGGGAGTCTGAGTGACTTCAGAAGTCCAAGTGTTAGAGTTCTTGGCAATACTGTTAGTACTGAAAGGTCAACTATCATATATTATATGTTATGAGTGTGAATTATGGTGTCAAGTAAATAAATGTCTATTGTTATTGTTAGTGAGAGACTATTCATGAGTCATCCTGAGTATTGTATTAAATGTTGGGTGCTAGATTGGTTATAGCAGACGACTAGTTTAGCCCAATCTAAAGGAGACATCCCACCCACACACACACACACACACACACACATATATATATATATATATATTCATATTCATTCGGTAGTGGGAGGGGGGGGTACTTGTTTGGGGGCGTTTATCGTGGTATAGTCTGGGATCTTTGAATATTTTTCCTGGTAAATTGAACGGCGACGCCTACACGAACATTTTGGACAATCAGGTTCTTCCTACGCTCTGGCAATTTTATGGAATGGACGAATGTTACTTCCAGGACGACAACGCTCCATGTCATGTTGCAGCCTCTGTCAAGCGGTGGTATCAAGATATGGATGTAAAACGTCTTCCCTGGCCTGCTATAGTCCCAACCTAAACCCTATACAGGGTGGCTAATAAATACTGTAACACTCCAAAAAATAAGAGTTAATTTTAATCGTTTGGAAAAACAATTTATCTATCTATTTGTGTGATTGGCAACTTTTTGTAAACGCATACAATTTTTGTTTAAAGTAAAACATGTAGAATATTTTTAAAGATGGAAGCCAAAAGGTTAATGGTAAAACAGCTTTTTGATCGCGGATTTTCTGCAGGTAAAATATTTAAGCAATTAAAATGCCTTGGTTTTAATAGGACGTTTATATATAGGACTATAAATCGATTATTCGATACCAATAGATGTAAAGATCGACCAAGGTCCGGTCGTCCCAGCACTGTTCGTACAAAAGAACGTATCAAAAGAATTCGTGAAAAGATACGAAGAAATCCACAACGTTCTGCAAATAAAATGGCTGCAGAAGAGAACATCAGTCGCAGAACTATGCAACTTATCATAAATGAAGACCTGGGTTTTCGCCCTTATCGCAAAAGAAAAGTTCAAGGTTTGACTACTGCACAAATAGTAAAAAGGTTACAAAGATGTAAGAAATTGCTGAACCGGCACGGTAGCAAAAGTGTTAAAAAAATAATTTTCTCTTATGAGAAGCTATTTTGTACAGAACAAAGTTATAATGCTAAAAATGATGTTGTATATTCAGCAACCTTCGAGGATATACCTGAAAATCTTTGAACTGTTAAACGCTTTCAGAACAACAATTCTGTTATGGTTTGGGCTGCAGTATCACACAATGGAAAACTGCCTCTGAAATTCATCGATAAAGGGGTAAAAATCAATGCTGAATATTACAAACAGGAAGTATTGGCTACACGTTTATTACCACATGCTAACAGATTGTATCCCAAAAAGAATTGGATATTTCAGCAAGATTCTGCACCGTCCCACCGATCCAAAACAACACAGGAATGGCTCCATGCCAATTTCCCGAAGTTTATCAAGCAAGAAGATTGGCCACCTTCTTCACCAGATCTAAATCCTTTAGACTATTGCATTTGGGGGATTTTAGAGTCTAAAGTAAATGCTAAGCAGCACAGAAGTTTGGACTCCCTCAAAGCTTCCATACGGAGTGAATGGTACAAATTACCTCATAAAATGATTCGTGCCGCAATAGGACAGTGGCGTAAGAGATTATCTTTAGTAATCGATAAAGATGGCGGTCGATTCGAGTAAAATTATTTCATGGTAAACTTTCATGTGTAATGTTCATAATATTGTTGTATTTTTCATTTTCTATTTCATCTGTGTGTAAATAAATGATTCGATATTTGTCACAGTATTTATTAGCCACCCTGTAGAACAGGGGTTCTTAAACTTATTTAGTTCGAGGACCCACTCTTGAACATTTTTTTATGCGGACCCCATCCCAACCCTAGGCATTTTAAGTAGTTTTTGAGACATAATTTCTGGCTTAATAATCTCATAGGCACTACGTTATAATAAATATTGGTAAAAATGTATCGCTGGTTATTTTAATAAATGGTCTTGCGCATTTATAGATATGAACGTTTTTATTAGGACATAGAATAAAAAACATAAAATGAATAAAAACAGTAGTAAAAATAATTTTAAAAGCTACAAATCATAATACATTGAACTCGTACAAACGTTTCTTGGTCAAATATTGGTCGAAATAGATCTATCTTATTATAATATGTTTGCTGTAAATAATTTTTACTTCAGGAGATGGGTGCAGTGGTTCTCTTGAAACCAGAACCACAATGTCAGGCTCTATGTGGGAAAGTTTTATTCCGATGTCCGCTTCTACATTGAAATTGTTTCTATACTTTGATTTCATATATAAATAACAGTACCGAAAAAGCCCGTTACATAAATATTTTGTGCAGAACGGAATCAAACGTTGGAGTGCTTCATTTGCAAGTGCAGGGTAATCAGATCTGAGAAGTAACCAAAAGTTTGCGAGCTCAGTTTTGTTAAATTGTAGTTTCAAAGACGTATCACATGATAATTCCACGAGAATATCTTGTTCACGTATAGATTGTTAATGTCAAAATTGTTTCGAGGACCCCCGGTAACGGCTACGCGGACCACAGTTTAAGAACCTATGCTATAGAACATTTGTGGGACGAGTTAGAGCGACGCTTATGGACCAGGGAATCACGTCCGAAATCTACAAGTGAGCTGGCGACATTCTTGCAGCAGGAATGGACACAAATACCCATATCTATGTATCAAAACCTTGTTGAAAGTATTCTCAGAAGGGTTGCTAGTGTAATTGCAGCATGTGGGGAACTATCCCCCTATTAAAGCATGCATTATTTCCCTTATACCATCACATCTCGCTGTCCGGTTCATTACTGTAGGGTAATATATATATATATATATATATATATATATATATATATATATATATATATATATATATATATATATATATTCTTAACGAACCTGAAATTGAAACTAACATACATGAAATCCAAATTAAAGAAGCATATATTATGTTAAGGTACCTCTGACAACGAAGGAAAGACTACTGGTACAGTCGGGTGGTATTTTCCAAAAGACACTATTACGCTGTGTTGGTCTACCTCCGGATTATTGCAAAGGCAACCAAGAGGCCTGAACATCATGGAAGAATATTCTTCCGAATCTCGGTTGTACATCCACGTGTTCAGAGTAGTTTGGCTGGACTTTAGAACTCCTTTGTAGTCGAATACAGGTGTATTGACCCATGAAAGAGGGCAGGCATAACCATCCTGAAATTTTTTAAAAAAATAAGCATGATTTTTTAAAAATATACAGTTCTTGTTGTATTAATTGAATTGAACAGCAGAATAATCCAAATGGAAATTTTACTTTCATCCATCTATGCATATTTTCTGCTCAAAAACTTTCAATAATATCTCTCAGTTTTGCTTCAATTTTTATACAGTAAAACCTCGTTTATCCGGTCCTCGTTGATCCAGATCAACGGATAATCCGGATCAGATTTATACACATTTTTATTCAATGTTTACATTAGATAATAATTTTTAACTATGATAGCAAGAACTTAACTATAAGTACGCCAAATATTCGCTTTTCAGTTTGATTCAATGTACAGTTCCTTCGTAGATTGTACAATAAATTATGGCAATAAAATGTTTTATGTTGAGTTTAAGAGATCTTTACTAGACTTACCAATTATTTGTTAAGAAATGATGCGAAAAGTTATTTTTATATTTATTAATGTCTTGCAAACAATACTGTGTAATTTTGTTACAAAACATAGTTTTTTATTGTAATAAACGGTAAGTCTGCTTAGTTAAGGATTTTATTTGGCTTATTACCCATATTACCCAGATTTTTGATTGTCCGGATTACCTATGGTCCCAGTGAGTCCTGATAAATTAGGTTTTAAGGTAATTATAAGACATATCGTTAAGATTCTAGAGTTAAAAGCAATTTCAGAGAACTTCATATAAATTATCACGCTAGAAAGTTTGTAGGGTCTTAGTTGATGAAAGAAAAGTTAACGAGAAAAACTGCTCAGCAGTTTTTCAAAAGCTCTTATCACGAGCTCTTTATGGAGAGTTATGTCCTTCGCTTTAAAGAAAAAAAGCTCTGTGCCTGAGGGGGGGGGGGGAGCAATCTTCTCAAAAATTTCTGCTCTATTCCATTATAAGAAACTGCTAATGAGTTTAGAATTTTGAGACATTCTATTGATGGATACTGCGAGTTCTTTTACTGTATGGAGGTGCTGTTTACCTTTAATCTAAGAAATTACGAAAATATCTAAAATAACATCTGGGAATGAGCACTCATACTGATGCAATCTCTATTTAGAATAAATTTCCCGAAATATACATTTGTGTGAGATTCAAAGAGAAAGGTTACTTGTAAGATTAGTCTTGATATCATGTGTTTTTCTATACAAGCAAAAATACTACAATACTGAAAATACTCTCGCCTCTTAATCCTTTATTTCTCTTGACAAACATAAGAGTATTCAAATTGTATGGAAAATACAGGGTGTCTGAAAAAACCTTGACACATTTTGAAAATTTATAAAAAAAAAAGTAAACAAGGTAGGAACTGGAAATTCACAGATGTGTTACCGCGTATATTAGAGTTTTTCTGTGTCAAAAAAGGTAAAAAAGCGGGAGCTAGTTGTTCCGTGAAAGCGAAAGTTGTAAAATGGCTTAAGTTGTAAATGACTATTTTGCTGTCGCACAGATTTCTTATTTACATCCCAAAATCATTTGTCAACAAGACGGTGCGCCGCCTCATTGGGGTATGATTGCAAGAGACTTTTTGAATGCGGAATTTCCAAACAGGTGGATTGGACAAGATGGGCCCATCCAATGGCCGCCTCGATCTCCAGACATTACACCTCCTGACTTTTTTCTTTGAGGATTTATCAAAGACAAAGTTTATTCAACAAAAGTAGACAGTCTTAAAGAACTAAAAAAAACCGCATAATTGCTGCAATTTCATGTGGTACGGAATTCAGTTTGGAATGCTCATGGGCTGCTGAAATGGATTGTCAACTGGATATTCTCCGTGCCACAAAAGGAGCACATATTGAAATTTATTGACTATGCTTAATAAAACTCAGCAGTACATAAGGTAACATAAGGTACATAAGGTAACATGTACCTTATGTTACCTTAAGGTAATACATAAGGTAACACGTATGTGAATTTCTAGTTTCTACCATGAGTACTTTTTTAATATAAATTTTTAAAATGCATCAAGGTTTTTTGAGACACCCTGTACATTTAGTAAATGTAGGAAATTTAGTAGATGTAGTCGAAAATCGATCTAACGTTTCGCATAAATTATTTACTGCAGAGTCTACACAAAGCAGCTAGATGTTTTATAAAACAGCAGTTCCCCCGGTGTTAACCTGCATGGTGTCAGAGATTGATATAGGATTTTGCATGTTTAATTTACCTATTAAAAACTGCAGTATTTTAATGAATATGTTATCACAAATGCCACCACGGACCTATTAAAATTAAATAGGAAAAGAGAGGAATTTGCGAAAGAATTTTTTTTTTGTTACTCTTCAGAGCCGAGCCGATCCATCGTAACACCCGAGGCAAGTTTTAAAAACGGCGCTTTTTGAAACTTTTAGAGAGACTCTAATGAAAGTATCTCCATTAGAAACTGTCTACTTTTAGAGTAACAATCATTTTTGGAAAAAAATATGTACCAATTAACAAGTTTTATTTCTATGAAAAAACATGAAAATTTAAAAAATGACAGAACTTAAAAAAAAGACAGAAAAAGTAAATAAATTTGAGTATAATTTGTCACGTAATAAAAATAACTACTAAATCATTTTTCGAGCCTTTTATTCCAGGAAATTGCTCTATTTCATCTCTGTAATTAATTGTTTTAGATACAGTCTTTCTATAGAAACTAATGTTATATCTTTTTGTCGCTCCTGGGTTGTTGTTTGTAGATAATTTTCTAAAGTTGGGGGGGAGGGGCACCCCCCCCCCCAACTTAACTTGAAATAAATTAAAACGTTAATAGAAGTTCAGTTAAAATCGGAAAATTGTAGAAAACTTTTAAGAAAGTTGGTTTTTATCCGCTTTTCAAACTGTGAAACTGAAGATTCCAATTATATCTTTAGCTGTAACATAGTTTTTGAAAATGATATGATTCATAACAAAAATTCGAAGCTATTTTTTTTTTTCATTTATTTATATTATATTTTTCTTATTGTATAACTTTTGAATACTACTGAAACATTAATTCTATTGTTATTCAATTTTTAAAAAATCACAATATTTCATATTTTAAGGACCGTGTGGCAGTCAAGTACTGAGGAGATCCCTAACTGAATTCAATTTGTGTCCCCCCCCAAAAAAAAAAAAAAAAAATTAGGAGCACGCTACGTCTATGCCAGGTAGTGTTAGTAAGATTTCTTTAGAGCTTCAAAACGTTTGTAAACAGGCATTCGAAATTTATATCTCATGATCTTAAATACAGCAGTTCATCAAAAATAGGCTAAGTATTCGCTTACAATTGTGCAATTTTACGAATTGCGTCATACTACAGATTAGACAATTAATATTTTTCGCTATCCGTTAAGAATTTCGCATTTTTATTGTTTCTCATTTTGGCACCTCCTTCGATTCGGAGCCTGAGGCGGTCGCCTCGCCGCCTCAGCTACGGGACCGTCTCTGTCTGAGAATGTGGACGGAAACTTTAGTTTCTAAACTGCTATTGAAGTTTGTTGAGGTTTTATTTAATGCTGGGGTCTCTCTCTCTGTGTTTTATGAGTCATCAAAATTATTGGAAGAACTTTTCAATAGAAATTATAATCAGTAGGGATACGTAATTTTCATATTTACGAAATAGATGCGAATAAATGCGAAATTTGCCGATATGAGCGAATAAAGGCGAAAATTATTTTTTTGCTACTTTTCGGGGAAAACTCGGTGATAAACGGCTTTTTTAAGCGAAATTAGGTAATAATACAGAGGCTGTTCGCACATTTTTTAGACGATTTTGGTAAGCGGTAATAAAAAATCGTTTACTGCAAAAGAAATAATTGCAATTGTACTACGTTTTTAAAAGTCAAAATTATCGTCTACGGCTTGAAAGTTTTGTTTTTATTCAAAATGGCGTTTTTAACAAAGCAGTGGTTCGAAGGCTACATTTATGCTCTTTCCGAAGAGAAATATGCATACTCCGTTATCCAAAAACGATGTGAGAGTCATGGTTTTGTGATATCTAAAGCGTCGATAGGTAATATCGTCAACAAGAAAGGAAAAAAACGTCAAATTGGAGCCTCAAGTGGGACAAAAATTCCAAACAAGTATCCAAGGAAAAATCCAAGGACATCTTCGACTATTGCAAAGGTACGTTGTTTAATGTTAAAAGAAAATCCCCCTAGTCAAAGGACAGTTGCAAAATCATTAAAATGCTCGGTGTCCACTGTAAACAAAATGATAAACATTGATTTAAATCTTAAGAAAGCGAAAAAACGCAATGTGCATCGTTTTCTTCCAAATCATATCGCTGAACGCAGGACACGCTGCAGAATTCTATATGAGAAACACTTATCCAAAGAAAAATGGAAAACAATTGTCACAATAGATGAATCATGGGTGTATTTAAATGATTGCAACAATAAAAGAGCCATTTATTATCATAAAAGGGGAGAAAAAATTTAAGTACATGGTTCAAAGAATCGAAAGAAAGTTTTTCTGAGGGATTCATGATTGTTGCTGGTTTTTCTTATAATGGCAAGTTAAAAATAAAGAGAGTGGAAAAAAATGTCAAGATTAACTCCAAATACTATCAGGAACATATTTTATCGCCAATTTTTCTGAATGAAATACCATAGCTTTACCCACAGTGCCATCAATCTGTGAGACTCCATCAGGACAAAGCTAGCAGTCACACATCAAAATCCACTGTAAATTTCCTAAAAGAAATGGAACAAAAAACTGGTATCAAGGCCCATACCCTTCACTGATATCCATACTAAATCTCCCGATGTATCACCTATGGATTTTTGTGCTTTCGGACTTTTAAAATCTGCATTATCCAAACGTCGTCCCAAAACCCTTACAGGACTCTGGAAAGCTGTTCAGGAGGAATGGGATAGAATACCTCTTCGGACACTTCAAAAGGCATTTCAAAACACAAGAATTTTATGTAATTTAGTTTTGTGAATACAATATACATAGTCTAAAAAATGTGTGAACAGCCTCTGTAGTAATAATTTATCAACATAACTGCTTTTCTAAGACCATCCACGGTCTTTAACTGAGAAATCTCACTCTCCTTCGAATTTTCTCCGAATTTCACCCACATAGATTTCCGCACCGGAGTCGAACCTAATGATCTAAGTGTAAAAATCAACCATCGAGTTTTGTTGAACAATTTAGTAGATTTAAGAACGTCTCTTGAGCGCTAATGTCAAGGGTATTTCAATTACTTACAGTAGTAAACCAAGATACTCCTGTTGATGTTATACTGATTTTAATTGAAACTAAATGCTGCTACCTTAATTTTGCAAAGACAGCTATACAAAGCCTTGGTAGTCCCGTTAACAGAGTAGAAGCCGATATATTTTAGTATGCTCAACATAGTAATTATTGACAGAAGGCCAAAAACTTATAGAACATACTGTGGAGACTACTACAGTATTAGCTTTTAACTAACAATTTTTGATACTTACGTATCCAAGTAAGAAAATTGTAATTTTTTTTAACAAATACAAAAATTTTGAATTTATATTTCATTTTTGCGAATAAATGCGAAATTTTATGTATTTATTTTTTTGTTGAAAAATTTCGATATTTTTTTATGTGAAATTTACGTATCCCTAATAATCAGTAATCCAGGTCATTTACCTGTACTAGGTAGATGAATTTATGATCACGTGAACTGACAATAGATATTACTGGCAAGTCATTGGAAATGTTTTTACATATGTTTATTCTTATCTCTTCTTATATGTTTATTCTATCTTATTCCTTTTACAAATTTCTTTCCCCCAAGGAAATTATATGGGTTTAAAACACAGTATAACCCCATCCCCCCCCCGAATAATTAAAAAAAAAAGAAATTGTGTTTCTTTTAAAGAATGAAAAAGATACCCGGGTAAGAAATTTCTTTCTCTATTACTGAGTACTATTTTTCTTTTAAATTTTCAATCCAAGTCGGCAATTACGGGGAAAAAAATTCTTTGTGGGTTAACACTGTGCTAAGTGAATGCAATATGGATTTTGGCCTTAACTGGAATTGGGCACAAAGCCACTGAATTTATAGCAACGCCTAGGCTAAAATGGGTTGAGCCGTTTCTCTTTCAACTCAGCGAAATGAATTCCTCCCGATTTCGGCAATTTTCCTCGCGTGATCTTAGGTTGGGGGTGGACTCGCAAAGTTTGGGCGTGGAAGTGTATACCGGTGAGCCATTCTCTCTCTGTACCTACACCGTGCTTCCGGAACCTCCCGTTTTTCTGGGTGGGACTGTATTCGTAGATGCAGAGGCACAGTTTGGCCGCGCGGGGGATGTTGCAGACTTTGATGTCGAACTGCAGAGTCTCCTTCCAGTCGCATTTGTCGTTCTCCACGGGTTTGTCGGACGTGTTGACGGGGTTGCAGAGTCTTTCGTCGCTGTAGAAGATGCCGCACTTCACAGCTATCTGCAGAAGATAAGAGAATCCTGGCTTTTAGTCCACTGCATAGAAATATTACAGAGACGTCTTGTCTATTTCACTAACGGCAGAAAAGTCTTCAGCTAGCGATATTTTATGTATAGGAATGTAATCAAAATATTTTATAAGCATTATAATTATAAAACTGCTATGATACATTTTAAATGAAAGAAATATAATTATATGTTTAAAATTCTAAAAAAGCATAAAATAACGTGATTCATAGCCGTTATTCTACCAACGTTGAATTATTATACAACCATTTATTCTACTTTAATGACGATAGAAAAGTCTTAGATTCAGTTAGCGGTATTTTATGTATAGGAAAATAATTACAGTATTTTGTAAGTATTATGTTTATAAAACTATTATAATACATTTAATATGAAATCATTATAATTGCAGGTTTAAAATTCTAAAAAAAAAAAAATAGCGAAATTCATAGCCGTTATTCTACCAACGTTGAATTATTATACAACCATCTATTCTACTTTAATGACGATAGAAAAGTCTTAGATTCAGTTAGCGGTATTTTATGTATAGGAAAATAATTACAGTATTTTGTAAGTATTATGTTCATAAAACTATTATAATACATTTAATATGAAATCATTATAATTACAGGTTTAAAAGTCTAAAAACAGCATAAAATAACGAGAATCATGGCCGATATTCTAGCAAGACAGAAATATTACATTGTCATCTTTTCTATTTCACGGATGACAGAAAAGTCTTAGATTCAGTTAGCAATTTTTTTATGTATGGGAATCTAATCAAAATATTTTATAAGCATTATAATTATAAACTACTACAGTACATTTAAACTGAAACAAATATAATTATATATTTAAAAGACTAAAAAAGCATAAAATAACGAGATTCATAGCCGTTATTCTACCAACATTGAAATACTACACAACCATCTATTCTATTTTAATGACGACAGAAAAGTCTTAGATTATGTTAGCGGTATTTTATGTATAGGAAACCACTATTTTGTAAGTATTATAAATATAAAACTGTTATAATACATTCAAAATGAAATGACTATCATTATAAGTTTAAAACAATAACACAGCATAAAATAACGAGAAGCATTTCTGTTATCCTACAAAGACAGAAAAGATGACAATGTAATATTTTTATTTAACTGACGACAGTAAAGTATCCAGTTAGTGATATTTAGGGTTTAGGAATCTAATAACACCATTTCGTATTATAACTATAAAACAATAATACTGCTATTAAAATTAAACAAGTATAATTACCACGCTAAAAATACTAAAACAGTATAAAATAATGGGAATCACGGCCGTTATTCTACCAAGAAATATTACATTGCCATCTTTTCTATTTCACTGACGACAAAAGGACTGGGTAAAAAGTCTAAGTTCAGTCAGTGATATTTTATCTATAGGAAACTAATTTCCCGAATGAGTGAATTTTTTATGATAAAATGTCGATTTCTATAATAAAGCATGCAAGCGCTATCGAGGAAGAGGGTGCAAAAGACCCAGATAACTAAGCTTTCAGCTCAAGTTTAAGCCGACAATTTTGGTCTCAAATCGTGATTTACCAAGAGTTTATACAAAGAAATGAAGGCCTTATTTGAATAGTGGTCCAACTCCATTGTTGTTCATTTTGAGATACAGAGCCTTAAAGTCTAATGAGTGCTGAGAAATAACTGTTGAAGTCTGATTTGTAATGCCCTTTGTTGGCAGAAGAAATAAGCTGGAGGTGTGCCAGTTTAAAAATAAGATAGAAATGACTTGTATGAACATGAAAGTGAGGCTAACTCCCTTTTTAAAAAAAAAGTGGAGTTGGACTACTATTCAAATAAGGCCTTCAATTTACAACAAACACGGGTTTCAGGAACAAAAATGTTGAAATGGCTCATACATTTAAAAACCGGAAAAAGAAAACACTTTCGTACTTTCCCGCTAAGTGCTGAAGTCAAATTCTTTCACCCCCTATCAACGATCTTGCCTAATATTTTCAGCAATCACTACTGAACCATTGACTACAACAGCGTCGGGAACGATTGTACATACCCTCATTTTGTTGTCGTAGAAACACCCACAGGCTGAGTAGACAGTAAGTTTGAGGGGTTCATCGATGGACCATGTTTTTTCCGTGGTTTGCCGCTTTTTCTTTAGGCTGAGAGCCGACTCACTGGTCATGGACCGGCTTCTTTGGCGCTCTAGGCCTGTCTTCTCGAAACTTGAGCAATCATCGTTGCCTTCCACTGAAAAATTCGAACGGAGGTAAAGAAAAGTAGCCCATTTCAAAAAGAAGTTCAAGAGCTTCAAGACATATGGAGATTTGATTATATTATTTAAGAACAGAAATTGATTACCGTAAAATATTGACTATAATACGCATGCTTCATTTTGCACGAAACTTTCGGAAAAAATTAAAATTCGATTGTAATACGCACCCATAACTTTTCAATATTTTATTTAAAAATTGCACAAATATTTATCAACATAAATAAAATTTGTAATAAAAATAAACAAAAACGTCAAATTTGGCAGAAAATAAATTTAAATTCTTAATTCAAAACAAATATTACTGAGAAATTATCAGTCTTAACCACTTTCACTAGAATACAGCTCATCTGTTATTTGTCGCTTATTAAAACTACGTTTCTTTGTACACAAGTATAATTCGCACACTCATTTTTGCGGACTAAAATGTGAAAAAAAAGTTCGTATTATACTCAAGATTTTACGGTAAGTATAAATGTTACATGAAAATAAATGGATTTTTTGGGGGGAGATTTGAAGAATTAAAATTGATTAAAAATTGTCATTATCTTAAAATAATGTTACTTTTGGAAATTCGAAGAACTAATAGTGATTAGAAATGAACATTATACGAAAGAAATGAGAATTTTTTGAGATTTGAAGAAGTAAAAGTAATTAAAAGTTATCATTATTCAAGAAATTATGGAAATTTCGGAGATTTGAAGAAGTAATATTGATTGAAAATTATTGTTATCTGAAAGAAATGCGATTTATTTTGGAGATTTGAAGAAGTAATAGTGATTAGAAATGAACATTATCCGAAAAAATGAGAATTTTTGAGGATTTGAAGGAGTAGTATTGATTAAAAATGAATATTATCCGAAAAAAAATGCGATTTATTTTGGAGATTTGAAGAAGTAAGATGCATTGAAAATAAGCAGGTTATTAGGAAAAGAATTTACGATTAGTCTAAAAATTCTCATTAATAGTTTATCTTATATGTACGCATTGCTTTTTTACTTAAACGTAATACAATAAAACAAAATTATTGTATTAAGAGTATTTTGAACTACGGAAAAAACGGATGCTCTAATTTTATAATTTTTTTTATTTTTGTTTTAAGCAATTTAACGTAGAGTAATTTAATTTTCTTTGATTTAAACAATAAAAGCTGAACGTCCTCAAGACAGTGATACCAATAAAGTTCACTACTCTTGCTTTCTCAATGATTTGGGAATTTATTATACACGTATTTGCCTAACATTCTATGACACGGATACAGAGATCCTTAAGCAGGCGGATTTCAATTTTAACCTTAACATAATACAAATAAAACTAGAGTACTGTTGTTGTTTGTAATGCCCCGTTGAAGTATTTTAAACCAGGTCCATATAGGCTAGAGGGCTGAGGGGTTTACAATGGCACTACAAGGGTCGGAATCCGATTTAACCAGGTGCCACCTCAATTTTGAACGTGCATTCCCAGGGGCGACATCTGGGGGAGATCGTACCCTGTCCCACCCTCTCTGATCTCACAGAGGGACTTTTCAGTCAACGCATTTAACGTGCCCATATCCGGCATAGACAAGGAGGTATTTAATGACGCTGGTCGGGATTCTATCCGAAAACCCTCAGCACTGAAACCCGACGTGCTACCACTACGTTACCTCGAGCCCTCAGAGTACTGTAGTGCAGTATTTTGAGCGTTTGATTCTATAAGTTTGTGGATTTTGTTTTAACTCTTTCAGGAGCAACGACTTACACCATTTGCAAGGTGCAGATTTTTCCCCCGATTTTTTTAGCCTGAAAAATCTTGAATTATTTTCCAATTAAAGGTTACGAAATATTTTACTTCTTCAAACTGATAACAGATGGCAGCACTAGACCTTTTTATGCTCATTTAACTGGAATACATGGAATGCAAGTGAAAAAAATAGATTTAGGCATTCGCATAGTGCGAACGTCTCCCCTGAATTGGTTTTAAGCAATTTAACACATATTGAGTTTATTTACTTTGAAATAAACAAAAAAAACTTAGGCAACACAAACAAGAACATCTTCAAGACAGTGATACCAGTAAAACTCGCAGCTTTTGCATTCATATCGATTTGGGAGTTTATCATACATGTACTTGTCTAACATTTTTGAACAAGGATACAGAAATATTTAAGTAGTCGGAACTCTGAGAAGAAAACACCCCTTGATTAGCGAAGTAGCGTGCATTGGCTACTCGCCCATGTCTGGGGCTGGCTATTTTGGGGAAGGATTTAATATATCTAAACGAAAACGAGAAAGGTCTCACGTTTAATGGTATCTACAGTGACCAGGACAAGCTCCGGAGTTTTATCACAGGATAATGAATCTTGAATGTACTGAAAAAGAAGAGTATATAAATGAAAAATTCTCAAAGCAATTTACTGAAGAAAAATGTAAAATACTAAAATAAAACTGGAGATTAAAAAAATTATATAAATTATTTCTAAATATCTGCTTACTCACAGGAATAAAAAAAACTGTCTTTGGCTGATTTTATAGCACTAAAACGGCAGAACGTGCGTAAATTTGCATAAAAAATTCAATATCAAAATCAATTTAAAAAAATTGTATTTATCAATAAAATTAAGAATATTTGGTGTGTGTCTCAAGTATGTCACAACATAAAACAGCACACTCTTTTTTATTAAAAACGTATGATTACATTTAGGTTTTGCGTTTTATTTTTTACATAATTATATTTTGGGTATGCATGTAGCCCGAGAGAAAAAAAATGTTGAGTATTGCTGAATTAAACGAAATAAATCGATGCATAACATCCGTTTATTTCTGAAGTATGAAATAGATGGAGAAATTAAAGTTTAACTTTTACACGGTAGAAGTTAAACCTTATTTTAACTATGTAGACATTTTAAATAGAGTATGAACATAATTTATGCTTACAAAACTTTGAATCCATCCATTCGAATGATTAAGATGCTATGCGCATTTGGAAAAAAAAAAGTGCTCTTAACGCTGCTGTGTACTAAACCTATTGGATTTGCTCACCTCATTGTCAACCTATGGAGAAAATATGTCTTCTGTTTACTACTACGTAAATGCTGATAATCTAAAAAAAATGGTATTTTCAGATAGCCTGAACTTTTCTGCACCTTGCAACTGGATTCCTTTTATAAATTTCGTCCATAGAAGGAAATGAGGAGCATTTTAAACACACTATAATACATTTATCCCTCGAATAATTTAAATAAAAAAATATTATTTGCATTTAAAAAAAGCGAAAAAAATTCAGGTAGTCTCTTCTAACGAAACTATCGCGCGTTTTTAACGTAGGATTACATATCGTTTCTTGCCTGTTTTGTATGTGTATATGTATGCATGTGTTATGTATATATGTTTCTATATATATGTGCGTATCTATATATACGTTTCTATATATATGTGCGGATCTATATATACATATATGTATGTCAAAATTTTAACGCATTTCGCACTTTTCTGTTTAACTGTTTACTGCTTGTCGAAGCGATACAAACTGGGTTTGGCACGCTGCCAAAATTTTAACTCTCGAGAACGGATGGATGGACGTTTTTAGTGACTGAAATTTTGCTTTCCGAAGGACCGTTATGGAGGAACGTAATCCCACATTAAATTGCTCCAAGGTGTAAAATTTCTTCTCTATTACGGAGTACAATTATTTTTTAAAAAATATTTAAATCCAAGTCGGCAATCCTTGGACATATTTTTCTCCATTGGTTAACATTGAGATGAGCGAATCCAATAGGGTTAGTACACAGCAGCCTTAAGAATAAAAGGAGTTTAGAAAGGAAATCACTGAATCGATATCAACCTTGATCTTTTAAAAATCTCTGTAGCTCCATAAACTTTTATACTTAAATAAATTGTCAAACTTTTATATATTTCATATTTACCAATGCTAAATTCCCCATATAGTAACAGCAATCCCCAACGGATATGCTATAAAATATTTACCAACGATACTACACCCCTAATGAATAGAGACAGCTATACCCAAAAGAATTACCCAATTACACGTCTGTCTATTATTATTATACGAACACATAAAGCTACAGCGTTCTTCTAAACGGAGACGCAGTTTTCAAGACACTGATGTGCTAAAAATGCCAGAAGAAAAGCTTTTAACTCTAACGAAAGTGGAAAAATTTTTTTTGCAGAGAATGCAACAAGAGAATATTTTCTACAGAAGAATAATGAATGTGTCTGTTGCAGCTGGGACTGAAGAGAAGCACGTAGAAAACAACTGGTAAAAGGCTCTCAATCGCTGCATGCTGCGCTCATGTTTTTTCCTAAATTAATTGCTTGCCGACTCCTTCTAATGATGCTAGGAACTTTTTTTCGATTAAACAAGAAAACCGAGGAAGTGTTTTCCTTGATATTTCAGACTTTAAGTCGTTCTTATTGTTTTCCTTTCATTATGTTGGCAGCTTAGATAAAATTATATTAACTTAAGGTTTAATTTTTCTTTAAGAAAGAAATAAGCGTTTTAGAATCTTAGGATTCCTCCAAACTTATTCAATTTAACTTATCTATATATATAAAACAGTTCAGTGACTGACTGACTGACAGATAATGCACAGACCAAACCGCTGGACCTAAAGGACTGCAATTTTGCGTGGCGATTTTTATTATAGTGTAAGGGTGCACTACGAAAGATTTTTGAAAAATTCTTCTTGGATTTTTTTAAATTAAATTTTTAAGCTGCTTTAGTAACTTTTTAAAAGTTTGCATTTAAAACAATAATCTGAGGGTAATAAATTTTATATCACGAGAAAGATCATAAAAATTTCTTTAAAATGAAATCTTTTTCGAATCTTTACCTTCATTTTCTGATTTTTGGAGAATTTTTAAAGATTAATTTTTAGAATTTAATGTATTAAATGATGATCACGTGGCTTCTTTTCTTTTTGTGATACTTTAAATTAATTTTGCGTCATGAGCATAACATCGAAATAAATCGATAAAAAAATATTGAAATACGGTAAAAGATAAAATTTAACCACTAGGCTAATTGAGATGGAAGTTTTTTAAGAATTTAATTCAAAATAGTATGTTTTATTTATATTAAACATACAAATTAATTGCATACTTTGACCGTTGTATTTAATTTGAATATTTTTTTCTACATTATTTTGCCTATAAAAATATCCGTTACGATTTTTTTTATAAATATATGTATATTTTTTTGGCATCAATTGCATGCATTAACCGTTGTATTTATTATAAATATATATATTTTTTGGCATTCATTGCATACACTGACCGTTGTATTTAATTTGAATGTACTCACGCAACGGTTTTTCAACTAGTCATGCATGAAATGATGAAAGGCATTGTTGTTAATCTATCTGTATGTTTTTGCCCTATTTATTTTGATTTGCACCCTATGGTCCATGTTGCTTTCGTTGTAATACTATGGAAAATAAATTGAGTTTATATTATTCTTTTATAGTAAACGTTCTTTTATATTAAACGGATATATACCAAAATACCTTATTGGCATTATCACCACATTTGTAAAAATTGCTAATAGAAATACAATTTTTTTTTCATTTGTTTTGTTTTAATTTATCCCGTTGTACAAATTGCTTATAAAAATAATTTTTCCCCAATTTGATTGGATTTCATTTGTTAAAATTGCTTATAAACATATTTGTTTTTCATTTGTTTTAATTTATTTTATTGTAAAAAGTGCATATAAAATAACATTAAAAAATTGATTGGTTTTTATTTACACCCATCATGTCTTAAATTTACTGCTTTAATAAATCTGTGCTCAGATGGCAAAATGTTATATGAAATTTACATGACAGCAATTCTAAGTTTCAAGATATCATGAAAAATCAGTAATTTGTTTTAAATGAACAAACGTGGTACCAATGTTTCAGAAAATAGTTGGCTATTACTACAGTAGTTGCAGGAAATGGAAAATATCGACGAGCGAGAATCCGGAATGTGAAAAACTCAATTTTTACCATGTTTTTATTAACTCGCTTTCTTGTTTGTGTGTTTGTGAGTTTGTGCGGTACAAATCTTGCAATCAATTTTTAACTAAATTCCCGACTAGCTAGACATTTGAAACTTTTAGAATAGCTCAGAACACGACGGCAATGCATTCTATTAATACTTTTAGCCATCTTTAAGCATATTTGAATTCCTTTTCAGTTAATTTTGTTTTGTAGAATGGTGATGCCATCTATCGGCCGGGACGGGAATGAAAAGTTAAAGGCAAGTTAACTTCCAATGCTCGAGCTAAAGGATTGATTACGCATTTGATCATTTTCTTTCCAGTTGATGGGATAATTCATCAAAAAATTTTAAAAAGTATTTATTAATACATAGAATTGTCAAGTTTATATGATTCAACAGAAAATTTAAATTCATGGTACATAAAAAGTTATTTTTATCTTTTAATTATTTTAGGTGAAGTTTCTTATAACATTTTGCCATCTGAGCACAGAAATATTAATTTTTGCAAATAGAATAACTAACCCTAATAAGAAATTGGTGCCTATCAGACGCCAGGCGACCATGCCTGAAATTTTTAAATACGCGACCAGTGCAGGGTTAAGGTAGGTTATAGATTTTAATGTTAAGAAACTCTGAAAACAGGTAAATGTCTTATTAAGATATACTCAAAGGGCTGGTCTTTTTTTCCCCGAAGTACTTACTAATCCAGAATGTCAAATCTTTAAATAAACACTACTCACTCTGTACCGAGACAATGGATCGTCCCCAATGAGGTACTCTTCAAGGCCACAAATTTTCAGTACATAGTTCTTGAGATCCGCTTCTTTGATGCCTATGCTGATGCCCTTTTTCCGAATCACCAGCGAGAGCAGTTCCGCGGAACTGATGCTTGGAGGAACGGACACCTTGAATGTCGACTGAAAGATGGGAGAAGACAGTGAGAATTATTGAATTTTCAACTATCCGAGCGCCGCTTACGCGTTTCAAGGATTATCCGTGACTCACGGGAGTTTAAAAAAAAATAAAATTAAAATAAACTAAATTTTTTCCAAAATAAAGTCGACATGGCTTATTAAGGGTACAGTGGACCTTCAAACCTAACTTTTTTTGTTTTGAATGGATTTGCTTGAAATTTGAATATGTGATTAGTACCATAGATATGCATAATGGGTTAAAATTTAATGATAAAATATTAATAATTTATGAATTAATAATTATTAATTATATCAAAAATTGGCCTAATTAAAAATGTTCCATGCGCATTTCTTTTGCATATAATATGGTAATTTTTATTTACAGGATACCTTGTAGAACTGACAATGAAACTTATTGCTTATTTTAAGCATTCATTAAAAATATAAAGAGGAAAAAATAATAATAGTGGAAACACACTTTTTATTACGCAAAATACCTATAAATCATCTTTTCAAGTACAAAATTTAGACATTCTGAGCTACGAAGCGTAATTTTTTTCAATAAGATTTATTTGATGTAAAGTTAAGTATATAAAACTTAAATTTCAAAGCAATACGATAATTAGAAATGCGCCAGGAGCAGTTTGAATATTCGTATGACATGAAAATTTTTATTTTGAGAAAAGCTCATTTAAAGTTATTGCTATTAATAACCACATAATATCTAAATTAAATACAAATGCCTATAACTAGAAAAGTAATCACAGAAATTAAAAATTCTTTTTGCAACACATTCCTACTCGTCCGTAGTTTCACAATTCAATAAAATAAAAAAATCGAATTTTTGGACAAATTTCACAATTTTGAAAGTCCACTGTCCCCTTAAGGCTGCAGTGTGCTAACCTTATTGGATTCGCTCACCTCGACGTTAACTTATGGAGAAATTTGTCCTAGGACTGTCGACCTGGATTTAACCCTTCAGAGAGCTCGCCCGTGTACAAAGTGCAACATTTTCGTAATTTTGAATGGTTTGTTTTTACATGTAAGGTGTAAATGTTATAAGCAGTTTCTATTTATAGCTACACCCTTTCTAATGCAGGTCTTATTTTCTGACCCTTGTATTCCTTTCGATTCATTGTTAGTCGTGATTTAACCGTGGTAAACCAACAATTATACAGGATTACAATACGACAAAAGCAGGAGTTGATGTAGTCGATCAAATGTGCAACTATTACACGGTATCCCGCGTATCACGAAGATGAATGATCTCATTGTTTTTTAGGTTTTTGGACATAATAGGAATCCATTCGCAAGTTGTCCTTAAATCCAATAAACCGGATAGTGTTGAAATAAGGCTATTGTATCTGCATTCTTTGGCCTTAAATTATAAATATATCTCAATATTATAAAAATTTTATATGTTGTCATAAAACGCAGAATTATTATTTTGAATCTGAAGAAAAAAGTTTATTACAAAAGGAATAATCAAGGTTGAAAGAGACGTTGCACTTTGTGCCACGCGCGCCTGCTGGTGTTCCAAAAATTGGCGCGCCCGCTGAAGGGTTAAAGATTTTTTTAAAAATTGTACTCTGTAATTGAGAAAGAAATTTTACACCTTGGGGCATCTTTCTTTTTTAAAGCTAATAATATTTTTAAATTTAAATTATTTGGGAAAAAATCTGCTATAGTGTGTTTTAAACGCTCATAAATTCATCTGGTGGCCGAAATTTATAAAATGAATCCTGCTGCATGGTGCAGAAAAGTTCAGGCTATCAGAAAATACCATATTTATTGGATTATCAGCATTTATGTAGCTGCAAATAGTAGACACATTTTCTCCATAGGTTAACATTGAGGTGAGTGTATCCAATAGGGTTAGTACACATTTTCTCCATAGGTTAACTTTGAAGTGAGCGAATCCAAAAGGGTTAGTTCACGGCAGCTTTAACAGAGGAATAATAAAAAAAGCCTTTTTCCAGTAGAAAAATTGAAAACTGTCTACGTTTTATTCTTACTATAGTTAAAATATTTAAATAACCATATGCAGTGAAAAATTCAAGGTAAACGCCCTCGTGGGAGGAGCGACGGTCGCAAATATATGCATTTCCATTGTACCCCGACAGTCTTGCACCTAGGTTTCGCCCTTGTTATGGGCGATGTGGGCTGGATGACTGAAAACTGTTAGTCACCGGTAAAAATTTAGAGAAATTACGCATTTGGAATTATTTTCCCTCCAGCATACTTATTGGTTTCATCTTGATTGCAGTAATTTACTTTTTTACTACCTTATTCCAAAAATCCCCTCTCGCTATTTTTAGCTTCCCCATGGAACTTTACAATTATGTCAATACGAATTTTTTTTTAAAAATTAAACGCATTTCTTACTTGAGAACGTTTTTAATTTTTCCTAACATCTTTGTTTTCTGCTATGCTTTCCTTATCTTTAAATTTTATTACCTTGATAAATTAATTTTTCACATATTATTGTATTAATCTTAAAATTTTTCTTTCTTACTACTTATTAATTTAAAATTTTTTTTTATCTCTCTATTTTTTTTTACTACTTGTTGAAAATTTATATTTGTTTTCCTTAATTTTTAAAAAAAATTTCTTAATCACATTCTTAAAATTTTTCTTAACTTTAAATTTTAACTACTGAGCACATATACCTTGAAATAACTATCTTGCTACAGGAGATAAAGTCGTCAAGACCCAAAAACTTGAAAAATTCAATTACGTCATACTTATTGGCTATTCCTCGCTGAGGAGACCATACGAAGAGCTAATCCTAGGCCCAAGGCTGTCGGATACTTGGATATATATATATATATATATATATATATATATATATATATATAGGCGCATATGCCGCTCTTACTATGCATATGCCACTTTTTTCTATGCATATGCCGCTTTTACTTTGCATATGCCACTCTTACTATGCATATGCCACTCTTACTATGCATATGCCACTCTTACTTTGCATATGCCGCTCTTACTTTGCATATGCCGTTCTTACTATGCATATGCCGCTCTTCTATGCGCTAAAATTTCTAAATTTTTATAGAATATACTTATTTTTTAAAATTAGCCCCTTTTGTAACAGTAACAAATGCCATCATTACAACACCATGCAACACAGTATTAGGATTTACATAAAATGCAGGAAGTTTTATAGACTATTGAAAGCAGATGATTTTTAAAAGCCTGCTTCAAGAGCTGGAAAATTAGTTTGATTCGTTACATGGGAGCAAATGGTTCTTGAATTAAGGAATATTAATCTGTTAAAAAAATATTGCCTTATTATTCTTTTTAAGGGCTGTACTAGCAAATTACTGAACGTAACTTTATTATTTAATCACAATCATAATTTTAAGAAATTTAATCCCCAATCATTATCTTTTGTTGTTTTACTTAAGTGTATTAGAATATATATATATATATATATATATATATATATACACATACAGAGCTTTTTTCTGGGAGTACGTGGGGATACGGCGTATGCCCACCTTTTTTTAAAAGTATTATTTTGGCTTAACTTAAAGGAAATTTTAAGAAACTTACGAATCAATTGTTAATATAAAACAAAAAGTTTTTTTAAAAAATTACGACTTTTTGTTTCCCTGTGACGTGACATGTGAAAGCACGGTACTAAAAATACGCACCTTTATTTGAGAAAGCACCGTATACCCACCTATTTTTTTAGAAAAAAAAACACTTTGTGTTAGTCTACATTTCATCCCGCTCTTCAACACGAAAGCATCCTCGAAGGCTCAGCACAAACAAACACGCGCATGTCCCGATCTGCAATTTCCCCCTCCAAAATAAATCCCGCCCCAAAGCATCTCCTTTCCTGAAAATGGGTTAATTAAGAAACAAAGGCCAAAACTGATACAACTCTTTAAAAGGGACAATCAGCGCGGGAAGAGTAATCGAGGATTCCGGAACGATTTCTTGTATCGCATTCCCTCCCCAAAAATAAAGACGCATCCGTGATTCTATCTTCATTTAGGGACGAGATCAATCGAGATATAATGAAGGCACCGTCAACAACGGACGGGAGATTTGTGAAAAACGAGCAATCGAGAGAAACTTCCGAACACGGGCTCTTTTAAGTCGGTCGCAGATGTTGCCGGGAATTAAGAGAAATCGTCCCGCTCTCGTTTGGGTTAAATAACTGTTAGTGGGATAGAAATATATTCATTGCCTGGCTCTTAAGTTTTTTGTTGCTGTTTGTCTTCCGTTATCGTGTTGTTGCTATTGTTTGTCTGGCCTCTAAGATATTTTAAATCTCCATACATAATATTTCTCTGTCTCTCTCATATATATACACATACACATATCTATCTATATCTATATCTATATATCAATCTCTATATCTATCTATTACTATATCTATCTTTGTATCCATCTATTGCTATATCTACCTATCTATCTATCTATATCTATCTCTATCTCTATATCTATCTCTATATCTATCTATCTCTATCTCTATATCTATCTATCTATCTCTATCTCTATATCTATCTCTATATCTATCTATCGCTATAGATATCTATGTATCTATATCTATCTATGTATATCTATATATCTATCTCGATCTGTATCTATCTCTGTCTATCTCTATATCTATCTATATCTATCTATCTATCTATCTATATCTATCTATATCTCTATCTATATCTATATATCTATATCTATATCTATCTCTATATCTATCCAGTACGTAGCGAGCATAACTGGCGCCCGGGGCACGATACCTTTTTGGCGCCCCCCGTTACCAAAAAACATATAGTAATATAATATACAGAATTAGTGAAAAGGACCATTTGGCGCCCCTGTGCGAGTGGCGCCCGGGGCATGATATACCCCCTTGCTCACCCCTCGCTACGCCACTGTATCTATCTATATCTATCTATATATATTTGTTTATCTATATCTATATCTATCTATATATATTTATATATCTATATCTATATATAGTTATCTATCTATATCTATCTATCTATATATCTGGGGTACGATATAGATCCACCTCCCCGCACTATACCCTGGGCAACGTACCCTGAGAAAATTACCATACCTGACTGGCCCCGCCGCGAGGCTGTTCCAGTTTTTAGATTCTATACACAGCATGACTGTCTGGCTGGGCACCTTTTTAAAATTGGTGTCTTTCGAGACCCCTACTGAACCCTTTGTGAGGACCACGTCATTATGGATGGTCACCATATCCTTTACTGCAGAGCGCTCCGTGAGGCTTCCTTGGTCGAGCGGTACTGGGATGCAAGAAGTCGAATAAGACAAGGACTTCTTTTTTATATTTCGTTCTTTGTTTGTGTTATTATTGTTATTCATTATGTCAAGTTCTCTGCCATTGGAAATAAATATCTATCTATCTTTCTATATCTATGTATACCTATCTGTATCTCTATCTATTTATCTATCTATCTATCTATCTATATCTATCCATACCTATATCTGTCTATATCTATATCTAACTATCTATACCTATATCTGTCTATATCTATATTATATCTATCTCGTATATCTGTATCTCTATTTATTTATTTATCTATCTATACCTATATCTGTCTATATCTATTTATATCTATTTATATCTGTATCTGTCTATATATATTTATATCTATATCTATCTATCTATACCTATGTGTGTGTGTGTGTGTGTGTGTGTGTTTAAGTGTATATTTAGAAAGACCCAAAAGATGAGATTGGTTTTAATTAATTTTGTTCCCAAAATTCGTTAAATAATTCAGGGAATAGATGAACCTTAACTCATTATAATTATCAGCGAAAAAGGCTCCATTTGAATTTCTAAAGCGAAATCTGCTTTAGAAATTAATCATTTATATTAAATTATTTTGGTACTTTTACGACTTTAATTATCTCTACACAATATCTGTATAAGCGAAAAATGTTAAATTTTTAGTTGAAATTAAACAAAATCACATGATTATGTTCTGTTATTTTAATGTACTATCATCAAGCGAAAGAAAAAAAGACAATGAATTTTTTGAAAAATATTGCTTGCATAAGTTAGTATACAAATTATAATCACAACTCTGGATATAACAGAAATATTTTAATGGAGCTGTTTTATATTATTTTTAAAAACTAAATTTTAGCGTAGATATTTTTGAAGATTTAAGAAACACGAGACACCTTTAACAGACTGTTAGCTCCTGAAAAAGAAGCCTTTATCGTCAATAAATGATCGATGGAAATCCAAAATACTAGACATAAAGGATTAGATCGTAAAAGGTCGACATCATTCAAGGTCCTTAGAGAGCGTCCATTTCAGACACTGACGTCAAGTCGAATATACTAAAAATGCCAGGAGAGCCTTTTTAGGGCTTGAACAGGGCATTGCCCTAGAAAATGATCCAAGGATTTACAAGCAACGTCATAAAGTAAAAGAAAATGCCGCAATAAAAATATGTTTATCGATGAAATTCCAAATAAGAAATTCTTTCATTGAGTCCGAATTGAAAAGAAGTACACTGTATATTTCCTTCTATTACTGAGTTATCTCTTTCTATATTTATTATTCATCGCCAAGTCGGAAATAATATCTGAAAGTTTTCCATTAAAAATGCTTTCTTAAAGAATACGATAAACTTGTAAAAGAAAAAAAAATACACGAGTTCCGTTTTTATGCCTCGTTTATAATAAATTGAGAATCCCACGTTATATTTCATAGCAAGTAGGAGATGCGTCATTTTTTATATAGAGGAATTACACCTTATCAGAAATGAAAAGTAATATTTAATATTTATTGGTCTATTCATTTCCCTGGCTACACGGAAGTGATAAATAAGATGAAGGCACGTAGTGAAAGATGAACAGTGGTATCGTCGAGAGATCTAGGATTGGATGAAATATATAGGGGGTAGGCTTTAATGGGAAAAGATTGGTATGTGGAGCGATTTATATATTTATTGAGGTGACACAATGGCATGGATGTAATAAATTTAAGCTTTGACACGTGGAAAAAGTTTCTGCCTTTAATTAAAGAGTTTATTGACATGCAGTCCATTAAAGTGTTTTGCGTAAAATTATAGTTCTTCCCGTTAAAATTTTCAATTGTTTGAGAAGTCTGAACCAAGAGAATGAGGCCTCTTATTACCAATAGTGAAAATAGAATCGTATTTTAACTCCCGGTAATATAATTCGAGACTTAAGTCTGCTGTGTACTAACCCTATTGGATTCGCTCACCTCAATGTTAATCTATGGAAAAAATGTGTTCAAGGATTGCCGACTTGGATTTAAAATTTTTTTATTTAAAAAATTGTACTCCATGATAGACAAATTTTTCACCTTGGGGCACTTTTCGTTTAAAAAAAATGCAAATAATTCTAAATTTAAATTATTCGGAGAAAAAAAATCTGGTATAGTGTGTTTTAAACGCATATCAATTCTTTTGGGGGACGAAACTTATAAAATGAATTCTGTTCCAAGGTGCAGAAAAGTTCAGGCTCTCTGAAAATGCTATTTTTATTGAATTATCAGCATTTATGTAGCTGTAAATATTAGACACATTTCCACTACTTATAAATCATATATTCGAACTTTACTTGATTACGATAGCTAATGCTTCTAGCAGCTGTTCTGAAATCCTTGATAAAACTCAAAACAATGCCTTAAGGCTGATTACTTGGGCTGATTTTTCTACCCTCATCGCTGCTCTTGAAATTCAAACAGGACTAGAACCTTTGCCTTTTAGAAGAGATAGACAGCTTTTAAATTTTTATGAAAAGTGCACGAGACTTCCTGTTTATCACTGGACAAATTACATTCCTAATGATCCAAGACTTAAAATTCACAAATCTCTTATTGCAGCGGCAATTGAATTAAAAAATAGGTATGACCTCAAGAACACTAACTGCGAACCTCTTCATACCCCGACCTTTTGGCCTGCTAATTTAAGAACTCCCACCTATAGTCTGGTCATAGCCATTTCGGACAAAAAACATGAAACAATCTCTCCCTGCCTTAGATCCTTTTCCTTAGAGACCATTTCTAATTTATATCCCGCAGATTTATGATTGCATATTTATACTGACGGCTCTTCAAGAGACAATGGTGCTTCTGGTTGTGGTGTCTATTGTAAATACCTATTTGAACTTTCTCTGTCAGCTGGTATGGAAGCTTCAAATTTTGATGCTGAAATAGAGGCAATAAAACATACTTCATTGGTTCTACATGATTTGAACTCTCCTCTTCATCAGGCTGCTTATTTTGTTGACTCCCAGGTCGCTATTCTTGCTGTCTTCTCTTCCAGCCGTACTTCCTCAATACGAGTCCAGTCGACTCGCAAATGACTTAGCGATCTTATTCACTCTGGCTGGACTCTTGATTTTCAGTGGGTTCCCAGTCATTACGATATTGATGGCAATGAGAAAGCTGATGATCTTGCAAAAAAGGGTTGTGATCTTTATAAACCAACTTTTGCAGTGTCTTACCACTCAGCAAAAAAAATCTATTGCCAAATGTATTGCTAACAAAATCAAATATTTCCACATTATAGCAGCTAACGGAAAGATTTGGAGCCAACTACTGAAGAATACTATTCCAATGGATCTGTCTCGACATATTTTCATTGCCAATTTTCGAATCACCACTTCACATCTATATATTTAAGTTGCTAAGCCGACTTTTTGGGCAGTCCATGAGAGAAAACTACTGCATCAATTTACTTCAATTTGGTCTTAAACGAAAGATTGTAATCTGTAGATCAGTCAAATTTGGTTTTTGTAACCGCAATTTCTATTAATTAGTGATAATTTGCAATTAAAAATTCATTTCTGCGCATGCTCAGTAGCATGTTTAAATCTGTCTTTAGAAACTCACTGTTTCTGCGCATGTTCATTGACATGTTTTAATGATAAACGCGTTTATTCCGAGGAGTCTCTCTAGATCTCTCTCTGCCATTTTTATTTTTATGATAACTATGTGTGTGAAATATAAGATTAAACCTGATAGAAACTGTTTATTTCGCCCTGTTTAATTAGCGATAATTTACAATTAAAAAAATAGCTTTCTGCGCATGCTCAGTGATTTTTTAAATCTGCTTTAGTTACTAAGCACGAGGCCGCTTAAAGATATTAATTTGTTTCTGCGCATTATTATGATTTTCAACATTTGGCAATGATGTGTTGAGTATAGTTTGTGTATTAGTACATTTATTTACTATCTAGCCGTCATGTCTTGACGGGTACCAACTAGTGACTTTATTTTGCCACCTTTACCACATTGGTTTGGTAAACTCTCCCGACTGTCCTCTTTGTTCGCCTGGAGACATTATGAATTTTAATCATCTTATGACGTGCACCTTCTTAAAGGACTATAGTTTTACTACTGACAGCTGGAAAAACTGAGCTACTTTGTATTGGGCTGCTAGAGGAGAGCTATGGTCTCTTGACTGTCTCTCGACGTAGGAAAAAAAAACACAATTATTTTTAAGTATAAACGAAAATAATTTATCTTTTTACTGCTGAATAAATCAGTTTTTTGTTCATCCTGTAAAAAGTGGGAAATGTGATTTACGTGGTTTGTTAATTAGGACAACGTATATTATTTTATCACTTTTCTCCACTTTTTGTTCTATGGACTTAACCGAATTGGCAAGTGAGCGGCCCACATAGGGTAACGTGTGTATATTTAACGATGCGAAAATTAAATAATTAAAATACATAAAAGTTAAGCATGAAGAAATTAGTATAATATGCTAAACTTATCATTTAGGTTCTATGGGATAAGTGACACTTGGTGTACTATTAGTAGATTTAACGGAAACTCTATTGAAATTAGTTGAATAGGGTGTGTTCATATCTGACAGTATCGGACTTACAAAAAAACACATGTATATAAATATACTTTTATTTCACTCAGAAAGCTTTTTTTAAACAACTAACTTGAGTTCCGAAAACTCTATTCTGTCAATCCAACATGTCTCAAATGCGTTTTTATTTTACTACCTGCCTTTCAAGAAAACTGTGCCAGATCAAATCTAAACCTTCCCCTTTTATAACACGTTCTTTAAGAGGCTTTGTTTGTCGTTCTACAGAAGTTTGTTTTTTGCAAGGCTTTGCCGGTGAGAATGAAATTGCGAAGCTCCCTTAAACAAAGCAATTTCTGAAGAAAAAGGTTTTTTTTTATTTGTCTCTGAACGATGAAAATTTCTTACTGGGAATTCTTTGGAAATGCTTTCTATCTGTTGAGAATTTGATTCTTTAAAGAATATTATATACAATAGAAATATTTTAAATCATATATATATATAATATCGCTGAAAAACAAGATATTACTTGAATTTAGTTCCATATCTACAGTTTGTAATGGATCTAGCAAATTTATATACAGTGAAAGTTCCCTATGGCGGATAGTCATGATTCTGTAAAAAGTGGCCGTTTTGAGCGGTGGCCTTCGAATAAGGGTGGACTTCTTTATAGCGGTCAGTATTGAATCCAAAAAATAGTGGACGTTTTGAGGGGTAACTGGATAGGGAAGTTTCCCTCTATATATACAGGCATGTATATATAGATATACATATACAAAACACACACACACATATATATATATATATATATATATATATATATATATATATATATATATATATATATATATATATTAGCTGAACACCCGTGTTTCGCTACGGAGTACATTCAAATTAAATACAACGGTCAATGTATGCAATTAATGCCAAAATTATATATATATATATTTATAAAAAATCGTAAGGGATATTTTATAGACAAAATAATGTCGAATAAAATATTCCAATTAAATACAAAGGTCAATGTATGCAATTAATTTGCATATTTAATATCCATAAAAATACCAATTTGAATTAAATTCTTAAAAAACTTCCATCTCAATTAATCTAGTGGTTACATTTTATCTTTTACTGAATTTTAATATTATTTTGGTCACTTTATTTCGTTGTTATGCACATGACGAAACATTAATTTTAATTATCACAAAAAGAAATCTCGCGATCAGCATTTAATACACTGCTGGCCACCCAAATTGCAACACCAAGAAAGACAAGAGATATCACAACAAAATTTATTTTGTAGATAACATGTTGACCAAGTATCAAATGATTAAATTTATAGACTTCTGTAAAGTGTGGTTCCTGCCAAAATCAATAGCCAGAGTAGCCACCATTGTTGGAGATCACCGCTGCCACACGCCTCGGCATTGATTCAAAGAGACTTTGGATGAGTTCTTGGGGTACAGTAGACCAAGCAGCTTCCACACGTTGCCAAAGTTGATCTGCTGTGGCAGCTGGGGATGGAATCTGGGTCAATCGTAGAGCAACCATGGACCACACGTAGAGCAACCATGGACAATTTCATTCCATTCTGCCGCCCACATCCTTCTGTCATCGCACCATTGGCGGCGGAGACGCCTGTGGTTCTGCGTCAAGGGTAGACAAAGCAATGGACGTCTTGCGGACAGACCACTCTGTTGTAAACGGCGTCGAATGGTACGCGCAGACACTGGATGATGCGTTACAGACTGCATGGGCTGTGCTATGGTTCGTGATGTGACTGAGCGATCCGTCACTGCCATGCGCACAATTTGCCTGTCATCACGTAAAGTGGTGCGCTGAGGTGGATGCGATCGAACACGCCGGTCCGTCGTACCCTCCTGCATCCAACGATCACATATCCGCATTACAGTTGTTTGGTTTCGTCCAACACGACTACCGATTTCCCTGAAAGATAATCCACAATCTCGGTAGGCCACTATCCTTCCTCTGTCGAACTCGGATACTTGATCAAAAGATGATCGCTGTTTTCGACGAGGCATAATTGATCTTTTTTTTGAAAAAACCACAAGAAAAACACAATTGCCGAACTTGAAACGTCGAAATCTCCAAGCCTTAAATAGCGCTTTGAAGTGGCGCCACAGGCGCGCGTGATGTGGGTCTGCGCTGAAATTCTAATCATTTGCATATCTCACCTCCGCTAATGCATGTTGTAAATTTCATGTTATTTGCATGTTTCCTTCAGGGTGTTGCATTTACAGTGGCCAGCAGTGTAAATTAAATTCTAAAGATTAATCTTTAAAAATTCACCAAATAACAGAAAATGGAGGTAAAGATTCAAAAAAGATTTCATTTTAAAGGAATTTTTATGATATTTCTCGTGATATAAATTTTATAACCCTCAAATTATTATTTTAAATGCAAACTTTAAAGAATGTTATAAAAACAGCTTAAAAATTTAATTTAAAAAAAAATCTATGAAGAATTTTTCAAAAATCTCACTTAGTGTACCCTTACACTATAAGAAGAATCGCCATGCAAAATTTCAGCTCGTTAGATCCAGCGGTTTGATCTTTGCGTTATCTGTCAGACAGTCATTCAGTTACGGAACTGTTATATACACTGAAGTGCCACTGAATTAGGGATACCTACCTAGTAACGAGTTGGGCCTCCTCTGGCCTTGATAACGGCTGCCACACGACGAGGCATAGATTCAACAAGTTTCTGGAAACGTTCCACGGGAATGGCTTGCCAAATATTGGCTAAAGCTGTCCATAATTCAGTACGGTTCTTTGGTGCTGTGTGATGGCCTTTCACGCCTTGTTCCAAAATATCCCAAAGATGCTCAATAGGATTTAAGTCTGGGCTTCTAGGTGGCCAATTCATGACAGAGAAGCCAGAGGAATGCTCATCCAACCAGCCAGTAGCCAACCGGGACTTGTGAGAGGTACAGTTGTCTTGCTGGAAAACTCCATTACCGTGCGGATAACAGAACAGCATAAACGGATGGAGGTGATCACTCAGCAACTCTACGTACCGAATTGCATTGAGGGAGGTTGGTACACGCACCAAAAATCATCCCAAACTGTGCCACGAAAAAACACCCCAGAACATGATTGAGCCACCATGCCCTTGTACAGTTCCGGCCAGGCATGCAGGATCCATGGCTTCATGAGCTGACGCCTTATTCTCAGCCTCCCGTCGGCGTTAAGTAGTCGGAATCGAGACTCATCACTCCATGCTACTCGTTCCCAGTCCTCTACACTCCAGTCTCTGTGTTCTCTTGCCCAGGCAAGACTCGCAGCCCGATGGCGAGTATAGAGCAATGGTACTCTCGTAGGTCGACGACTCCCGAAACCCATATGGTGAAGCGAGCGTTGCACAGTCCGTTTGTACGACTGTATGACTGGCACCGTCATTAAACTGGGTGGTAATTTGAGCTAATGTTTGGCTTCGCTGGCTATGTACAATACGCCTGAGCCGTCTCTCACCACGCACTGTCAAGGCTAATTGTCCTTTGCAGTTTGCCCGATCGCTAGTTTTTTTTCCACCATCCATGTATTCTTGGTATACTCTTGACACTGTCGACCTTGAAAATCCTAGCTGTCTGACGATTTCGGAAATTGAATGGCCCATGCGTCGCGCACCTACGATTTGTCCGCGATCGAAGGCGTCTAAATCAGGCAGTTTACCCATACTGGCAATTCCAACAACTAATTCAGAACAACCACAGTGCGCGTTATATATGCAGTTACCACAGCGCCCTCACTTGCGCATACATGATGCGCAGCACTACACAATTTGCATAGGCTTTGCTATCCCTAATTCAATGGCACTTCAGTGTATGTATGTATGTGTATATATATATATATATATATATATATATATATATATATATCTGCTTCTGTGTTTCCATTTGCTCCATGGTTACAAAGTTTGTGACGTCAGTGTTCTTGCGGTTTCCTTTTCTTAACTTCCATTTTGTCTGGCGCCGGGCTTGGTGTTCTATGATTAAGTAACTGTTTATTCACTTCTTCTGTGTCTTATGTATTGTACGGTGTTTAAGTATGTTTATTGCTCAGATCATACTTATCAGAAACAATCCATTGGTTTTTAAACAGTATCGGCACCGCTGATGAAGAGATGCTGTCAAAAACCTATTTTTCACTTATCTTTTCATGTTTTTAGTTCCTGGCTGCAGTAGTTTTGAGCATATACTGGTTTTTCACTTTCAACTTTGGCTTATACACACACACACACACACACACACACACACACACACACACACACACATATATATATATATATATATATATATATATATATATATATATATATATATATATATATATATACACAGGTGGTTATCAAAATAATGGAAACACTAAGAAACATCATGAAAACCTTTATTAATACGGGGCAGGATCACTTTTGTGATGTAATACCACCTGATTCACCTTGGAATTGAATTATACAAGTCATGAATAGTGGTTAAGAATACATTATACCATTCTTCAAGGAAAGATCATGAAAGTTCCTGTAGAGATGCTGTGGTGGATATCGATACATTTTTCTATACGCTTATACAGATCACAGTGGTTGGATGATTTATAGTCGGGGTGATTGTACAGGGCAAGATATTTGACTTCTTTTTCATGCTCTTCAAACCAATACTTGATAGATTTAGCTGTATGTATAGGGGATTATCATACCGGAGAACGCCATCTCCTGCAAGAAACAATGTTTGCAGCATAGAATGGACTAGTGAGCTAAAATTTTGACAAAGTCCATTCCTTTCAATCTCCCTTTTAGGGTTACAATAGGGTCTGAAGAAAACTATGAGATGCCATTCCAAACCCTGATAGATCTACCTCCATGATTGACAGCTGAGATGAGACAGCCTGAATCTTACACTTGTGCATGTGTTCTTCAGACATACCCACGTCCTGTTACGAGTAACAATGTGAACAATGATTCTTCGGACCAAATGCCGTTTTTCGACATATTACTCGACTCAGATTGTGGACGATAATTTGTGTTGGCATCTGTTACAAGTGGCTTGGGAATAATAACTCTTCCATAAATGCTTTGTTTGTGAAGTTCCCTTCTACCTCTAATGGTTGATATCAGTACATGCAGATGCCGATTGAGCTCTTCGGTCATTTTGGTTGCAGTGGTTTTCTCTCTTCATGTCACAATCCTCTTCAATACCTCGTCCGTCTCTTTCACTCAGCTCTCCCTTTCGTCAACTATTCTGTTTAGCAAAGAATGTTCCATGTACTCTATATGCTATCATGACTTTCGATACCATAGCTAGAAAAATACCCATTAACCTGGGGTTTGCAGTAACAGATATTCCAATTTAAACGCGCTCCAACAATTTGCCCTTTTCATAAGGTCTGCAAGGTTTGACATTTTTCGCTTTTCCATCCAAAAGCACGATGCCCTTAGCTTCATTACTGCTACCTGACAGTAGAATAATACGTACACTATCTATATATCTAAAACAATTCCGTAACTGACTGACTCACTGACATGCAACGCACAGACCAAACCGCTGGACCTAAAGGGCTGAAATTTTATATGGCGATTCTTCTTATAGTGTAGGGGTGCACTAAGAAAGATATTTGAAAAATTCTTCTTAGATTTTTTCTAAATTAAATTTTTAATCTGTTTTAGCAACTTTTTTAAATTTGCGTTTAAAATAAATCGTCACGTGCATAACAACTAAATAGACAAAAAAAATATTTTTTTCTTGCTAATGCGCAGACGATTGGACATTATAAAAAAAAAATTAAAATACAATAAAAGATATTATGTTCCTCAAACTGTACTATATTAATTGTACTATATTATTTAGTATGTCCTATTACAGTTAATTTGAATATTTTATTCTACAATATTTTGTCTATAAAAATATCTCTTACGATTTTTTTTATAAATATATATATATTTTGTTTTTACACCAATTGTATACATTGGTCGTCGTATTTATTATACATATATATATATATATATATATATATATATATATATATATATATATTGTCACATCGTGGACATCGGCACTCCTTATTTCGACTCAGCCGGTGGAATTGATGAGTTTTCCACATGTGTTGCAGGCACATCAAAAGGAACGCTAATGTGCAAAAGTCGCCAAATAACCTTTCTTTTCTTCTTCCCGCAGTCTGCACATATGTTGCCGATCAGCGGCGGCATCTATTAAACTAACAATGAAGTATGTCCCGGGCCCAAATGGATTTCAGGTTTCCTTGAAAGGGTCGGCACGAGCGGAAGTGACCTCCATCGGCCCGGAAGTCCAGGTTGTTCCAGCAATTTGTGGAGTCTTCTGGATGCTTCTAGAAAATTGGAAGAAAAGGATAAAAGGACTCCCCTTCTTTGTCTGGGGGGCTTTTTAGCTGATCGACTGGTGTGAGACCGACAGCGCTGGAGTGCGCCGGGTCTGTGATTAATCTTATGAGAGATTGCACGGGTTTGCTCGGAACAGAGACCGTGGATAAGGATATTTGGCTTGTGTTAGCCAGGGAAATTCTTGTAATAAATGATGTTTTGTAAATATATTAAGGTTTAATAAAACCTTTGTACATATGTAAACAAGTTTCCTTCTCAAATTATTCCGTTTCGTGTTTTAACTTGTTTCACGAAGTTGGTTATGGATCGCTATGGGCCACATTACCATAGCTGGTGGCAGTCCGTTGGGATTATTCCACAATAAATTGGAATTTGAGTCCACGTAGGACGGTGCGTCTGCAGTTCCAGAGGATCGAGAAGTGGAGTCTTCACTGATCGAGGAGCAGCACGGAGACTAGGATAGAAGCAAGACCGAGCAGCCTAAAAAGAGGACACCTTGGAGAGAAAGTCAATCAGCGGGTCGAGCTGGATGCAACGAATAAGAAGGTGAGTCCATTCGAAAATCTTTTTAGAGAGGTCTGAGGTTAAGTCGCCAGGCGCGTGAAATAAAAAATTAGTTTGGGAAAACTAAAAATCCCTTAGGGGAAGATAGAATTTTGATTAGTGGTAATCAAGGTATGTGTGAGTAATCCATACGGAATCTCACAGCACGTTTGTGCAGAAAGAGAAAAACGGTACTCAGTTTGGGAGACGTTGTTTGAATTGTGCTATAAAAATATTTATAGGTGTATAGTGTAATATATGTTCTAGTGTGATATATGTGCTAGTGTGATTTTGGTTCTATATTTTAGACGTATTGGTAGAAGGTGATATATGCCTAAATTTTTAAAGTGCTAGGATATTGTATATGTGTAGCTAGTGTATTCTAGACCGGGAAAATTGTGTTACGGTACTAGGGGTGACCGGTTAGGTTAATACAAAAAAAAAAAAAATGGAAGTTTTTCTGTGCAAACAGACTAAAAATGTCCTCTTGGCTTTGGCCGAGGAATTTGATACTGAGGTTTCGGTAAATGACAAAAAGTTAGCGCTTGCAAAGAAAATTATGGGGGCATCCGATTTCAAAGAAAATGTAATTGAAGCATTTATAGAATCGATAATAGAACAGCAAGAGGCTGATAGGCGTCGTGAGAAAGAACAGCAAGAGGCTTACAGGCAACAGCTGGAGGATGATAGGCGGTTTGAGTTGGAAAAAATGCGCATCCAGGGTACTGTCGAAACGAGCAGTGTAAGCTCGAACGACTCTAACTTAGAGACAGATAGAGGTTTTCGAACCAGTTTGAGAGATTTGGTCCCCAAATTTGACCCCCTCTCAGGAGATATAACGCTGTTCCTTATGCTTTTCGAAAGACAAGCGGAAAAAACAAAGGTGCCCTCTATCCATTGGGTCAGTCAATTGATCCCGCTATTACCGGTTGAAATATCAGAAATTATTGTGAAGGAACCGGGAGAAAAAGGGGATGATTACCCTCACATAAAATCGCTGTTATTAAAACGGTTCAGACTAGGCACGGGTGCTTTGCGTGCCAAGTTCCTAACCCATCAAAGGAAACCGGGAGCATTGTGGTCCGACCTAGCTTATGAGTTAAAAGGATATTTGGAAAATTGGCTTGAGTCAGTGAACGTTAGCGATTTCGAGGCTTTGAAAGAGCTAATGGTCACGGAACAAATTAAAAAACGCGTCCCGATGGAAATTAGGGAAAAATATGTAGAAGATTGGGACGAGTTGAAGAATGTATCTATAATCACGGATAAGTGCGACAAATATGAAAGCGTACACTATAATGGAAAAAAACAAGACGAAAGGTTATGGGGAAAAAAACCGGGCCAGGAAAAAACAAAAGGTCAGACTTACGGCAAAAATAAAGACGAGAGTAAATCTAAATCAGAGGTAGGAAATAAAAATGAGGAAACGAGTAACACGAATTGGCGAAAAGAGCAGTCATATGAGAGGAAGAAGGCTTTGACTTGTTATTTTTGCGGGGAAAATGGGCATTTCAAGAATGAGTGCCCGAAATACCAAAAAAATTCAAAGAAAGGCGAAGTAATTAACCATGTCGTGACGGGGGTAGATCTAAGCAGTTGCTTTAATCCTTACTTGAAAAAGGCGATAATCAACGGTGTACCCAGACAATATTTGAGGGACACGGGGGCGGAAATTGATCTATGTGATAGGTCATGGGTGACGAATAAGGACCTGATAGGAGAAGGCATTTGGGTAAGACAACCTCTGGACGATAAATGTATTCGTTTGCCTTTGGCTTGGGTTCAAATTGAGAGTGATTTTGGGAGCGTCTGGACAAAAGCGGCGGTCAAACCGAACGGGGTTGACCAGGGTTATTATCTGCTGGGAAACAAGACTGCTGAGTTAATTGAGAAAAAATTAAATAGTGCTCCAATAAATGCGGTTTTTACGCGGAGCCCAGCTAAAGAGACTGAACAAAACATGGTCAAAGCGAGCCCGACAATAGAGGAGTCTAAACCCGAAGTTTTTCTAAACGGCCCCTATTCAGAGTCTCCGTTAGTTGAAATCCCCGAGGATTTAGCGCGGGAACAAGAGGAATGTCACACGTTAGCCGTCATACGAGAAAAGGTAAAGACAGGTGACCCGGGGGAATTCCCGAGGGAGAATGGTAGACTCGCGCGGGTTACAAAGTCGAAACAGGGGGACTCGGAGGAATTATTAGAAAAATTCTGGCATTTTGGTCTGGTTAAAATGAATGTAGAAAATAGAAGGACAGCGAGCCTGATTAGATACAGTTGGACAGGGAGGTTACCCAAGGTTGGGAAACTCAGGGCTAATGTACTAAAACGGGAATTACTTCTGGTAGCATTTAGGACGCCGAATTGCGTAAGGCATAGAAAAAAGGCGGGAAGCCAGGGTTTTGTAAAATTTAAGAGGAAATTTAGGGGAAGAAAGTATTCCGTTAAATTCAAAATAAAAACGTGTAAGAAATACTCGGGAAGGCAACCTAGAAATTTCGGAAGACTGAGACAAAACCGAAAATTGAAAATTTTCGCGAGGGAGAAGATTATTGGACTCTGGACATTGGGAGATTCTGGACAGGTTGATTTTAGGAGGCCGAATGAAAGGGTTTCCATGAAAATACAGCGTAAGCGAGATGCTTCGAGGAGGATTAATTCCAAAATTAAAGGAATAAAATTGTGTGAAAATGATGAACCGAGTCAGTCATCTCGGGAAATCGAACGTTAAGTTCAGAGAGTTATCTGAATATTATGTATGTACATATTTTTGGTATGAAATGTGAGTTATAATTGTATAAAATTTGGTATTGTTGTAATTGCATAATTTAGAAAATTAAGGTTATTAAATTATAGTGATGAAATGTATTAAATTGGTTGTGAGTGTGAATACCTAGTTAAGAATTGAATGTGTTCTATTGTAATGAAGTGTATTACGTTAGGTATGATGGTAAATTTGTAACCTAAGAATGGAGAAATTAATCCATTGTGATGAAATCTTAGTAATTAATTTTTAATTTGTTTGTGCATCCATAAGTAAGTGGACCAATTAATTTTGATTATTTGATTATGGAAATTATTTAAAGATTTGTATTGCGTTTCACAGTGAAAATTAGTTAAGGTTTTTTTTATTTGTTAGTATTTTAGGTCTAATAGTATGATTGTTTCTGTTCCGTGAATAGAATGTGAGGCGGTTTTGCCTATTGTCATGTCTGGTTCAGGTTGAACGGACAAAGGAAAGTCCAAATGAATTGTGTAAATTCTGGTGGTTGTGTCAGTTGTGAACCAACGACTAAATGGAAAAATTTAAGAAAACTGTGAGTCGTTTGACGAGCAGGTTGTAAGTTATCATTGTGTTGAATTTTTAAGGTGAAGTTTTAAGTACTATTGTTAAAGGTGCTAAGTTGTAAACTGATTATGTGTAAAATGATTGGAATTTTTAGCATGTCAATAAGTGTAAAGTGACTGTATGTTTTTATATAAGTATGGTAGCGGTGTTTTAATCTCATGTTTTAAGAAGTTGTGAGTAGAAGTGATTTCAGTGTATAATTGTGTTTATTCTTTTTGTAACCGCTATAAAATGTTTCTGATGTGTCAACATAATGTGTAGAGACGAAGGTTTGACTGGTAGGCTCTCGAACTGAGTACTAAGAAGGGTTTGGTGTTAGAGTTTCGAGTGCGCGGTAGGTCTGGTATTAAGCCATTAAGATAGGGCTCAAATAAGTCATTGTGTGAAAGACCTCTCCGAAGGATTACCTCGTTTGGACGTACACCTGTGACTTTAGTCTTTTTAAAATATAAAAAGACTTGATGGGAGGAGGAGCTGTCACATCGTGGACATCGGCACTCCTTATTTCGACTCAGCCGGTGGAATTGATGAGTTTTCCACATGTGTTGCAGGCACATCAAAAGGAACGCTAATGTGCAAAAGTCGCCAAATAACCTTTCTTTTCTTCTTCCCGCAGTCTGCACATATGTTGCCGATCAGCGGCGGCATCTATTAAACTAACAATGAAGTATGTCCCGGGCCCAAATGGATTTCAGGTTTCCTTGAAAGGGTCGGCACGAGCGGAAGTGACCTCCATCGGCCCGGAAGTCCAGGTTGTTCCAGCAATTTGTGGAGTCTTCTGGATGCTTCTAGAAAATTGGAAGAAAAGGATAAAAGGACTCCCCTTCTTTGTCTGGGGGGCTTTTTAGCTGATCGACTGGTGTGAGACCGACAGCGCTGGAGTGCGCCGGGTCTGTGATTAATCTTATGAGAGATTGCACGGGTTTGCTCGAAACAGAGACCGTGGATAAGGATATTTGGCTTGTGTTAGCCAGGGAAATTCTTGTAATAAATGATGTTTTGTAAATATATTAAGGTTTAATAAAACCTTTGTACATATGTAAACAAGTTTCCTTCTCAAATTATTCCGTTTCGTGTTTTAACTTGTTTCACGAAGTTGGTTATGGATCGCTATGGGCCACATTACCATAATATATATATATATATATATATATATATATATATATATATATATATATATATATATATATATATATATATATATATATATATTCATTCATTTTTTTTTTGCATTAATTGCATACATTGACCGTTGTATTTAATTTGAATGTACTCCGTAGCGAAGTACGGGTTTTCAGCTAGTATTATATAAAAAAATACCGGTGACCAGACTTGTTTTTTAAGTAATACGAAGCACATTCATAAACACCACTAATATTGATAGGTATTTCCATTGTTTTGATAACCACCTGTGTATATATATATATATATATATATATATATATATATATATATATATATATATATATATATATATGGAGAGAGAGAGAGAGAGAGAGAGAGAATGAATCGTCTCTACAGTGGGCAGTAATGGTTCTGAAAAAGGTTGTTTTGAGGGGTGGCTATCGAAAAGAGGTTTCTTCCATAATATTGGCCCTATGGAGTCTTGAATTGGTTCTGAACAAAATATAGTTGTTTAGAAGGGTGGCCGGCTAAAGAAGATTCACTTATATATATATATATATATATATATATATATATACATACATACATACATACATACATACATACATACACACACACACATATATATATACAGAGAAACATAATATATATAATTTACACACATGCATATTTATACATTAATATAATCAAATATTTTGCAGTAGTTGCTTATGCTACATAGAAGTTGCATAAAAAACTATCCACTATATCAGAAGTTGAAAAATAAATACTGATAAAAATACAAAGTTTTATTAACGAGAAAAGAATTTACTGATTACTTTATTCTTTCATTTGTTTAACAACAGCATCATCCATTCACGCATGAACATTACCCATAAATATTTAACTGCCACCGTATGCAATTCCGCGAGTTTCTCGTTGATTTATTTCAAACAAAATGTTCGCGCGTCTTCAAATGGCGGGAGATAAAAGATTCAGCGGCATGAGGTAAATGATTTATAAATGGTGCCATGCGATGCATCCATCGCCATTGCAATCAACTTCGCATGCGTTGATTGCAATAAAATAACTTATTCGGGAAAACTGGAAGAATGGCAACAGTTATTTATTGCTTTCAACGCTATCGGTTGTTGACATTTTAAGGAATTTATTAGAAGGGTGCGTCACGTGACTGAAAGCAAAGTTGAATGGATTGTTCCTAAAGGACTAGGAAAAGGGGAAAAAAACTTAAAACGCAGCCGAATATCATTAATTGAACAAGTTGAGCTCAATTAGCACTAGATGGATACTTTATCTAATTTTTAAATTTTACGTTTCATTTATAGAATGTATTTCACAGATATTTGCAAATTATCTTTATTTAGTGTTAGAGCGAGATGAAAATCTTTCGTCTAAGGGCCTGTTCACATAAAATCCGCCAGCGTCAGCTTTAAAGATTTCTTTTGACGCTGATTGGTTAAATGGGTCGATGATTGGTATATGATTGGTTAAATTTTTTTAAGCTGCCGGATTCTATGTGAACAGGCCCTAAGGCAGTGATGGACAAACTTTTTTCGACCGTGGACCACTTTCTTTAGATAAAAATAAATCACTCGACCCCTAATGAACCTTAACACCTTATTTCGGTTCTACTCTTCGAAGATTCTCATGAAAAATACCCTCTTAAACAGCCCAAAAGCACAATAGTCGATTGATGACGCAGCTTGAAGGAAGAACTAAAGGTTTGATTTTATGCCTGGCTTTTCAGTCATTTTTACCAGACATACAGCGCTAGATTTAGAAATACAACCGGAAGCCATATTTTGTAATAAATGGAAAATACTGATTTTCAAATGCTCAGGACAGAATTAAAAAATATGAATTTACTAATCTGTGATTAGAAGAAAATGGGAGAGAAAATTACCCTATGCTAAATATTGGAAATGAGGGTTTTTTGATGTCAACTTATATACTACCATAAATTTCATATTTATATAATCCCTTCCTATTCATAAATTTTCTGCCAAAATATTAATAATATCATTCTAAAGTAAGCTCCTACAGAAAGGTCAAGGCCCACCCCGGGCTGTCAAGCATCTTAAGGGGACAGTGGACTTTCAAAATTGTGAAATTTGTCCAAAAATTCGATTTTTTTTATTTTATTGAATTATGAAACTACGGACGAGTAGGAATGTGCTGCAAAAAGAATTTTTAATTTCTGTAATTACTTTCCTAGTTATAGCTAGGAGTTACCTAGTCATACGAATATTCAAACTGCTCCAAACGCATTTCTAATTATCGTATTGCTTTGAAATTCAAATTTTATATACTTAACTGTATATTAAATAAATCTTATTGAAAAAAATTATGCTTCGTAGTTCAGAATTTCCAAATTTTGTACATGAAAAGATGATTTACAAATATTTTGCGTAATAAAAAGGGTGTTTTCACTATTTTTTTTTCTCTATATATTTTTAATGAATGCTTAAAATAAGCAATAAGTTTCATTTTTAGTTCTACAAGGTATCCTGTAAGTAAAAATTACCCTATTATATGCAAAAGAAATGCGCCTGGAATATTTTTAATTAGGCCAATTTTTGGTATAATTAATAATTCATAATTCATAAATTATCAATATTTCATCTTTAAATATTAACCATTTTTACATATCTATGGTACTAAACACATATTCAAATTTTAAGCAAATCCATTCAAAACAAAAAAAGTTAGGTTTGAAGGTCCACTGTCTCCTTAAAAATATCTTAATAATGGCATTTCTAAAACAAATGTTTATTTTTTTAAAAAGTGATGAGGTTTCTACACAAAATTAAGAAATTTTTATTCAGAAATATGAAAAATTTAGTTTCAGAAAACTTTATAGTACGTTAAAAATATCTATTTGATGGTGCTTATACATTAAAAAAATGTAGAACTACTTTTTTAAGAAACGAATGTATATACAGATTTAGGGATAAAATGTAAGTACAACAAAACCTCGTTTATCCGGACTAAATGAGACCATACGCAAATCCGGACAATCGAAAATCCGGATAACCCGGGTAATATGGGTAATAATCAAAACAAAATCCTTAACTAAGCAGACTTATCGTTTATTACGATAAAAAATTATGTTTTGTAACAAAATCACATAGTACTGTTTATAAGAAGTTAAAAAATATAAAAATAACATTTCATATCATTTTTTAGAAAAGAAATGTTTAGTCTAGTAAAGATTTCTTAAACTCAACAAAAAGCATTTCAGTACCGTAATTTATCGTACAACCTATGCAGGAACTGTATATTGAATCAAACTAAAAAGCGATTATATGGCATACTTGTAGTTACGTTCTTGCTATCATAGTTAAAAATTATTATGTAATGTGAACATTAAATAAACAGGTCTACAAATATGATCCGGATTATCCGGCGATCCGGAACAATGAGGGACGGATAAACGAGGTTTTACTGTACTGGTTTGGAAGTTGCAAGAATATTTTACTCTCACATTTTTGAAATCACAGAAAATGTTTGTTATTGAATCAAACTAAAAAGCGATTATATGGCATACTTGAAGTTACGTTCTTGCTATCCGGCGATCCGGATCAATGAGGGCCGGATAAACGAGGTTTTACTGTAGTGGTTTGGAAGTTGCAAGAATATTCTACTCTTCAGATTTTTGAAATCACAGAAAACTTGTTTTAAATCGATAAAAACGGATTCCTCTTAAAAAAACATCTTTCATTGATTTTAAGATTGCCTGAATTACATAACCTCCGAAAATAATAGCTATTACTCTAAAAAAAATTCTGAGTGCTTTTTTAAAATGAGGATATTAAGGTTCCCATCAAAAAATATTAACAATGAAAAGATAAGAAACACGCAAAAGTTTTTGCCATTAAAAAATTCCCTCATTTACTTAAAAACATTTCCAATCCAAAGAAACATCCGATACAAAAAAAATGATAAATATTTTCTAAAAACATGAAATGTAATGGAAAACGCTCTACGTCTTAATTAAAAACTTATAAACACTCAAATTCATTTCGGCGTTTAACGAGTCTTTAATTCTATTCTGCGAGAGATGCTTCAAGGCACCGTTTCAGGTTTTTTTTTCAGTAAAAAAGATTTTATGCGGCAACTGGGACTATTTGCAGAGAATATTTACGATCAAAATCAATAATTGGAGAGGTTTTGCTAATGGAATTGCCCAAGAGGGTTGTAAGTGTGTATGATGTGGAATGAATTATTATTTATTTTTTTACAAAGATTTCTTAAATAAGTTGATTGGTTGTGAATTTAAGTTCGTCTATTTATTAAAGTAAATACAATTGATTGAGCTTTAAAGTTTTCCCAAGAACCTGGGATTTTACAGTGAGTTTTATATGGACAATTCAAGTTTTTTGAGTGAACTTAAGTTTGTAAATAACTTCAAAATTTAATATCTTTAAATGAATGAATAAATCAGATTTTTTTCCTGTTTGTAATTGTATTTACTGTCAAATATAACTTAATGTATTTATTTTACTATTTCAGCATTCAATGGATTTCAATACAAAAGCATAATTTTTTATGTGACTTTCATTACGGACATGTAAGTTTTAATAAAACTTTAAGTTTAAAGAAAAGGAGAACAAGCATTAGGTTTTAAATAAAGGAGAAATTACTCTTCCTTTTGAATTGCATTTAATATTTATCTATGTACGTATATAAAACAGTTCCGTGACTGACAGACAGATAACGCACAGACCAAACTGCTAGACCTAAAGGGCTGAAATTTTGCATGGTGATTCTTCTTATAGTACAGGTGTGTACTGAGAAAAATTTTTGAAAAATTCTTCTGAGATTATTTTAAATAAAAATTTTAGGCTGTTTTTGTAACTTTTTTTAAGTTTGCAATGAAAATAACAATCTGAGGGTTATAAAATTTATATCACGAGGAAGATCATAAAAATTCCTTTAAAATGAAAATTTTTTAAATCTTTAGCTTCATTTTCTGATCTTTGGTGAATTTTTAAAGACTGATTTTTAGAATTTAATTTATTAAATGCCAATCACGAGATTTCTTTTCATTTTGTGATGCTTTAAATTAAATTTGCGTCATGTGCATAAAAACGAAATAAATTGACAAAAATATATTAAAATACAGTAAAAGAAATGTTCCTCAAACTGTACTATATTCTTTAGTAGGTTCTGTTAGGTTTAATTTGAATATTTTCTTTTACATTATTTTGTCTATAAAAATAGAAGTTGTAATTATCCTAAAATGTACTCCTTAGCAAAGCACGGGTATTCAGCTAGTCTTAAATAAACTTGGTGTATTTATTTTACTAGAAGTAAAATAAATACACCAAGAGAGAAATAAATACACTTTTCTGATTTTTGGTGAATTTTTAAAGACTGATTTTTAGAATTTAATTATGGAATAAAATCAGAGAAATAAATACACTTTTCTAGAGCATTAAAATTGATCAAGTACTGTGGTACCTCGGTACTTGTCATTAATTGGTTCCAGAAGGCACGACGAGTACCGAACGCATTTACCCCATAAGGAGTTATGTAAATCGAATTAATTCGTTCCTGAAAACCAGAAATTTCCCATTTTGCTCGCAATTTACAAACTGATGGTGTTTCCTGATACAAAATCTTTAAACCTAGACAGACTTGTACAAAAGACTCAAGTCGACATTATAGTTCTGCGATTGGTATAAAAGCCACAAGTTATGCCTTTTTGATTGCTTGGTCTAAATTTTACACAAATGTTTCGACTTGAGTCTTTTGTACAAAGAAATGTAATTTTGGATACAAAATTGACAGACCTAAGCCTTTAATACCAGTCAAAAGATTTTTTAAAATCAATACTAACAAATATCTAAAAATCACTGTTTTTGACTAAAGCCCTTTATACCGGGGTTCAAAGATTTTATGTTAGAACTTTAATGACTTAAGTGAAAATAAAAGGAAGACAAATATCAGATTTGTAATAATAAATCTTATGAAATTTTTAAAATAAATTTACTTGTTTCGTCCACGGTACAAAGTGAATACTTTGTACACCTACATATTATATCGGGAACTCTAAATTAATTCGAGTATTTATTAGAACATATTTTTATATATCTGCATAGAGCGTGCTTGGTCACATACATTTCGCATGTAAACCCTGAACCGTGAAAAAATGAAGGCTCTGTTTGTTTCATCCTCATTTTTGTGAAAAAAATACGGGGATGAAACGTTTTATAGTGGAAGAAAAAAACTTATTCTTTTGAGGAAAAAGAGAAACATTTTCTTTAAAAATAGTGGATTTTCCACAATAAACAATTTTTTTTAAATTCCGAAATATTTTTTTTTCTTTTGGCGAGATACTTCTTTTTTCATAGATGATTGGGTATTAGTTTATTATTTTTTTTCATTTTCAGCATTTTAACATGAAAACCATATCTAGAACACACCAAATAACTGCTTTCTCCAATATATAATTTTCAAAATGAACTAAAAAAAATTTGCCTTTGAATAAGGCCCGGACATAATTTTAACCCTCTAAACTTCGATTTGTAAAATGCTCCGTTATCGGCACTTTTAAATCCATAAGTTTCCATAAAGTAAATAAACCTTTTCTCACTTTCTAAACCCTCCTCAAAAAAACCTTTTGTGTCGGACTCTTTTAAAAATATTTTCACTTACAGATCTCTGAAATATTAATATTTTCGTTCATAGAGTCGGGACCATTTCCTTTAACCTATATTAGACAAATATTGATTTTTTTTTCTTTTGTACTTAAAATAAATATTAAACGTTAAGTCATCGCTATTTTTGAAACCAATTTAATCGTCAAAATACTCGGAAGTATTCAACTGCTTTGATGTGAATTTTTAACTTTGGCAATATTAGCGTACTTTAACTTGTTTGAGGATTTTCCTCGATCACTTTTTACTGGCTGGTTTTTAAAATCTCTTTATGCAGAGTTTTTGTGAGGAAATAAAAGTCATTATTTTTGGTAAGAATGTGGGAAAATGCATACTTGTTATTTTGGACTGCTGATACGCATGTGTAGCAAATTTGTAAGTACTGATTCTTAATGGATCATCGGAAGAAATAATAGATGTGGTAATTTTGTTAAAATTATGAACAGTGTTACAGGAAATTTTTAATTGAACAGCTAATTGTAGAAGCGCTGGATGCTATAAGTCACCTCAGTGTGTGGTAGAGAGACTGTCAAAAATAAACCACTCCAGAGGCAAAAAATAAAGACTTGAAGAACACTAAAGGCATTGAATTATAAAACAAAAGGGAGGCGTGAAAGAAAAACTGTCTGTGTGGCCATTGATAGTGATGAAAAGACTATAAATGTTGCAAGATAGGTGGTGACGTTATTTTTTGGCCCTCAATAAAACTTTCAAATAATCGTCAAAGTGGTATCCCAAACGAAAATTATGGTGGGGAAGTACTTGGTATACTGTGAACATGAGCAGTGAAATAAGGAACCGATTAGGGAAGGAACTGTTAAGATAAAGGCAACCCACTGTCCAATAAGAGAAAAAGGAGCAGGCCAAAATGGCCCTGGTAAACGGACCCCAGCCCCTCCAGAAAGAAAAAAAATGGTCGACAGATTTCGCTTGCTAATCCCCGAGCTCTGACCCTAGAGAGCCGATTGAGCTGTCGGAGACTTGCGGAAGTTCTTGTAGTCTGACATGGTGATGCCGAGCCTGACCTGATGTGGGCACCTGTCAACGAAAGCCTTCATGGCTGTATTCTTCAACAGTCGTAAGTGCCTCCCTAAAGAACTTAGAAATATTTACTTTGACTGAATATTTTGTCTCTGCTTATGGATTCCTCATGCAGTAGTTGTGAATATGAATGTGAACCTTATTTTATTTTAATGTAAAAGAATTTTTAGTATTGCCGAATAAATGTATGATAACGGCCAATTCTCTATGTTTCCTTTGCTTGTCCAACACATGCACGCATCAATTTATTAAGGTTCTATTCTAACCTATACTAATGGTTATCCTAAACCCATTAACAGTTAACGTCGTTAGATGTTCTTGATCATTTAAACTTTAGCCAAATGTTTTGCATACGCATTTGGTAAGTATTTCATTTTCACTAATCGTATGAAGTAATTCGGTGGCTATTTACTAGAAGATTTAAATACAGAGTGTCTCAAAAATTATGCAAAGAAAAGCACACAATGTAGGAACTAGAAATTCATATATGTGTTACCTTATATATTAGAGTTTTTTTTAGTAGAGTCAATGAATTTTAATATGTGCAACTTTTGTGGCACGGAGAGCATCTAGTCGGTAATCAATCTTAGCCTATGTGCGTACCAGAATAGATTCCTAACACATGAAATTGCAGCAATTATCCGTCTTTTGAGTTCTTCAACACTGCAACCGATTATCAGGGACACTTCTCGTTTCCAGGAACTTTTTATACCAAGCTAAGATGTTGTTACGACTTAGAGGATATTTTCCAAATTTCATTACACTTGCGTAACAGATTCCGTTTTGAAATACCAGCCAACACATATTGCTCTCTCTCTGATAGAGTAGCCATTTTACAACTTTCGCTCTCAGGGAACAACTAGCGCCATCTGTTCAACTTTTTTGACACAGAAAAAACACAATTGAGGAAAAACAGGGATGCTTAACAAATCATTAACCAAAGAACCCGAATTTTTAAAAATGTGATAAGCTTCCCAGAAATCAAGATCGGCAGGCGAGCGACATTTCTGAATAATGGAGGAAGAAGAAAAATCAAACCGATGGTTCAAAGTGCCTGGACTTTGAACTATCGGTTTGATTTTTCGGTCTGTCAAATGCATATTGTCAAATGTATAATTTGTCAAAGATTTTTTCAATATACGCGAAAATAAATCGCGCTTTTTGCAAAACTATCGCAATAAAAGATATCCCTGTCAACCTGTAGTTACGTCTCATGAAGTATGGTGTCTAGGAAAAGTCCATGAATTTCATGTTCCTACATTTATACACTGTGTTATTCTCATATACCTTATGTCTAAAGGTAGTGACTGACTTGTAACAAAACACTGTTATGTAATGTAATGTTACACAAGCAATCGATAGTCAGTGCATGAAAGCGAGCATCGAGCCGATCAGAGCCGGCCAAGTCGAGCAATTGTGCTCCACTGGACTGACGATTCTTTCGCGAATCCTTTTAATAGTTACATTACAATTCAGTTCAAGATACACCGAACTACCTGATGAAGAGCACCTTTTGTGCCGAGCTTTCAAAATGGGCATTCGTGAAAACACATGGGCACACTTTCAATGTAATGTTCGTGGTGGGCATTACATGACAACGTTACTTTGAAAGTCAATTCAAGTGACACCGAACTGCCTGTTGAGGAGCACCTTGAGCCGAGCTTTCAAAATGACATTCGCGAAAACACATGGGCACACTTGTAATGTAATGTTCGTGGCGAGCATTAAATGACAACTTTACTTTACAAGTCAATTCAAGTGACACCGAACTGCACTGATGAAGGGCACCTTTTGAGCCGAGCTTTCAAAATGGGCATTCGTGAAAACACATGGGCACACTTTCAATGTAATGCTCGCGGCGAGCATTACATGACAACGTTACTTTACAAGTCCGTTGAAGTGACACCCAGGGCCGCCCAGAAAGGGGGGGGGGCAACTGGGGCCCTTTGCTCCAGGCCCCCAACTGCCGGAGGGGCCAAAAAAAATTTAAAAAAATATTTATTAGATTTCCTCCGAAAGAAAATTCTGAAACTTGTACAGTACTGCAAAATTCAAAATAATCTCCTGAAAAAAGGGGCCCCCAAAAATAAAAAATTATTCGATTAATCAGATTTCTTGGGGCCCCCAACAGAAGTTTGCCCCAGGCCCCGTAAAGTCTGTGGGCGGCCCTGGTGACACCGAACTGCTTTATGAGGAGCACCTTTTCAGTCAAACTTTCAAAATGGGTATTCACGGAAACACATGGGTCCTCTTGTAATGTAATGCTCGCGGCGAGCATTACAGGAGAACATTACTTTACAAGTCAGTCGCCGCCAATACAGTGCACCACTTTCACTTATTTTTTCTCGGAAAAGGCGATTTTTCCCAGTTACCTAGATAGACAACAGACTGAGCGGAAGCTGCATATTTCAAGGAACGACAAGCATCCTGCAGCTGCGATAAGCCAAAAATTGGGTGACATCTGAGATTGTTTACAAGTTACGGGTTTGTGGGCTGTTTAAACGTATCCAGGAGTGCAGTAATCGGTGACGGCTCCAGACCAGATATTTGGGGGGGGGCAACGTCGGCTCTTAGGGTTATATATATATATATATATATAAAATATTTATACAGGGTGGACCAAAAGTCTTGCCCTGATTATAAAAATTCATTGCAAAATAACCGTTTAATATAATAATATAACTTTTGTATCATTGGATAGGTCAGTTTTAGTAGCTTTTTGGCGCGAGTGCTCCTACAATAGTGACTCAGGGAAACATTTGTAAGGAAAACATCATTTTCAGCCGAAATGCCGTCGATTCGAGAGAAAGCCCAATGTGTGCTTTGGTTTCACAAAACGAAACGGCCCATTAAAGTTCAGCGTAAATTTCGACATTGCATCAGGAGGATGTCGTCCATAACAAAATCAATAAAGCGATGGTATGAAAGGTTTAAAGAAACAGGCAGCGTTAAGGATCTTCCCAGGAGTGGCAGGTCTAGTGTGAGTGAAGCAACTGTTGATCGCGTTCGGCAATCGTTTCAACGGAGTCCTACTAAATCAACTAGTGAAGCATCACGTGAACTTCAAATAACGCAAACAAGTTTGGTAAGAATTCTCCATAAAAGACTTGTTTGCAGTATTTGAAGTTCACGTGATGCTCCACGAGTTGATTTAGTAGGACTCCGTTGAAACGATTGCCGAACGCGATCAACAGTTGCTAGGCCTGCCACTTCTGGGAAGATCCTTAACGCTGCCTGTTTCTTTAAACCTTTCAGACCATCCCTTTATTGATTTTGCATCAGGAGGGTTGCGTCCATAACGATGTCGAAATTTACGCTGAACTTTAATGGGCGATTTCGTTTCGTGAAACCAAAGCACACGTTGGGCTTTCTCTTGAATCGACGGCATTTCGGCCGAAAATGATGTCTTCCTTAAAAATGCTCCCCTGAGTTACTCTTAAAGGAGCACTCGCGTCCACTATTGCACAAAAAAAACTACTGAAACTGACCTAACGAATGATACAAAAGTTACATTATTATATTAAACGGTTATTTTGTCATGAATTTTTATAATCAGGGCAAGACATTTGGTCCACCCTGTATATATATATATATATATATATATATATATATATGTGCATATAAAAGAAATAAACATCCTCTCATTTTAAATTTAAACTCATTTAGTATTAGGTCTACGATTATATAATTTTAGGCTATGAAAAAAAATACGCCAGGATTTATTTTTTTTTTTTTTTGGGGGGGGGGGGAAATTGCCCCTACTGCACCCCCCCCCCCCTGGAGCCGCCATTGGCAGTAATGGCAATAACATAATTATAGAGATGATTGAGACATTTGAGATTAAATCACTGATGCTATAAGTAAAGGAATACAGGAAATCGACATATACAGTGATTCTAGAAGTACACTGCAAGCTATATGCGCATATTATTTTAATGGAGATAGGATTGAAAATATAAAAAACCTAATAGAAAGTTATGAGATAGCAGTAAACTTACACTGGGTTAAAGCCCACTGTGGCATTAATGAAAATGAGATGGTAGACACAGCAGCTAAACAAGCAACAACACTGAATAAAATCACAGGAAATTATAAATTAACTAAAGAAGAGATTAAGAATAAAATTAAGAATTATTACATAAATATATGGCAAGAAAATTGGGAGAGAAGCAGTGTAGGAAGGAAAGTATTTGAGGTATTCCCTAGAGTTTCTACGAAAAGACTGTCGGCAGATTTCCTTGTTAATCAAGCAATAACTGAACATGGCTGTATAGGAGTCTATCAAAACAGATTTTTTGCTAAAACAGATCTTTGTGAGTGTGGCAATATACAAACTATAAAGCACTGTATATACAATTGTAGCAAATGGGCTGAAGCACGAAAAAACCTACCTTTGGGCTTTCAAGATTGGACCCCTAGTAAATTATTTACGGATTATTATTGTAGAAGATACATCAAGAATATTATGCAGGAACTTATGAATATACACTTCCCCCTACAAGGGGAAGGTGGATAGCCCCTCAGATTTAAAAAAAAAAGACAGGTAAACGAATTGCAAAAAGAAAAACTTCGGGACCCGATTGGGTTGGATTGCCGTCGGCATGATTAGTTTTATTATTGAAGGGCCGTATAACCTTCGGGTGTGGACGGCGGCGATATTACTTATAGAGGTAAAACATTATTAGTTTATTATAGCTAAACATTAAAACCACTACTTTGGTTACTCAATAAATAAAGTACTTGGCAATAAACAATAAAGGTGAACGAATTCATCCAACGTTAAAAGGCAGGAACATAAGCAAGTCCTATTCCCTGCAGCTCATTTCTTCTGTGAAGCTCCTCATTATGTTCTAGAAATGCACACGTGCCGTGGGCGTGTCTAGTGTTCAAATTTGCATATTGCATTAAAATTTGCATTTCTGCATAAGTATCGCCACAGGTTCGAACATGACGTACAGTAATTTGTCAAAGAGTCCTTGAATTTAATATTGCCATTACTATGATTTTTTCCCCTCCATTAGGAAAAAAATAATTTATCATAAGGATCGGTTCTCTCCTCTGAAACCTTTTACGAAATAAGCTTAAATACAAAAGCATATTATCTCCCTACTTTGTCTGGCACATATCAACGCGTACGCTAAAAATATATATCCTTAAATAAATTCAGAATGTATTTTGAAGTCTCCTGCTTTTTTGGTCTTTATGATACTGAAGTTCAAATTCCAACATTCATCAGTATTTCAAAAGAACTCCATATTTTTTTCACTTTCTTCACCATCCATGAAAGTGCTCTCTTTATGTACCGTCTTCCATAGAAAAAGCATTTCCATTCATAGCTTCTTTTCAAGGAAATTGATAAAACTTTTATTATAATCTCCTTAGCCGAGACGTTTTCCATCAGAAGGAACTCGTCAATATTGATCCGATTTTTACCTATTCAAAGCAAATATTTAACTTTCGATAATCGTGTTTTGTTTTGTATTTCACTTTATATCCCACTGTAAATTTAAATTATGATTTTAACTTTTAAGACGGTAATATTTAAGATGCATTATCTTTAGTTGTACCTCTTTCCATATTTAATATTTGTAAGAAATTTTTCTGATGTCATCGCTAGCAAAAACGTAAAAACCTTTAGTTAACCTTTTCCTTACGGGGTGGGATAGCATGTATCCCAAGAATGCCGGTCCAAGAATGAATATATATATATATATATATATATATATATATATATATATATATATAACCCCTGAATGGCCGTTCTTATAAACGGGGTATGAAATTTCCCGTTCTAAAGAGGAAATCGGAAAAATGGGCCCCGTAAGCTAAAGGTTAAAGATGTGAATATCACGCATTGTTATAAAATCTATATACTAATCAGAAATTTATTTGTAATTTCACAACATTTTGTTTCATTTATGTCAAATGAAGTGTCAAATGAATGTATGTCAAATTAATTATGTGAAATGAAAAATCTAAGAACTCCATTAACTCTCACGGGGAAATTTAAAATTTGAAACAATTAAGGCTGCTGTGTACTAAACCTATTGGATTCGCTCACCTCAATCTTAACCTATGGAGAAATTTTGTCTACTATTTACAGATACAGAAATACTGATAATCTAATAAAAAGGGCACAGCAAAACTTCGTTTATCCGGACAATCGAAAATCCGGATAAACCGGGCTATATGGGTAATAAGCAAAACAATATCCTTAACTAAGCGGGTTTACCATTTATTACGATAAAAAAACTATGTTTTGTAACAAAATTACATAGTATTGTTTATTTATTTTATTTATATAAATAAATTAAATATAAAATAAAATAAATAAAATAAAAAAATAAAATTATATTTTATATATATATATATATATATATATATACACACACACACACACACACATATATATATATATATATTAATATATATATATATACACACATACATATATATACACATACATATGTATATACACACACACACACACACACACACACACACATATATATATATATATATATATATATATATATATATATATATATATATATATATATATATATATATCTGGATAACCAGGGATTTACTGTATTTTCAGATATTGCAAACTTTTCTGCACCTTGCAACGGGATTCTTTTTATAAATTTCGTTCACCAACAGAATTTACGAACGTTTAAAACAGACCAAATTCCTCCCCCCCCGAACATTTAAAATTTTAAAATATTATTTGCTTTTTTTAAAAAAAACGAAAAATGCCTAAATGTGTAAAATTTCTTTCTCCATTATGAAGTACATAAAAAAATCTTTAAATCCAAGTCGGCAATCATTGGAAAACATTTTCTCCTTAGAGGTGAAAACCCTTATTGGATGAGCGAATGCAATAGGGTTAGTACACAGCAGCCTTTAATATTTTATTTCGTAATAATTTCGTCAGTAAACAGCTTCAATGTTTTCCATTTTAAAGTACCATTTTATGAATTTTCAAAATAAAAAAGTTCATCAAAATAAATATTTAAGGTTTTCTATTACGAAGAATAAGATTTTTAATTTCGTTTTAAGTATGAGAAAAGCTCAGATATTTGATTTGCACAATGTAAAAAATTAAAGCTTATCACAGTGACTGATTATCCGCTGAAGAGTAATCAACCAAATCCAGTATGCTTATAACGACTACATAACTTATTAGTAAGGTCTTTCGAACAGGTGGGAAACTTCAATATTTGATCTTAAAGATAAGTGGATAAGTGATCCTTAATATTTGGTTGCAAAAATTATGAAATACCGTCTTAAAAGAGGTAAAGAGAGGTCTTAAAATTTGATTGGGTTTATCGCCTTAGGAATGCTTAATCTGGCTTTAGATAATTTATATATATAAAGAGAGAGAGAGATAGTGGAACTTCTCTAGTCTGTGACCCCGATTCAACGGCCACCCCTCTAAATGGCCCTATTTTGTTCAGAATAAACTAAAGACTCCATAGAACTAATGCTATGGAAGATGAAACCCCTTATCACTGACCACCCCTTGGAAAGGCCACTTTTTTCGGAACCATTACTCGCCGTTATAGAGAAGATATATATATATATATATATATATATATATATATATATATATAAAGAGAGAGAGAGAGAAACACACATGATAATGCAGCAAATTCAGCTCTCTTTTCCGTCAAAGAAAGTACACAGCTAAGAAAGTACAACAAAATCTCAGGACCAACTTAATTTTTTGTTCTTAAAGTTAGGACTTTCACTAATTTCCATGTTTTTATTAACTCACTTTCTTGTTTGTTTGTGTGTGTGTTTGTGTGTTTGTCTCGTACAAATCTTGCAATCGATTTTTAACTAACTTCCCGACTAGCTAGACATTTGAAACTATTAGAATATCTCAGAACACGACGACAATGCATTTTTTGATACTTTTAGCCATCTTTAAGCAGAATTGAATTAACTTTCAGTTATTTTCAGTTAACTTTGTTTTGTAGACTGGTACAGCCATCTATCAGCCGGAACGTGAACGAAAATTTAAACGAAAGTTAACTTCCAATTAACTTCATTTTCTTTCAAGTTGATGGGATAACTGATTAAAAATTTTTTTAAAAGTATTTATTAATACATAGAATTGTCAAGTTTATACGATTCAACAGAAAATTTAAAAACATGGTATATAAAAAATTATTTTTATCTTGTAATTATTTTTATTTCAAATGAAGCGAAAAGGAATAGGAAATCATTAAGGCCCGGTAAACCTCCTTGCTCTGTAATCTTGTGATTCGTCTCTTACAGGATTAAAAAGCAAATTGCTGTGGTAGGCGAACGTGTCAGTAGCAAGAAACTTTGGTCCGAATTGCCTTTTATTTACTCTATACTCTTAATTGCAATCCTAAGGCTTGGATACGGATTTTACACGTTGATCAAGAAAATGAGCTGTGTTTTCTTCCGAACAGAAGAGTTTAATATTGTTTTTAAAGAATTTTTTTGGCAGTATATGGCTCCTGGATATGTGAAAATAGGAAATGGTATACCAGTGGCGCGCAATTTTTTTTTCGACCGGGACCCACTTTCTTTAAATAAAAAACTGCCGAAACCCATTACATTATTTTGGTAGTGGCAATTTCATTTTAAAATAGAAAGGTGTTAACAACAAGAAATAAGCAAATTTTGACAAACTATTTTAAAAATCGAAAAATTTGTAGATTTGGAGTATGTATCTATTCAGCAATATAAGAATTAAAAAATGTCTCGGTCATCTCTACACTTATGCTAAATCTCGTGTGACAAAAACTTAAAAATTGTGTTGGAATTAACATTTATTTTCGGTCATAACAATATTACTTTAACTTTCAAATTCCTATTACTATGAAATAATAGCTGATTAGCTGTGACGTCAGCATGGTATCTGACTTTTCGACTTTTGCACTAGCTACTTAGTATGTAATTGTGCTGTATACATATTAGTCACCATGTAACTTGTTAGCTAGCTTCATGCATGTTAACTGAAGTTTTGGTTCATTATATTTTTAATACGAGATATCTTCTTCATTAAAGGATTTACTTTAGTCTGTTTTTTATTATTAAGCCCCTTACAGTGAAACCAGGCTAAAAAATGGATATTTATTTGTATTTCATTTATGTAAAAATTAACTCACTAATTAAGTCGACTCTATAATTTATTTGTACACTGCTAGCCACTGTAAATGCAACACCCTGGAGGAAACATGCAAATAACATGAAATTTACAACATGCATTAGCGGAGGTGAGATAAGCAAATGATTAGAATTTCAGCGCAGACGCACATCACGCGCGCCTGTGGCGCCACTTCAAAGCATTATTTAAGGCTTGGAGATTTCGACGATTTCAAGTTCGGCAATTGTGTTTTTCTTGTGGTTTAAAAAAAAACGATCAATTATGCCTCGTCGAAAACAGCGATCATCTTTTGATCAAGTATCCGAGTTCGACAGAGGAAGGATAGTGGCCTACCGAGATTGTGAATTATCTTTCAGGGAAATCGGTAGTCGTGTTGGACGCAACCAAACAACTGTAATACGGATATGTGATCGTTGGATGCAGGAGGGTACGACGGACCGGCGTGTTCGATCGCATCCACCTCAGCGCACCACTTCACGTGATGACAGGCAAATTGTGCGCATGGCAGTGACGGATCGCTCAGTCACATCACGAACCATAGCACAGCACATGCAGTCTGTAACGCATCATCCAGTGTCTGCGCGTACCATTCGACGCCGTTTACAGCAGAGTGGTCTGTCCGCAAGACGTCCATTACTTTGTCTACCCTTGACGCAGAACCACAGACGTCTCCGTCGCCAATGGTGCGATGACAGAAGGATGTGGACGGCAGAATGGAATGAAATTGTCTTTACTGACGAGTCACGCTTCTGTCTGCAACACCACGATGGTCGCATTCCAGTCTGGAGACACCGTGAAGAGAGGATGCTGAACAGCTGCGTTATGCACCGCCACACTGGTCCTGCACCGGGTATTATGGTATGGGGCGGTATTGGATATCACTCTCGCACACCTCTAGTACGCATTGCCGGTACTTTAAACAGCCAGCGCTACATATCCGAGGTGTTGGAGCCAGTTGTCCTTCCTTACCTTCAGGGCTTGCCCACAGCCATATTTCAACAGGATAATGCGTGACCACACGTGGCACGCATTGTCCAACGGTTCTTCGTCAATCGCCAGATTGAATTGCTTCCCTGGCCGCCTCGCTCTCCGGATCTTTCGCCGATAGAAAACATGTGGTCCATGGTTGCTCTACGACTGACCCAGATTCCATCCCCAGCTGCCACAGCAGATCAACTTTGGCAACGTGTGGAAGCTGCTTGGTCTACTGTACCCCAAGAACTCATCCAAAGTCTCTTTGAATCAATGCCGAGGCGTGTGGCAGCGGTGATCTCCAACAATGGCGGCTACTCTGGCTACTGATTTTGGCAGGAACCACACTTCACAGAAGTCTATAAATTTAATCATTTGATACTTGGTCAACATGTTATCTACAAAATAAATTTTGTTGTGATATCTCTTCTCTTTCTTGGTGTTGCAATTTGGGTGGCCAGCAGTGTATTTCATATTTATTGTATTTCATATTCTCGATATTTATTTGTATTTTATTTATGCAAAAATTAACTCACTAATTAAGTCGACTCATTAAAAAGTGCGTCGCGGTCGACAAAAGGTTTTCGTACCACTGATGTACTCGATAGAAACATTCATCCATGAATAGTTCTCAATTAGTGAGTCAACTCATTAACAAGAGTCAATCCTGTGTGGCCATTTATCAAAGGATCTTTTATCAAAGGTTCTTAGAGAAACTTAAATTTTTCTTCTTTTGGAAACGTCACAATTAAACAATAGTATTCCCAACTGAACTTCTAATTTAATTTCATAAGGCCACATTTCGATTTCTACAGTATCTGGTGTAGAAACTGCAGTGTCCTTCACAATGAAAACAAATTCAAATGAAGGCCATCCGTTTCATTTGTCCAAATCATCCATAAAAAACTCCTTATGTGTCCTTCTTTTGAAAAACAATTTCCCATTCATAGCCCCTTATCAAGAGAGTTCATAGAAGTTTTATTAATTTCCTCGTGGCATGGACGTAGGGCCATTTTTCATTAGATGGAACATATCAAATATTGATTTTATTCTTGCATATTCAAAGTCAATATTTAACTTTTGATCAGCGCTATTTTTACTTTACTTATTCCTATTTGAATTGCCTTGGGAAACAAAAATAAATCCATCCTTGACTGCAAATGATAAAATCTGAATTTTTACACAGGTTAACTTATGTAAAAACGTTCTGTAACTAATGTAAAAAAAGTTCAAGTTAACTAACGTAAAAAACATTCAAATAAACATTCAAGTTGTTATGAAAAGATAATGAATTGAATCAATAACACATTTGCGAGTGTATTTAAAATCTTGAACCGTTTTGTTCATAGTTTGTATTCGTTTTTCACAACATTCAAGTTAACTACTGTAAAAAGAAAAAGATCCAAGATATGATAGTCTATATATTTATGTTGATTACAGCATTTACTTATAACGAAATGCTTAACTTATAGTTCAATACGTAAAAATTAAACTTAAAATATATATGTAAGGCTAAGGACGTTTATAGAAGAGAATTTACAGTCATACATCGATTTTACACGCACCTTTGATTCAAAGAGATTTGCCCTGGTTACAGCTAAATGCATAGAAGTTCATGAAAATACTTTTGAATTCAACGAGTGTTTATCTCAAATAAACGGATATCGATATGTATCAAAAGTCTTCCCCTAAGTATAAATGATTTGTAACGCTATGACTTCTATAACAATGTACTTATTAGTTAGAGAAAGGCAAAGTGGTGGCGAAATTGCCTAGATTAAAATGAAGAAAATTCATCAGTGACGAACGAAACAAAATATTTTAAGGCCGTTTAAATGTGGATAATAGTCATTTGGTTTGTAAGAGTTTATAACTTTTAATGCTAACAATAACGTGTTCAATGATTTGAAAATTTTAAACTGTCCCATGTGAGAAATTTAAGGGAAAATCCTAAAATTATTATGTATACACTCTTTAGAGATTTATTTTCACAGTGAAAAAGTCATGCCGCAAACTTTGTTGAGAAATACGCCTCTGGTATGTATTCTTTAACCAGGATAACACAGTGTACGGTAAAACAAATATAATGTAAACTAAGCATCTCTATAATAAAACAATGAAACCCTGATTTTTACATTTTCTCGCATAGAACAATATTTTTCGTTGGTTTCGATAAATATTCTGCTGAAAAATATTTCGTTTAATGGTAGGTTTTTTCTCCAAACCAACGTTTTCTCCCGCTTCAAAAGTTTCTATTTTAAGGCACACAGCAACTATTTCCTAGCATTTTCCGCATTAAAGATCAGTGGCATGGTTTCTTTCCCATTCGGGTGTTTTGAATTACTCTATTATCTTCTTATATTTTTTCATGTAGTATTTGTTGGAAATAAGCGAGGGAATAGCTTCGCGTCAAACAAGTGTTGGGATGTAACAACAGTTTTTTTCCCTTGAATGGAGAATGCATTGCCAAATTTGTAAGTACTAACTTCCCCTAAGTATAATTATAAAAGACTTATAGTGCAGCAACGTTAACGCAACAGAAAATTTTGAAGCGATAAATCCCAGTATGGATTTTTTCTTAGAGAAATAAGTATTGCTTAAATATAAAAAATAAATACAAACTATGAACAAAACTGTTCGAGATTTTTTAAACGGCATGAAGCAACTGAGATCAAATAAATATTACTGCCAGTCCTCTGGAATTAAGTTATTCAAACAAAGTGTAAATGAATAACTATTTCTTATCGTAACTGATCGATTGCGCTTGGCAAAGTACCCACGGGTAAGAAAAATCTATAATTTAATATATTAAACAAGGAATTATTTCAACTCTACTTGAGCGTACATTTAAAGGATGGATAAACAAATAGAGTTTAGTTCCTAGTTTAAATATAAAGTACGAGTATTAAATTGACAATAAACTTAGAAACTATTGTCAGGGAGTAAATTTGCTTTTGATAACGTCCACAGATGTGGGATTGGAACGATTGGGTTCTCCATCATGATAGTGCAAGACCTCATAATGCTTTCATCATGCAGCAGTTTATGGCAATAAAACAACATGACCGTTGTTGCTCATCCACCTTAGGGCCTGTTCACATAGGAGTCCATTGCGTTGCGTTAAGGAAAAGATGACGTTGAGACGAAAATAAACCAATCATAGGCCTCCAAACGATTAGCAATGAAATTTTTAACGCCTATGATTGGTTTATTTTTGTCTCAACGTCATCTTTTCCTTAACGCAACGCAACGGACTCCTATGTGAACAGGCCCTTACTCTTCCAACTTAGATTCTTGCGACTTTTTCGTCTGCCCAAAGATGAAAATTAAGTTCAAGGGACGTAAATTTGATGCGGTAGAGGATATTCAAGATAAATCGCAGATGGTGCTGAACATATTAATAGTTACAAGATAAAAAGAACTTTTTATATACCACGTTTTTAAATTTTCTGTTGAATCATACAAACTTGACAATTCTATGTATTAATAAATACTTTAAAATTTTTTTTGATGAATTATCCCATCAACTTGAGAGAAAATGAAGTTAATAGGAAGTTAACTTGCGTTTATTTTTTCGTTCCCATCCCGGCGATAGATGGCTGCACCAGTCTACAAAACAAAATTAAATTAAAATGAATTCAATACTGCTTAAAGATGGCTAAAAGTATTAAAATAATGCATTATCATCGTGTTCTGAGCTATTTTTAAAAGTTTCAAATGTCTAGCTATTCGGGAAGTTAGTTAAAAATCGATTGCAAGATTTGTACTGGACAAACACACGCACAAACAAACAAGAAAGCGAGCTAATAAAAACATGGTAGTGAAACAAGACTTCCAGCAGGTGTTGCTTTCGTGGCAGAAGTTCCAGGATCGATGTTTACAATCCCAAAGGGACTACTTTGAAGGTGGCGAATAAAATCGAGGTATTCTACAACTTTGTTTAGTGATGCATTTCAGGAACCTTTGGGTAGCACCTCATATTCAATTGAGAGCAAATTTAGAAATTATTGTCAGGGAGTAAATTTGCTTCTGATAACATGCAATGTTACAGTTTGCTTGTACATGCAGAAACATAACATCCGTTCTCGTGTATGCTTTATAAGTCTAGATGCCTTAGATCAGGGGTACTCAAACTGCAGCCCACCTAGCTCTTCTGTGCGTCTCTAAACACACATTCATTATCAGACTGGTGAGTTTATAAATTTTGGAAGTTTGGGCCTCAAAAAGAGAAAACTGTACAAAATTGGGCCACCTGCCGCTGGCATTGTTCGCATCAACGTATCTTTTATAATTATCCTATTCCCATATGAAATCTGTGAAGAACGTATACAGAAATCTATTCTTACCTTGATGACGTAATGAGAGTAGCATGTAGCAAGTATAAAGCTGATTTGTCTAAGATATCCAAAAATTGTCTCAACTTAAAAAAAAAAAAAATCACACTCATCTATATATACAAAACAGTTCCGTAACTGACTGGCTGACTGACTGACTAACAGACAACGCACAGACTAAACCGCTGGACCTAAAGGGCTAAAATTTTGCATGGCGATTCTTATAGTGTAGGGGTGCACTAAGAGCGATTTTTGAAAAATTCTTCTTAGATTTTTTAAAGTTAAATTTTTAAGTTGTTTTTGAAACAATCTTTAAAGTTTGCATTTAAAATAATAATTGGAGGATTATAAAATTTATATCACGACAAAGATCCTAGAAGTCCTTTAAAATGAAATATTTTTTTGAATCTTTACCTCTATTTTCTGATTTTTGGTGAATTTTTAAAGATAAATCTTTAGAATTTAATTTTTAAATGTTCAACACGTGGTTTCTTTTCTTTTCGTGATACTTTAAATTAATTTATCATCACGTGCATAACAACGAAATAAATTGACAAATTTTTTTCTTCTTTCTAATGCGGCAGACGATTGGCCATTATCCAAAAAAATATTAAAATACAGTAAAAGAAATGTTCCTCAAACTGTACTATATTCTTTAGTATGTCCTATTAGATTTAATTTCAATATTTTCTTCTACATTATTTTGTCTATAAAAATATTCGTTACGATTTTTTTATAAATATATATGTATTTTTTGGCATTATTGCATACATTGACTGTCGTATTTAATTTGAATGTACTCCGTAGCGAAGCGCGGGTATTCAGCTAGTTTTTAAATAAACGCTTGAATACAATCAGGTTTTGAGTTTTATTTTTTACATTATTATATTATGGAGTATAGTGTGCTATGCGAGGTACAGTGTACATTATTATATTATGAGATATGTTTCGACCCGTGTAACATAAACATATGAATGTGGCCCACGAGAAAAAAACGTTGAATACGACTGCCTTATATACATGTAATAAGCTTAATTTGCTTTTCTAATTTTTAACGAAAAAGCATACTACCTTTATCAACGTACTTTTTGTATAATCGGGAAAAACCCCACATAGATAAATTCTAAATGCACTTTTAATCCCCGCCATTAGGTTTTTAAGATGCCTTAGATCGAAAATTCTATCCATCAGTATTTCGAAAGCAGCCCTTTTTTTTCATTTTTCAGGCCATCCTTTAAAAAAGTCCTTTATGTATCGGCTTCCTTAGAAAAACATTTTCACATTCATAGCTCCTTTTCAAGAAAATTCATAAAACTTTTATTAATATCACCGGGACGTGGACTCGAGGCCATTTTCCATTAGTGCGAACTCGTCAAATATTGATTTTATTCTTACATATTCTAAGTAAATATTTAACTTTCGACCATCGAGGTTTTTTTTTTCCGTTCCACTTCGCACTTGGAATATCCACTGAAATAAAATTAAGCCCATTGCTAAGAGTGTTTAAATGCTGACGGGAAAATTTCCGAATTTATAATTTTGCATTTAAAATTTTAGCTTTTGATGTTCATTTTTTTTTCTTTTTTCAATGTTCGTCGTTAAAAAAGTTTTTACGAAGTGATAAATGTTACTGTTTTTGGATAATGAGGCATGTGGTTTTAACTTTTATTTGAAATCGTGTTATGAAGAGAGAATCATTATGTAACCTCTAGTACTGAAATAAAATCCAGCCATGAACATAAAATCCAAATTTATGATTTTAGTAATAAATATGGAGATAAAATACCGTTAGCTTCCAGAGCAGAATTATTTTTAAGGGTGTCAAAGGGTAGTGCAGAGGAGAAATCAAAAGCAAACTGAAATGTTTGTAAAACAAAATTCTCCCGGCATTTGAAAAAAGGAAAAAGGGTTAAAAAAATCATTAAAGTGAGATTTTAAACATTGCTGCATTTCAAATATTACTTATAATTGCCAAACCTTACGGCATTAACACTGTAAAAAAGTTCCTCTATTTAGAAATCTTTTAGAGTTAATTCTTATGGTAAAGAACTGCATTCTTGATAAGTGGTCTCCTATCGTCAATACAGTGTACATACCATCAATGGTCTTAGTGGAATCAATTTGGGTAGGTGTCCCAAATATCGCCCCTGTGCCTAATATCGCCTACTCGTGTTTCTAAAGTATGATTCGCGCTAAGTCTGAGAAAATGGAGTAACTTATTAGTTCTGTGTTTGTACTAACAGCGGCGATAGCGACAACACTCTTAAATCACTGACAACAGAAACTATGTGGCGTCTGAAGTTGTTTTGGCTGTTGTCTTCGTAAACTTTGGCTCCAAAGAATCCAGTGAATGACCAGGTAGGTGCATCCAAATTCTAATTTTGCTTATACCATTTGAAAGTGAATTAAACAGAGACTTTGATACCAACGCCTTTTAACAGCTGCTTCAAATTTCGCCTGGTAGGCGGCAAGAGGAACATAGGTAGGCGATATTAGGAACCGCTCTGGGGTTCACTGGAAATTTCAATTTTTCCAATTTAGCTACATAACTTAAACTGGCAATGGTTTCGGAGCTGGTTGATCTCAGGATACCAAAGGAAATAGTTCTTAGGAATGTTCTTTGAGTTTCCAGCCTAATAAGAAACTAAAAAGTGGATGAAATGTCGAAAAAAGGTTAGAGTAGGCGATATTTGGGACACCTAATTTATAGTTTAATGAAGAATAATACTGGCTATACTGAACTATGCTGAACAACTGATTGCATTTGATTCTCCAACGAAAACTGACTTTCACTTTCAACTGCTTTAGAAAGCGGTAACAGTCTCCAAACTCCTCCTTTCTTATTGAGCCTCTCTATATTTACGAAACTTCGCGTTCCTTCAGTTAGACTTTAAGACCTCCCGCTGTCAAAGTAAATACGAGGGTTTTTCGGAAAGTAAGTTCCGTTACTGTGTAAAAGTAAAAGGAGACAAAGATATTGACGAAAGATATATATTTAATAAAGATTTACGGATATTACACTATTTTTCGACATAGTCACGCAGCACATTAAACCAGTTATCGTATCGAAATACAAGGTTTTGTATGCCTGCATCATAGAAGATGAGGTGAGGAAGAAGCCTGTGAGGTTAGCCGCCAGGATGTTACGGCATCTTTCACTTCTTCATCCACATCATAGGTGCAACATTGAAAAAGCAGCTACGTGACGTTCAAAACAAGAGAAGCGGCTTGCTCAGTGATGGTGTCATTTTGTTGCACGACAATGCCAGGCCAAATGCCGCTCGTCTGATCTCATCGAGTCCTTCGGTTAGGAACAAAGGAATCAACCGCCATATATACCTGAACTGGCTCCAAGTGACTCACCTATTCTTGCACTTGAAACGAATCTCGAGTGGCCAGCGTCTTGTTGTCGATGAAGAAGTGAAAGATGCCGTAACATCCTGGATAACCTCAAAGGCGGCCACCTCCTGTGATGCTGGCATACAAAACCTTGTATTTCGACACGGCAAATGCCTTAATGTGCTGGGTGACTATGTCGAAGAATAGTGTAATGTTTGTAAATCGTTATTAAGGGTGATAACCTCAAATTTTTTCGTTCTCAATTTTTAAGTCAAAATACAGAATGAGAATAATTAATATTCCTTTTTACTGTATTAAAGACCTCGAGAATTCAAAATAAGGATTTTTTGGCAGAAAAAGGCCTGCTTTTCAAATTTTTTTTCAAAAGTTTTAACATTAATCAAAAATCTCCATGCGCATTCTATATAATTTACATACCTTAAATTTTTTAATGGAAGATATAAATATAAATGTAATTATGCAGTGATTTTTTTCTTGTAGGAATCTCAAGTCTTAAATGATATCTTTTTTTTTATTCTGCCGGTAATTTTTGTTATGTGCTTGCATGTTTTTACTTTATTTCATGGTTTATAAATATGAAAAATATTTGCGGATTCAAAGAATAATGCCCAGTTTTATTCCAAACACTTCAATTAACAATCCAGAGAAATTTTGAAGAAATCAGAATAAAATGAATATGTATGGAGCATTTTGAATAATTCTAGCATTTTTGAAGAATTTTTTGAAAAACAAGTCTTATTCTTAAACAAAATACTTATTTGTGAATTATAGGTGACTTCAGTGTAATGAAAAAGAATATTAATCATACTCATGTGGTAGATTGAATAAAATATAGAAAATTTAAAATACCGAGGTTGAAGGTCCCTCGTCCCCTTATATATATATATATATATATATATATATATATATATATATATATATATATATATATATTTGTGCACATCTGTCTCCCTTTTCTTTTACATACTAACGGAACTTACTTTCCGAATAACCCTCGTACATTGTTTAAGGCGCTAACAGGAATCTGTGTTGAAACTTGACAATTACAGATGTGTGTTCGAAAGGAGTTCGAACGAACGAACGAACGAACACACACACACACATATATATATATATATATATATATATATATATATATATATATATATATATATATATATATATGTGTGTGTGTGTGAGAATGTATTCGAATTCTATGTATATTTGCGAACACATAAATCACACATATCAGAAGAAAGGTAAATTTCCCCTTTACATTAATTTCTAACTGAGATCGACGTTAGCTGAATCTGAATTGACTCAAAAAGGGAATTTATAAAGGTAAATTTTAACCAATTTCTCATGATTCTTGATGCATTTACTAGATACATTCGGCCAAACTTAGTACATACTAATAAATTAAACAGCATAGAACTGAGATTTCACCCTTAGAGAAAATCAAACCATTTATGAAGCGCCAAGAACCCCGCGACTGAGGAACAAATCATTCGCGTATTTAAAAGCTTATTTTCCTCACCTCCGTGATACGATGGTCGACACTGATGGACAAGACTAGATTTCCATTCTTGAGTCTGTGATGGAGATATTGCGGCAATTCTGGATTGGATTCTAGGCAGAGGGGGTATTGGTGCAGAACTCTCGTCTCCCAGGTGTCTTGCTTTGTATGAACTGCAATAGACTCGCAGAAAGATTTCATTTGTCGCTTGAAATCGGTTACTTCGACGTTGCTCTGCTCATCAACGGCCCTTAGGTCTGGAGAAAGGAGAAGTATTTAAATAAAGACAGCTGCAACGCAGTTTTACATAAGTTCTTTTATTTCTCTTGGCAGGCGATAAACAAAACAATAACAAAAAAGGTACAAGAAAACAGACAACAGCAAGAAAAAGTAAAACGAAGAAAGAAACAGGAACCTATCAATTGAGGCGTTGAAAGGCAAAGTGGTGTAAGTCACATTTTCAACTTTTTTCATTGGGGGGCAAATATGTAATCTCCACGTTCAATTTATAGTGGAATTGTAAATAGTTATTATTTGCAATATTGTAATAATTGTTATGAATTATAATTTGTTCAATTTATGGTGGAATTTTTTGTAGTTTTGGCAGTTAAACTCTTTTGACTTACACCACTTGACTTACTGACTTACACCACTTTGCCTTTCACCGCCTCAATTGCTGATAGCTCTTGTCTCTTAATATCAGCAGCAGAAATCTGGAGCCGATAGTGCCTCACAGGTCTGGAGGTGGGAAATGTTCATAACTTGGGGTTTACCACAAATAGTGCAGAAATGACTCTCTAGAATTTTCAAGCTGATCAGGTGTTTAGCCACATAGTCATGACCAATTAAAACCCCTTACCTGTGACTTTTATTTCAGAAAAATGGACCCTAAATGAGAAAAACTTTTCCTGCTTAATTTTGTGCATTATATCGATAAAAAGGTTAGAAAATGGTTAGTTTTTAAAAATACTAAATTTTAAATGACTAGGGGGGTATATTGAGTTTGTTGGAGTGCCATGGTCTTACGATTTTACCTCCAGTAGCAAGATATGTGCATCAGAAAATATGTGCTCAGCAGTAAAATAAAAATATAAAAATTAAGCCCTCTTCAGATAAGTAAAATAAAAAATATAATAAGAACTAAAAGAATAAAATTCAAATATTTAGAATAATTAGTAAAAAGGAGCGTCCACCGGGATTGAACCGGGGACTATCGCATACAAACAGCGCGCTCTAGCACAGCGCCAATCATGGCACAGTAAATTGAATGAATAAGTTGCTAATAGCACGATACATAGGGGTGATTCTCGGGCAATGCAACAGCTTCCATCCATTTACTGTTGTCACCCTTATGCGAATGGGAATCACTGTTGAATCATCACTGTTTCAGTTTTAAAATTCAATTAAAAATCGAAAATTTAAGATATACACTTGAAATGAGGTTTATATGAATAAGAAAGCTTTCAGCTTCCAGATGATGTAAATATTTTTTTTGTAAGATAAAAACTCGAGGAGCATCGATATTACATCCACATAGGGGGCGATATTTCTTGAAAAACTGTTTAATTTTTTGATGAAAATATTAGTCTGTTTTAAAATATTTTTAAACAAATGAGGTCTAGTTTGAAAGAGAAATGTCTGTAGTCTTAGATTGTAAAAAGATCAAAATTCTACGATCATATTTTGGCGAGTTATTGTAATCTGAAGATGAAAAAGTCGATATTTTCCCACATACATAAAATTTTAAAAAAACTTAAAGTACGACGAAGATGAGACATGTCTAACTTTGTTCCCCATATTTTTCTGAATCTATTGATATCGGTTTCGGAGGAGATAGCGTGACAAGCTTTTGACAGCGGCGGCGGCGTTTACTTTTTTTAAGAATAGAGAGAAACGACTACTGAATTTAATTACTTGACACACGCGAAAAATTAATGGACATTTTATTCAAAAATTTTCAATTATAGCAAAACTAATCAAATTACATGTTAATTTTAAAGCTAGATATAAACTAATGTAAATATAAAATTCAATAAAAAGGATGGACAAATACCGCCATCTATTGCGAAAATATTAAACTCCATATTAAATGTCCTTTCGAAAGGAAAACGTGCACACAGGAAAATAATCCCTAAGTTTTCTCCTGCCCGAACTGAGCCCGGGGATCACAAATATTGCACATTTCGGTTGCTCGAACTGAGTTCTGACACCACTGGTAAGGGGTTAAAAGCCGGATCATGGCTACCGAATACTTCCTTGGAGAATTTGGAATGTATGCACTATTAACAACCCATAACTTATTAGCATTCCTAAAATAGGTCTTTCAATTTCTTCAGGAAAAATAGCGTTATAGAATTATATGCGATCGGCCTACACGGAATCTTCATAATTGCAGCACCCCACTTTGCCAATCCGTCCACGAGTTCATTTCTTAGGATTCCGCTGTGTGCCCGAATCCAGTGCAAAACAGCTCTCATATTTTGTGATGACAGTATATGGATAAGAAACTGATATTCGAGAATTTCAGTGGTTTTGTAGCATACCATGGCTTCAACGGCAGTCCGAGAATCAGAAAAAAATATCACATATCTTGGGAAAGTGATTGAGAGGCATGTCAACTGGGTCTAAACTGTGCGTATAGCCTCTACTTTTCCATCAAATGCAGAGACATAGTATCATATAGGAAGATAAAATCTGAAAGCCTCACTGAAGACTCCTGCACCGGCGTTTGTACAGTTTCCGACTTGTTTTAGATAAGTTATAATGCGTAAACCACACGAGCTCGTCTTAGAATAGACCGTTGATGAGATTGTGAACGCTGCAGTCATTAAAATACGAGATAATCGGCAGCATAGTAGCTCAATATTGCAAACAAACTATGACGAAGAAAGCTTAAAAAGCATGCTACACATTATATGTGGCATACGAACTTCTCAAAGAACATTACTGGATATTGAATGGCTAGAGAAGTTTTTTGGTGAGATAAATAATTTGGTGAAAAAACTTTTTTGAAAATAAAATAAAATGAAAGAAACTAAAATGCCTAATATGAGACCCTATCTCATATTAGGCATGATTTGGTGTCTCATATTGGGCACGACCATGTTGTTGAACACGCCAAGGAATTTTTTAGGTTAGGATTGACGTTAGCTTAAAAACAAACAGGCATGCTTACACTCCACATTTAGAGCTACCTACCCAATACTAACAGTTTTAACAAGAGTCTCACCTTAAAGGTGAAAACAGCCAATGAAAATGGTGATGCAAAAAAGTCGACGAGCACACACTCAGGAAAAAAAAATACTGCACCTTTGTGTGCGCTTGCAAACACTCGACTGACTCACCGATTACGAATGATGCAAAAGACTACTGTTTAACGCTCCAGTCGCCAGGCGGCAGCACTTTATACGTCCTATAAGCCGGGGTCTCATATTAGGCATACTTACCCTATGTACAGAGTGTTCGTTAAATAATAGTGGGTTTTCAAATAGTTATAGTTATGCAACAAATAATTTTGCAGGTATGAGCCATACTTTAAATGAAAGAGACACTTTCCAAGTTTATGCGTGCGAAAGCTTAGGTGCAGACTATAACAGACTCCTGGACTAGTGCTGGAAAATTCCGGAGAATTCCATTTTCCAGTTAGATGGAGCTTCTCCACATTTTACCACAATCCCACAGGAATTCCTTAACGAAACAGTTCCTCAGCGATGGGTCAGACGAGAAGGGTGGATTGCATAGCCCCCACGATCTCCTGACTTAACTATTTCTTTTTTTTTTGAGTTATGTAAAAACACAAATTCCTGCGTGATTGAGGCAAAATATGGAGAAGCTCTGTCTAACTGGAAAATCGAGTTCTCCAGAATTTTCCGGCTCTAGTCCCGGAGTCTGTTGGAGTCTGCACGTAAGCTTTCACACACATAAACTTGGAGTGTTTCTCTTTCCTTTAACGTATTGCTCATGTCTACAACATGATTTGTTGCATAGCTATAACTATTTGAAACCTCAATATTATTTTACGGACAAACTGTATATATATAAAATGACTGAGAAACGAAGGAGTTTAAAACTTTCCCAAATGGAGAAACTTTCAGTAATAAGGTTGATTTTTAAAATTTTCAATAGAAAAAGTAGTCCTTATACACTCTTAAACAGTATTAAAAAATAAATTATTAAGTAGATCTTCTCTACGTTCAAATTTAAAACACTTTTTTCATAAAAGTGGAAAATTTTTCATAAATAGTATTATTTGATTTTTTAATGAAGAAGTGCTAATAAAGTGCTAAAAACTGTGAAAATAAGCTAATTAAAAGAAAATGTTAACAAAAATATAATTAAATGATTAATTAAAAAATGTTTAGTCTGAAAAACTTAATTTCAGAAATTTTTTGTCCAGTACAAATCGCTCACTTCTTTCAACAACGTCATATCTCGAGAAACGTGATTTTTCAGGAGAGTGATTTTGAAGTTTAAAAGTAGAATAGAATGTATTAAAATTAAATAAATATTCTTCTCTCTAGCGGCTAAATATTGAACGGAGAGATATGACGATCTTGCAGGGATATACAGTTGAACCCCGTCATAGCGAACCCGGTATATAACGAACTCCCGGATATAACGAACGAAAATTCTGGTTCTGCCATTTTCCTATTGTACGTAATTTAATTAGTATTGTGTCAGTTTAATGTAATTGATTTTAGTTGATTTAATTCATTAATGATAGTTTTTAAGAGATTGTTATCAGTTTTTTAATACATAATGAATACATATTGCTACTAATGAGTTATATATTTTGTAAACTGTAACAGTTTTCTTAACGGTTCTGATATAACGAACCACCGGATAAAGCGAACAAAACCTTTGGTCCCTTGAAGTTCGTTATAACGGGGTTCGACTGTGCTACTCTTTCAGGGCATTCTCAAAACAGGCATAACTAAAAATCGCCGTTTTTTGAGATATGACGCTGTTGAAAAGAGTGAGTGAAATATTAGTTATCACGTTAATGTTGTACAAAGTAAAGTTTTGACAGGAAATTTCTTTGAATAACAGATCGTTATAAATTGTGAAATTTTGAAGCACTTAGAAATTTATTGCCTCGAATATATTCCAGATTCACACATGTAATGCAAGTCAATGCAAGTTTATCTACAAAACATGTTGAGAAGGTTTCCTAAAACGGACTTCCCTCTGTCTCCTGCGACAGCTCTTTAATCTGCTTCTCTCTCGTCGGACGAGAAATTCTCTAGAGAACCTTATCATCGATTTATGCGCTCTGGGTATGCGAGCCCCATTAGCATAGGGCATATTGGGCTCATATCTACACGCCGACGAGACGGAAGAAGATTTTTGAGCACACAAAGAGGGTACAACAGAGAGATGGAAATTATCTATAATTAGTTCGCCAACAATGCGATATGCGAGATGCAATTATGCATTCGGGATAAGACACGGCGAACTCCCGGCTGCCAAGTCCGATACCGTATCGATTTATTCTCGCACTTAGAAGAGAATGGACATCTAGATTATGACTCAGATGATAAACGCTCAGATTAAATTACTTCAAAATTTGTTTATATATTTTAACATAGGATTATGTTCCTCCATAACGGTTCCCCAGAAAGCAAAATTTCAGATGTCCTGCGTCGCGAGTTATAATCTTGGCACCAAACCCAGTCTGTATCACTTGAGCAATCAGTAAACAGTTAAAGAGAAAAGTACCATAATGCGTCAAAATTTTGAGTGACACACACACATATATGTGATAATAATCACATTTGGAAAATTTAGCACAAGGGAATTGATGCGCAGAACTTGGAGAGATGCAGTCGGGCGTAGTGTTGATCCAGGGAAGCAGTTACGAAATTTAGGAGAGTAACACACGCGGAGCCATAGAAGAGGAACACAGATTTCAGACGATATCCAGAAAATCACCTTTATTTAATTATGAAGCAAAGAGAAGGCTGCAGCGGCCACTGGACTTGTCTGGCGTCCATGCCAGGACGGGACGTGTTAACAGCAGTGTTTACATGCCAGAGTTAACTGAGAAAAACCGTCGTGCCCACCAGACTTCTGGCGCTGGGCATCTTTAGGTTCGTGGAGTTCACGTGTACACTTCGGTTATCCCGGGGACTGCGCTTGTTAGAGATCCCGCGCTTCTTAGAGCTGTGACCTATTGACCTAGGAGCAGGATAAATGGCCATAAAGTTCTTGTAAAGTGTGGTTCTGACGCTATAGAAGGCATAAATCCAGAGTGGTTCGAGGACTGACTGACTGACTGACTGACTCTCTCTCTCTCTCACACACTCTCACACACACACACACACACACACAGAAGGTCGTTCGCACTTTATGGAAACGATTTTGATAGTTAAGTTTTATGTATAAATGCCTTATTTTATGCGGTGATTTGCTTCTATCTGATAACCATGGTTTTTGACATTAGCTCTAGCTCGAATTTTCCATGAAAGTAAATTTTTGCTTAGTACTGTTATGTCAGTTTTACCTCATTCCTCTTGGAACGTTTTCCAAAGTCCGTTCAGTGTTCTCAAATGCCGTTTTCTTAAGGCTCGTATTAAAAAATCGAAAGCAGAAAAGTCCACTGGAGAAGAGTCAGGTAATTTTACAGGTATTTCATTAAATGGGTTACATTTTATTCCTGTTTCTTTCTTTGCTAAATAAGCGGTAGTTGATTTAGATGTGTGACTAGAGGCTTTGTCCATAAGAAGCTTAACTTTATCAATGTCCTCTCCATGTAAAGCTGGAATTTCTTCTTCAAAAATTGGTTCTAAAATATTTTGCTGATAGTAGAGTGAATTAATTTTGGCTTTACTTGAGACTTTTTTTATTTTTAATTTGTCGTTGTAACAAAATCATGCTACTATCATGAACTCCTTTGAGAACTTTTCTGTACACTGACGTAGCCATTTCGTACGGTCATTCCCGTCAGTTGAGCAATAGAAAATTAATCTTTTTTTACTACAGTTACTTAAATACACCAATGACCCATCGATTGTTACCACAAATTTCCATTTTTCAGCAGCTAGGTTTTTTCATATAATTTTCTACAATTTGCTTTTCTTTCAGCAATATGCTTTGGCAAAAGCAGATGAACTTTAGGTTCAAACATTTTTTTTAAACTTTAAATCTTTATGAATGATTTTACTTACAGTGCCAGAAGACATTCCTAGTTTCGATTCAATGGATCTTTGAGCCGGCGGATTTTCTTTTAGGATCATAGACTTCACTTTCTTGATATTTACCTGCGTTCGAACAGTCTTAGGATGAGGTTTAGTGGTCATGTTTTCATTTTTACTTTCAGCTAGACGTGTTTTCCCTTTCAAATTTAATATATTATAAATATCTATTTTTGAAATGCTATAACCGAAATTTTTACATCGCTTTAAAATTGTTAATACGAATATTTCTCCCCGGAAAGTGCAGTTACGTAACCTTCGAGCCATCTATCAGTTTTAGGAGCCATTTTCAAAATAAATCTTTTATTTTACATTCCAATCAAAGCAAAACAGTAGCAGATGATTATTCTGAAGTTGCCAAATATTTATCTCAAAATGCAAACGCCAAAAACAAAATACAAAATTGTTTCCGTAAAATGCGAACGACCTTCTGTATATGTACATATATATAGATACATATATTCATACAAAAGAGGTAAGCAACGATAAGTAATCCTACGTTAATGACCCGTGGTAGTTTCGTTAGAAGAGACTACCTGAAATATTTCTTTTATAAGGCTTAGAGAAATGACCATAAGAAACAACAGGTAGAGCATCATAGTTCCATGACAACTACAGGGTTCGTTCTTCCCGGTGAATTTGGGCGTTTTCACAACGTAATTAAAGAATTCAGTATAAATCCAAGTCTCAGCGTAGAGTATGCCCTATTATATAGGTTAAATATTTTTAAGACTTCTGTCAGGCGCATAAAATGTTTTTTGTCTCCGAAGATATTTGTCGTATCGCTCGTCCAAAAATTATTTATTAGGGTGTGATTTAGTTGGGGTAGTACATAGTTATTTTAAAAAGGGGTAGTTGGGTGCGTTGTGTAAGATTTATTTGTTAATAGCCCAAAGTTCTGGACGTTATTAGCAATGACGAACAAAATTTGAAAGATAGCAAAAACCTAAAGTAAAGAAGAAACTTTTCATTTATATTACACTGAAAACACCAACCGTGATAATTAAAACAGACAAATAGTTAAATTTAACTAAACTTAATTTATTTACAATATTTTACATCTTATACATATTATTTTAATGATAACTTTCGTATGCACACCTAGTAATACACAAAATCAGTTTCTCGTCCTTTAATATAAAAATTCAAAATTACTTTTCAAAGGAAATAGGGAGCGCACGACAAAATAACCAAAACTTAAAATACTTATTCAATTCTATTTCTTATATCAAATTTTTCCTATTCTGACCGTAAACAAAACTTATTTAAAACAACTAAAAAACAAAAGGGACTGAGCTAAACAATATTTTAACGACTCACTCGGTTCAGTTGACCTTCAGCCGATTAATCATTCCTCTGATTTAGTTGATTGAGGTATGTTGAGGCTTTCCGTAGATAGGCAGGGGCGTAAACTTCCTTCTCCTCCGTCTTCTTAAAACTCTTGTAAATTCACACACCACACAAACTATATTTTATTTCACAACTATATTTGGGGAACTCAAATTTCGACCCAACACCGTAGAACACAAGGGGAACCGCAGCTCTACCCTATACACAAAATCTTATGAGGCAACGGGGAATCGTAGCTCGACCCGATATGCCAAAACTCAAGAAAGAATGGGGAATTGAAACTCGACCCGACACCACTACAATCAGGAGTCTCTCCCTGAGAGATCTGAGAGCTTGCTATTTTAGGGAGAGGGAGAGAGATCTAAAATTTTCAAACTCCCCAATTTATATCATTTCAAAACCCATTCTTCTTTCTTGACTCCTCCTTCTAATTTACTTTTCATCCATTCCCGATACTGCCATCATTTCATTTGCTTACATCACTTCAACATTCTTTAATTGGCCGCCCCTGCTTCACCGATGGACTCCCACACCGAAACCGCACGCAAACCTCCCAAGTTGCTTGTGGTTTTCTCACGCCGCACAGTGATTCACCTAATGGACAAAAGTCAATTCAAAGAATCGATTAATTGATGATCCCATGACAATAACAACACCCCATTGGTCACAATTTGTGGTAATAATTATGTCAAACATTCCAGAGCGATGAGTGGTTAAAGGGAAGTGATAAGGTAATTTGATTCATGCAAACAATTTAGTTGCAATTTTGCAGTGCTTTCAATTACATCTAACAAGATTTGAAGGGAAGAATATTACTATTGCTGTGATGGATTTTACTTTAGAACGTAAGTACTTTCTTATTTCATTTAAAATTTGATTCAAGTGAGAGATAATATGTGCTATAATAGGTTTTGAAAAAACTACGAAAAAATTGTAATTTTTGTTTCGTTTTTAATTTTTTATCGTATACAGTTTTTTGTATCCACATGTATCCAGGATAATTTTTTAATATTGTATAGCGACAATCCTAATCTTTACAATGATATAAAATTGAGTACCACATCTTTCCCCATTTTTTTTAAATTTATTTTTTTTCAGATCGTGTATGCTGTCTTTCAAAAATGGAGTTTTTTGAAGAATGGCGGAAACATATGATAGAAGAACGAAATTCTTGTATAATAGACTTTATTATGCGAAAATTTAGTGTTACGGATGTGACTCCTGATTCCTAGAGGGATTTACAGTTAAAAATTTCAAGTTTTTTGTCAAAATTCTCTGAAAAGGGGGCTGCAGCCAATATGATGATGGACCGTTTTTTAAATAAAAATAAAAGTTGGTTAGAGGGTGCAGATATAGAATTTAACATAAGTATGCATGAACCCTGTTCTTCCTTATCTGGAGGAAGTCGGCCTCAAGGTTTTTAAGGCCCTCAAGAATTTTTAAGATTCGTCTTTCAAAACCAAAAACGTAGGGTTGAAGAGTTAGTACGATCGCGATGTGCCAGAGCTGACCACAGTTGCTGAAGTACCAAATCGTTTGTCGGGTCGCAGCTACTTTGATTAGAAAAAATTCGGAATCTTCAAAAAAAAGGAAATCTGGTGATGTTATTTGTGGTGTCAGACAGTTGAACAGTGACGAGGCATTAGCTTATTACGTAAACTCTAAATGCCCCAGTGAGTCTTATAAACAGACGCGAAAGTGGTCATTGAAAGCGGGCCATCAAGCGTTCCCATCTAATCATAGTCTATGTAAGTCCAAAAAGTTGTGTTACCCTTCAGATGAACGAATTCATATTTGGTGAATATACTTTCGATGAGGTCCGATCCTGTAATCAACTCACTCAAAGACGTTCCTAGAAAGAGAACCGAGAAATTACCTGTGGAAGTTCTGAATTTAATTGACCTGCCTTCTATACCAACACATCAGGTAGCAAGTGATGTTCATCCGTGTGACAATGAAGGTTACTTAGTACCTGATTCGTCTGATTGTGAGATAGATAATGAATCATATGATGATAATTATTAGTCGTCAGTATTATTTGCTAATTAAATTTTCTGTTGTTTATTTCTATAATATAAATTATAAGTAGTACGAGTAATTTTTATTGTATAATTTATGTTGCGTTAATTTACGTACATAATTTTCTAACAATAGCGATTTTTTTTAAATACATTTTTTATTCCGTACTTAAGGGGGTCCAGGACACAAAATTCTTCAAATTTTCGAAAACAATTTTTATTGCGTTAAAAAATTTTCTGTTCTTTTCCGCTAAAAATGACGCCTAAATATTGTTTCTATCTTAGTGCCGGTGCACACTTGCGACAAAAGTACTCGGGACGCTGCGTTATTTTCACTCTGCGTGGAACGCCGTTCCAGTGCACACTTTCGCGGTGATAGGCGTCAGCGGCAGTCTCTCGTTTGCCACCAACCGGATGGATCGTACGCGCGCCCAATTATTTAAAATAAAAAGTTGTTTTTTCTTACTTAGTCTACAAGCATGTTCATCGTGAAAATAGAATTAGAAAAAAGAAGCACTGGATCCATCCATACAACAGCGAGAGACAGGCCCTGATTTTCCATTAGGCCATGTAGGCCGAGCCCCAAAATTTTTATTTTAAAAGAAAAGAAAGAAAAAATTCCCCAATTCAAAATTTTTTTTATTTTACCTTTTTTAATAGCAATTTTTTTATACATCCTTTCAAATTTTATTGATTGGTTCATTATATGTATAGTTCATCATATGTATGTTAGAGTGTATATAAGGAATTAATAAGTTTTTCTGATTGCATTGTATTGGTGTTTTAATGATGAAGTTAATATGTTCTATTACTTTTTGTTATTTGATAATGTTCAAGGCTTCTACGCTTCAAATAGCCTATTCTTGGTAAAATGGTACTTTCATAATGATTTATGATTATTTCTTTTGTGTGTCAATTTTGGAAATTTTACGCCCATATCAGTGTTAGGGGCCCCCATCCCGAGTTGTGCCTATAGTCCAGAATTTTCTAAACCGGGCCCTGGCGAGAGGTACTTGAAGGGAACGTTTAATGTATGCTTGGTGGATCTCAGGGAAGATGGTGAAAAGTTTTTTAATTATTTTCGGACGACCCACTTAAAATAAACTTAAATACTTGACCATCTAAAAGTTTTTTTTTTTTATCTAATGTACTTATTTTAATAAAAGTTGTAAAAAATTATACTTACTGGTTGTATTTTTTTCATTCTCCGTTTTTTGGCTTAAGTTCTCAATAATGGTTTCACAAATATTTTCCCAAGCAGACTGTTTCTGTATTCGGTCTTTATAGTCCTCATGACTAACATCCCAAATTATCGGGCGAGATTTTACTTCGTCGATGAAAAGTTCGAAATCCAGATTTTCATCAGACATCGTGTAAAGAGACTTCACAAGATCGATAGGAGATAAAACGCTGCGGCAGATGTGCACTGCCCAGCAGACAAATGAGTACTACCAGCTATCGCGTTACAGGAATGTGTCGCGCGTTCCACAGGAACCTGCGGCGACCTGGGAGTGGCGCCGGCGGCAGATGGACGCCTGCGGCACGTGTGAATCCCAACAGCACACTTGCGGCAAAAGTACTCGGGATGCTGCGTTATTTTCAATCCGATAAGAAGAAATGCAGAGCAACTGCTGTTGGGATTCACACGTGCCGCCGGCAAAATGGGCCCTGGAACCCCTTAAGTTTTTTATTATAAATATTCCACAAGCTTCTAAATTATCAAAAAATGCGTAATTATTATAAATATTCCACAGCAAATAAATGAATAATATTTTTCTAACAAAACAGCAAAATATTATTCATCATAACTAGAGCAATCAAATCGTAGAATAAAATGTTTTTGTCCACATAGCTTGTATTAGGCGAATCACAGTGCGCCGTTGTTGTAAATTCTAATACAAAGCCCTATGTCGTATAAGGTCACTTTTGGCGACAGCCTAGCTTATCTGCGTCTAGCGATCGAACCTCCCAAGCTGACCGCTTCTGTAAGATTATTCTTCCTCTACATCAAAAAACCGGACCGCTTCGCTCTTTAATTGCTATGCCGCATCTAACCGTCGTTTCCAATTTTAACAGTTTGAATGTAATGATGAAAGCCTTCGAACTGACTTATTCTTTTAATCTTTTTATGATATCTTCACCTATTCCAAGGCGCATCATTACAATATTTTTAGTGGTTTGGAAAATGCAGGATGTCCGAGCTAAAGGTATCCAAAAGTCAGGACTTATTTTTATGGAACTACCCATTAGAATTTAATTGTTTTTAAAAATAGAAAGAACCTCTACCATAAAATAGAAAGATTTCTACCATAGTATCATAGATTTCGATGTGTGCACCTTTTGGTAGCACGACAAAATTCAAATGGTAATCCAGTTCTCTCCAAGTGTTTCGTGGTATATCAGGCGATTTTCGAATTTTTCTTTTTTGGGGATTCATTAAATCCTTTGTGTATAAACGAAAAATTGAATCTGTGGAGGATTTGAAGAACCGTATCATTCAATCAATTCGTGTAATAACTCCTGATATGCTACGAAACACTTGGAGAGAACTGGATTACCATTTAGACGTTTGTCGTGCTACAAAAGGTGCACACATCGAAATCTATGATACTAAGATCGAAATCTATGGTTGATATTAAAACTTGGTGAGATGTACTTTCTATTTAAATAATTTTTTAAAAACTCTAATGGATAGTTACGTAAAAATAAGTCATGACTTTTGGATACCTTTAGCCTGGACATCCTTTATTAGCTCAAGAGGTCAGTGCGCGGCCTAACTAAAATGACTCATTTTTGTGACTTCACGCACAAAATTATACTTACATACATATATCTATATGTATGTATGTAAAAATCCTATATTCCCTATAGCAGGACTGTGCGGAAATTTTTCACATAGCAGCAAAGACACCAAAATATCAGTTGATAATGGGGAAAAGCAGCCCATATCGTTTAGTCTCGAGCTTCCACAAAGCGAGCTCGGGGTCGAAACCGGGATAAGGCAGGGACGTTCCTGAGCCGGCCCCTCATAGGAAACACCGTTGGCATACCTATATGGTACTCCTATAAAGTAAGCAACAAATTCGTGGCGTGTGTGTGGGGGGAGGGGGGGGGGCACAGTCCTCGGGACAAAGTACCGAAAAAAATGACAATAATAATATCATCTATCTATCTATATTTCTCTCTCTCTGTCTCTCTCTCTCAGATATCTATCTATCTATCTAGCTATATAAAACATTTCCGTGACTCGCTGACTGACTGATTGACTGACATACAACGCACAGACCGAACCGCTGACCCTAAAGGGCTGAAATTTTTCATGGCGATTCTTCTTATAGTGTAGAGGTGCACTACGAGAGATTTTTGAAAAATTATTCTTAGATTTTTAAATATTAAATTTTTAAGCTGTTTTTTTTACTTTAAGTTTGCATTTAAAATAATACATTGAGGGTTATAAAATTTATATCACAAGAAAGATCATAAAAATTCCCTTTAAAATGAAATCTTTTTCGAATCTTTACCTCCATTTCCTGATTTTTGGTGAATTTTTAAAGATTAATTTTTAGAATTTAATTTATTAAATGCCGATCACGTAACTTCTTTTTCTGGTACTTTAAATAAATTTATCGTCACGTGCATAAAAACTAACGCAGAGACCAAACTGCTGGACCTAAAGGGCTGAAGTTTTGCATGGCGATTCTTCTTATAGTGTAGGGGTGCACTAAGATTTTTGAAAAATTCTTGATTTTTTAAAATTAAATTTTTAAGCTCTTTTTGTAACTTTTTTTAAGTTTGCATTTAAAATAATAATTTGAGGGTTATAAAATTTATATCACGAGAAAGATCATAAAAATTTCTTTAAAATGAAATCTTTTTCGAATCTTTACCTCCATTTTATCATTTTTGGTGAATTTTTGAAGATTAATTTTTAGAATTTAATTTATTAAATGCTGATCACGTGGTTTCTTCTCTTTTTGTCTTTCTTATCTTCACGTGCATGATAACGAAATAGAATAAATATATATATATATATATATATATATATATATATATATATATATATTCCTTTCTAATGCGGCAGACGATTGGACATTATTAAAAAAATATTAAAATACAGTAAAAGATAAGTTCCTCAAACTGTACTATATTAACTGTACTATATTCTTTAGTATGTTCTATTAGATTTAATTTGAATATTTTCTTCTACATTATTTTGTCTATAAAATATCCATTACGATTATTTTATAAATATTTTTTTTGTTTTTTTACATCAATTGCATACATTGATCGCTGTATTTATTATATATATATATATATATATATATATATATATATATATATATATATATATATATATATATTTTTTTTTTTTTTTGGCATTAATTACATACATTGACCGTTGTATTTAATTTGAATATACACCGTAGCGAAGTGTGGGTTTTCAGCTAGTATATATATATATATATATATATATATAGTGTGTGTGTGTAACAAGAAATTGCGTCCTCCTATAAAATTACATTTACCGAGTATTCTAAATTATCTTATTAATAAAGCATGACCCCCCCCCCCACGTATTCTAGATTATCTTATTAATAAAGCACGACCCCCTTCCAAATTGTAACCCTAAAAATAATGTAAGCTATAATTTATATTAGCCCTGCAGATCATTAAGCAGGCATTTGAAATATCTGAATTCCATAACATCAACATATCTGGCCCGAACCGAACGCCTCATTGAAGTTATTTATTATATACAAGTCCTGTTTTCAAATTCTTCCTTTTGGTAAAACGCAGATCTAACAAGCGCGTGATCTAGCAATTAATTAATCCCCGTGGGAACCATGACGTGGACACGTGAACTCCACGAGACCAAATTCATCCAATTAAAAATTAAGCAATTTAGGCCTTCTATTGTCAATATCGCGAAACACTCATTTAATATTTGCCTGAACAGAAGACTTCTCTCTCTTCGCACCTAAATCTTGTTGCTGTCAGATCTGCTGTCCACGGACGCCAGAAGTCCGGTGGTCACGACGGCTCTTGTCTTAACTTTGTAATGTAATCAGCTCTGCGCTATTGCATGGACGCCGGGCAAGTCCAGTGGCCCCTGCAGCCTTCGTAATGCTTGATAATGATATAAACAGGATTTCCTGGATACAGTCTGAAATCTGTGTTCCTCTTCTCTGGCTCCATGTTTGTTTCTCTCCATCACAGAACGAGTGATTGCATCTGTATGATCAACACCCTCGCCCGACTGCATTGCCGACTGCATCTCCAATAATTTCATTCGCATGAATTCCCGTGTGTATAAATTAATTCCCGTTGTGATTATTATCTCTCTCTCTCACACACACACGCACACACACACACACACACACACACACACACACACACACACACATATATATATATATATATATATATATATATACCGGGTGGTTATAGTTAAACTTCCCCTATAAACGGCATCTTACAGCGCAAACGGGTGAACGGAATGCAACGAAATTTTGTAAATGGGCTATACACGATGCGCTCACGAAATCTCGAAAAAAAAAAATTAGTTCCAAAATGTCCGCCTTTTCGGGAAAAACATGAAATTTAACACAATAAACGACCAAAACGGAATACAGAAACAATATTAACATTTATTGACTAGTTTATGATCACTTTGTCATCGAACCACATTAAGTAAAGGTAAGGGAGAAACAAAAACAGTTCAGTTTGCAGAAACGAGAACAGATTAGGACGAAATTGCACAAGAGGAGCAGTTGTTAATCGTTTCCAGGACGATGTAGGGAAAGCTGCTCCACGTGACCACCTTCATTCACCTGCAAAATTTCAAGTCAATGGACAGTGTGTTCAACAGCAGATCGTATCTGATCAGTTGTGAGGCTTCGCACATGAAGCGTTATGAAACGATCTGCTGTTGAACGCACTGTACATCGACCACACTGTACATCCGTGAGCGCATCTTGTGTATAGCCCATATACAAAATTTCGTTGCATTCCGTTCACCCGTTTGCGCTGTAGGATTCCATTTATAGGGGAAGTTTAATTATAACCACCCGGTATATATATATATATATATATATATATATATATATATATAAATATATATATATATATATATATATACCAGAGAGAGAGAGATCTGTATGTGTACATTAAGAGGACGCTGACTACTTCATGAAAGTGCTAATGATGCGTGATGAAATAAGAGATCTATACTAGAGATGTGAGTATTGATTCGTACCACAGCTAAAACGTCAATGGTCTAGCAATACTGAACAAACAACAGTAACAGTGTCGTGTCTATAAACAAAACTTAAAACGTCACCATATTCCACAGCATACAAAATTAAGTGCAGTAAAACATTTACAAAATTTTAAATATATCTCAATAATAAAGCGCCCGAGCACAAAAAGACGAAACATAATTTGTTACCCGTTACCCAGTTGTTGAAAGTCCATAAACGTATCAAAGGAAGTCATTAAGAACAGAGATAAAAGCCATTACACACCGTATTAAAGACGTTTGCAGATAGTTGCTCCTACAAACCACGTAATGTTTCATTCGGATGCAGGAGGAAAATCCCTCGGTATTTATTCGTCCCCAGTAACTTATTTATAATGCTACATTTGCATTACAGTCATCTGATAGAGATAAACTCGCAGAAGTTGAGTTTCGAATAGATATCATTCCCGGATTAGATAACTCGCGAGTTTTCTCTTCGATACCCAATAGGTACCTTTTTTGCAGTGTATCCTAAAATCGTTAACGCATATTAAGGTATCTACGTTGAAATGGTTGTTTTGGTTGTTTGGTTGCTTTGAAATGGTGCAAAATTTCGAAATTTTTTTTAACGCGGGATTACGTTCCTCCATAACAGTCCTCCGGAAAGTAAAATTTCAGACGCTAAAACCGTCCGTCGTCGTGAGTTATAATTTTGGCAGCGAGCCAAACCCAGTTTGTATTTCTTGGGCAATCAGTAAATAGTTCAACAGAAAAGTACCAAAATGTGTCAAAATGTTTGACGCATTTTGGTAATTTTCGTTATATATATATATATATATATATATATATATATATATATATATATATATATATATATATATATATATATTTATATATTTATATACACACATACATACGTACATATAGATATATATAAACATAACACATACATAAATATATACATACAAAAGAGCAAGATAAGCAACGATAACTAATCCTACGTTAATAACCCGCGGTAATTTTGACTCATTTTTGACTTTTTGTCATTTTCAAAATTTTGGACATTTTGGTACTTTTTGTCACATATATATATATATATATATATATATATATATATATATATATATATATATATATATATATATATACATACATACATACGTACATATATGGATGGGCGATTGTCAAGTGGGAATAAGATTGTGCCGGTGGGGTGGTGCTCATATTTATTTTATAACGTTTTGTATATGTTGCTTTTTTAAGCGGTTATTTTGTAGCATCTACCTACAACCATCGTGTCATAAAAAATTCTTTCTGTTTTTTGTTATTTGATTCATCCATATTAATTATAAACATTTTTTTTCTTTTTTTTAAGCAGTATAGTGTATGGATTTATTTTAGACGGTTCATAGTAACTGAAGTTATATCTAGTTAGGTATAGTAATATTAAGTTAATTGAGGTTAACAGAACAGAATTAATATTTATGAGTGGCTCAGTTGGCAAGAGCAGCGGGCAAGTGATCTGAACGTCTCTGGTTCGATTCTCGTCGCTGCAAATCCACCACCGTGTTCACCGCTTTGTCAACAACTGTCTGAACTTAAACAAAACTACAACATTTTTGCCCTGGATGGTTAGCCAGAGTATGCACACAAAAAACATCCTCCATTAAAGGTGTTCTAAGAAAAATATTTATCGAATTTCTTTTGTTAGATTCTTCATTCTTTTACGTCTGTCAACGGCGCTAGCATTTTTTTTTCTTGCAAATACCTTGAAAAGAGATTCAACTCTATCTTAGAAACGTTTCAGCCATCCAGCGTAGTCGTTAATGTCCTCTACAAAAGGAAAAATTTCTACCTTGTTCGAACATTATGAGCTCATCTATGGGAAAATTTAATGGATGTCCATCCTAGAAATATCCTAGATTCAACGTCCATCCTAGAAACGTTTCAGCCATCCAGAGTAGTCATTAATGCCGTCTACAGAAGGAAAGTTTTTACCTTGTTTGAACATTATGAGCTCATTTTTGGAGAAATTTAATGGACCTTTTACTTCAAGCCTCTTTAATAACGGAGGCATCAATTTGATCGTAGCAAGTGATCTTGATTTTTTTTAAAGTTTGGAAATATAATTAATTGGAATTCACAGTGTACTCGATTTATTTTCTTTTCCTTTGAAATTTTTGTATATAAAAGTGTAAAGTATGTAATTGAGAATAAATAAGTAAAAATTAGAAAATGTATTGTGTACGTATGGAATTGTGGATAATATAAATACATGTAAGCAGATGAATAATATAGGAAGACTGTATAATTGAAAGAGCGCATTGTACATGATATTTTATTGTCTTGTATCGTACTTGTTGTATTGAATATGTATTGTATGTTTATTGTATTGTATGGTGTATTGTAACATATATTGTATGGCATTTGTAGTGGTATCGTATTTAATTGTATGCATAGTGTTATAATTAATTGTATCGCATGATATTGTGTAGTGGACATAAGGTGAAAAAATTGAAGTCAAAAGTAAATTACCCTGCTGATGTATAAAGTAAGCAATCTGATGCATAGAGTAAAATGTTAAGTATATATTTGAGAGTAAATAAGTAAGACTTATAACATGTAATGTGTATGTATGAAATTCTGTATAATCTATATATATAAAACAGTTCCGTAACTGACTGACTCACTAACTAACTGATTGACTGACTCACATACAAAGCACAGACCAAACCGCTGGACCTAAAGGGATGAAATTTTGCATGGTGATTTTTCTTATAGTGTAGGGGTGCACTAAGAAAGATTTTTGAAAAATTCTTCTTAGATTTTTTTAAATTAAATTTTTAAGCTGTTTTAGTAACTTTTTTTAAGTTTGCATTTAAAATAATCATTTGAGGGTTATAAAATTTATATCACGAGAAATATCATAAAAATTCCTTTAAAATGAAATGTTTTTCGAATCTTTATCTCTATTTTCTGATTTTTGGTGAATTTTTAAAGATTCATTTTTAGAATTTAATTTATTAAATGCTGATCACGTGTTTCTTTTTCTGGTACTTTAAATAAATTTATCATCGCGTGCATAACAACTAAATAGACAAAAAAAAAATTTTTCCTTTCTTGCTAATGCAGCAGACGATTGGACATTATCGAAAAAAATATTAAAATACAGTAAAATAAATGTTTCTCAAACTGTACTATATTCTTTAGTATGTCCTATTAGATTTAATTTGAATATTTTCTTGTACATTATTTTGTCTATAAAAATATCCGTTACGATTATTTTATAAATTTATTTTTTAGATTTTTTTGCATCAATTGCATACATTGATCGTTGTATTTATTATAATTATATTTATACATATTTTTGGCATCAATTGCATACATTGACCGTTGTATTTAATTTGAATGTACTCCGTAGTGAAATACGGGTTTTCAGCTAGTATAAATATATGTAAGCAGACGAATAATGTAAGAAGAATGCATTTTCTGAAGAACGCATTGTACATGAAATAATATATTGTGTTGTATGGTACATGTAGTATTGATTATGGTTCGTTTTGCACAGTGTTGTACTGTGTATATATGATATTGTGCAGTGTATTGTACATATATTGTATTGCACAGTGTATTGTATATATATTGAATTGTATTTGTAGTGTATTGTATATAAATTGATTTGCATAATGTTATAATTTATTGTATAGCATTGTATTACTGTATAATACGAGTAATATTGCCTATGCAAATCGATGGGAAAAGTAAATTTTACGCTGTTGATATACAAAGTAAATTACGAGGGATTTTGCCGTATAAGCTTTGGCTGAGGTCGGCTTAAGCTTAAACCCCTTTAAAATGCTGCATGCTAGATTTGTGGCAATACAAATTTTTGGGAGAAACTACAACTTGCTTCTATACTTCAATGTTTTCGATAACAATAAATTTCTCATGAAGCTAAGATTGCTTTCTAGGCAAATTTTTTTCTTTCTCTCGCGAAATTATTTCTTCAAAGTGCACTTCGTGTCTGCGATCCAAAATGGCATAAAGGGTAGTAACAGGAAAAGAATGAGGAAATAAGGGTACATCAAGAAACAAGGGGAAAACCCCGTCCCCTATCTATAAAGCAGGTTCTTTATAGATAGGGAGTTTTGAGGGTTCGCCTATAGGGGTGATTACATAATAACGAAGTCAACAAAGTATGGGCGAATGTCATAAGTGCCTCTCACACTAGAAACAGCAACCGATTTTTATAGAACACGGCTTTTCTTCGTTCATTCTTTTACCCTTGCAACGAAATAAATTTTTAGCGCTGAATATATATCTTAGTATAAGTAGATATCGATGTAAGGAATAGACAGTGAAACTTGTCTCTGGCGGCCAATAACGGTTCCGAAAAAAGTGGCCGTTTTGAGGGGTGGCCGTCGAAAAGTGGTTTTCCCCTAGCTACTCGTCTTTAAACGGTTCTGAACGAAGGGCCGTTTATAGAGATGGCTGGCAATAGAAGTTTCACTATATATATATATATATATATATATATATATATATATATATATATATATATATATATATATATATATATATATATATATATAATATATATATATATACACACACACACAGTGCCGTAACTAGGCAGGTGCAACAGGGGCACCCGTCCAGGGTCCACTTGGAAGGGAGGGGGCCTAAAGTACTGTATTTGTTTTATTATTTTCCCAAACGTGATTAATTAAGGGGTCCAAGTGCAAATTCTTTCCCAGGGCACAGGAATAGCTAGTTACGGTAATATTTATACATATATACCTGCGCATTCCATATTATTTAAAAACTTTAAATTTTTAAATATAAGTTTATCATATATATATATATATATATATATATATATATATATATATATATATATATATACATACGTACATAGCTAGAGAAGTTACACTGTACTCGTAATGAATACCATTTGACATCATAATAAAGTTGTTTGCCGGGGCCTTAAATCATATCATTGCACAAGGATTTATCATTATATTAGATACTAATTTTAGAGAGGTTTTATTGTACAATGAAAAATCCCCATCACGGGGAATTTCAAAGCCTGAATTTCAAAGAAAAAAAAATATTTGTACCGAGAACAATCACCTCGATATTTCTACCCACAAAACACAGATCCAATTGTAAGAAAAGGATAAAAGAAAAATCACGTACAGGCTTATTTTTTCATCTCTCGTCCCGTGCTTCTAATGCAAGTTTAATTTGGTGGGGCCCATTTTTTTCTTCTAAGTCTCATAGGTTTTCTTTTACGGAGATCTTCCCTCTAGTGGTGTTTATTTTGTGCCAGTGTACATGAGGACTTTAAGAATTGTTCCCTACTCTTGTTGTTACTGTGAAATATATTTTTTTCATAACTTCCGTTTCAGTTCTCCTTCTTTAACGATACACTTTTTGGGAGGTTTTTCCGGAGCTGTGTGTCGTAAAAAAATTTTCGCTTTGTCATTTGGGAACAGTAATAAGGGACATTCAGGAGTAGAAAAACCACTTTTTCTCGACCTCTAAACGAAAACATTTCTCGGTAAGGAATAAAAGAGAAGTTCTGAGTATGCATTCCAAAAAAAAAAGTTTATATTACCAGTTAATTTTAAACCTTTCTTAATTTTAAACCAATCTTTTAATTAAAGATTTTGGAGCGTATGATAATTAAATCTCTTCTTGAAGAGACGACCAAATAATAAATATCGTTTTAATAAAAGAATATAAATGTATTAGTTAGAACAACCGGAATAAATAAGACATACAAACTTACAGGAACACAACGGCAGATGGTGAAAAAGTCAAGTCCCCAAATTGTGTTGTGTCATGCACTTTTAAATCCAGTCTTTTAATTTACGGCCAATCAAAGTCGAGGCCAGTGGCAGCTTTCTTGAATGAGAGTTTTTCATAACGCATGGAAATAAAGATAACTGCCAGGGCTGTTTTGGAGGTGCGCTGCTTGTACGGTGACGTACATCTGGACACCACAAGATATTTGTGTTACTTTTCATTTTACATGAAAGCGTTTTCATTGCAGCTTCTAACGCTATTACCATGATTATAAACATTTCTAAATTAAGTGGTGTAATTTTTTTCCTATTCCGATTTAGATTGTGTTGGGAAAATTACTTTTGCCAAAGTTCGCGGGGACTATATACTCACGTTCTTTGCAAAAGTAGGACATCCCTGAATAGCTCTATGATTCCCCCCACATTGTTGCCCCCTTGACACTGTTGACCATAGGGTGGGCCGAATAACCTTTTTTATATTTTTCCGGAAATGGCTAGTTGGAAAAAAGTTGTTACACTTAAAGATAAGAAAAACCGTAAAAAAATTTTGGTGAAAAAATAATATCTTCCGATTGCGCATTCACTTCAAAGTTTTGAAAAAATAAGAAAATGAAGGGTTTTGTCTTCCAATTTTTTGAAACCCTCAAATGTTTGAAATTTGAAAAGTGCTAGTTTAGGTTGTGTAGGGTAAAGCTAATAGTACGTGAAAAAAATTAAAACCCTTGATTATTCAATATTAACTATTTGCGCTTTGCCTTAAAAACTAGCGTAAAAGCCGCATTTTGAAGGATTTCAATAAGGCGTTTTTCCACGTTTCTTTTTTATGTAGCCGCATGTAAATGTCCTATTATTTTTGGAATGCACTTGTAAGTAAAACCCGGATGTGTGTGTGTCCGATAAGTATAAAGTGTCAATGCGAAAAAGCCAAAAAGATACCAGTTCTTGAACTGAGATTCATATATCTTCAAAGAAAGTACAATTTGGGCAAAATAGGCTCTGTAGACGTACTGGAAACACAAATATTGGAGAAAAGGCAACGTAGAAATACCTTGTTGGCTGATTACTATAAAATAAACCAAGGTGCAAGTACTTTGAGCGAAAGTGGGTAGAAATGTAAAGAAACCACTGAGCATGAGCTGCCCGAAAATGAACACAAAGAAGAAAACAATAAGAATGACGCTGAAAGAGATGACCTTTTCGAACCAGATGAGAGAAAACTGAAAACATCTAAGTCCTGGCAAATAAGGATAAAAATTAAAGCAACTGCTCTGCCAAGTGATCGGTATGTGGTCTGTGACCGCGTTACAGCCGTTATTACGTCTACTGTGCTCCAAGACTTCGGCATCATAAACGAGTAAGACTCGTCTCATGTTGTCGACAAGAACAAAATGACAAGAGAAAAAATTAGTAACAGATATCATTTGCAGTACAAAGCTATTAATGAATCTTTACGTGGTCTTTACTTTGATGGCACGAAGGATGAGACTGTGGTGATTGAAATGGTTGGTTCTAAACGTTATCGTCAGACAAAAAGAAAGAAAAACAGTATTCCTTGATTCAAGAACCAAAATCAAAATACCTTTGCCCTGTTTCACTCACTACTGGGCTTTCTAAGGACATTGATGTGGCAATTGTTACACATTTCTCTAAACTGAATATTTTTCTGGAGGAGCTCGATTTAATTGGAAGTGACGGAACGGGCACTAACACTGGCTGGAGAAATGGTGACATTCGTCAAATCGAGCTAAAAGTTGGTAGACCACTGCAGTGGTGTATTGCCTCCTACATTTCAACGAGCTACTATTCAGACATCTTTTCCATCACTTGGACGGAGCTACTGCAGGACCATCATCCTTTAGTGGTAAAGTTGGTCAAAAAATGAAAGCCTGTGAAAAACTTCCTTTGCCAGATTTTTTACTTATTGACTGCACTATTCCTAATGCCGACAAGAAAGATCTGAGCAAAGACCAGCTGTATCTCCTAGATATTTCTGCAGCAAACAAATTTGGTCAATGCCCAGTGGATTTGGCAGCTCGAGAACCAGGTCCATTAGCACATTCACGATGGGTAACATCAGCAAATAGAGTACTCAGACTTTATGTCAGTGAAGAAATCCCTCAGATGAACTGAAGCAGCTGATGTTCTTCATTTTGCACTATTACATGCCACTGTGGTTCCGGATCAAAGCAAGTGGTTATTTTTCTGAAGGTTCTAAGACTGTGTTTGAGGCGAAAAATAATCGACACAGTAATAGACCGAAACTCATATTTTGCACATCCCGAAAATTTAAATGTGGTTATGGTTATGGACGAAAGACAGCATGTGAGAGAATTGGGATTGTGTCGTGTTCTCAAAGCTCGGGTAAATTGCAAGGGGAAAATAATTAAGAGACTTTAGAGTGCCAACACTTGACTTCAACGTGATCGATTACGTTGACATGATTAAGTGGAATGTTTGTAATGTCACTCCGCCACCTTTGCTAAGGAATGTACCCAATGAAGAAATAGAAGAAATGATCAAATCTGGCAGACCATTGATTTCAGGCTTCAATAGATTTCCATGTCACACCCAAGCTGTGGAGCGTTGCGTCAAACTTGTCACCGAAGCTAGCGGTACTGAAGCTAGAGATGGCTACATATAAGAAGCACCCTGTTGTGAAGGTCAGCTACGCCGGAATTTTATTCAAAAGCTGCCTTCAATGTGTCTGAGTTCAACAATCAATAATGTGGCATAATAGAAACGCCGAAAGTAAAAAGAGCAGTAAAAACAGCATTTGCAGCAATCTTATGGAAATACGTTTTTTAAAAAAATGGTACTTTTGAATGTTTTGTTTGTACAAAAATGTTTTAAACATACATATAAAAATGGTTTCCCTGTCTTTTAACATGCTTTTACTATACATTGCGAACTATTGCATTTGAAATGCTTTATATCAGAGGTTTTAAAAAAACTACTGAAAAAAATTTATTCTCTTATTTTTTTCAGTATTTCAAAGTGAATGCGCTATCGGAATATATATATTTTTTTTCACAATTTTTTTTACGGTTTTTCTTATCTATAAGTGTAACAACATTTTTCAACTAGCCATTTCCGAAAAAGAAAAAAAAGTTTTTTCGGCCCACCCTAATACACATACAGGAAGACAAATACACACACACACATTGATAGACAGATTAGATAGATAGATAGACAGGCAGACACAGATAGATAACTATATAGATAGAGAGATAGATAGCAAGAGCACATAGAGAATGCTAAGCAATTTATATAGAGTATCTAAATGCCAGTAAAATTATTTAAGTTCGTAAAACAGAACAACAAACAGGATATTTCAAAAGGGTGTACACAAATTTCATTGTTAGTCTACGATAAAAATGATAGATGAACAAATATTACCACGATGTAAATATTGTGTAACACTTAAAATTTTCAACACCGATTGCTAACGTGTGATATGACTGTTCCAATAATTGAGTAGACGTGCCATTTAAAATCTCTTTCCTGTTACACACAACTTTAGCAATAGCGGCAGTAAATTTGGAGTTATGGCAATCCACGTTGATTGGAGAAAAAACCCAGTGGTTTTTTTAAAAATTTTGTCCAATTCCATTTCAAGAATTCAATTATACGTTCTCAAACACCTTATATGAAATGCATTACCGTATTTTGTAAACTTTTCCTTTGTACAACACTTACTTAACTATTCTATCGTTAATGTTTCAGTGGTAGGGGAAAAACAAGCATAAACTAAAAATAAATATTCGCTGAAGGTTTCACTTAGGTGAATGAATTCTTTTACATCTAAGTTGAGAAATATAGGTAGTATCTATGCAGTAAATAAATCATAAATCTATATATTTAAGTTGCTAAGCAGATTCTTTGGACAGTCCGTGAGAGAAAACTACAGCATAAATTTACTTCATTTTGGTATTAAACGAAAGATTTTAATCTATAGATGTATTAAATTTGGTTTTTGTAACCACAATTTCTATTAATAAGTGATAATTTAGAATTAAAATTTTTTCGTTCTGCGCATGCTCAGTGACGTTTAAATCTGGCTTTAGATACTCACTAAGTACAAGGCCGCATAAACATTGTTTATTCCAAGGAATCTCTCTAGGTCTCTAGCTGTCATTTTTATTTTTAATTATATTTATGAGTATAGAATTAAACTTGAAGTAAATTGCTTATCTCGCGCTGTTGAGTAACCATATTACTTTCTATTGGGTTCAATAGTAATTTTTCAAAGTGCATATCTCAAATCTTAATACAAGGTGCGGCCATTAATTTACAGGACTGATCTAATAACTCCAGAAAATATTACATGAAATACATACTCATTTAATATGCTTCGAAGTAACTCCCACCTGCCGTAATGCACTTCTGTGCTCGGCTGTAAAGTTTCGGAAACAACTTCTAAAGTCCTCTTTCGGAATGCTCTTTAACGTGGACGTCACCATTTTCTTGATGGCTTCGACATCCTCAAATCTTGTTCCCTTCAGCAAATTCGCCCAGCGTGAGGTCGTGAAGATGCAGCATCCTCCATACTCTCCGAACTTAACACCGGCAGACTTTTTCTTATATCCAAACTGAAAGATTTGCTGAAGGGAACAAGATTTGAGGATGTCGAAGCCATCAAGAAAACGACGTCGTCCACATAAAAGAGCATTCCGAAAGAGGACTTTAAAAGTTGTTTCCGAAACTTATACAGCCGAGCACAGAAGTGCATTATGGTAGGTGGGAGTTACTTCGAAACATTTTAGACGGGTATGTATTTCATGTAATATTTTCTGGAGTTATTAGATCAGTCCTAGAAATTAATGGCTGCACCTTGTATTATGATTTTCAACATTTGGCAATGGTGTGTTGAGTATAATTTGTGTATTAGTACATTTATTTACTATCCAGCCGTCATGTTTTGAAGGGTACCAACTAATTCTAATTTAAATCCTTATAAAATTATCCTCAGAGACTCATTTCACACTTGGTTTGAACAGTTTGGAACATTAGGCTCAGAGCCTTCGAAATAAAATTTCAGCTTGTTTTAGCTGCAGAAGCCTGGTTCTCCTCTGTGGAACAATTTTTTCAACGTTTCCTGTTTTCTGTGTACTCTTTGTTAAATATGCATACGACATTCTATTTGGTTCTCTTTGCTTGTGTAGGCAACAGTAGTATGAGGCCATAAGAAAAATACGAAAGGAAACTTTAAAAATGCTCACTGGTCAATATTAAGGCTTAAACACGAATTGAAAGGCTTAAAAAGCTTTAAAAATATGCACTAAACGGTACCCATCGAAACGTGACGGCTGGATAGTAAATAATTGTAATAATACACAAATTATACTCAACACATCATTGCCAAATGTTGAAAACCATAATATTAAAGAATAAAGAAATTAAACTTTAAAAAATTTCTATTCAACCCAATAAAAAGAAATATGGTTACTCAATAGCACGAAATAAGCAATTTCCGCCAGGTTTAATTCTATATCTCCCAAACATAATTAAAAATAAAAATGGCAGAGACATAGCTAGAGAGATTCCTCGGAATAAACAAATTTACGTGTTTATGCGGCCTCCTGCTTAGTAAGTATTTAAAGCCATATTTAAACATGTCACTGAGCATGCCCAGAAAGCAATGTTTAATTGTAAATTATTGCTAATTAATAGAAATTGTGGTCACAAAACCAAATTTGACACATCTGCAGATTAAAATCTTTCGTTTAAGACCAAAATGAAGTAAATTGATGGAGTAGTTATCTCTTGCGAACTGCCCAAAAAATTAGCTTAGCAACTTAAATATATATATTACCTCACTAACACAAATGTTCTCTTTCCTTAAATTAAAACAGAAAAAAATTCAGGTAGTCTCTTCTAACAAAACAACCGCGGGTTATTAAAGCAGGATTACTTATCGTTGTTTACCTCTTTTGCATGTATATATGTATGTATGCGTTTTATATTTATGTATCTATATATATGTATGTATATATATATATATATATATATATATATATATATATATATATATATATATATATATATATATATATATATATATATATATATATGTGTGTGTGTGTATGTATGTTAAAATTTTGACGCATTTTGGTACTTTTCTGTTTAACTGTTTACTGCCTGTCCAAGTGATACAGACTGGGTTTGGTGCGCTACCAAGATTATAATTCGCGAGGTACGGACAGATGGTTTTAGCGTCTGAAGTTTTCCTTTCCGGAGGACCGTTATGGAGGAACGTAATCCTACGTTAAAAACTTTGCAAATAGAAAAGGGATTCTCGAAAATATCTTCCAGGTGTCTTTCAAAAACTTTCGAATTTTCAATTTAGCAGTTCTTATGTGGCTCTTTTTATCCCATCCAGATATATTTGTCCTGAAGGAATCAATTCTTCCCAAAATACGCATAATCCGTCATGACAATCATTTATTCTTCCGATTCCACATGAAAGCCGAGACGAATTGGTATTTCCGTCCAATACTTTATTTAAATACTGATTAGAAAATCCGCTTAGCTGCTAAGCTAGGTAAACACAACTCAGAAATATATTCTATGCAATTAACAGCATACCCTCCCTTCTTCAAATTATGCTTTCCTATTGATTCTGTTTGTATAAATATTATACGGAAACACTCCCAAAGGATAGAAAACCCTTTTCTCAACCAGGATCTGGTGTGCTTGCTTTAGCCCGATATTAAATCAAAACATGTGAAATTTGATAACGTCTTTTCAGAATACATTTTTGAAATGTACCCCATTATTTAATTTAATATGAAAGATTTAACTTAATCTGAAGAGGACTTGAGATTCTTGTAGTATTAGCATAGTATTATGCTTTAGGAGTGAATCAATATTTTTGTTATGCATACATAGCCTTATCGATTGACACTGTTTGATTCATTTGTGAATTAACCAGTTTAGAACTATGAAGATATTGTATCGCTCCTTAAGATAGCCTCTTAATATTTGCATTCTCCGTTTTCAAGTCAAGCGAGGCTAAAATTTGCTAACTAGGTAAAGCACAGTATTGAGTGACTTTAGCCAACACGACGTAATGGGGAAAATTCAGAATGCCAATACAGTTATGATATCTGAGTTCTCATCTTCTAAATAAAGTGTTACATAAGTGTTTGCCTCCTTTGCTAACTCAAAATGGCGTATCGGTTATTTCGAAAGATTTATTAGGAAACTAGGCAACATATCAACCGTTGGATAATATGTTATTCAAAGGTTATAGAGTATATAAGTTAATTACGCAGCGAAGAGGTTTATTTTGAGATAATTTAATTAAATATTTCAGTCCAGATGAATTATTCATGATTCAAGGTTCGGAATTAATTGTTCCTCATTAATTCGGAAAGTAACTTCCCAGTTCTAACAAAGAATAGTTTTGGCGACAACATTTTGGTTAAACTATCGTCATTCGATGGTCAACTATTGCATTCTCCTATTTTCCTTCATATCTCACCGCTAAGATCTACCTTACTGAGTTACAAGCCTTTTCTGAAAATAAAATAGTTTAGTCATAAACAAAAAATTCTCTTTTTGCCGACAGATGTCAGGAAATGTCGAACGAACGAATCATTTTCCGTTAAACTTAATAATGCATAAACTATGAAATAGAATGATTTAACAGGTAACTAGGGACACGATGTTAAAGAGACTAGAAAATCTATTTTCATTTTCTTCAAAGGTACCATTATTATTTCACTCCTTTGCCGTTTGATGAACACTGAGTTACAAACTTATAAATTAGGAACTTTTTATATCGTACGTAAGATAAACAGCAAACTATTCTATTTTTGCCAAGAAAGAAAACGTTACTTTTACACAATTCAGTTATACAGATGGCCGTTCGCACTTTATGGAAACGATTTTGATAGTTAAGTTTTATGTATAAATTCTGGATTTTTTGTGGCGATTTGCTTCTATATGATAGCCATGGTTCTTGACAATAGCTCTCGCTCGAATCTTCCATGAAAGTAAACATTTTCTTAATTACTGTCATGTGAATTTTACCCCACTCCTCTTCGACAATTTTCCAAAGTTCGTTCAGTGTTCTAGGGTGCCGTTTTCTTAAGCCTCGTTTTAACAAACCGAAAGGGCAAAAGTCTATTGTAGAAGCGTCAGGGGATTTTGGAGGTATTTCATTAAATGGGATACACTCTATTCCTGTTTCTGATTCTTTCTTTGCTAAATAAGCGGCAGTTGATTCAGACGTGTGACTAGAGGCTTTGTCCATAGGAAGCTTAACTTTATCAATGTCCTTTCCATATAAGGCTGGAATTTCTTCTTCAAAAATTGGTCTAAAATATTCTTCTGATAGTAGAGTGAATTAATTTTGGCTTTACTTCAGATTTTTTTGGATTTTAATTTGTCGTTGTAACAAAATCCTGCAACTATCAGGAATCTCTTTGGGAATTTTGATGTACACTGATGAAGCTATTTCGTACGGTCATTCCAGTCAGTTCAGCAATAGAAAATTGATCTTTTTTTACTACAGTCCCTTAAATACACCCCTGCCTCATCGAGTGTTATCACAAATTTTCATTTTTAAGCAGCTAGGTGTTTTTCATATAGTTTTCTACAATTTATTTTTCTTTCATCAATATGCTTTGGCAAAAGCAGATGAACTTTAGGTTTAAACATTTTTTTTTAACTTTAAATCTTTATGAATTATTTTACTTACTGTGCTAGAAGACATTCCTAGTTTCGATGCAATGGATCTTTGAGCCGGCAGATTTTCTTTTAGGATCAGAGACTTCCCTTTCTTGATATTGACCTGCGTTCGAACAGTCTTAGGATGAGGTTTCACGGTCATGTTTTCATTTTTACTTTCAGTTAGACGTTTCTTTCCTTTCAAATTTAATACATTATTAATACCTTTTTTTGAAATGCCATAACCGCGATTTTTACACCGCTTTATAGTTTGTTGATACGAATATTTCTCCTCGGAAAGCACAGTTACATAACCTTCGAGTCATCTATCAATTTTAGGAGCCATTTTCAAAATAACTCTTATTTTACATTTCAAACAAAACAGTAGCAGACGATTATTCTCAAGTTGCCAAATTTTTATCCCAAAGTGTAAACGACAAAAATAAATTATAAAATCGTTTCCATAAAAGGCGAACGACTTTCTGTATAACTATTTTTGAGCTTCAACAGCTAAGGCATGTCATGTAATTGATTGCTCATATTGCAGCCTTTCTCATCACTAATAACCTGAGAGCAAGAGGTAGAGTGTTGGCTTTAGGATAATTACAATAAAAAAATAAGGAAATTGATTTTTAGAGGATTTCCTTATAAATAATATTTTTTGTTTCTTCATTGGGCGGAAATGATGTCCGCGAACTTATTCATGAGTAAGCTACGTAAAATTGACCGCGAGAGAAACAATTTTCTCTTAAATATACGCCAGCGTATTTTAAAGTTTGGTCTTGAGACTTATTTAACGTCATGGCGAAGCATACTTTGAGAAGGAATTGCAGTTTTATATATAGGTTAAATTTAATATCCATAAAACATACTAATTTGAATTAAATTCTAAAAACACTTCGATCTCAATTAGTTTAGTGGTTAAATTTTATCTTTTACTGTTTATAATAGTTTTTTGTCAATTTATTTCGTTGTTATGCACGTCACGCAAAATTAATTTAAAGTATCACAAAAAGAAAAGAAACCACGTGATCAGCATTTAATAAATAAATTCTGAAAGTTAATCTTTAAAAATGCACGAAAACCCCGAAAATGAAGGTAAAGATTCGAAAAAGATTTCATTTTAAAGGAATTTTTATGTTCTTTCTAGTGATATAAATTTTATAACCCTCAAATTATTATTTTAAATGCAAACGTTACAAAAATGTTACAAAACAGCTTCAAAATTTAATTAAAAAAATCTAAGAACTTTTCAATATATATACATATATATATATATATATATATATATATATATACACACATATATATATATATATAGGCATTAATTTCATACATTGACCGTTGTATTTAATTTGAATGTGTTCTGTAGCGAAGTACGGGTATTCAGCTAGTATTAAAGATACTAAGGTTAAAAACAGTCCACAATGTGCTTCACTTGAACAGCTGTAGCTTCCTCATCTTAGAAATCCACCCTATGTAATTAAAGACTTTCTCTTCTAATATAAATCAGCCCCCTTCCTATAAATCGATATCTGAAAATGATGTAAGAAAAGGGAACTTTCTCTTGGATAGAGAAATATAATTTCTTCTCTCGACGCCTACTTGTTATTTTCCATTTAATGAGAAGGATACGCGATAGAATACTTCCATTTCTAGAGAACATTCTGAGAAAAGTTGCTTAAAGCAAAAGGTTTTTAGTTCGATAAGGTTTTAAGTAAGGATAAAATTGTACTTATGTATTAGATCAATGGTTATTTAGTAAATAATGGTTTTAAAGCTTATAAATATTCATAGAAAGATTTTTGAACTCGATACTATGATAAATAGCATGAAATGCGAAATTCTGATTTCATTTTCTAAAATTAAATGTTAAAAAAATTTTAGTATGACATCTCGAGCCCAGTTTAAAAATAGGGCTTGATTATAAGTTTTTAATTCATTTTTGGGCACCATATTCATGGAAACGATAGCTTATACGTTGGTTTTCATTGTATGATTTTCATAAATAAACTACATTTATTACTTTTCTTTGAATAAGGAAGTGTCACACACATTTTAAAATCTGCTTTTTTCAGATAATCTCATGATTTCTCAAACAGAAATTAATTTTACAGGATTCTTTTGGTGTGGGCGTGTTTTGTTCGGAACCGCAAAGATAATGTTTGCGATGTAGTAATTTGTTTTCATGATAAAGTGGGGAAGGGTGATATGAACACGGGACCCACCGTACCACTTTGTCTATCTGAAATGTAGACAGAATACCTTTCATGGAGTTTGTTTCCTGTTTGCGAATTTCATACTTAAGTTATTACACAAACGAATTACAAAGAAAATTATTACTTCCGATTGAGGCAGGTGGCAGCTCAATTTTGATCGAGCAACCCTAGGAGCGACAACTTGAGGATCATACCCTCCCCCACCCTCTCTAACCTCATAGGACTTTCCGGTCTACGAATTTAACGTACCCATATCCGGCATAGACTCGGAGGTATATAATGGCACTTGTCGGGATTCGATCCGAGCAACCTCAGCACCGAAAGCCGACGCGCTACCACAATGCTACCTCGATCTCACAGATGATATTTAGATGTTATAATTAAACTTTAGTCCATTTATTTTCTGTATTTGTTTTTCTTTCATATCTTGGACTTCGGTTTCAAATTTTTTCTCATTAACATTCTATCGTAAAAAATGCAGCGACTGTTTCTTTCTGCGGAAGTATTTATATTAAGCTCCATACGCAACAATTTTGTATTTTGAAATTTTACTTATTGTAGTGTAGTCGTCCTCAAAAGGCTCATCACATATCTCGAAAAGCTTTTAAATACCGATCTTTTAGTCTCCAGATGTCGTTGTAACTATTTTGGTAGAATGATTTTTATTTCCGCCTGGGAGTATGGCTACAACTAAACTTATTATTTTCTTGTAAAAATGAATTTCTATTCGGATAGGGTGAGTGTCCCAAATAAATCCAAAATTAATTTCCAGAGCAGAATTATTTTTAAGGGTGTCAAAGGGTAGTGCAGAGGAGAAATCAAAAGCAAACAGAAATGTTTGTAAAACAAAATTCTCCCGGCAATTAAAAAAAGGAAAAAGAGTTGAAAAATCATTAAAGTGAGATTTTAAACATTGCTGCGTTTCAAATGTTACTTATAGTTGCCAAACCTTACAGCATTAACACTGTAGAAAAGTCCCTCTATTTAGAATCTTTTAGAGTTAATTCTTATGGTAAAGAACTGCATTCTTGATAACTGGTCTACTATAATCAATGCAATGTACATACCATCAATGGTCTTACTGAAATCAATTAGGGTGGGTGTCCCAAATATCACCACTGTGCTTAATATCGCCTACTCGTGTTTCTAAAGTGTGATTCGCGCTATGTATGAGAAAATGCAGTAACTTCTTAGTTCTGGGTTTGTACTAACAGCGGCGATAGCGACAACGCTCTTATCACTGACAACAGAAACTATGTGGCGTTTGAAGTTGTTTTGGCTGTTGTCTTCGTAAACTTTGGCTCCAAAGAATCCAGTGAATGACCAGCTAGGTGCATCCAAATTCTAATTTTGCTAATACCCTTTGAAAGTGCATTAAACAGAGACTTTGCTAGCAACGCCTTTTAACAGGTGCTCCTAATTTCGCCTGGTAGGTGGTAAGAGGAACAGAGGTAGGTGATATTAGGAACCGCTCTGCTATATAATTTAGCTATACAACTTAAACTGGCACTGGTTTTGGAGCTGGTTGATCTCAGGATACCAAAGGAAATAGTTCTTAGGGATGTTCTTTGAGTTTCCAGCCTAATCAGAAACTAAAATGTGGATGAAATTTCGAAAAAAAGTTAGAGTAGGCGATATTTGGGACACCTACCTTATTCATCAAATACTTACGTTTTGATTTTTTTTATACGCAGGCTACCAAAATGCTCCCCGGAGACGGAATATGTAGAGATTTGTTAGCTCAAGATCTGAGTTCACCAGTCACAGTAAATGTAAAGGCTATTGCACCGGATCAACCGTATGGGATTGATAGTAAATGATTCTAAATCCAGTATATGCCTGTGCAAAGAACACCATCTGGTGATGCAACCAATCATTTGAAAATTGACCCTTATGAATTTGAAACTGTTCCTAGTTTTAATTACCTTGGACTTTTTGATAATGCAAGAAGCGATATCATTTCTGAAGTTCAAAATCGTATGTCACTGGCCAACAAAACCTTCTTTGGACTTCGCTCTTTATTGAAGTCTCAGATTCTCTCCAGAAAAACAAAGCTTTTTATCTATAAAACTATCATTAAGCCGATCCTAATGCATGGTTCGGAAACTTGGTCTCTAACAAAAAGTGGAGAATACAGATTTGCAGTCTTCGAGAGAAGGGTTCTCAGAATCATCCTTGGTGGTGTAAAAAAAAAAAATAGCCTATGGCGGAGACGTTTTAATTCAGAAATCTATAGATTTTTTAGAGAGCCCGATATTATTAAAAGTTTTAAGATTAAAAGAACGAACTGGGTCTCTCATATTGCTAGAATGGATGAAAAAATACAGTAAAGAAGATTATTGTTGCAAGGCCCTTTACTAGTCGGAAAAGAGGAAGGACAAAACTAAGAGGGCTTGGCTTTGTTGAATCAAATTTTAGAATGATTGGAGTGAGGAACTGGCAGACCAGGTCTAGAAATAGGTTGTCCTGGAGGAATCTTCAACAAAAGGGCCTGGCCCACCCTGGGCTGCCGTGCCAAATATCATGTTGATTGCACCTGATAAGTTAATAGAATTTAGCTGATAACTTTACAATATAGGCATTTCAAATTTACAATTCTTTACAATTAGTCGAACATCATTTAACTCCATGCGTTGTGTGGTTCAGTCGAAAACCCACACAAAAAGCATTTAAAATGTTAATCTATGTCATATTCATTGGCATCGATAAACACATTGAGATGTTTACAATAATGAGTCCCATTTTAGCGCCTGACTTAGTAAATCACGTATTCACTGAACTGAATTTATCTGCAACGGAAGAGTACCAGTTCAGGAAGTGTGGTTGATAAAGAGCGAGTACCAGTAGATAGTCGATAACGCTTGACACTGACAGTCTCTCTATGATAAAGGTTATGACGGGAACACCGGAATTCATTTAACAACGCTATCGATCTACGAGGCGGAACACTGCTGTCTGATACGAAGGTTGACGAAAACTTTATATTAGTATGACAGTTTAGTTTTACTGTACCCAAATAACTGAAAAGGTTTTTATCGTAAACCGTAGACTGCGAACCTATGGCACAAAAAACAATTTTGTTAGCTATTGCAGTGATGCCGCAAACTGTCGGTAGCGACTCATAGAGGGGTCGTGAAAAAAAATTGGAGGAGTCGCGGGAACTTTGATGTAAATTTATAAACATATTGAAATATTTAATTAAAAAATGTACTTCAAATTTTCTATAATTGCATATTTTTAATATTTTTTATACGTTTCACAATATATATGACATACTAGCTGCAAACCCGCACTTCGCTACAGAGTACATTCAAATTAAATACAACGGTCAATGTATGCAATTAATGCCAAATATATATATATATATATATAATAAATACGACGATCAATGTATACAATTGATGTAAAAAAAAATAAAATATATTTATAAAAAAATTATAAGGGATATTTTTATAGACAAAATAATGTAGAAGAAAATATTCAAATTTAATCTAATAAGACATACTAAAGAATATAGTACAGTTAATATAGTACAGTTTGAGAAACATATCTTTTACTGTATTTTAATATTTTTTTGGATAATGTCCAATCGTCTGCCGTGTTAGTAAGAAAAAAAATATTTTTGGTCTATTTAGTTGTTATGGACGTGATGATAAATTTATTTAAAGTACCAGGAATAGAAATCACGTGATCAGCATTTAATAAATTAAATTCTAAAAATTAATCTTTAAAAATTCACCAAAAATGAGAAAATGGAGGTAAAGATTCGAAAAAGATTTCATTTTAAAGGAATTTTTATGATCTTTCTCGTGATATAAATTTTATAACCCTCAAATTATTATTTTACATGCAAACTTAAAAAATGGTACTAAAACTGCTTAAAAATTTAATTTAAAAAAAATCTATGAAGAATTTTTTAAAAATCTCTCTTAGTGCACCCCTACACTATAAGAAGAATCGCCATGCAAAATTTCAGCGTTTTATGTACAGCGGTTTGGTCTGTGCGTTGTATGTCAGTGAGTCAGTCAGTTACGGAACTGTTTTATATATATAGATGACAGTTTAGTCTTACTGTACTCGAATAACTGAATAGGATTTTATCGTAAACCGTAGACTGCGAATCTATGGCACAAAAAACAATTTTGTTAGCTATTGCAGTGATGCCGCAAACTGTGGGTAGCGACTCATAGAGGGGTCGTGAAAAAAATTGAAGGAGTCGCAGGCAATTTGATGCAAATTTATAATCATATTGAAATATTTAATTAAAAAAATGTACTTTAAATTTTTATAATTGCATATTTTTAATATTTTTTATACGTTTACAATATATATGACACATTATTAAATAAAAGTTAAAACAGTCTTGTAAGGCTATACTTACATTACTTCTATTCGCTTGTACCAATCTGTGTGGGACTTGGTTTTCGATTTGTTATAATTTTCGATTGTTTATAATTTTAAATGTTTTAATATGAAACTTATAATTTTGAAATCCTGATTTTTTTTAAATTTAATTTTCGTTAATTTTTACATAAATAAAATAGAAATATATATTACATTTTAAATATGAAGTTTAAGTCCCATATGATTTAGCAAAAACAAGTGTAGAAGGTGGCCGAGATTTTTTTTACGTAAGATTACGTTCCTAAATAACTGTCCTGCGGAGAGAAAAAAATTGCCTGTCGTCGCGAGTTATAATATTGGCAGCGCGCCAAACCCAGTAGCAGTTAACAGTTAAACAGAAAAGTACCAAAATCCGTAAAAAAAAAGAAAAGAGGTAAGCAACGATAAGCAATCCTACGTTAATAACCCGCGGTAGTTTCGTTAGAAGAGACTACCTGAAATATTTTTTATTGTTATTTTACTGAGTAGATATATACCCAAAATCTAAAGTTCCTCGATTTTCAAAATAGTTTGTCAGTGGTTAGGATCTCGAGCTCCCCCAAAGTGGGTTCGGGTTTGAATCCCTGATAAGGCATGGACCTTCCTGTTTTGTCCCCTCATAGGGAGCGGTGTTCGTTCATCTATATGTTGATCCCATGATAAAGTAGCTGAATATACAAAGAAAAAAAATAAACTTAAGCATGTCAACTTATATCTCTGACCCACATCAAGGTTTAAGTATTCTAATAAAATATTTTCTCTTTTTTTCGTCTTACAAAGCCAGCATCCTGTAACTGGAAATTATTCACATAAAATGATTTTATCGAGATTACGGAGCACCGTATATTAGACGATTACGATGTCACGATGGCTAACTGAATATACTTACAAGCAGGAGATGCGATTTGGAGATAATATTGATTACAGCCGTGTCTCGTAATTGAATTAAAAATAGATCTGCAGTGTCACACCGTGATGTCCTTGTTTTAAACTAATTATCAATTCAATTTTGATTAAAGTTAATTAGAATTAATTTTAATTAAAAGATCAGGAAACTGCCCTTCCACCGAGGTAACATTTTAACGAATACATGTTCGACAAACTGACAGCTGCTTCCAATTTAATGATATTTTTCTCTCAGGAAGTCTGCTTTCATTATTTAATGAAATTCAATACAGAAATTCTTCTTTCTCTTAGCATAACTTTATTATTGAAAAAGTGTTTAATAAGAACTTTTCTGTTAAAAGAAGAATTTTTGTATAAAATTTGAAATTTATTACAAAAATTCGTCTTTCTCTTAGCATAACTTTATTATTAAAAATGCGTTTAATAAGAATTTTTGTAAGAAGCTTTTTGTGTGTTAAAGAAGAATTTTTGTATAAAATTTGAAATTTAATACAAAAATTCTTTCTCTTAGCATAACATCATTATTAAAAAACACATTTCAGGTAGTCTCTTCTAATGAAACTGCCGCGGGTTATTAACGTAGGATTACTTATCGTTGCTTACCTCATTTGTATGTATCTATATAAATGTACGTATATATATATATATATATATATATATATATATGTCAAAATTTTGGCGCGTGTTGGTACTTTTCTGTTTAACTGCTTACTGCTTGTCCAAGCTATTTCGGTTTGGTTTGGCCCGCTACCAAAATTATAACTGGCGATGACGGATGGTTTTAGAGTCTGAAATTTTGTTTTCCGCAGGACCGTTATGAAGGAACGTAATTCTACGTTAAAAGTGTTTAATAAGAATTTTTGTCGGTTAAAGAAGAATTTTTGTATAAAATTTGAAATTTAATACAAGAATTCTTCTTTCTCTTTGCATGACATTATTATTTAAAAATGTTAAATAAGAATTTTTGTATGAAATTTGAAATTTTATACGAAAATTCTCCTTTCTCTTATCATAACTTTTATTAAAAAAGTGAAATTATCAGAATTTGATAAAATCTAACGTTAAACTCAAGCATGGGATAGTTAATCGAAAATTTTAAAAGTTCGCTCTTATCTCCGTTCTCTGCAGATTCTAGTCCGATAATACGCTGGTTTAAAAGTAATTCTGCATCCCTTACATATCTGTCACTCTTCGAACCTAATTTATCTTCCAACGGAAGAGTGTCCGTTCAGGAAACGTGTCTGATAAAGAGGCTGTGTACGCGTGACCTGTTGATAACGCATGACAATCACCGTAAGCGTGAAGTTATGCCTAAAATAATATCAGAATCCACCTGTATCGCGCTATCGGGGTAACAGACACGACTACGGTGTGTTTCTAAATGATAACACGTCACTGTTAGGGTGTGTTTATCAGTCGCAGAGTCAGAAGATTTGGTTTTATTTGTTGCCATTTTACACCGCTAATTATTATTATTATAAATCTACATTTAATCGTAGGAAAGTAAATGAATCATACCCAAAGGATGGTAACAAGTTTATCAGTATTGCACTTCATTTTTTTTCGGTAAGGAGTACGGCCACTAGAGTTTATCCTCATGTCTCTGATGTATAAAGTCAATAGGCAGTATACACTTCAATTTCATTTCCACACACGCTATCTTTATAACTATATTCTTCATGATATTTTATTAAAATTATACATTTTTGTTCCATTGTTCATTGCATCCCAGACATTATAATACGTAAGTATGGCATAATGGACTGCAATTCATAACCACAAAACAACTAGCATATGTAAATCTTTTTGGTTCATTGAAATGTAAGAATAGAATAACGGACTGCAATTCATAACCCCAAGACAGTTCGCATATGTATTTTTTTTTGTTTTCAGTCCATTAAAATAAGTATAGAATAATGGACTGCAATGCATAGCTACAAAAGGAAAAAAAGTATATATAATTTTTGGGGTTTCTGGAACCTTAAAGCGTAAGTATAGATTAATAGACTGCAATGCATAACCACAAAACAGCTAGTATATGTATTATTTCTTTTTTTTTGTTTCTGGTCTATTAAAACGTAAGTATAGAATAATGGACTGCAATGCATAACCACAAAACACCTAGCATATGTATTTTTTTGGGGTTTATGGTCCATTAAAACGTAAGTATACAAAAATGGATTGCAATGTATAACCACAAAACACCTAGCACATGAAATGTTTTTGGTTTCTGGCAGCTTAAAACGTTAAGTATAGATTAATGGACCGCAATGAATAACTACAAAACAGCTAGCAAGTGTAATTTTTTTTGGTTTCTGGTCCATAAAAACGTAAGTATAGAAAAATGGATTGCAATGTATAACCACAAAACAGCTAGCAAATGTAATTTTTTTTTGTTATCTGGCCCCTTAAAACGTTAAATATAGAATAAAGGATCGCAATGCATAACTACAAAACAGCTAGCATATGTAATGTTTTTTTGTTTCTGGCCTATTAAAACGTAAGTATAGAATAATGGACTGCAGTGCATAACCACAAAATACCTAGCTTAAGAATTTTTTTTTTGGTTTCTGGTCCATTAAAACGTAAGTATGGAATAATGGACTGCAATCCATAGCTACAAAAGAAAAAAAATAGCATACATAGTTTTTTGGGTTTCTCGCCCCTTAAAGCGTTAGTATAGTATAATGAACTGCAATGCATAACCACAAAACACCTAGCATATGTATTTCTTTTTGGTTTCTGGTCCATTAAAACATAAGTACACTAAAATGGATTGCAATGTATAATCACAAAACAGCTAGCATATGTAATTTTTTGGGTTTCTGGCCTCTTAAAACGTAAGTATAGTATAATGGACTGCAATGCATAACCACAAAACAGCTAACATATGTGATTTTTTTTTGGTTTCTGGCCCCTTAAAACGTTAAGTATAGAATAATGGACCGCAATGCATAACTACAAAACAGCTAGGATATGTAATTTTTTTTCTGGTCTCTTAAAACGTAAGTTTAGAATAATGGACTGCAATGCATAACCACAAAACAGATAACATATGTAATTTTTTTTCTGGATTTAATTAAAATATTGAAATTACTTAATACTTTTTACCCGAAAATAAAGAATTTACCGAAACATTTTATTAGGAGGGTAAGAAATTATTAAGCGTTAGAAAAAGAAAATTCGAAATCGTTTTCGGAAAGTCGAAAACGAGTAAGTGATTACCTCTTAAGTAAATCCACATATTAAATTTAAATTTATACTTACACTGTTATAAGAAAATTATGATATTATAAAAATTAATTTTTTCTGTTGATATTTCTAGTATTTTAGAACTGAATATGGGACAGCAGCTATGAACCAAGGTGATGCCATCTGATAAAGCCAAATACAATCAATCATAGGTTTAAAAAGAGAAAAAATATCACAAGTCCTTAATAGTTTATAATATAAACTTTAATTTTATAAGATGCAAACTTTCTAATAGCATTAAATATCACTGTATTCTATGTAACAAACAGAAATGCGAACGAAACATTAATGAACTTCGTTTATGAAATAGAAAAAAAACTTAGTCTCATTATTTGTGACGTTATTAACATACGATAAAAAAAAATTTAAAAACTACAAGACGTTAGTTAAAAATAACTATTTTATCCCAAAAACTTTAATCCCTCTTTTTATTTAATATCGTTACCTTAACCTACAAATTACACTTTTAATAAATACAGTCTGTCACAAAAATATATGCACCCAGAAGAAATCGAGCTACTATCACGAAACTTGGCAGGAATGCAGTCTGGTAAGATGTATGCAAATGATTAAAATTTCGGCGCCAATGAAACAAGAGTAGGTACGCTATGCGCATATGAGATGCGCAGCTGGGAAAGTTTAAAAACATGATTGCTCATGCCATAGGTTTATTCAAACAAATCTGTAGACTTGGATGGTCGATATTGTGACTAGAGATACCTCTGAGACGTAACCGGCGACAGTACGAATAATTGTTGGACTTTGGGAGGGGGCGTAAAGTAGGCATCAGAGAAGCAGGTTGGTCGAACAGGAGTATCGGCCGCCACCTCGGTCGGAGCGATATGGTAGTTGTTCGGTCTTGGTAACAATAGACCACGGAAGGGATAGTCTACCGTCGCGGCGGGTCAAGGCATCCTAGGTACACAAATGTACGCAAGGATCGCGCAATCATAAGAGCGGCCACATCCGCAACAACAGTCGCTAGAATCGGTTCGAAGCCATTTACCATCTTCCCGACATACAGTGGTATCAAGGGAAACCATTCGGAGACGACTGGCCGACGCAGGTATAAGGAGACGACGTCCATTAAGACGCCTACCACTGACCCCACATCATAGGCAGTGTCGATTGGATTTTTGACGAACTCGAGCAAGCTGGAGTGTGACCGACTGGAGGCATGTGATCTTCAGCGATGACTCCCGATTCAGTCTCAATGCTGATGACCAGCGCATACGCGTGTGGAGGCGGCCAGGCCACCGGTCCGATCCGGCATTTGTTGTCGAGAGGCATACGGCGATTGCACAAGGTGTGACAGTGTGGAGAGCGATTTGTTGGGACACACGATCACCTCTAGTCGTCCTCCAACGCACTTTGACGGCACGCAGTTACGTGGACAAGATTTTAACATCAGTTGTACTGCCTATGCTATCAAGTCGCCCAGGTGCCATTTAGCAGCAAGACAACGCTCGTCCACATACTGCGTGACTCTCCCATGTCTTCAAGGATATGACGTACTCCCATGGCCTAACAGGTCACAGACCTCTCGCCAATAGATCACGTCTGGGAGTGCTTGGAAGGCAACTGCAGCCGTCCAGGATAACTGGTTAATTTACTGCCCAGTTGCAAAGATTATGGCATGATCTTCCGCAGGAAGTCATAGGTGACCTCCTTGATTCGATGCCACACCGTGTTTCGGCTTTATAGCTGACAGAGGTGTATTTACTACGTACTGATTTGTAACCTTTTTCATGCCATATCTTCTTAATAAAACGGTCTGTTCTTCAGAATTTGTAATGATTTGCTTATCTCCTCATACACTACATACATGTTAAGTTTTGTGATAGTAGCTCGTTTCCTTCTGGGTACATATATTTTTTTGTGACAGAGTGTATATTCCCCTCTTAATTTCTATTTTTGGAATGCGCATGGGGAAGAATTTTCTTAAAGAATTATTATACATATATTCATCCGCATCTCTCTGGTTGGTTGGTTTGTTTGCTTTGGATAGAGCGTTACTGTCAACTTTTGTTACACAAGGGCTAATTACACAGGTAGATACAGTTTAAAGGGGATTTTGAAAGACTATAAACATCAATGGCAACATTTGGATTCGAACCGACAGACTATGGAACGAATGCTAGTGCCCTATTCATTTGGCCATACCTTGCAACAGTTAATTTGTTAAAATCTATATTATTGATATTTTTCTGAACGAAGTGGTCAGCGGGTTGTGACAAAGTCATGCATTGGTCAGACGCACGATGGAGAGTTGTGAAACAAGAAAATAGCAAATAAGGGAAAGCCGAATAAGGCACTGCTTATAATGTACTTATTGTCACCACGTCTACAAAGATGTTTTAGTAAAGAAGGGAAAATCATGAACTAGAGTTGTTACGGTGACATTACTCTTCTCTTGCGTTTTGTTCAGAGGGAAAAAGGGAAATCCTTTCTTCCAGAGGACACCGGTGCGACAGAACACTACGTTGATGTAGTTTTCAAGGAAACTTTATTGGACATACTTTTAAATCGCACAGAATTCCTTAGCCCGTGAAAACTGGGCATCAAACTTAAAAATTCGGCTGCGGTCAGCCGCTATAATGTAAGGGTTGCCAGAAAAAGTGACCCCCCAGAAAACCGCCAACAAAAATAAGCTTAGCAAGAGTAGGAGACCAACGCCTTATACCTCTAGCAATTGAAACATGTGGACCGGGAGTTCTGGCCTCGCCATGATAGTAGCGAGTCCCCTAAGGCGGCTAAAGATGTTCGAGACAGGTGTCCAAGGTGATTGCCTTCCGGTCATCACACAATGCGACAAAGACTCCTTAATAAATGTTCCAGGTATCGGGAAGAACGACCACGAGACCTTCACAGATATATCTGCGTTTGCTGTGATAGAGTGTTAAGTCCAAAATGGGCTAATATGAGTTATCAAACAGGGCATGTTTGAAAAATCAAGAGCTACAGCAGGGTACAGAAAGCTAAGTCCAATTCCCCTCCTAAATAGTTATATTCATCAGTGAAAATTTTGGATGTGTGAAACAAAACACAATCATGTTTGTGTAAAGGGCGTTATGTCCCAATCAAAGACTTAACACTGTTTACCCAACAAAAATAAAATTGAAAAAATTTACTTTAAAAAATTTTTAAAAACTAAAAAAAAAAAAAAACCGACTTTACAAAAGCCGTTTTTTTCCAATCCTGTTTTTCTTAAAACTACGATTTTGGACTTGACACTCTTTACACCGCAATCACAGACATATATGTAACAAATTTTATCCACCTCTAATCCCTTGTAATCCGATTTCTCTCTCTCTATGGTAACCTTTACGTCCTTTACCCCTTTCCAATACTAACTTACCTCGCCAATTTCCGGCAACCCGTTTACAGCTACTTGTACGCTCGCCAGATGAGAGCTGGACGTCACTTTGTAAGGTCATTTTATTGCTGGAATAAACTTCTGTGTTCTTGAATTCGAATTTGTTTTCAGCCATGATGTGTGTGCTTATTTCAGGAGATAACCGTTTGGGTCATTTCATGTTATATATATATATATATATATATATACACACTGCTGGCCACCCAAATTGCAACACCAAGAAAGACAAGAGATATCACAACAAAATTTATTTTGTAGATAACATGTTGACCAAGTATCAAATGATTAAATTTATAGACTTCTGTGAAGTGTGGTTCCTGCCAAAATCAGTAGCCAGAGTAGCCGCCATTGTTGGAGATCACCGCTGCCACACGCCTCGGCATTGATTCAAAGATACTTTGGATGAGTTCTTGGGGTACAGCAGATCAAGCAGCTTCCACACGTTGCCAAAGTTGATCTGCTGTGGCAGCTGGGGATGGAATCTGGGTCAATCGTAGAGCAACCATGGACCATATCTTTTCTATCGGCGAAAGATCCGGAGAGCGAGGCGGCCAGGGAAGCAATTCATTCTGGCGATTGACGAAGAACCGTTGGACAATGCGTGCCACGTGTGGTCGCGCATTATCCTGTTGAAATATGGCTGTGGGCAAGCCCTGAAGGAAGGACAACTGGCTCCAACACCTTGGAGATGTAGCGCTGGCTGTTTAAAGTACCGGCAATGCGTACTAAAGGTGTGCGAGAGTGATATCCAATACCGCCCCATACCGTAATACCCGGTGCAGGACCAGTGTGGCGGTGCATAACGCAGCTGTTCAGCATCATCTCTTCACGGTGTCTCCAGACTCGAATGCGACCATCGTGGTGTTGCAGACAGAAGCGTGACTCGTCAGTAAAGACAATTTCATTCCATTCTGCCGTCCACATCCTTCTGTCATCGCACCATTGGCGGCGGAGACGTCTGTGGTTCTGCGTCAAGGGTAGACAAAGCAATGGACGTCTTGCGGACAGACCACTCTGCTGTAAACGGCGTCGAATGGTACGCGCAGACACTGGATGATACGTTACAGACTGCATGTGCTGTGCTATGGTTCGTGATGTGACTGAGCGATCCGTCACTGCCATGCGCACAATTTGCCTGTCATCACGTGAAGTGGTGCGCTGAGGTGGATGCGATCGAACACGCCGGTCCGTCGTACCCTCCTGCATCCAACAATCACATATCCGCATTACAGTTGTTTGATTTCGTCCAACCCGACTACTGATTTCCTTGAAAGATAATCCAAAATCTCGGTAGGCCACTATTATTCCTCTGTCGAACTCGGATACTTGATCAAAAGATGATCGCTGTTTTCGACGAGGCATAATTGATAGTTTTTTTGAAAAAACCAGAAGAAAAACACAATTGCCGAACTTGAAATCGTCGAAATCTCCAAGCCTTAAATAGCGCTTTGAAGTGGCGCCAAAGGCGCGCGTGATGTGCGTCTGCGCTGAAATTCTAATCATTTGCATATCTCACCTGCGCTAATGCATGTTGTAAATTTCATGTTATTTGGATGTTTCCTTCAGGGTGTTGTATTTACAGTGCCAGCAGTGTATATATATATATATATATATATATATATATATATATATAAAGAAAACAAAAATCATGACATAAGAGTCTCGTATAAATGTAAATTGTATGAAAATAAATCAATATTTAAAAAACGACAAAGACAAACCCCAGTAGTAAAATTTAACAGCAAGTTTACAACATTTCTTTTGCTCTGTGATATGAAATAGAAATTTAGCCTCTCGCAATTTTCTGCCATGATATAAAAATACCCCTTTAATGATTAGTTTGGAGGAGAAGTAACTTAATTACATCTGCTAAAATTCTAGCAAGATTTCAAAATGCCCTGATTATTAAAGATATCAAGAAACAGAAAGAAAAATACTTCCAGTAACTGAGTACCACGTTTTCAAAGTTTCTACCCTGATAAATAAACATGGAGGTACAGAAAAAAAATTAGAAACCTCACCTTGTCCCACTGTGTACCGCAGTCGGGCCGTAAGAATGCTGGCTTCCTTGTCTCCTTTCTTCTCCACCAGTCTCAAGACGGCCTGGAAGGGGCGAACGTCGCACAGCTTACTGTCTTCATTGACCAGCTCCTCCCTCTGTGCTGTGTTCAAGTTGATGCACTGGAAAACGTAGCAGTCCCGATCTCGCAGGCGTTTATACAGAGGGCAGTTTCGTGCTGCTTCCCACACATCCTGAAACAAGAAATGAAGCTTATTCTTTTAAGGCTGCTGTGTACTAACCCTACTGGATTCACTCATTTCAATGTCAGCATATGGAGAAAATGTGTCTACTATTTACAGCTATATAAATGCTGATAATCCAATAAAAATGGTATTTTTAGATAGCCTGAACTTTTCTGCATTTTGCCACAGAATTAATTTTATAAATTTCGTCCACCAAAGGAATTTATGAGTGTTTAAAACGCACTATACCAGATTTTCCCCCTCTAATAATTTAAATTTTAAAATGTTATTTGCATTTCTTTTTTAAACGAAAAATGCATCAATGTGTAAAATTTCTTTCTCTATTACGGTGTAAAATTAAAAAAAAATCTTTAAATTCAAGTCAGTAATACTTGGACACATAGGTTGTCCATTGGTTAACATTGAGGGGAGCGAATCCAATAGATTTAGTACATAACAGCCTTTAGGGTCTTCAATCTTTTAGGACCTAAGGCCTTATTAATAAGTTTGTAAGCCTACACATTAATGATTTCGTTAACTGATGCAAACCACACGTTAGCCATGTCAATAATTAAAAAAAAGGATGTTCAGTAGAAATATGTGTTGTACTTTATGAAACATAAAAACATAGTTCTAAATTGCAACCTAGAAATAAAATTTAGAATATATATACTTCTAAATTAGAAATAAAATTTACTGTGAATTATTTATCCATATTGCACCCTGGTATGCATTCCATTGAAATCTCATTAAGAAAACTTGCATTTGCTTAACCAACGCAACATAATCAGGTGTAATCCACCTGTTTTTGCTGTCAGTTTTATTTTTGGTGTTATTTTCTTCATTAAAACATTGAGTATTTAGTATCGGCTCCAGTTTCGGATTTCTATTAATCACCCTCCCTCCCAGAAACAAGAACTAATACCCATAACAATAAATAGTTTAGACAGTATCTTCTTTCAGAGATGAGAAATAAAATCTTGAAGTAATGCAATACGAAGGATTAAATGTTGTTCGTGTCCAGGAATAGTGCAGAAGAAAAAAGAAATTCTCAGGCTTTTGAAATTGAACCAAAAGCTTGAGAATAACAGCAGCTATCACCAGGTGCCTGCGGACTAGAGAAGTTCTTGTGGAGACAAAACAAGTTTGAAAAGGGTTGCCACAATGGCTGGACAGTCAAAGGTCTGGGGAAGGCTGGGTTTCTGGACAATTTTTACAGTTGATAAAGGATCTTGTGCCATAAGGGTGGATTTTTATACCCTTAAAGTGGTTAGTTCTTTACTGCAAATAAAATATATTTTTAATTGAGGTGTTCAAGTTCAAAAGCGGGTAAGTGCCAAAATTTCCGAAGAGTATTTTTTCACTGATATAAGAGTTTATTTCAAGGCTAATGTCGTGGAAAAGGAGGTTAGTGCCTAGATAGTTTGGCTCAGTTCCGAGCTAGGCACTTGCCTCCTTTTCTACGCCATTAGTCTTGGAAAAAACCCTTGTATCAGTGAAAAATACTTTTTGGAAGTTTTGGCCCCTACCCGGTTTTCAACGGGAACGCCTCAATCAATGTTCAACCTCTGTGGAGGAAATGACACCCCTCTTCTATAGATATTGCAATTGATGGATTAAACCATACATAAGAATAGAGCGAATATGTTTCTGCTCTAAATTTCCACTTTGTAAATGCAGGTAATTTGCCATACTTATTATAGCTTTATCACATTATCTTCCGTTTTAAACAGAAATGTCGTGAACTGGTTCAGTAGGCCACAAATTATAGTCCACGGGCCATTATTCATGGCCTGGGAGACATCCATTTAAGATCCCAACTCTGGAGCAATCTACCACGCGTGTCAGGGGTGGAATGCAAAACAATTTAGCTGGCATTTGGATACACGAGACTTATTACAAACAATTGTTGAAAATTGATAAGATCCTAAAGTTACTATGACTGTGTACATTAAATTTAAAATTGAAAGAGGTTGATCTCGAAACTGCTATTGTCATGCAAGATATACTATTACTTCAACCGTTTGAAAAATTTTCTTAAAAATTTCAATACGACATTGGAAAATATTTGAAGCTAGCGCAGACAAAGGTGAAAAAATCTTACTCGACCAGGAATCGTATAAAACTCCGACAAAATGACGCTAATGCTTCATTAATTTTATTTTACCGAAATTAGAAAGGAAAAACGACAGCAAAACTTTCCCAAATTCGGAAATTGGTTAGAGTATCAGGAGGATATACTAAAAGTAATATAAATATCATACAATATAAAGATTTAGAAAATCTACCCAACAAACAAGCGCATATGTGAATGAGGGCGTGTTAGGTGTGTATGCTAACAAATCAAACGTCATATGTTATACAGTAAATAAAACATAAGGGTTGCCTAAATGAAAATGAGACTTTTGTATTATCAGCAGTGGTTAAATACTTAGAGCTTTGAGTTTTCGCCAGTAGATGACATTGTTACGAAGCAAAGCTGTTATCGTCAGAAAGTGTCAGTGTGCTGTTTGAACGTGTTTAAGCAAGGTTACTACATACGTTCGTGACATGAATTCTCCCAAACAGGGACAGCAAACGATTATTCAATTTTTGACGTCAGAAAGCGTTAGTGAAGCTTAAATTTGTCGTTGCATGAAGGGTGTGTATAAGCCTCAGTGTCTATCACAGTGTACAGTGTTCAGATGGTTTAGAGAATTTTGTAAAAGATGTGAGCGAGGAACATGCTCCTTCTCAAACATACTTGTCCCTCACCATGGAATCAATTGTTGCCCCGAGGACAAAATATACTGCGGCGCTTCCGATGGGAGGTCCTCGACCATCTCCTCCCCCTTCCTATATCCCCGACCTATTGCCCTGCGACTACCACATATTCAGCCCACTGAAAGAGGCTGTCAAGTGCTAAAGATCCAGAGATTCCGGACTCCGTTCAAGACTGAGTCCGCAGATAACAACGGACGAGGGAATCCAAAACCTAATAAGCGCGGGGACACTTGCTTGAACCAATGAGGCTACTGTAGCGGATATGTAGCAGATGTATCACTGTTATTTCACGTATGTTCACATAAGCTAGCCATACTCTACCGCATACATATTGTTACGAATTTTGTAAATATTGCATTTTGTCTCGTTAAAATGGCTTCTATGGAAGAGCTATTATAGCTATGTATTTAACACTAGCCGGGCTTCGCCCAGCTACGCTCAAGCCATCAAAGGAAGACGATGAATGAATCAAGTGAATGAATGACTCAATCGTTGTTTACAACCCAAGGGAAGAATTTGCCGTTCTTCGCGTTTGAAGAACCGCGTAGAAAATTTGTGTTAAGTATCGTTCTTTAAAATTCAATTAAAAATCGAAATTTTAAGATAGAGACTTGAAATGGAGTTTATATGAATGAGAAAGCTTTCATCTTCCAGATGATGTAAATATTTTCTTTGTAAGATAAAAACTCGAAGAGCATCGACCGTAGATCCTCAAAATTGCGTAAATTTCTCGAAAAAGTGGGTTTAATATTTCGATGAAAATATTAGTCTGTTTTAAATTATTTTTAAACAAATGAGGTCTTGTTTGAAGGAGAAATGTCTGTAGTCTTAGATTGTAAAAAGATCAAAATTCTACGATCAATTTTTGCCGAGATATCATAATCTGAATTTAAAAAAACATAAAATATCCCACAAAACATAAAATAAAAATTTTTCTAGAATAAAATTTAAAATTCGGGCTTCGAGGTGCACTTTCTCAGTCTGCACTACCCGTGTGCCAAATTTCAGGGCTGTAAGTTTTATAGGTCGCACACACGCACACATTGAGGCGGTACACCCGGAGAGTGTGACCGACAGACAGAACCGGACCTTGCTTTATTAATATAGATAGGAGTCTCGCTAAATATGAGAGTTATCACGAAATTGGCGATGGATTTATTCACTTGTTTTGGTCACCAAATTTGGCGATATTTCGCCAAATGGTCGCCATCTTGCCGACTAAACCTTTCGGGAAGCTTCTAGAAATATCTAGCTTAGACCGACTTATAGGGGGCGCGTTGGAAATCTATAAATATACCTGACATTGGCATTGGAACTGAGTTCAATTTCGTAGTGAAAATTGAATGTGTTGAAACTGCGTTAATTGGCTTGTATTGTATTAAAAATTCTGGTATCCTGACTTATGTTTTTAGAATTTTCTGCTTTATAGAAGACGGTTGTTACGGTGAAGACAGTGTTTTATGTTTGAATTTGTGTATTCGCCTGAAGAATTTACAGAATAATAAATTTATATTGTGTGAACTTTCTGAAGAGATTTTATTGAATCCTAACGAACAAAGGAATACGGAACAATATGTTTGCTACATTATGCAGGCCGCAACGTAGTACACTATGCATTATAATATAATAATATAAAAAATAAAACTCAAAACCTAAATGTATTGAAACGTTTATTTTCAAATTGAGTGTGATTTTTTTTATGTTGAGACAGATTGAGGCGTTCCCGTTGAAAAGAGGGTAAGTGCCAAAATTTCCAAAGAGTATTTTTTCACTGATACAAGTGTTTATTCCAAGACTAATGGCCTGGAAAAGGAGATAAGTGCTTAGCTAGTTTGACTTAGGTCTGAGTACTTACCTCCTTTTCCACGCCTTTAGCCTTGGAAAAAACCCTTGTATCAGTAAAAAAATACTTTTTGGAAATTTTGGCACTTACCCTCTTTTCAACGGGAACGCCTCTATCGACTATTTTAGACAAATCAGGTTTATACTGGCTACATGCTACACTAAATACGTCATCAACGTAAGAATCAGTAAACCGATTACTACATACGCTCTTCCCATAGTTCATTTTGGAATTGGATGATTGACAAAGATACGTTGAAGTGAACAACGTGACCAGTAGGTGGCACATTTTTGTATAGTTTTGCATACCCCCTCCCCTCCAGGCACAAATTTCCAAAATTATGTTTAGTAAAGCACCTGCCCGATAATGGGTGCGAGTTTTTCGGGCCGCACATAAAAGCTTGTTGAGACGCAGTTTGAGTACCCCTGACATAATCTAACCAATAAACGATTACAGAAAAACAAGTATCACTTTTCTTTGGGCCAACTTTATACTATTAGCAATTTTTTCCTCTCCCAGTAAAGTGACATTTTTGAGAACTTACCTCCTTTAATTCTGCAAGCGAAATTTCTCTATCCACCTCTAGTTTCATGAAGTACCCATTGGGAAGCAATACATCGATGTTGACGGTCTGGGTATTATCAGTACCCAATTCCCAGACATCGGTATCGATACTTGACAAGAAGTTTTCGTACAAGTCGAGTTGATGTGCAAGCAAGTTGACGTAAGAATTGGAATCAGATTCCATAGTTTCAGCCGCTCACAGATAACATCACCCGAATCTGAAAAGGAAGATGAAGATGCAGATTAAGACACTGATTAGCTTAAGATTTGATTCATTCACTTTGAAAAGATTTACAACCCTCTTTGTCTTTACATTGAAGTTATGCAAGATTTGATGTCCAAGCTTACGCAATGTATACGGAGTGGCTATCAACTAACGAGACAATCTTCTATTTAGTTATACTAGCCGCTGCGCGACCACCATGGTCGCTTTTAGATTTATATTTTCTTTTGCAAAACAACTCAATTGAAAGTAACATATGTAAGGAATGTTACCATTACCTGTCATCATAAATATACGTTGTTAAGGGGTAGTGAAAACTCAGACAAAAAATTTATAATCATTGATAAATTCACTATAAGGCTGATTCTAAAACATCATGATTAAAAAATGTGAATTTCCATTACTTCAGAACAGAGTTAAAGATAAGTTTGAAAAACCCAACACCAATGATTTTAAAAATTATATCTCTCACTGTATGTACTATTTTTCAAAACTAAGATATCTACACTTTATCATTACATCAAATAAGAAATTGTTGGGGAAAATTTTCACTTATAAAATGGAGTGAAAATTCAGCAAATACTAAAATATAGTATAGATTACATTTCTCTCTGTATGTATTATTGTTCGCAATTCAGATATCTCCACTTAATCATATTAAATGAATAAATTAAAATTATTTCGTGTATAAATTAAAATTATTCATGAGTAAAATACAGCAATTAAATTGTACCAAATTACATGCTATCGTCGAGCCACACGCGGACAGCCGCTGTTTACATCCGGTAGTTGCAGCCGTTGCCATTCGGATTGTAGAAATATCGTCGATTTTTGCGCCGCATACCTACGCGTTTTATATATATAGATTTGCCACATTTTAACTCCCACTATCACCTCAAACTAAGTCCCTTCTACAACCACACAAAGCTGCATTAAAATCACATAGTCCTTTAGCAACAGTCTTGATTTTAGTACAAAAATAAACGTCAAATAGAGCGAGGATTGGGGGTCAAAGGATGTAGCTCCGCAATCAATCTAATTTAGGGCCAAGACCGTCCTCAGAGAGGGTGTGTGTAGCCTAAGGTATTGTCCCGAAGAAGGGTAAAATTATTTTTCCAAAAACCTGGCCTCTTTCGCATGATTAATTGTTTTGTCAATTTAACCCTTCAGCGGGCACGCCAATTTTTGGAACACCAGCAGGCGCGCGTGGCACAAAGTGCAACGTCTCTTTCAACCTGATTATTCCTTTTGTAATAAACCATTTTTCTTTTAAATTGAAAATAATAATAATTCTGTGTTTTATGACAAGATATAAAACGTTTATAATATTGAGATATATTTATAATTAAAGGCCAAAAAATGCAGATACAATTGCCTAATTTCAAAACTGTCCAGTTCATCGGATCTAAGGACAACTTGCTAATTGATTCCTATTATGTCCAAAAAACCTAAAAAAAAAACAACGAGAATGTCCATATTTGCGATAGGCGGGATGCCGTGTAATAGCTGCACATTGGATCGACTACATCAACTCCTGCTTTTGTCGTATTGTAAGCCAGTATAATTGCTGGTTCAACCGCGGTTAAATCGCGACCAACAATGAATGGAAAGGAATACAAGGGTCAGAAAAAATCAGACCTGCATTAGAAATGGTATAGTTATAAATAAGAAACTGCTTAGAACATTCAAACCTTACATGCAAAAACAAACCATTCAAAATTACGAAAATGTTGCCCTTTGTACACGGGCGAGCCCGCTGAAGGGTTAATCATTTATGTTATCACTCGGATAGCGAGACTGCGGTAATCACTAATCTTTTCCCAAAATTTATCACATACATTTGTATTTGACGTGGAGGGTCAACTGGAACAATCATTATTACTGACATCCACACGACTCAAAGCTGAATGTTTTGTACACCTCAATCAGTGCACAAACGGCTTAGAATCTACCCTGTAAGCTCCAGATACCTCGCGAAAAATTTCAGCGGAAGTTTTCTCCATTTTCCTTGAAAAGTTAAATTTCAATACGTAGACTTTTGAACTTAGTATTTTTCTGAAGGACTAGAAAATACAATAAACTAGATGTGCAAACTAGATTAAACGTTGTTGTTGTTGTTGCCAATGATCCCTGGCCGGCAGTGTTCTGGACCAGATTCATGTAGGCTTTGCGGGCTGAGGAGTGAGGCTCCGGTCTACAATAGCACCACAAGGGTCGAAGCAAGTCGTAGCTAGGTTCCACTTCAATTTTGACGAACCACCCTCCCAGGGTCGACTTCCTGAGGGATCGTACCTTCTCCCTTCCTCTCTGACTTGATATGACTTTCCAGCCAACGGATTTAAAGTGTCCATACCCGGCCTATACTTGAAGATATTTAATGGAGCTTGTTGGGATTCGAGCCAAGTAAACCTCGGTGGCGAAAGCCAACGCGCTACCACTAGGCTACCTCGGGCCTGAGATTAAACTTTGCTGTTGTTGCTAATGCCCCCGGTTAGAGGTTCCATTCACCAGGTCCTATTAGACTATTGGGCTGAAAGGGGCGACTCCTGTTTTGAATTAGCACCACAAGGATCGGAGTCCGACTTGGCTAAATGACTGGTCCCGTAATTTTGAACCGAGTCAAGTGACAAGACCGGAACACTTGACCCCGCACCTTCAGAAGTAAATTTGAAAACTGGGAGGACATTGCAGCCACGCCCTATTTTACGTTCCCCGGCCACCATTAGTGAATTCGGCGGTGGATTTGCAGCGACGAGCATCGAACCAGGGAAGTTCGAATCACTAGCCCGCTGCTCTTGTGAACTGGGCCACCACGCTCTAGAGATTAAACGTTCAGGGGTCAACTGTCATCGTTCAGTCATTTCTCACCCATTGGTAGCTATTCATCGCTTTCAGTACTGTAAAATCACAGTCAGGAAATAGTTTTGTACAAGAGAATAAAAGTGGTTCTGAGCACACAGAACGCTTAAGAATTTACCAATACTTCTACAAAATTCTTTCAAACATTCATAGTAAACATTTTACATAACGTTAAAAAATTTTAAAAAATCAGCTGTTTATATATTATTTTAATCAAGATGTAAAATATAGTAGGGATATATTCTAAATCAGGTCAATAAATTATGTGCTGCGATTTTAAAAAGGAAATTATTTTGTGCAAAAAGAAATTAAACAAGAATGCATAATAGGTTAATTAGAATGCAATACGCTTCATCAGTGATGAGTGGCCTGTTATTAAATTCTCAGCACTATTAATCCAATTGCCGTTAAAGAAATTCCAATTTATAAAGCACCGATATTTTTATTCGCAATAATTTCTTTGAAAAACTTAAGGGAAATAAGAGAAGAATGCAAAAATGCAGTTCTTCAAGAACTGCCATTGTGTTCTTGAATACAGAATCCTTTTTAACAGACATTTTCGTTGATCCAGCATAAATTTTATTTCGACGTTATTCAGAGCCACAATTCCCCCCCCCCCCTGCAGTGAATTATAAATGCAGCTTCACTCTAAATTTTAATTTTGTAAATAATTTTAAACTTTCAACAAACAATCTTATGGAAGGGGCGGTAAACTGTTTTCTGAAATATATTTTCCCTATCAATAAAATCTCATCATTTTCCTACGAACTACAGATAAGATTGTTTGAAAAGAATGACAGAAAAAAAGCTTTCAAGGTATTTTCTCCTCTCTCTTTCTGGCCTAATGCAAGTTTAATTTGGTCAACCGCTTTTTTTTGTCCATTACTGATAGTTTTTATGTTAACAGAGGTCTCTATGTAGCCGATAACATGTAGCTGTTCTTATTTTTACCTAGTATGTACATAAAAGAATGAGGCTTATTTACTACTTGGGTTATCTCGCTTAAATAATGCTTTTTCATAGCTTGGACAGAGTTATCAAACTTTTCTTTAGGTTTACTTCCAGAATTGAGTCATAAATATATAGAAACATCTAGATTCTCGTTAATTTTTATATTTATACATTATTTAAAATTTACTGAGTGGCAACCTGATGCGTTACTTTTTCGATTAAAAATGAAAAGGTTTCATTTCTTAAGGATTAAAAACAGTTTAATCACTTTTAAAAATATATTAGAATTTTAAAAAAACGAAATAATTATTTAAAATTTCTATTTTCAAATTCTGCTTTTTTAACAAAAAAGTTCATTCAATTAGAAAAAATTCTAAAGTTTTAACTTCTCATTTCCTAAAACTAAAATTATTTCTGGTACTTTAAATTTTTTTTTAATTTCAATTATTAAATGACTCGTTCTCAGACTCGTTGTCAACTAATAATTTTTCCTTTTGGCAACATGGCCGAATGTAAATATTAAATCTCATGGGGGGAAGAAGTGCTTATAAAATAGAAAGACAGTTCTGATGAATTCAAAATTGGTGGCGGAAGAATCCTCATCAGTTGCTCATTAGTTAGAAAGATATTTCACGAACTTGCTGGAATTATTAGTGAGTAAAATAATAAGTCGTAAAATTACAAACTCCACATTCAGTTACATTAAGGTACTATGGCGATCAACACGGGGAATTTCAAAAGGGAGTTTTGTAAGTACGCTTTTTTAGAATAGCAGTTTTTTTATTAAATGTATTTGGTTTATTTTGGAAGCTGAACATCTAGCAAATGCAGATAAATCGTAAAATTGACATTAATAGGTGCAGAAAACCGAAATATTTGTCCATCAAAATTGTCGACTTCGTGAAATTCGGAAAACTGCTTTGGGGAAAAAGCTTCGTTTGCAATGAAAAACACTTTTAACTTTATAAACATGTGTATATCCTTAAAGATGAAGAGTTGTAGAACACATGGAAATAAAAAAAAATGTCGATTGGAGGATGGAAAAGTTGAATGTTTCATGCATGAAAATAGTAGAAATTTGCGAAACGGAAAGGAGCTGGCTCACCCGGAATGTCAGCTGTTTCTGTCGCCCGCTTCTTTTGAGTTCGGTGGTTTTAATTTAATAATTAAAAAAGTTTAAAGTTTTGAAAGTTGAGGATGGCATCAGTGCACGCGTCTCGTCCGTCCGCGTCCATCGGTAGCAGTCGCGATATCCTGCTATGCTCGGTTCGTGAGATTAGCCTGTCCCCGTGTCATCCGGACTGCTCACAAACTAACAAATATACATACGTTTGTTTACCTTCAGCTGTTAATAGTAAGATTATACGGAAAAACATAAAAAATAATATTTTGAAAGAGTTCACTAAGAAAAAAATTGATAAAATTTCGTAAAAAATACACTCTTGCAGAATACGGTAACCTTTAAAGTAGGGGTCATCAACCCTCTGGAAAACTTCAATGTTATTTCCTAGAAAAGGGTATTAACCCTTAACCTTAAAATCTAGCATCAAAGGAAATCATCTTAAAACATTCCCATGGGGTGAAATTTCACCCATCCTTTAAGGTAGGGATCTTCAACCCGTGACCCGCCGACGGTATTTTAGTGACCCGCCGAAACATTTCGATCAGGCAAAACGAAAGTTTGATATAAATATGAAAAAAAAAAACTTAAAACGGCAAATCCCCACAGACAAAAAAAAATCAAGAATGCACGGGGAAAAGTAGCCAACGGTACATAGGCTTATCAAAATGATAAACTGGTCTGTGTACTCTGAATCTTAAGAAGAACTAAACACAAAAAGCAGCATGCGAAGGCTCGCTCTTTCCAGAACCTCGCGTGCGTCTCGTCTACCTGCATTCATTCTGTTTCATGCAACATGAAGTACAAAATATATTGATTGAACTCCCATTTTGTAGGAAATAATCAATCCCATTGAAATAATAATACCATTTGTAGGAAATAATAAATAAAAACATTTTTTAATTAATAATAGTTATAAAAAGGTACAAAATACTTTTAAAAACACACCATACACACAAAACTTCAGTGACGTGTTTTGAAGGAATTAATCCTTCATCATCTATATATATAAAACAGTTCCGTAACTGACTGACTGACAGATAATGCACAGACCAAACCTGCTGGAACAAAAGGGCTAAAATTTTGCATGGCGATTCTTCTTATAGTCTAGGGGTTCACTAAGAAAGATTTTTGAAAAATTCTGCTTAGATTTTTAGAAATTAAATTTTTAAGCTGTTTGTAGAGACAGGCGAGTCACCATAAAAAGCAATAACGCCCCTTATCGTAAGGTCAGGGGTCCTACGCAGAAAGCTGGGGGTGATTGTAGACTCCTGACGTGTTTGATACGCTCTTACGGAGAACGACGGAGGTGATTGTAGACTGCGGTCGTGTCTGATAAATTCTTAGAGAGGAAGTTCAGAGGTGACTGTAGACTCTGAACGTGTATAGTATGTTCTTCGGAACTTGAGGATAATTGCATTCTATTTGTTCGTGTAAATAATATTCTCCTACGTGTAATATCGTCTCCTGTACTTGTCAGTGCTGTGCTCTATCTTATAATAAACTATGTGTGTTTAAAAGAGCTGGTTCTAGATTGATTAAAAAAAAGGACTTTCAACTCGGTATCCATGACACTGTTTTTGTAAAATTTTTTTAAGTTTGCACTTAAAATAATAAATTGAGGGTTATAAAATTTATAATACGAAAAAAGATCATAAAAATTCCTATAAAATGAAATCTTTTTCGAATCTTTATCTCCATTTTCTGATTGTTGGTCAATTTTTAAAGATTCCTTTGTAGAATTTAATTTATTAAATGCTGATCTCGTGGTTTCTTTTCTTTTTGTGATACTTTAAATTAATTTATCGTCACGTGCATAACAACGAAATAAATTGACAAAAAATATTAAAATTAAGTAAAAGATAAAATTTAACCACTTACTAATTGAGATGGAAGTTTTTAAAGAATTTAATGCAAATTAGTATGTTTCATGGATATTAAACGTACAAAGTAATTGCATACATTGACCGTTGAATTTAATTTGTATGTACTCCGTAGCGAAGCACAGGTATTCAGCTAGTCATACTATAAAAAGCAAATCAAGCTATCATCTCAAAGTCTAAGTTTGTTTGCAAATAATACATTTCTCCCTATGCCTGTGCTAATTATTTCACACATATGTGGCCCGCGGAATTTTGCAAATTTATTGTTGTGGCTCTCGAACGTGAAAGGTAGAAGACTCCTACTTTAAAGTATATGTTGATATTTTCTGAATTAGATCAAAATATTACCCTCAGTGTCTGACAGGTAGTAAATTCCTGCAAGACACTAATTATTATCATGGTTATAATTTCACAGTGCTGGGAAATTGCAGTTGAACATACTTGAAAACCATGTAATATAGGTAGCAATCCTAAAAATATATTATTTTAACAAAAAGTAACCTATCTATATGCTTGTAGTTTACTGCTTTCCCTTCATAAACATTTCTAAAATGCTGCTGAAAATTTTTAAGGTTTAATAACTATACAGCGCAGAAGTTCATAGGTTAGAATTTTGGCCAAGGATGAAAACAATGTTGGGTTCAATTTTTAACCAGGTAATTGTTCATTTTCTTGGACAGAAAATATAAATGAATATGGCATAAAGAAATGGTGCGCAAGCTTTGTTTTCGACCCCGACCCACTATTTTTAAATGAAAAATCACTTCACCCCAATAAAAATTTTTTAGTAGAAGCAAAATTTAAATAATTAGAAGATGAAAAGAACTTTTTATATACCGCGCTTTTAAATTTTCTGTTGAATCATATAAAATTGACAATTCTATGTATTAATAAATACTTTTTAAAAACTTTTTTGATGAATTATCCCATCAACTTGAAAGAAAATGATCAAATGCGTAATAAAGAGACGCCGTTAAGCAAAAGTGCAAGGATTGAATTTGATCGAAGCGTGACCTTGCTTATTTTTTTCCGAACTAACTTTCCAAGCAAAACAAAATTAACTGAAAATGAATTCAATTTTGCTTAAAGATGGCAAAAAGTATTAAAAGAATGCATTGTCATCGTGTTCTGAGCTATTCTAAAAGTTTCAAATAACTTGATAGTCCGAAAGTTAGTTAAAAATCGATTGCAAGATTTGTACTGGACAAACAAGAAAGCGAGTTAATAAAAACGTGGTAAAAATTAGGAAAATGCTAACAAAAGAAAAGAAAAATATATAAGCAAATTTTGACAAACTATTTTAAAAATCCAGATTTGAAAACCCAGTCTCATACAAATAGGTAGAATCAAATGGAAGCAATGGAAGCTTAGTCTTTAGCTAAAGGAATTTTTATTGTAAGACTGTTTCACACCATATTTAACAATATCATAACATTTTTTAACATATAAAAAATATGATTAAAATAGGTGATTATAGAAAATTGAAAGCATATTTTTTAATTAAATAATTCAATACGATATATAGTTACTTGAGACTACTCACGATATAAATAGATTAACATCATTAGGTTCACTAGAATTAACTTCCATGTACCAAATGTCATTTTTTTCAGGTTTGGAAAACTTTTCCGTAATTTTAGACCTTGCAGGATCTTTACCTTTTGATAAAGAACATTTAGGGGAATATTTACAATTACGGTATACATGACCAAGCAGACCACAATTATAGCATTTTACCTTGTTATATTTACCAGCAGTCTTTTGATTACTTCGCGATACATTTTCTTTAACAGGTATTCGTTTAGTTACATTTACATAAGTTGACGAACCTTGACTCGAACCGGAATTTGAAAAGCTGCTTATCTGATTACGAGATCTGGCTTCTTCCGCCAAAAGGGCTTGTGACACTTTAACAGAGGAAAAATCTTTATCGGGGAATTGATATTCTTGCTAAACAATCATCTGGAAACGTTCAGGCAAATTAGAAATCATTTTGTATGCCAAATGTTTATCCTCAATTTTGAACTCTTCTAGTTAAAGTTCTTTAACTGACGTGCAATGTCCTCCAGGCGGGAGAAATAAATAGAAATAGTCTCATCGTCTTTCATTATAGCCCCATAAAACTCAGCGAGCAACCTACCTACCAAGGATTTACACGAAGGCTCAAAAACTTGCTGCAATTTGTTCCAAGCTCCAACAGGATCTTTCTCGTTCACAATGAGGGATTTCACAGCTGGATCCAAAGCACGATAGATTATGGAAATAGCTTTGTCCCGGCGTCTTGCATGAGCATTTACATCCTTAACAGTAGCTGTCTCTGGAGGGGGGAATTTCTACACCGGACACAATACCACATAAACCACGATCCCGTAGTAACATCTCGATATCCACCTTTTATTCACGATAATTTAACGAACCCTTCAGTTTCGGAAAGTCTAAAATACTTGCAAAAATGGCGAGACTATCCTCACTCATTTTCAACTTTTTCTAAAAACGCTAATTCAATCAAATATTCATGTTTTAGAAGCTATAGCAACGCTTGGGCCCATAACCATGTGAGCAAAGAAGAGAGGCGTGCACATTGAAATAATAGTCTGGTTAAACCAAAGAAACATTCTGGGTAGGTGTCCCAAGTATCGCCTACTCTAACTTTTTTTCGACATTTCATCCACTCTCTAGTTTCTGATTAGGCTGGAAACTCAAAGAACATTCCTAAGAACTATTTCCTTTGGTATCCTGACATCAACCAGCTCCATAACCAGTGCCAGTTTAAGATATGTAGCTAAATTGGAAAATTTGAAATTTTCAGTGAACTCCAGAGCGGTTCCTAATATCACCTACCTCTGTTCCTCTTACCGCCTACCAGGTGAAATTAGGAGCACCTGTTAAAAGGCATTGCTAGCAAAGTCTCTGTTTAATGCACTTTCAAATGGTAGAAGCAAAATTAGAATTTGGATGAACCTACCTGGTCATTCACTGGATTCTTTTTCTTTGGAGCCAAAGTTTACGAAGACAACAGCCAAAACAACTTCAGACGCCACATAGTTTCTGTTGTCAGTGATAAGAGCGTTGTCGCTATCGCTGCTTTTAGTACACACCAAGGACTAAGAAGTTACTGCATTTTCTCATAGATAGCGCGAATGATACTTTAGAAACAAGAGTAGGCGATATTAGGCACAGGGGCGATATTCATATATTTAACACCCACCCTATTTACGTAGACATTACACAAGCAGAACAGCACACTCGTCGTCTGATGAAACATCTTACATACCAAAAAAATTTACGTATTGTGAAGTCACTTCAGTTCACAGTATGTTCACAATTAACTTAATATCTCGTGATGTATTTGTCGTATCATAAAAAGAGTGGTACCAAATTATTCAAAATAAACCCGGGTTTCAACATAAACAAAAACAAAAATAGATTTTTTATCATTTTAATGTTGCATTGTCTCCTCAAGATGTTAGGTTCAATTTCTGCAGTTATTAAGGTATGTCTTTAACGATAGAAGCAAAATATGAATCAGAGTGGTTGAGAGAGACGTGAATGTTATAAAATTTTCTTCATACCTTGAAATGTAATTTCTGCCCGCATATTTTTTAAAAATTACAAAGACGAAAATTACATCACGAGAAAGAGTTAAAAACTTTTTGATTACAAATAATTTAATCACCAATTGGAAGTATTAAAAAAGCTGTTATAATCAGAACTCATTAAAAATCAATTTTTTTTTCTAAATTGTATCAATATTGCAACTCAGTAAAGCTGACGCTTTCATGGAAAAATCAATTTGATACATGAAGCAAACTCATTCTTTCCCCATCTTTAAAAAATAATAATTAATAAATCAATACATTGAAAATAATTACTATTACTTTTCCACGCTCAAAACTCATATCTTATTGTTAGAGAAAAATAAAGGGAAAAATCACACAAGCTTATTTTTTCATCCTCCAGGCAGACCTAATGCAAGTTTAATTTGGTGTACAACTCCCATTTTGCTTCCAAGTCTTTTAAGTTTTTCGTTGGACGTAGATACCCATTCTGTAGACCTCCAGCGACTGTTATTTTATTTTTGTGTGTATGAGGACTTCGAAATTTGTCCCTTACTCTATTTTTTTTCTGATAGTTTCTTTTCATACCTTTGTTTCTGCCGTGTTCTTTAACAACGCCGTTACCGTAATTTTTCTGAACCTGTGTTATCGGGGGAAAGAAAGAAAGAAAAAAAGAGAATTCGTTTTCTTGGTTGGAACCTTAATCATGTATTTCCTGAAGTAGAAAATCAGACTTCAGATTGTTTTTTTTTTCTCGGCCAAAAAGGAAAAGTTTACAGAGTTGTGTGTGAAAAGTAACATTGGGTTTTTGTTACATGAAAAGTTTTATCTTTTGACTTCATTTTTTATCTTCAAAAGTGTGTCAGTGATTACATTATGTTTGTATACATATTTGTATGGTAATTATTTCAGTATGATAACAATTGCTATAATTCATGAACTAGTAGCCATGCTAGATTATTTTTCTATTTTGAACTAAGTTTTTTAAATCCAAAAATATTGGGAATAGACAAGGTCAACGTGTAATTATTAGTTTTATATAAATGAGAACTTAACGAACTTATAATAAACTTGCTGAAAACCCGCACTTCGCTACGGAGTACATTCAAATTAAAATACAACGGTCAATATATGCAATTAATGCCAATATAATAAATACAACGATCAATGTATGCAATTGATGTAAAAAAAAACAAAATATATATATATAAAAAATCGTAAGGGATATTTTTATAGAAAAATAATGTGGAAGAAAATATTCAAATTAAATCTACTAGGACATACGAAAGAATATAGTACAGTTAATATAGTACAATTTGAGGAACATATCTTTTCTGTATTTTAATATTTTTTTGGACAACGTCCAATCGTCTGCCGCATTAGCAAGAAAAAATTTTTTGTCTATTTAGTTTTTATGAACGTGACGATAAATTAATTTTAAGTACCAGAAAAAAAATCACGTGATCGGCATTTAATAAATTAAATTCTAAAAATTAATCTTTAAAAATTCACCAAAAATCTGAAAAGGGAGGTTAAAATGAAATCTTTTTCGAATCTTTAAGAAATTTTTATGATCTTTCTCGTGATATAAATTTTATAACCCTCAAATTATTTTAAATGAAAATTTTAAAAAAGTTACTAAAACAGATTAAAAATTTTAAAAATGTAAGCAGAATTTTTCAAAAATTTTTTTTAGTGCACACGTAAACTATAAGAAGAATCGCCAGGCAAAATTTCAGCCCTTTAGGTCCAGCGGTTTGCTCTGTGCGTTATATGTCAGTCAGTCAGTCAGTCAGTTACGGAACAGTTTTGTATATATAGATAAAGTTTTATAACACGGAACGAAATGAAGAAATTTGATATATTTCTTACAGATTGAGTTCATACACAAATTAATATCATAGATTAAGTTCAAGCATTTTAAATATTAGAGAAATATGCGTATATTGACACAAAGCTGTTAGAGTTAATCTCTAATGGGACATTAAAATTAAGCCGAACAATGTCTACTGGGCTTCACTTCTGGATGAGCTCAATTTAAAACTAATAGTTTTGTTCTATTCCTCCCGTTTAGTTTTAATTTAAATAGTTTTCTATGGGTTAAATATTTGTATTACTGTCCAAAACAGAAATTTGAAAACGCCTCGGATATTAAATCAAATGTTACGCGTATTTTGCGAACGGTTAGTTCCAACGCCTTTAAACAGTGTTTCGATGACTTAAAGAAACGTTGGAAAAATTGTATAGAATCCTTTGGCGATTATTTTGAAGGAGATAAATTTATTTGGAGGTGAGTAATATTTTTCTTATTTATAAAAAATTGTGCGGTTACTTTATGGGCGCACCTTGTAAATAAATGAAGGCCTTATTTGAATAGTGGGGCAACTCCATTTGTGTTCATTTTGAGATACAGAGCCTTAAAGTCTAATGAGTACTGAGAAATGACAGTTAAAGTCTGATTTGTAATGCCCTCTGTTGGCAGCAGAAAGAAGCTGGAGGTGTACCAATTTAAAAATAAGATAGAAATGACTTGTATGAACATGAAAGTGAGGCTAACTTTATTTTTTAAAAGTGGAATTAGCCCACTATTCTAATAAACATAGCCTTCAAATTTAACATAGTAGGAACTGCATTTATAAATCTGTTTATCTTAAATTTACAAACAATGTGGGTCTAGTGTGTTGACTACCTCGCTATAAAAGAAATGGAAATGGCGTACAGTCTGCTTCAATTTGGCAGCTTGGGAAAAGCTCCGGTAGAAGGCCAATTTAAACTGACTGTACAACAACACTTGACTGTAGTGCCACTGATGATGACGAATTATAAATAAGATTAGTTGTATAAACATATTATATTAGGAGATAATAAACAGATAATTTATATGAAATGTTGTCATGTATTAATCTTTCCAAAGCGTTGAGTAAGGGCTTGTTCACATAGAATCCGTCAACGTTAAAGATTCCGTTGGCGCTGACTGGTTAAACGGGTCAATGGTTGGCATGTGATTGGTGAAAACTTGTTACTCTGGTGCTGACGGATTCTACGTGAAAAGGCCCTTAATCGTATAATTTACGGTTTTTAGATTTACACAGACCCATATGGTTCATACGGGATCATCAATTCCACTCTAAATTAAATGGGATGGCTCCCTGTTTCGCACTACTTGATAGTTCCTCGTCAGGCCGAGAATCATTGGGGTCGAATGCCGCTACAAACAATTAGCAAATGTCTGTCACAGTATAATCTATCTTTTAGATGGATTTGATTGCGAATTGTTCCTGGCAACAATCACACCTAATGATCCTCGCCTGACGATGAGCCAATAAATAATTCGAAACGTTTAGCCATTTTTTAAAAATATAATGTAGAATCGAAACAGTGTTGATTATGTGTAAGTTTTCCGAAAGTTTCCTGTACGGTATCTCGTATGATTCAGTTATATTTTATCATGCATATTTAATTTCAGTTTACACTTAAAAATAAACAATAATTATTATTTTAATAGATAGTTTTTATCGTAATAATTTCTTTCATGCTGATTTTGCATTAGCCTCTATTTAATTGTAATCGCATTTTGCGATGGCATTATCAGCAAGTGGTGTCAGCAAGACAAGACATAGGGATTGTTTAGCTTCTCCAATCTATATATATATAAAACAGTTCCGTAACTGACTCACTGACTCACATACAACGCACAGACCAGACCGCTGGACCTAAAGGGCTGAAATTTTGCATGGCGATTCTTCTTATAGTGTAGGGGTGTAGTAAGAAAGATTTTTGAAAAATTCTTCTTAGATTTTTTAAAATTAAATTTTTAAGCTGTTTTAGTAACTTTTTTAAAATTTGCATTTAAAATAATAATTTGAGGGTTATAATATTTATATCACAAGAAATATCATAAAAATTCCTTTAAAATGAAATCTTTTTCGAATCTTTACCTCTATTTTCTGATTTTTGATGAATTTTTAAAGATTAATTTTTAGAATTTAATTTATTATATGCTGATCACGTGATTTCTTTTTCTGGTACTTTAAATAAATTTATCGTCACGTGCATATCAACTAAATAGACAAAAAATATTTTTTTTCTTGCTAATGCGGCAGACGATTCGACATTATTTTGTCTATAAAAATATCCCTTACGATTTTTTTTTAAAAATATATTTTTTTTCTACATCAATTGTATATATTGATCGTCGTATTTATTATATATTTATTTTTTTTGGCATTAATTGCATACATTGACCGTTGTATTTAATTTGAATGTACTCCGTAGCGAAGTGCGGGATTTCAGCTAGTGCCTTTATATATCCTTGATTCTCAAAGTACCCATACACGTAGAGGAAATCCTTAACCGTGAGGGTTTCATCGTCGTGTGTGGCGAAGGCTTGAGACCGGTGGCGGACTATACAGTCCTCGAAATCTCGATTGGAAAACATTTCACGTGTGCTCGTGTGTTGCATGCGTGTGCGCGAGTGTTCCGTTGAGAAAATCCTGGAGACTCTTTAATTGAGAAAAATGCTTCAAGGTATAAAATCTCTTTCTCTGTTACAGTGTAGAATTAAAAAATCTTTCAATTCAAGTCGGCAATCCTTGGAAAATTTTCCCCATAGTTTAACATTGAGGTGAGAGAATTCAGTAGGGTTAGTACACAGCAGCCTTAAATATATGCCATGTTTCCTTACGGAACAATGTTATTGTAAAGCTATTCAGGATCAAAACTACTACATCGATAATTTTCTAATACTATGAAAACTAATTAGGATTTAGGGAATTTCAGATTAAGGATGGGGAAGTCATGGAATTAATTTTCCCCAGGGTCCAATACACATATTAGCAGCCCCAAATTTACAAATTCCACTAAAATTTTTTGTTAAAAGGGGAGTTTAAAAATCTGGCCCGAGACTTCGTTAAAACTACCTCTATTATATCTACAAATTTCCCTGCTGTCGGCTTTCGCCATCTCTATGAAAATGAAGGGGTAATTTTGAGGAAATATATGAATGTACTGTAAGAAAATAAAATTTATCAATCGATAGCAAAGTTCCAAAAAGTGAGATTTAACCAATTTATACTTTTTTTAGAATCAAACACAGGTGGTGGCAGAATACCAACAGACGCATGTTGAATAATATATCATAGCAGCACAGTCAAATGCAGAACTTATGCAGCTATGACATGACACTGCAGTGTCATCACGTTTTGGTTTACTTCCCAAACAAACAATCTTGAGCCATGTTATGAAAAATAAAGATTTTGGGATTTACATATTTGTTTAAACGCATGCTATGCAAGTATGTGTATTTAGTATGTATTTGCAAGACCTATAGCGTCTCATATTTCCCATAGAGAAAAATTACTTTATCTACTTTTAACGTTTAAACGTATCGCATTTTACAGTTAGCAGAACTCAGGATTAAAAATGTCATACTGTTTGTAAATTGTGATAAAACATTACTTCTTAAAAATGGGAAAATTCAAAATACACTAGCTACAAATACAACTGAATTACATAGAAATGAATTTCAATATTACAAACTAATTATCTTATAATCTTATATTTCAATAACATCATTAGGTATAAATGTTTAAGATAATATTTAGATAATTTGTTATGTATATATTATAACATAATACAGGTAAAAACCTTTGTGACTTTAACTCCCATCAGTTTAGATTATTAAGGAAGAAAACGTCGAAAATAAAATTTATTATCAAGTTCGCACTATGGTCACTGGAACTGGTTTCAGTAGAGCATGTGTATCCTACTTACACACATATACACGCGTATATTTTATTGCGGACACAAATATACACGTTATACAAATATACATAGAATGCACAAGCAAATATACATATTGTATATTAAGATTCATGTTCAGTTCTTTTCCGCTAAGATTTACTCCCTGGCAATATTGCTTCCGGTTAGAGACACTACTAAGGCAAGGAAACAAACTCCACATCGTTAATGAACAGAACACGCACTTTCTGTAACAACAACGTATAATTATTGCTCTATGTAGTTTCTAATATACGTTTAGTAAACATTGATTCGCATATTTTATATTTATATTATATATATATATATATATATATATATATATATAAACTAACTGGTCAAAAGTATCAGAACACCTGTACAGTTTGGTTCTCGTGCACACAAGGTAGGCATTAATATGAAATGTGTCCACCTTTTGCTGTGATAACAGGGGCCACTCTAGTAGGAAAGCTGTCCAGTTTTTGCTACGTTGCAGCTCGAATGACATGCCATTTTTGCTCAAGAGCAGTGGTGAGTTCTGTCACCGATGTTCCTGGCTTGCAACCGGCTTTCCAATTTAGCTCATAAGTGTTCTATGGGATTAAGATAAGGGATCTGATCAGGCCAGTTGTTTTCCTCAATATCCATGCCAGAAAACCAAGTCTGCATGGCATGTGCTGTGTGGACAGCAGAAATATCGTGACGAAACAAGAATGGGCCTCTCACTAATATGTGGAATCCGAGATATGGACAGCGCTGCAACTGTGTAAAATATCAAGATAGGCCTCTGTGTTCGTAGTTCTCTTCACAGGTCCTAGGAGCCTTAGACCAAACCAGGAGCAATAGGCCCATGCCACAATGCTTTCTCCACCAAACTTGACTTCAGGCATAATACAGTCAGTAAGCAGCTTTCATCCGGTATTTCCCATACCTAGACCCAACCAGTGGACTGCCAGATAGCTATTGGAATCCGTCGCTCTAAACGACATGCTGGCAAACGACACGTTGTTCAGAACGACACATTGCTCAGGGCTCTAGTTACATCGAGGTTTAGACCACGCTAAAAGACGCTTGGCGTTTGCAGTGCTCATGTGTGATTTAAATGAGACTGCTCACCCAATAAAACCAAAATTTCGTAGCTCCCGACGAATTGTCATGGTACTGACGTTACATGCCGATTCCATGCAGTTCTGTTTGACAACCCTCTTCAATGAACGTCCCCTATCTATCAGCCGATGTGGTAGACAAGACCTTGGTTGAGCAGCAGTAGCCCCTACACCTTTCCACCTCCCAATTACACCATTTGCAATGGAACGGGGTACGTGTAACATTTGCAGAATTTTCACGAAAGGATTTTCCACAACGGAAGCAACCGATCACTTCCCCTCTTTCAAAGTCACAGAGCTCGCGTTTTCCTCCTATTGTATGTTTTAAGCTTTGCAATTTAATGATGTCTCTGAACTTGCCTGCATCCTTTTATATCAGCCTGAGCTTGCACTGTTACTTCAGTGGTCGAATCCACTACATCGCGGGGGTGTCCGGATACTTTTGATCAGATAGTGTATACATACAGTGACTCCCAACATTGAGAATACAATTGTTTTTTTATTTCAATTTAAGAATGCTAAGGGTCAAATTTAAGCAAAACTTAAGAGGAATGTTTTTCTTATTTAGTGCCACAAAAGGGACATTTTGGTATTAAAATTTCCTAAAAATTTATAAATAGTAATTAATTAAAATAAATAATTGAGATTTTGAGAGAACAGCTACAACAATTGAGAGAGACAAAATTGAGAGTACGCCTTTGAAATTACTTGTTTTAACTACCTTTAATTAAAATGAATACTATAAACATTTACAGTACAGTATTTCCGACAAAATCTGTTTCTGTTACAAAATTAGTGTCTGTTAACGATTAATTAGATAAAAGTAGAGAATCGAAAAGAAAGATTGAGAGAGCAAAGAAAACTAGTTATTAATATGTCAAATGAAGGTAAGTCAAATGAAGGTAGTCTTTGTGAAAAGCACCTAAAACATTCTAACCGATTTGTGAATCGCATTTAAAAAGTCGTTTAAAGATTTAAAAAGGATGGCACATTAGAAAATAAAGTTGAAAGAGGTCGTTAAAGACTACTGAGTTCAATAGTAGAGAGGATAATTTTGCATCAAACAATGAATGATACTAAAAAAAGCCTTCAAATAGTGCTTTAAGTGTATTTCTAGAACTTTGGGTAAGTCTTTCTCCTGAAACTGTACGCAGAGTCCTTAGACGAGCTGGATACACACAATCACAGTCTTAGAAAAAATAAAAAGGTAGTCTCTTCTAACGAAACTACCGCAGGTTATTAAAGTAGGATTACTTATCGCTGCTTACCTCTTTTGTATGTACATATGTAGGTATGTGTTATGCATCTCTCTCCTCTTCATATATATATATATATATATATATATATATATATATATATATATATATATATATATATATATATATATATATATATATATTCATTTTAAATAATGTCAAAATTTTGACGCATTTTGGTACTTTTCTGTTTAATTGTTTACCGCTTGCCTAAGCGTTACTGACTGGGTTTGGCGTGCTGCCAAAATTATAACTTGCGACAACGGACGTATTTAGCGTCTGAAATTTTGCTTTCCGGAGGACCGTTATGGAGGAACGTAATCCTACGTTAAAAGTCTTTATTAATATAGTGAATAGAGATAAGCGATTACAGTTTGCAAAGGACAACACTGTAAAGCTCAAACACTTGGACTGAAGTTATTGTTAGTGATGAAAGCAAGCACAATGTTCTTAGCAGTGATGGCCGTCGTATGGTGTAGCACAGGGCAAAGACTGATTTCGATCCAAAGAATTCAATTCCAACCATTAAGCATGGAGATGGTCAGTAATAGTTGGGGGGGGGGGTATATGACAGCAGCAGAGGGTAGGGAGGTTTGCATTTATTGATGGAATCATGGACAATACGGCACATTTTGATATACTTAAGAAACAATTGACGGATAGTGCCTCCTAAATTGGGATTAGGATCAAATATCCCATTTCAAAAAGATAACAATCCCAAGATCACAGCATATATAGTAAAGCAATGGCTGCTGTAGCATTGGCAACAATAGTTAAAAACACAATCACAGTCTACTGACTTGAATGCTATCGAGGATTTGTGGTCAAGTCTTGAAAAAGCTGTACAAAAGTACCACAGCACCAGTAAAGAACATGCGAGACTTATATTGCAAGAATAATGTGAGAAAATATTTGCCGAAACAATTAAAAAAATTGTAGATTCAACTCCACTGCGATTGAAGGCAGTCACTAAAAAAAGATGTGATGCTAAATATTGATTTTTTGGTTTTTATTTTGTATGCAAGAAAACTCTTGACCTTACAAAATTGAGAGTACATGCAAGTATTTGCACATTTCCTTCATAAGTTGGTATTTTTGTATAATCAAACAAAATATTTTGTTTTTATTTACGAGGAATTAGGAACATTTAATGTCTTAATGCATCTATTCTAATACAATCCGACTGTTTTCCGTTTTTCATGACCTTCTCCATTCAAAAATGACTTTTCATATCAAAAATAAGTGTAACCCTCAACTTTGGGAGTCAATGTATATAAATAGATAGAAAGGAATCTAATCTGAATGATTTGTAGTTTAATAGAATATATCTGATAATACATAGTTATTACTTAGCTTATGTATGTATACATCCAAACAGATGTATGTTGCTTAGTTATTATAGTCTAGCTCAAGCACAATTTTTTCCATAAGGATTTTATCCCTAGCAAAATAACATCCTGGAAGAGACAGTGTAACAAACTCATCGTTACTAAAGAATATACTGTAGAAGGGGAATGGTATAATTCCCCACGGTGTGTGGCCAAGAACGAATCTATTGTAAAGGCTGCAGAGGCAGGAGGAAATAGAATAGCTGACAGTGTGGCCATTGATAGCGATCTAATGTCTATAAATATTGCAAAATAGATGGTCGTTATTTTATGGCCCACAGTAAAACCTTCAGATGATAAGGGTCAAAGTGGTATTGTAAATGAAAATTATGGTGGGGAGGTACTTCGTAGACTATGGACAGGGGCAGTATAATAAGGAACCAATTGGGGCAGTATAATAAGGAACCAATTGGGGCAGGAACTACTCAGAGAAAAACAGCCCACTGCCCAATGAAAAAGAGGGGCGGGCTAGAATGCCCCCCCCCCCGTAAACGGACAACAGCCCCTCCAAGTAAGAAAGGAAAAGGAGAAAAGGTCCAGATTTATCTCAGACTTTTTCTCAGATCTCAGATGATAGAGAGTCTCGACTGCATCAGAGTCTAGTAGAAATGCCAGTAACCCGCCGAGATGTTCCTGTATATTTTCTCTTTGATCAAAAGTCCAATTCTTTTGTTCTCTAAAGGGCATCGAGTATGATAAGATTTTTGTTTATACGACGTACTTTTTTTACTAATTCAAATTAATGAAATCTAGTTTATGCTTCTTTATTTGTATAATTTTACATTCTGCTATAAAAATCCACTTTTTTACTTGCATTTTATGTTGCCTAAAATTCGATATTCAATAATTCCTTCTTTTTTGCCCTCGTGTTTAAAAGATCAGATTAGCGCTCTAAACTAATCAAGCAAACCACTTTCTTTCAGAAAAACAAATTGACATCCACAAGAAAAGTATTATTGTTGTCGTCGTTGTTTCTAATGCCCCATGGCCGGAATAAATTCCAGACCATATTGTTACGAATTTTACGAGTCTATGGTAATCTAGCCAAATATGAGAGTTATTGCCAAATTAGCGATGGATTTGGTGACTTATTTTGGTCGTCCCATTTGGGGATATTTTATTACATTTGGCGATATGGCGCCAAATGGTCTCCAACTTGCTGTCTAGACCTTTTTGGAAGCTTCTAGAGATATCTAGCTGACTGTCCGATAGGGGGAGCTTTGGAAGTATGTAAATATACCTGACATTGGCATTGGAACTCAGTTCTTTTCTACTGATAACTGAATGTGTTGAAAGTGCGTTAGACGTGTATTGTATTGAAGACTGGTATCCAAACGAACCCAGGAAAAACGGAACAATATAGACTAGCGGCTTAAGAGGTGCGGCTCCGGTTTATAAGGGCACCACAAGAGTCGGAGTCCAATTTAGCCGAGAATTACCTCACTTTTGACCGAGTATTCCCAGGGATGACACATGGCAGTATCGTACCCTCTCCCACCCTCTCTGACCTCACAGTGTCACTTTCCGGTCTACGGATTTAGCGTGCCCATATCCAGCCTAGACACGGAGGTATTTAATGACACGTGTCGGGATTCGATCCGAGCACCCTCAGCACCAAAAGCCGGCGCGCTACCACAGGTCTACCTCGATCCCACAAGAAAAGCGTTTTGGAATAGGCAAAAAATTTTGAAATGCTATTCCATACCACTCATCGTTTAATGATCGACTGTTAATTGCTTTTCTATTGTAATAACGAAAATAACAACCAATATCATAAATAAAAGCATAATCTATATATTTAATTTGTTCAGCCGATTCTTTTGGCAGTCCGTGAACTACTGCACCAATTACTGCATAAATTACTGCCAAAATTACTGCATCAATTACTGCCAAATCTACTGCATCAATCTACTTCATTTTGGTCGTGAGTGAAAGATTTTGATCTATCGATGCGTCAAATTTGGTTTTTGTAACCGCAATTTCTATTAATTAGCGATAATTTACAATTAAAAAAAATCTTTTCTGCGCATGCTCAGTGACATTTTTAAATTTGGCTTTAGATACTCACTAAGCAGGAGGCCGCTTAAACACATTAATTTGTTTCTGCCCATTATTATGGTTTTCAACATTTGGCAATGATGTGTTGAGTATAGTTTGTGTATTATTACATTTATTTATTTTCTAGCTGTCATGTTTTGATGGGTACCCAACTAGTTTTCTTTATTCCATAAAACATAAACCCTGAAATATCATAACCTATCACCTGTCACTGTTGAATTCATTTCACAATACCCCTGATATCCACCACAAATCACATTAAAGCTGAAATACAGCCTCCATATCTCTGTTCCCCCCCCTTTCTCTCCACAAAAACTTTGCTCCCTACATAGCAATATTTTTGGCAACTCTGCGGAAGAATGCAATTCCATCCAACGAAACCGAAAAGGAAACTACCAAAGTAAAAAAAAAAAAGAAATCCCAGCCATGGAAAAAATAAATAAAACAGCCAGTTACTTTCACCACTGCCAGACAGTGGCAAGATATTGACATTTTGTGAAGCGGGAATCTGGCAGCTTCCTGTTCGGCCAACGTCATTTCCGGCATAGTCTACCTTTCCTGCCATCCGGTTTCAGCATCGAATTCGATTTCTTATCGTCTTTTTGACGAGAGGGAGAAAAATAAGTAAAAAGTTTCGTGCGACCGCATGACATCAAATTATGTCTTTTTCTATGTAAAAAAAAAGTTAATAAACATTTTGCAATTTCGAAAGCGGAAAAGGTTCAGAAAAAAAATATGTTCATTAGCGTTCTCTGGGAATAAAGAAATAGATAGAATTCTAATGCATGGGAAGGCAAGCAATCCATAAATGATTGCAAAAATCAATTAAAATGTCAGAGAATATGTCTGATTTTAAAATATGCACGTAGGAAATAAAGTTCAATTCTGCATTAAAAAAAGAATCCATAATACGCTCTAAAAATGTATATGCATTCATTAGATTTCTCCCTCATGAAAACTGATTTATCATTTTTTGAAAAAAAATATCTATTTTTACTATGCGGAAGTCGTAAAATATCGATACGTAATCTTAAATCATGTAGATTTTAGAAACATGCATAAAGAAAAGTAGATGTAACAGGGAATCTCGAAAAGACTGGGGAAAAATGTTTAACTGTTACACGCTGGTTTCTTCATTTGTTTCTTAAAATAGAATAGCGTAAAATATAGAGTATAATACGCACTTTTTTTTCACATTTTAGTCCGTAAAAATGAGGGTGCGTATTATACTCACATACAAAAAATACGTAGTTTTAAACATTGGATAAACGAACGTACAGCATCTGTAAGACATTGTTGCAACAAAGGTACGTGCGCCTCTGCACTGCGTGATTCATCCACCCGTTTACTAAGCAGGTATTCCTTTTAAACAAACGGAACTCACAATTCATATCGTTAAGTGAGGATGATGAGGGAGATATATATTACGACGGAAACAATAATTATGACATAGACGCAACAACAATAGATGAGGTGTATTCTAGTGAGATTGATTAAGACTGATAATTTGACAGTATTGTTTATTTTGAATTAACAAATTAAGTTTTTTTTTCTACCGAATTTGACGTTTTCGTCTCTTTATTTCAAATTTTGTTTATGTTAATAAATATTTGTGCAATTTTTAAATAAAATATTGAATAGTTATGGGTGCGTATTATAGTCGAATTTTAATTTTTTCCAAAAATTTCGCGCAAAATCAAGCATGCGTATTATACTCGGGTGCGTATTATAGTCGAGATTTTACGGTAATCATCAGTATTACATCATACATCTGTGTTTGCAGTGCAGAGAGTGCCAAGACCAAAATCGCAGTTTTGAGAAAAACGGGATTGGAAAAAAATACGGCTTTTGTAAAGTCAGTTTTTTTAAGTTTAAATTTTAATTTTTTTTAAAGTAAATTTTTCTAATTTTATTTTTGTTGAGTAAAAGTGTTAAGTTCTTGATTGGGACATAACCCCTTTAACACTAACAGGTTTGTGTTTTGTTTCACATATCCCAGAATTTCCCTGATGAATAAAATTATTTAGGACTGGAATTGGGCTTGGCTTCTGTACCCTGCAGTAGCCCTTGATTTTTCAAACATGCCTGGTTTGATAACTAATTTTAGACTATTTTGGACTTAAATCCCTTTGCACAGCAAACACAGATATAACAATCCATATAAAAATTTAATTTTTTTTGTTGATTCCTGCTTGAAAGAATTTTACATGTTAAAGAACAGTACACCTTCAAAATTGTCAAAAATCGATTCTTTTTGGTTTTTTTTATATAAATTGAAACTCTGATTTATTCTGAACAATTTGGTACCACTCTTTTTGTAATGCGACAGTTACATAATAAGATAATAAAATAGTAAAAATTCTAACTTGAAATACATTTATCTCAAAATATGATTTTCTGACATTGCGCGCATATCTGAGAAACTATTTGAAATAAAATGCTTGAAAATTTCTACACACGTTAATGATAACCTTCTACATAAAATGACCTAAAAGCTTCTATATAAAAATCATAATAAAAATTTTTACAAAATCATAATAAAAATTTTTACAAAATCATAATAAAAATTCATAATAAAATTTTACAAAAAGGTTTTATGAGAAAATTTTTTTTGATTGATCTCACAACATGACTTTTACATATGAAACAAAGATCCTTTACTGAAATATCTTGGTTTTTTTTACCTCTTATCAATCATTCCCCATGATAATTTTTAACCCTTTCGCGACGGCAGTTCCGATCACGCGCTTTCCTCTGAGGCCGGAGGTTTTTCTCGTGAGCGTACCCTCCAGGCCGGCGGTTTTTCAAGCGCTAAGCCTAAATTTACGAAAAATTCCAAAATAGTAACATTTACGAGCAAATCTATTTATTTAAGCTATATATGGGTTACTTACACATTCTTTTATTATTTCTCCACTAAAAGATTTTTGTTATACAGTAAAATATTTTTTGCTGGGACATACTGTCGAAATCCTAGTCGCCCTTTCCATACTAAGAGACTTTCATCAACTGATATATTCCTATCAGGAATATATCAAGAACTCTGAAAGTTTTGAATGATTAAATCTAAAAAAGGTTTAAATTTTTCAATCTTTTTGGCATCAGAAGAAGTAAAATGCAAGTATCGAAGAATTTTCATGCACTGGTCCCGAGTGATAACCTTACTGAAAAAAGGTGTTGCAATCATGGGATTCGTTGAGTAGTACATCTTAATTTTCATTTTTTTTTCACAATACCCATCAAAATTGTCAAAGCAAATTAAACATTTCTTCTTTAGTTACAGGCAAAAAATACTTTGAGGATGAACTCTATTCACTTTCCGGGTTTGCGTACCTCTCATACGCATTAATTTGGTTAGTATAATATAATTCGCATTAATTTAGTTATTAAATCCATTACAGTTTCATAAAATAAAACCTAAAAAAATCAAATTCATTTGATACAACATCATCGACTTTTATTCCACATGCCACTGTGAATGTTAGTTGAGTTAAATCCCTTACACGAGAAGACCACGAAGAAGCACCGTCCTGTGATATACTCAGAATAGAAATGTCTGATATATCTTCATCATCACTATGATCTCGGTGCTCCAAATCAACAGATTCACCCCACGAGATTCACTGGAAGATATCACTGTCAATACTTTCAGAATTTGTTTCAGATTCCGACACATTTCTCATCAATTCAGAAATTTCGTCTTCTGTCAAATATTTTCTCCTTTTCGCCATATTAAATACTCAAAGGAAAGAAATCTCACTTCAACAGGGTCTGATTCTGACTCAAAACTAAACAGTGAACCCATATACCCAATGCTGCAATCCCACCGCAAAAGAAAAACAAAATTGCTCGTAAACAAAGACCACGTGCAAAGTTTAAATGCCCTACCCTCTGACAGCCAGACGCAATACATCCCTTCGTCCGTTTGTTTACATAAAACGATAGTCAGCATGTGATTCATACTAGTCTTGTTTTCGAATAGAAGGTCCCAACTACGTGTACTCCAAATTTCATAGACATGCGGTGCCATCTTGTGCCCCAAAAATTAACTAATAAAACGTTCCGAACTACTGACACGGATAGGTGACGGTCGGCCAGAAACGCGGATAGCTGCTGTCGCGTACACGTGACGGTCGGCCAGAAACGCGGATAGCTGCTGTCACGTATACGTGACGTTCGCCGCGAAAGGGTTAAAAACAGAAGAAAAAATTTAACGCACAGCGAAAATGCCATTATTCATAGTAAAGCGCATTGACGGTTGCTTCACACACTACTCCAAGGCGACTTTTTTAGCTTGTTCATCGATTTTCTCTCAATATCTGAATCCGACGAATTTTGCGTGTTCTGAAATTTTCACTGCTGCTTTGGATTTTACAAAGATGTATAGTATTTAAAAGAAAACACTTTATCAATATCAATATCCGTAAAAAAATGGGGAAATGATTCGTTAAGTCTGCAATATGAGAATCTGTAAAGGCAAAAGGACTTACCAAAAAATTAAGTTGTATGAATTTGTTCTGTATTAGAAAACTTTTAAAAATATTTCTAGATACTCAGAATCTTGTCTACTGATGCACTGCATAATTAACCACCCCTTCTTCTCCGCATTAATAACAGAGAGTTTAAACTTTATGAAAATAACTAGCTGAATACCCGTGCTTCACTACGGAGTACATTCAAATTAAATACAACCTTCAATGTATAAAATTAATACCATAATTTTATATATATATATATATATATATATAATAAATGCAACGGTCAATGTACGCAATTAATGCCAAAAAATATATTTATAAAAAAAATCGTAATGGATATTTTTATACACAAAATAATGAAGAAAAATAATCACGTTAAATACAGCTGTCAATATGATACTGATCTGCATGTTTAATATTTATAAAACATACCGATTTGGATTGAATTCTTAAAAAAACTTCCATCTAAATTAATCTAGTGGTTAAATTTTATCTTTTACCGTATTTTAATATTTTTTTGTCAATTTATTTCGTTGTTATGTACGTGACGCAAAATTAATTTAAAGTTTCACAAAAAAGAAAAGAAACCACGTGATCAGCATTTAATAAATTAAATTCTAAAGATTAATCTTGGAAAATTCACTAAAAATCAGAAAATGGAGGAAAAGATTCGAAAAAGATTTCATTTTAATGGAATTTTTATGATCTTTCTCGTGATATAAATTTTATAACCCTCGAATTATTATTTTAAATGCAAACGTTAAAGAATGTTACAAAAACAGCTTAAAAATTCAATTTTAAAAATCTAAGAAGAATTTTTCAAAAATCTTTCTTAGTTCACTCCTACACTATAAGAAGAATCACCATGCAAAGTTTCAGCCCTTTAGTTTAAGCGGTTTGCTCTGTGCGTTACCTGTCAATCAGTCAGTTAGTTACGGAACTGCTTTATATATACAGATGAGTCGTTGTTGTTGTTTCTAATGCCCCCTGGCCAGAACTATTCCAGAATAGGTCCATATAGGCTAGCGGGCTAATGGTTACGACACCAGTTTATAATGGCAGCACAAGCGTAGGAGTCCGATTTAGCCAGGTGCCGTCGAGCATCCCTAACCGAGCATCCTGAGGGGCGATATCTGGGGGGATCGTACCGACACCCATCCTCTCTGATCTCAAAGAGGAACATTCCGGATTTAACGTGCCTATATCTGGCGTAGACACGGCGGTTTTTAATAACGCTTGCCGGGATTCCATCTGAACACCCCCACAGTCGAAAGCCGACGCGCTACCACTCGGCTATCTTGGGTTCAAATAACGAGTGCAGTGTATTGTTACCACAGAATTTTAAGTCTCAAATCAATAAAACGGAAAGGAGAGTCCCATGAAAGTCAATATCCTTTGAAGTTACTGTATGATACACCCGTAAAGTTAAAGTACCGAACAAAAAACAAATATACATGTATATGATACTAAAACCTTTTTCAGTGTTTTGAGTTGCTTAGAATGTATGAATAGCTTAGTACACTGATCAAGAATAGTTTTGTTAAAATAATAACTTTAAAAGATTACGTTGCGTTTTTTTTCTATGTGCTGATACAAAATAAATTTGGCAGTTCTGACTGAGCACGTGTTTTTTGCAGTTTATTCAAGCTCACATTATATTGCTTATTGCACCTAACATCTCAACAAAACATTATGAAATTGGATAAGCAGTAAATTAAATAATTGGAGCTTTAATAGAAATGTCATACAGTCAGTTACTTATCAGAACTGTCAAACTATCAACTTAATCATTGTATTCTCTTTTAATTCCAAATAAATTTTCTTTCAGCTGAACTACATCACAGACCGAAAATTTGGGTAGCAGGCAAAACACTTTTATGAAAATCTGGAGCTTTAATAGAAATTTCATACAGTCAACCACTTATTAGAACTATCAAACTATCAACTTAATCATTATATTCTCTTTTAATTTCAAATAAATTTTCTTTCAGATAAACTGCATCACAGATCGAAAATTTGGGTAGCAGGCAAAACACTTTTATGAAAATCTGGAGCTTTAATAGAAATTTCATACAGTCAGCCACTTATCAGAACTGTCAAACTATCAACTTAATCATTATATTCTCTTTTAATTTCAAATAAATTTTCTTTCAGCTAAACTACATCACAGATAGAAAATTTCGGGTAGCAAGCAGAAACTTTCATGAATATCTGACAGCCTCAAGATGTCGGAATATTTAACTAGGGGAAGAATATCTCGGTCATCACCATATGAAAATTACGAGCCATTGATGTCTTAATATCTCTCTTTAGATTCATATCCCAGGCTCCCATGTTTAATTCTTGTAGATATTTTGAACTCTGGGCGTCAAATGGTATGCATAGATGTAAATCGATTACTGCACTTCATTTCAAAAATGATACATGTATTGTGGTTCATTCCCTCTTTTTTGTGGGAAATGACTTAAGGCAGCTGTGTACTAATCCTATTGGATTTGCTCACCTCAATTTTAACCTATGGAGAAAAAATGTCTACTATTTACAGCTACATGAATGCTGATAATCCAATCAAAAAGGTATTTTCAGATAGCCTGAAACGTTTCTGCACCTTGCAACAGGATTCATTTTATAAATCTACGGTGCCCGGCATAAAAGCCTTAAGTCAAAAACAATGATTTAAATATACCAAGTTATTGGCTTTTATATCAATCGCAGAAATATAATATCGACTTGAGTCTTTTGGGAAAAAGAAATGTACTTTTGTATACTAAATTGATAGATTTAAGCATTTTATACAAGTCAAAATATTTTGGGTTTTTTTTAATCAATACTAACAAATATCTAAAAATCACTTTTTTTGAATTAAGCCCTTTATACCTGGCACTATAGAAAAACCCTCCACCAAAGAAATTTAGGAGCATTTAGAACACAGTATACCAACATTTTTTTCCAGAAAAATTTAAAATTTAAAATGTCTGCATTTTTTTAAACGAAAAATGCCCCAACATGTAAAATTTATTTCTCTATAAGTTACAATTAAAAAAATCGTTAAATACAAGTCGACAATACTTGGACACATTTTCTCCATAAGTTAACACTGAAGTGAGTGAATCCAATAGAATTAGTACACAACACCATTAAACAGCCATTACTGTCGATTATAGAGAATAAATCTATTGTATGAATCCACTCTTGCAAACACAGGAGTGAGAGTATTTGCAGTTGTAAGTTTACAAAAAGGAGTTATATCAGTTGAAATGTTAAAAAAAAAGTAGTTTTAGTAATGGTGTTAGGATGATTTGTAATCAGGTTGTTTGGTGATTATTTCATAACAGTCGCAAGAAAACAATAAGGAAATAATTTCCAAACAATTAATTGAATGAAGAAATTATATAAAAGCAGAACAGACGCAATGAGGAATGAACATATGGCTTCCTGTAAAACAAATGTGATGAAAGCTAAGTTAGCTAAACGTACAGATCAAGATAAATGGCTCAGCAATCCAAATGGTTTTTTGTTTAGATCAGGGGTTCCCAACCTTTTTCCTACCTCGACCCCTTTTAAAAAGAATGATTTTCTTCATTTGACCCCCTCACATTTTTCTCTATAATATACAGGATACAACATAATACTAATAATTGCACATAAAACACTTAAAGATAACAATTTGACGAAGAATATGAACAAAAAATTAGAAAATGTGGTTCATTAGGTTTATGTTTTATTATTTTTGTACTATTTTCATTTTTAATTTCACAAATATAAACAAGATTTCAGAAACACAGATTGAAATTGCACAAACATCGCCAAGAGAAAAATGAAACTGCTTCTGATTGGTTGCGTCGGGAGGACCCATGTGCTGTTTAAGGGCCAGTGGATTTCCCTAGTTCTGCCTGGTGTTGGTACACAAATAAAAGCCGACGGTGGCATTCGATGCATATACAAAAAGTCCTGACATTCGACTTTAGATGCGTGGATCACTCCGCCATATGCAAATCTGTATTTATACATATTAAAACGATATTGTCTAATAATTACATTTATAAAGAATTAAATTTTAAAACAGAAAAAATTATCATAGACCCCCCCAATAGATCCTTTTTAAACTTCCATTGACCCCCAAGAGGTCCACCTGGATCCCGTTGGGAATCCCTCGTTTAGATCAAAACATTATGAAAGATAAAATACATAATTAACGGTGGATGTAGCATCTGAATGAAATAAATCAAATTATGAAACAAATGCCAAAAAATTACTTTGTAAAGTAAATAAACTAAAAAAAATATTTATATTAAGTTAAATCAACAAAATCCGATTACTGTATAAACAGAAAATGACTCACGTTAAACAATATATAACGTCGTAGCTGTAGAAAAAAATAAACTATCGTCCAACGAGTGCATCAGAATCCTCACGGAGGTTTTCCAATTAGACGCATATAAAAACATTGCATAAATAGACTCATGCCCATAAATTAAGGATAATGCCAGCTCCGGCATATAAAGGTTCAGAAACAAAACAAACGTGACTTATTCATAAAACCCATTTATTAAACAAAACATAAAGAGCCAAAAATATGGTGTATGTATGGTACCATTCATGAAAACTACGATTTTTGTTCCCTGGAGCAATTGTAAAAAATATCTCCTTTACAAAATCTTAATATTACAAGGTCGGTATGATGGTTAATACATTTTATGTCTTCCATGCGATGAAATACAGTCCGTACAACGCTTAGGCATGCTGAGTATGAAATTATCGAGCTGATCTTCGGGAAGATTACTCCACTCAGCAAGCAATGCTCTCCCAAGTTCCGGTACACATGCAGGAGGGGGTTGATGGACTGCAACTCGTCCGCCAAGCATGTCCCACACATACTCTATCGGATTCAAGTCAGGTGAGAATGCTGCCCATTCCATACGGGTGATATCCTCAGATTGAAGGCATTCATTTACGATGTTTGTTCGGTGAGTACGGGCGTTGTCATCCATAAACACAAATACTGCACCCATGGCACCCCTAAACAAACGTACATGATGTTCCAGAATGATGTCCCGATAAATGTGGCCGTTCATGGTTCCGATTGGAACATGCAGATCTCTTCTGGAGCCCAGTATAATTCCACCCCAAACGAGCAACCCAGCACCGCCGTAACGGTGTCATTCAGTGATGTTGTCTTGGTGGTAACGGGTACCTGGTGTTCTCTATATGAAAGTCCGACGTGAATCAGACTGCAAGCTAAGCCTGGACTCGTCGGAAAACATCACACAAGCCCGCTGTGACGATGTCGACATTGCATGTTCTCTACTCAAGGCTAATCGCTGCCGACAGTGAGTTGCCGTGAGCCGAACACATCTGACAGGCCTGCAAGCATATAGACCAACATTTCCCAAACGTCTGTACACGGTTTGCCTTTAAACTGGGGTATCCGTGGCTGCAGATAGCTGACGAGACAGGTCAGATGCTGTGCTCCGTCTGCATCTTTTGGCAGTTACTGCCAAATACCGGTCTTCATTCGGCGTTGTAACTCGGGGGCGACCAGTACTGTAACGTCTACTGACATTTCCATCCTCTTGGAATCGTTGCCAAAGCAAAGAGATGACACTTTGGGCAATTCCAAGTTCCTCGAATACTTCCATCTGAGTACGCCCACATTCCAGGCGGCCGATAATTCTACCACGTAAAAAATCATCCACATGCGTCCTCTGTGTCATAACTATTCGGTTATGGCACTGAGCGGCTTACAGAACGCTTGTGAGCAATTTTACTTCTTTGTCACCATTTCTTATATACCCCTCTCTTGCACTCTCGTCATTGTGCCGTACTATCGGCGCCATCTGGTGGCTTCCTGTAATTTGCATATAATTCTTGAAGATGTGTGTGATAATTCTCCAGGTGAAATTTTTACTTTAGAGTTCGATTTCCGTGTGATTCTGAATTATCCTTAATTTAAGGACATGAGTGTAAATGTTTTATTGTATGTGCTCATACAAGTAATTTAAAACAAAGTTATTTACTGAAGAAGTATTAATTTGCAGCAAAACTTAATTTTCTGATTAAAATATCGATAATTCCTTACCACTGATACACACTCTGATTATTTTAAGCAGAAGCTGTATTTCTGGATATTTATATTTTGATTGTATATGCCCATCGATATCGAAAGCAGATTTCGCGTTTATTATTTCGATTGCTATCGGGAAAGAGGAAAATGAATGGATTCGGGATTTTTTGTGAGATTAAACATTACGAACTCCCGCAAAGTTCATTGTGAGTGAAAAAAAACAAAAAAAAAAACCGATTTCGATGATCAAGTTTTCTTTTCTTTTTACTGGAAACAAATTTTTATCTCAAATCTTGAAAAGTAGCTTAGAGCCGAAATTCAGTGGTTTTCTTTTAGGACTTAAAATCGAATAAACTACGACATAACCTAGTTTTCGTCTTTTTTGACAGTTTTTTTTTTACAAATTAATTTAAAAAAATTACCGCACTTTTTGGACCATAAGGCGCACCTTTATACAGAAAAAATTGACTTAAAATTGGGGTGCGAATTAAAGAATCGACATAAAATTGGGTTGTGTCTTATGGTATGAAGGTAACATTAAAATAGAATGATTATTTTATTATACGTATATACAGGTGGTTGTCAAAATAATGGAAACACTAAGAAACATCATGAAAACCTTTATTAATACGGCGCAAGATCACATTTGTTTTGTAATACCACCTGATTCGCCTTCGAATTGGATTATACAAGTCGTGAATAGTGGTTAAGAATATATTATACCATTCTTCAGGGAAAAATCATGAAAGTTCCTTATGAGATGCTGCGGTGGATATCGATACCTGGCTCTATCCGGTTATACAGATCACAGTGGTTGGATGAAATATAGTCGGGGGAATTGTACAGGGTAAGGTAAGATATTCGACTTTTTTTCATGCTCTTCAAACCAATACTTGATAGATTTAGCTGTATGGGAATTATCATCCTGTAGAACGCCCTCTCCTGCAAGAAACAATGCTTGCACCATAGCATGGACTAGTGAGCTAAAATTTCGACATAGTCCTTCCCATTCAATCTCCCTTTTAGGGTTACAATAGGGCCCGAAGAAAACCATGAGATGTCATCCCAAACTCTGATAGATCTACTTCCATGATTGACAGTTGAGATGAGACAGCCAGAATCTTACGCTTGTGTAGGAGTTCTCCAGACATACGCACTTCCTGTTGCGAGGAACAATATGAACAATGATTCGTCGGACCAAATGCCGTTTTCCGACATATTACTCGACCAGGATTTGCGTTCGTGGCAACATTGTGGACAATATTTTGTATTGACATCTATTATAAGTGGCTTGGGAATAGCTACTCTTCCGTAAATGCTTTGTTTTTGAAGTTCCCTTCTACGTTAAATGGTTGATACCGGAACATGCAGATGCAGATTGAGCTCTTCGGTCATTTTGGTTGCAGATGTTTCCTTTCTTCATGTAACAATCCGCTTTAATACCCCGTCCGTCTCTTTCACTCAGCTATCTCTTCCATGCTTTTTTCTGTTTGGAAAAGTTTTTTCCGTGCACTCTGTATGCTATCATGACTTTCGATACCATAGTTCAAAAAACACCCATTATCCTGTGAGTTGCAGTAACAGATACTCCAATTTAACGCGCTCCAACAATTTGCCCTTTTCGGAAGGTCTACAAGGTTTGACATTTTATGCTGTTACCCACAAAATCCCGATGCCCTTTGTTTCAGTACTGCTACCTGACAGTAGAAAAATACATACACTGTATTATATAAAAAATATCGGTGGCCAGATTTGCTTGTTAAGGAAGACGAAGCACATTCATAAACACCACTAATATTGATAGGTGTTTCCATTATTTTGATAACCACCTGTATCTATAGTGCTTGGTATAAAGGACTTAAGTAAAAAAAAAAAGTGATATTTAGATATTTATTAGTATTGATAAAAAAAATCTTTTGACTTGTAGAAAAGCCAATAACTTTATATATTTGAATCACTGTTTTTCACTTAAGTCCTTTATATCGGATATTATTTATTTATATATTTATATTTATATAATTTTTATTAAGTAAGAAATTAAAAATATTTTAAATACCTATCAAAATACAAAATATTCCTTTCTAAAAACCTCCCATAAAACTGAGGTGCGTCTTATGGTCCGAAAAATACGGTACTTTTGGTATCTGCTCTTTTGAATTTTACATATACACAGCATTTTAATTGGTTCAATCGTGTGTAATTTAACCGTTATGAAAAAGAAAACAAAATTATGCAAGATATAACAATGCATTTTACAAATCACACAATTAAAGCTACATGACTTATTTTATCTTTTCAAAAGGTTATTATGGCTTACACAGCAATATTTTGATATTTGCTTATCCACGTCAATATTTTGAATGTTATCGGCAAAATAGGGAAAATTGAATGGAGAATGTTTCATCAGATTAAACATTACGAACTCCCGCAGAGTTATTTATGATTGCAAAAAAGATCGATTTCGATTTTTGCAATCCAAATATTTCCTTTATAGGCGGGGAATTTTACCCACCTTAAGCTACATGCCACGATATAGTTTTGGGAATTTTATGAAGTACACTAGATACTATTAACAGTTACATGACATTTTAAGTTGTGGTTGGCATTTAATAAAATTTTATGATTAATACTCCGCATTATCAGAAATTTCAGTTTATTGACATCATCCCATAAAAATTTGTTAATTTAAAACCCCGTTTCAATAATGATGTACAAAATCTTTAGGAATGTACATAATCTTTTAGATACATAATTTTTAGGAATATAGTCACAGGACATTTTAAGTTATTGTTTGAATTAATAAAACTTTGTGATTAATACTTCTCACTATTAGAAATTTTAGTTTATTGACATCATCCCATTAAATCTTGTTAATTAAAATCCCAGTTTCAATAACGATGTATAGAATCTTTAGGAATGCAGCAATCTTTTAGGTACGCAATCAATTAGGAATATGAGTCGCATGACATTTAAAGTTATTGTTGGAATTAATAAAATTTTATTAATAGTTCGGATTATTAGAAATTTCAGTTTATTAGCATCATTCCATAAAAATTTGTTATCTAAAATCCCAGTTTCCATAATGATGTACATAAGACTTTAAGAATTTAACAATCTTCTAGGTACACAACCTTTTAGTAATATAAGTCACATGACATTTTAAGTTCTGGTTGGAATTTAATAAAATTTTATGATTAATGCTCCACATTATCAGAAATTTCAGTTTATTGGCATCTTCTCATAAAAATTTGTTAATTAAAAACATTTTAAGTTCTCACTGGAATTTAATAGTTTTATGATTAAATACTCTGCATTATCAGAAATTTCACTTTATTGGCATCATCCCATAAAAACTTGTTAGTTAAAATCCCAGTTTCAATAACGATGTAAATAATATTTTAGATACATAAATTTTAGGAATAAGTCACATGACATTTTAAGTTCTCGTTGAAATTTAATAAAGTTTTATGATTAGTACTCCGCATTATCAGAAATTTCCGTTTATTGACATCATCCCATAAAAACTTATTAATTAAAATCTCAGTTTCTATAATGATGTACAGAATATTTTAGATACATAATTTTTAGGAATATGACATTTTAAGTTATTGTTGGAATTAATAAAATTTTATGATTAATACTTCGGATTATCACATATTTCAGTTTATTGACATCATTCTATAAAAACTGTTAATTAAAATCCCAGATTCAATAACGATGTACAGAATCGTTTAGAGTTATAAGTAAGCTAGTCCTAAGCACGTGAAATTGTACCGACATCTGGAAAACGTGTAGACGATGTATAAATGGTTGATGGATAAGTTGAGTTGAAGTCTCTATGGTCGTCTTTTGCTACACGAGGGCTAATTGCATCAGGACCTACTGCTTAAAGCCGATTCCGAACGGCTACAAATATCCATGCCAACAGTGGGACTCGAGGCCACAGACTTTGCTACCGTGCGCCTGCCGAAATTAAAAAGGAAACTGTCGTTGCCCGCAGATAAGAAGTAAACACAGAATATTCCTACGACCGTATATAAAGTGATCAGACAGAAATTTTTAATCAATGCAAGTAACGGCCTGTTCAACCTGGATACGGTGCGTTACGTAGAGTCAGCGTTATTAATTTCAACCAATCACAGAACTCCGTTCATTGACCACGTGATATATCAAACCAATCACAGGTTATGTCAACAATTCCGGAACCAACGTAGTAACGTAACGCAACGCTCCCGATGTAATGCGAACAAGCCTTAATTTAAAGAAGATAAGTACAAAATGGAGCGGTTTCAAAATCATCAAAACAAATTGATCATTCTATTTGTGTTCTTGCAATTACTTATCTCGAATATTTTAATTTAAGTGGGCTCGAGGTAGCCTAGTGGTAGCGCGTCGGCTTTCGGTGCTGAGGGTGCTCGGATCGAATCCCGACAAGAGTCATTAGATACATCAATCTCTAAGCCGAATATTGGCACGTTAAATCTGTAGACCGGAAAGTTCCTCTGTGAGGTCAGAGAGGGTGGGAGAAGGTATGGTCCCCCAGATGCCGCCCCAGGGGGTGCACGGTCTAAATTGCGATGGTACCTGGCTTGTGGTGCCATTATAAACCGGAGCTGCACCTCTCAGCCCTGTAGTCTATACGGACCTGGTCTGGAATGGATTCCAGCTAGAGGGTATTAGAAACAACAATTTTGATTTAAATCACCTTTTCAGATGTCAGCTAAAAAACTGAATAAAAATTAAATGTATCTTCTGCTAATTGATAGTTAGATTTCCCGTAAGTCCTACAGATGCACCCGTTTCACAGTTTCAAAATTTATATTTGATTTAATGTGTCTTCTTCACACAAAACAAAAAAAGTTTCACAAAACATGGTTATTTTCACTCAAAAAGAAATAATTTTCAAAAGATAAAATACGAATTTGAGTAAAAAGAAAAACCAGTATTCTATTTGATATATACAGTAACATGACACGTGATATTTTATGCAAACCTCAATAATCTAGTTGACGTCACTGTAAAACTTTCTTTCATACAAATTCTACCAAAATATCTGCACTTCAACAAACAAGATTTTTTTTTTTATCTAATATTTCTATTCGATCATCTGTTTTCACTTTCGAGTAAAAAAAGAAAGTCGTCTGCCGATATTCAGAAAAATACAGCAGAAGCAAAAGTTGAGTTCCTAAATTTCACCCTAACGGTACATGAGAACTATCATAAGTGGACTTGTTTCAAAATGATTGTAGCAAGTTATCTAAAGTGACAAGTGTGCCGTATCCATTTAGTTTTTCACAGATACATAACGTTTTATCCCTTTTGGCAGCGATTCAAGTGACGATAATGCTGTCGTGAGAGCAGCGGGAATCTGCTGAGGTAGAATCAGTGTCAGAAAGGTTTCTTTTCAACATTTGGATGGGGGGGGGGGTCCAGAATTTTTTTCTTTCCAGAGTTATGATACTAAGATATAAGTCAATATTTTTACTATTTCAAGGAAAAACCAAATGCTAAATTTCAGCGTGCCTATGTCTAAAAGTACATATTTAACTACGCTTGTAAATTTTCATCATTTTGGTATCTTTACATTTTTTTAAATCACACGGGCGCGAAGGTGCGGTCGGCAAAGGTGACCTGCAAGTTGCTGGTTCGATACCCGACGCTAACAAAACCACCTACGTGTACACTAATGGAGGCTGGTGCACGGAGAAAATCTGTCGTAGCTGCAATGTCCTAAGTTTCCAAACATTACCTCTGGATGTGCGGGGTCAAGTGCTCCGGTCTCGTCACTTGACTCGGCTCAAAATTACGTGACCGGTATGTCTCAAACGGTTACAGCGTGGACTCACCCCTGTGGTGCGTCCGGGGCAACGCATGCGGAGAAGTGGTCGCAGACTTCTGGCTTCTTCCAGAGAAGAGCCTCCCACCCATTGAAAAGAAAACATTTTTGAATCACTGTTCGAATGGTGAACTAAGTCTCTACTTTTGGACTAAAGCAGATTGACGACAATTAATTCTGTCGTTAACAAAATATAAAATACGGCTGCATTTAGACAAAATATTTTCAAGAGCAATTACGCTTTACGCAAGCATTCACTAACTACATCCAATGATGTCCCAGATCTTTCAATCTACAAGTTGAGCTATGGGGAATTTTCATCCTGGTATTTATTTAATGACAGCATGCCAAAAACATATTTTTCATTCGGTCTTCTGCTCTTAATCTTAGGTTTGCTGCTGTGTATTTCATTTTAGTATTGTATTTTCTATTGATTTGTTCATTTTAGTATTGTATTTTCTATCGATTTTTTCATTTTAGTATTGTATTTCTTATCTATTTGTTCATTTCAGTATTGTATTTCTTATCTATTTGTTCATTTCAGTATTGTATTTCTATCTATTTGTTCTTTTCAGTATTGTATTTCGTATTGATTTGTTCATTTCAGTATTGTATTTTCTATTGATTTGTTCATTTCAGTATTGTATTTCCTATTGATTTGTTCATTTCAGTATTGTATTTTCTATTGATTTGTTCATTTCAGTATTGTATTTTCTATCTATTTGTTCATTTTAGGATTGAATTTTCTGTCTATTTGTTAATTTCAGTATTGTATTTTCTATTGATTTGTTCATTTCAGTATTGTATTTTCTATTGATTTGTTCATTTCAGTATTGTATTTTCTATTGATTTGTTCATTTTAGTATTGTATATTCTATTGATTTGATCATTTTAGTATTGTATATTCTATTGATTTGTTCATGCTAGTATTGTATTTTCTATTGATTTGGTCATGTTAGTATTGTATTATCTATTGATGTGTTCATGTTAGCATTGTATTTTCTATTGATTTGTTCATTTCAGTATTGTATTTTCTATTGATTTGGTTATTTCAGTATTGTATTTTCTATTGATTTGTTCATTTTAGTATTGTATATTCTATTGATTTGATCATTTTAGTATTGTATATTCTATTGATTTGATCATTTTAGTATTGTATATTCTATTGATTTGTTCATGCTAGTATTGTATTTTCTATTGATTTGGTCATGTTAGTATTGTATTATCTATTGATGTGTTCATGTTAGTATTGTATTATCTATTGATGTGTTCATGCTAGTATTGTATTTTCTATTGATTTGTTCATGTTAGTATTGTATTTCCTATTGATTTGTTCATTTCAGTATTGTATTTTCTATCTATTTGTTAATTTCAGTATTGTATTTTCTATTGATTTGTTCATTTCAGTATTGTATTTTCTATTGATTTGTTCATTTCAGTATTGTATTTTCTATCTATTTGTTAATTTCAGTATTGTATTTTCTATTGATTTGTTCATTTCAGTATTGTATTTTCTATTGATTTGTTCATTTCAGTATTGTATTTTCTACTGATTTGTTCATTTCAGTATTGAATTCTCTATTGATTTGTTCATTTCAGTATTGTATTCTCTATTGATTTATTCATTTTAGTATTGTATATTCTATTGATTTGTTCATTTTAGTATTGTATATTCTATTGATTTGTTCATGTTAGTATTGTATTATCTATTGATGTGTTCATGTTAGTATTGTATTTTCTATTGATTTGTTCATGTTAGTATTGTATTTTCTATTGATTTGTTCATTTCAGTATTGTATTTTCCATTAATTTGTTCATTTCAGTATTGTATTTTCTAGTGATTTGTTCATTTCAGTATTGTATTTTCCATTAATTTGTTCATTTCAGTATTGTATTTTCTAGTGATTTGTTCATTTCAGTATTGTATTTTCTACTGATTTGTTCATTTTAGTATTGCATTTTCTATTGATTTGACGTTCTATTTCCATGTGGGGATCTCGGGGCCTTGGAATGTCTTTTGGCTAGACCTGTATCTCATTCAGAAAGTTTCCCCTTGAGGTAATCGATTCGGTTAGGCCTCCTGATGAAGAGACCGGTCGGTTGTCTCGTTGTATTGTTTTTAGATTTTGCATGTTCTATAACTGCTACAGAATCTTGTATTTATGGCACATTTAGCTCTAATTGCATGTGTTCTGTTAATTTCGTTCGGCTGCCAGTGCCTTCTTCCTGTAATTTACTGTCTCATTTTTCTGTTGAATTATTTACAATATACTAATGTATAATATTATAAACAATTCAACACAAACAAGAAAAATTATAAAGCGGGCATATACTGCCAAACAAATTAACTGAAAACTACCCTAGTGTTGAAAAAATTTAACCTTTAAATAAAAGATTACGCAGTTGCAGCAAGTCCTCATATTGAAAAAGGACAAATATAACTAAAAATAAATATTCCAACAGAGCTAGATAATTATAGGAAGAATGTAGACAAAACATAAACAGAAATAAAGCACTCAGGGCTCTATGCATCATAAGGCAAGATTCTGTAGTAGTGCCGGAACTAAACCAGAAACAAAGTTATAAAGAACAAGCTTTATACAGAAACAAGGTTTATACAGAATATATTCTTAGTTATATTTTTACAATGTACTAAATTATAGTTGTCTGCTGTTGTGTACTAACCCTATTGGATTCTCTCACCTCAATGTTAACCTATGGAGAAAATGTGTCCACTGTTTACAGCTACACTACTGGCCACTGTAAATGCAACACCCTGAAGGAAACATGCAAATAACATGAAATTTACAACATGCATTAGCGGAGGTGAGATATGCAAATGATTAGAATTTCAGCGCAGTCGCACATCACGCGCGCCTGTGGCGCCACTTCAAAGCGCTATTTAAGGCTTGGAGATTTCGACGATTTCAAGTTCGGCAATTGTGTTTTTCTTGTGGTTTAAAAAAAAACGATCAATTATGCCTCGTCGAAAACAGCGATCATCTTTTGATCAAGTATCCGAGTTCGACAGAGGAAGGATAGTGGCCTACCGAGATTGTGGATTATCTTTCAGGGAAATCGGTAGTCGTGTTGGACGAAACCAAACAACTGTAATGCGGATATGTGATCTTTGGATGCAGGAGGGTACGACGGACCGGCGTGTTCGATCGCATCCACCTCAGCGCACCACTTCACGTGATGACAGGCAAATTGTGCGCATGGCAGTGACGGATCGCTCAGTCACATCACGAACCATAGCACAGCTCATGCAGTCTGTAACGCATCATCCAGTGTCTGCGCGTACCATTCGACGCCGTTTACAGCAGAGTGGTCTTTCCGCAAGACGTCCATTGCTTTGTCTACCCTTGACGCAGAACCACAGACGTCTCCGCCGCCAATGGTGCGATGACAGAAGGATGTGGAAGGCAGAATGGAATGAAATTTTCTTTACTGACGAGTCACGCTTCTGTCTGCAACACCACGATGGTCGCATTCGAGTCTGGAGACACCGTGAAGAGAGGATGCTGAACAGCTGCGTTATGCACCACCACACTGGTCCTGCACCGGGGATTATGGTATGGGACGGTATTGGATATCACTCTCGCACACCTCTAGTATGCATTGCCGGTACTTTAAACAGCCAGCGCTACATCTCCGAGGTGTTGGAGCCAGTTGTCCTTCCTTACCTTCAGGGCTTGCCCACAGCCATATTTCAACAGGATAATGCGCGACCACACGTGGCACGCATTGTCCAACGGTTCTTCGTCAATCGCCAAATTGAATTGCTTCCCTGGCCGCCTCGCTCTCCGAATCTTTCGCCGATAGAAAACATGTGGTCCATGGTTGCTCTACGATTGACCCAGATTCCATCCCCAGCTGCCACAGTAGATCAACTTTGGCAACGTGTGGAAGCTGCTTGGTCTGCTGTACCCCAAGAACTCATCCAAAGTCTCTTTGAATCAATGCCGAGGCGTGTGGCAGCGGTGATCTCCAACAATGGCGGCTACTATGACTACTGATTTTGGCAGGAACCACACTTCACAGAAGTCTATAAATTTAATCATTTGGTACTTGGTCAACATGTTATCTACAAAATAAATTTTGTTGTGATATCTCTTGTCTTTCTTGGTGTTGCAATTTGGGTGGCCAGCAGTGTATATAAATGCTGACAATCCATCAAAAATAGTATTTCCAGATAGCTTGAACTTTTCTTCACCTTGCAAAACGATTCATTTTATAAATTTCATTCACGAAAGGAATTTATGAGCGTTTAAAACATGCTAAACAAGATTTCCCCACACCCGAATAATTTAAATTCTAAAATATTATTTGCATTTTTTTAAGCGAAAACATTCCTCAAAAGGTAAAATTTCTGTTTCCATTATTGAGTACAATTTTTAAAAAAATCTTTAAATCCAAGTCGGCAATCCTTGTACACATTTTCTCTATTGGTCCACATTCAGGTCAGCGAATATGATGGTGTTAGTACACAGCAGTCTTTTGCTATCGGGAATTTTCTTCGGGGCATTTTTTTAATAGCAAAAGCATATGTTTCATGCAGTCTTCTACTCTTCAATGTAAAAAGCGTGTTTTTTTTTCAAAAATTGACTTATCTAGCATGAAGCAAATACTTTAATTCTGTGTAAGAATTCGGTACCAGAAAGTTTAAAATTTTCTAAAATATGTAATTTTATTCTAAACGTCTAATTTCAAAAATTAAAAAAATATATATGCATTTGCTAATCTGTATGATCAGAAAAGTAGACAGAAAAGATCCCCCATGCGGAGGGAAGATCTGTGATGTAAGATTAGGCGCCGCTTTGACGAGGGGGAAAGTACCTTTATGCGAAAATGTGAAAATTCCACGGTTATGATGCATTGCAAAATTACTATATTACCTTAGGAACACAAAATTTTATTCAGTTTATATTTGTTAACATTAAAAATATGAATTTACAAATAAGACCATAAGACGCACATAAAATTTATGGAGGGATTTTTAGAAAAGAATATTTTGTGTGTTTGCTAGGTCTATAAAGATATTTTCAATTTCTTACTTAATAAACTTTACATATATATATATATATATATATATAAATACGTATAATAAATATATAATATAAATAAATAATAAATAATATCTATAATAGAATATTCCTTTTATTTTAATGTTACCTTTGGACCATAAGACGCACCAAATTTGAAGTCTATTTTTTTATGTAAAAAGGTGCTCTACCATTAAACCATAAGACATGGTCTTATGGTCCAAAAAATACGGTATATTACTTTAGTAACACGGGCTTGTGACGGTCCAGTGGTACAGCGCGCTGGGTTTCGGTGCTGAGGGTTGTCGGATCGAATCCTCGCGTCGCGCCACGAAAAATGCCTCCGTTCGTGTCGTCCCTCCATAGGGGGTAATGCTGTCCGCCTATTTGGTTCCCCCGCAATAAAATAGGCAGTAAAAATTGCGGCGTTGTATGCGCGAATGTCTGACGACAAGTGCCTCCGCATCGGGGTAAAAACAAATTTAGGGACACAAAATCTCATTTACTTTATTATGTTTATTTTTCTTATATCTGGCCGAGGTGGCCTTCTCGTAAGCGCGCTAACTTTCGATGCTGAGGGTGCTAAGATCGAATCCAAGTGAGCGCCACAAAAATACCTCCGTTAGTGTGGTCCCTTCATACGGAGAAATGCTGGTCCGCTAATATGGTACTCGCATAATAAAATGATCAGAAAAAACTGTGGTGAATAACAACAGGCAAATGTCTAAACTACAAAGTGCCTCCGCATTAGAAAAAAATATATTTCTTATATCCCGGAGTTAGGACCTGTTCACACAGAAACCGTCAGCGTAATTTTTTTTAGCCAATCATATACCAGTCATTGAGCCATTTAACCAATCAGCGCGAACTGAAGCTTTAACGCTGACGCTGAGGGATTCTTTGTGAACAGGGCCTTAACGGCCTTCAGAATGAATAAGGCACAATCAACTGCATTCAACAGAAAACAGATTACCAGCGAGTGCAAAGCAACTGATGCGATATCCAATTTCAAAGAGAGTGAAAGCTTTCGCAAGCAACAGGTCTATAAATGCAAAGTTAAAGACAATGCATCTTTCTATTCCGAGTTCCCCCTCGCACTTTGTAACCTTCATTCTTTTTTCATGGTATCTAAATAATAAATTCTCTAGAACCAAATGAAATCTTAAACATAAAACGTAATTAACATTTTATCGATTTGTGTAAGACCTGTATTTTCTTGAAATCAACTGCATTTATATCGGTAACACAATCAACTGCAGATAGATAAAAAACACAGTCAAAAATGTAAGCAACTAAAAAAAAAATTCCGTAGTGCCTTTTAACGAAACTATCGCGGTTTATTAACGTAGGATTACTTATCGTTGCTTACATCTTTTGAATGTATATATGTATGTATGTGTCACACACACACACACATATATATATATATATATATATATATATATCCCAAAATTTTGACGTATTTTGGTACTTTTCTGTTTAACTGTTTACTGTTTGGTCAAGCGATACAGACTGGGTTTTGCGCGCTGCCAAAATTATAAGTCGCGACGCAGGACATCTGAAATTTTGCTTTCCAAAGGAACGCAATGGAGGAATGTAATCCTACGTTAAAAACTCCACTGTAGCTTTTCTGGACTTTTCCGCATACTTATAAATTTTATGTTGTTGTTTATTCTAAAGCCCCAGGCTGGAAGTATTCCAGACCAGGTCAATATAGGCTAGCGGAGGGGTGTGCCTGCGGTTTATAATGGCCCCACAGGGGTCGGTGTCTGATTTAGCCAGCTGCCACCTCAATTTTAATCGATCAACCCCCAAGAGAGACATCAAGGGGGAATCGTACCCTCTCCCAATCTCTCTGTCCTCGTAGAGGGACTTTCCGGTCTGCGGCTGATATCCGGCCTAGACACGGAGGTATTTAATGGCGAATGTCGGGATTCGATCCGAGCACCCGCAGCTTCGAAAGCCGACGCGTTACCACTAGGCTGTTTCAGGACCTATAATTTCTATAATTTTTGTTAAGATCAAAATAATTAATTTTTAAGTATTGAAATAATTAGCAAGGATTGAAATATCCCAAGAACCCAAGATTTAATGTTGGTAATACTTTATCGACTTATTTAAGACCTGCAGCTTCTTGGAGTAAGCTGTCCTACAGAAATATTGATAGAAAAATTATGACTTTGTTTGTTGCTTTTCTATAAGAAAAACAATATTTGCTAATGCAGTTATCGAAAAAACATGAGCGAATAAAACATATCACTATGGATTCATCGCATGGTACATCGAAAGTTACTGATATAATACTTCTTAAGCTCTTTGCAAACGAAAGATAAATCAAATATTCTCCGATATTTCCGTGTTCAAAAAAATCATCTGTTTCCGTTTTCCCGTCGAGACTGGGGGAAAAAGTGATCCATAATGAAAGACGCTGAATGATTTCTTGAAGAGTATGGAGAATATTCCAAACGGAAACATTTAGTTACAAACAAAAATAACAAAATATAGATAATAATATATCAGTAAGATATATTGTCATAAACTCTCATTAAAAATACCTTATACGTTTTTCCATTTCTGTTATAAAAGAAGAACTATTCTAGATATCTCTTTGCTTCTTTCATTGTTAGTAAGAAGTCCAATTGTGCTTTCAGCACAGATAATGAAGTGCTGCATGGTAGTTAACGAATAACATGAAATGTTGTCTGGAACTGAGTAATATTGTATATGAAACTTCTAGTTGGAGTTATCGGAAAACGCTACTGTAAGTTCCATGACCAAACTGTTAGCATTAAATTCAGACAATGGAACGTTTCCTTCATGGACTATACTAACGAGAAAGAAATTAAATAATCCTTGTATATTTATCATTTAAATTTATGTGTCTCATTTATATTTTTTGTTTTACGTAACAAACCCAAAATAATGCTCAGCTGTGAAGACCAATCTACAAGAAAAACTGTAGCTATTGACAAAGATATCAGTACTTTATAATAGATTATATGAATACCCGGGCTTCGCTACGGAGTACATTCAAATTAAATGCAACGGTCAATGTATGCAATTAATGCCAAAAAAATATTTATAAAAAAATCGTAATGGATATTTTTATGGATAAAATAATGTAGAAGAAAATATTCACATTAAATACAACGGTCAATGTATGCAGTTAATTTGTATGTTTAATATCCATAAAACACACTAATATGAATTAAATTCTTAAAAAAAACTTCCATCTCAATTAATCTAGTGGTTAAATTTTATCTTTTACCATATTTCAATATTTTTTGTCAATTTATTTCGTTGTTATTCAAGTGACGCAAAATTAGTTTAAGGTATCACACAACGAAAAGAAACCACGTGATCAGCATTTAATAAATTCTAAAAATTGATATTTAAAAATTCACCAAAAAATCAAAAAATGGAGGCAAAGATTCGAACAAGATTCCATTTTAAAGGAATTTTTATGATCTTTCTTGTGATGCAAATTTTATAACCCTCAAATTATTATTTTAAATGTAAACTTAAAAAAGTTACAAAAACAGCTTAATTTAAGTGTAAAATATCTAAGAAGAATTTTTAAAAAATCTTTCCTATTGCACCCTTACACTATAAGAAGAATCACCATGTAAAATTTCAGCCCATTAGGTCCAGCGGTTTGGTCTGTGCGTTATCTGTCAGTCAGTCAGTAAGTCAGTCACTGAACTGTTTTATATATATAGATTGTCAGACACCGCACATTATAAACTCCCAGTGACATGTTTCATTCTTAAATTCATATTAAATTAAAAAAAATACTTAATTACTCTTTCCAGATATTTCCTAATTTTATGTCATACATTGCCGAAAGAAAATTATGTTACTATGACTTTTTTGATACCTCCATCAGCACATTTGATAAATTATTAAAAATCTCAGAGGGAAACGCAACTTCTTCCCAAAAAATCATCTCCAATAAAAAAATTATACTCAGGATTCTTATTTTCTCTTGTGGATTTTAAGAAGTTCCTGTTATGCGTATTCCCTAAGTTTCCCATTAAGTAATATTTCTCCCCTTAACCAAGAAACAAAATAGTCACAAAGCAATCCCTTTTTATCTGTTTTAATATTGCCTACAACAGTTTATTTATGAAAAATGTCCCATCTCGAGTCTCCTCTTTTGGAAGTAAAACGAGAAATATGACTTGAAAGAAAGATCTCTGTTATTAAATTATGTGCTTATGTTACACAAGGACTATCATGGGTAAATATGTTTCGAGTGGAGTGACAAATCTGTCGTATCCAGTTAGTTTTCATCGATACCCAACGCTTTCTCCCTCTTGCTTTAAATAACGATATGTTATCAGATGGATTCTAGAGGTGGAACTGCTTGCAGCTTAAAAAACAAACAAATAACGGCAATTTTATTCCTTTTGTTTTGTTTAATGATATTCACACAGTGTGATTTTAAAAAAAGAGTATACGAAAGATTTCAGAAAGAAATGTTTTCAACTTTACAAAAACAACCTGGATATTGCGAATTACTCGAGTAAACGAGAAACAAAAATAATATGGATGGATATTAAATAAAATGCCCTCAAACAAAGGGAAATCAATGAATGAATATGTAACGCAGAAAGACAATGGGGCTTTTACATTGGATTTATGATGTTAGTAGCATGTATCTAACTCTCAAGGCTTTTTTTGAATTAAAAAAAATAAATTAAAAAACTCGTATACCACAAAATATACCACGAGGCTTACAAAAGTAAGTAAAAATCACAAACGATCTAAAAAACTAGACTGTGCACAAAGTCAGATAAAATAACAAAAGTATCCTTCTTTCTAACAAGATCAGAGAAAACAGGAGGCCAACGTCTCGAATAATGCCTTTAAGACGTATTTTTACGTCATGAACTTTCAGTTTGAAAAGCGTGTGCGACAAAGTATTACATTCTACATATATTATGAAATTTAAAAGCGTCAAAAATGCACCCTCTCGGATGCTTTTGAACATCAAATCTCAAAGCAATGTCTCAATGCAATGTCTCTTATGAAATTTAAGAAGCTCTGTTCCCGTTATACGTATTCCTTAAGATTCATGTAAAGTAATATTTCTTCCCTTAACATATAAACAACATGATCACGTAACAATTCCTTTTTATCAGTTTTTAAATTGCCTACAGGAGTTTAAGAAAAATGTCCCTTCGAGGGTCTTCTCTTTTGGAAGTAAAACGAGAAATATGACTCGTAAAAAAGATCTCTGTTATTAAATTATACGCTTATGTTACACAAGGACTATCATGGGTAAAAATGTTTCGAGAGGAGAGACAAATCTGTCGTATCCAGTTAGTTTTCATTGATACCCAAAGCTTTTTCCCCACTTGGAAGAGGTTCAAATAACGATAATGCTATCAGATGGATTCCAGAGGTGGAACTGTTTACAGCTAAAAAAAGAAGTAACGGAAATTTAATTCTTTTTGTTTTGTTTAATAATATTCATACACTGTGAATTTTTAAAAAAATGAGTGAATACAAGAGATTTCAGAAAGAAATTTTCTGAATTATATGAAAGCAACGATATAGCGAATTCCTCGAGTAAATGGCAAACAAAAATGATATGAATGAATATTAAATCAAATCCACTCAGACAAAGGCAAACTGATGAATTAATATGTAACGCATAAAGACGATCACAAATGAACTTTTACTTTGGTATTTTGATGTTAGTAGCCTGTATCTAACTCTCAAGGCATTTGAGACGAATATTTACGTCATGGACTTTCAACTTGAAAGGCGTGTGCGACGGAAAATATTTCACCCTGTATTAGGAAATTTGAAAGCGTCAAAAATGCACCCTCTCGGATGCTTTTGAATGCCTAATCTTAATGCAATGTCTCTTGCAATGTCTCTTAAGGATTTTAACGAGCTCTGTTCCTGTTATGCGTATTTCCTATGTTTCCAGTTCAGTAATATTTCTCCCCTTAACAAAGAAACAAAATAGTCACAAGCAATTTCTTTTTGTCTCTATTAAAATTGCTTACAACAGTTTATTTATGAAAAATGTCCCATCGCGAGTCTCCCTTTTGGAAGTAAAACGAGAAATACGATTTGAAAGAAAGATGTCCGTTATTATATTATACGCTCATGGGTAAACATGTTCCGAGAGGAGCGACGAATTTGTCGTATCCAGTGAGTTTTTCATTGATACCCAACGCTTTTTCCCTCTTTGAAGAGGTTCAAATAACGATAATGCTATCAGATGGATTCTAGAGGTGGAACAGTCTACAGCGTAAAAGACAAACAATTAACGGCAATTTTATCCGGTTTTTTTTGGTTTAATAATATTCATGCAGTGTGATTTAAAAAAAAATTAATGTATATAAAAGAGATTTCAGAAAGAAATTTTCTGGACTATGGAAAAACAACCTCGATATAGCGAATTACTCGAGTAAACGACAAACAAAAATTACATGGATGAATGTTAAATACCAAGCACTCAGACAAAGCGCGACGAATGAATTCATATGTATTGCAGAAAGATGATTGCACTGGGGAGTTTACATTGGCATTTTGATGTTAGTGGCTTGTATCAAAACTCTCATGTCAGTTGAGGCGTATTTTTACGTCATAAACTTTCAGTTTGAAAAGCGCGTGCGACGAAATATTTTATTCTGTATTATGAAATTAAAAAGCGTAAAAAATGCACCCTCTAGGATGCTTTTGAACATCAAATCTCAATGCAGTGTCTCTTGCAGTGCCTCAATGCAATGTCTCTTATGGATTTTAAGGGGTCTCTGTTCCTATTATGCGTATTCCGTAAGTTTCATGTTAAGAAATATTTCTTCCCTTAACAAAGAAACAAAATAGTCAGAAAACAATTCCTTTTTATTTGTTTTAAAATTGCTTACAAAAGTTTGTTTATGAAAAATATCCCATTGCGAGTCTTTCTCTGTTATTAAATTAAATTTCTGTTATTAAATAAAAGATCTGTTATTAAATTATACTTTTATGTTACATGAGGACTATCATGGGTAAACCTGTCTCGAGAGGAGTGACAAATATGTCGTATCCAGTTAGTTTTCATTGGTACCCAACGCTTTTTCCCCTCTTGGAAGAGGTTCAAATAACGATAATGCTATCATATGGATTCTAGAGCTGAAACTGTTTACAGTTTAGAAACAAACAGGTAACGTCAAATTTATCCGTTTTGTTTTGTTTAATAATTTGCATATAGTCTGATTTTAAAGAAATGAGTTAAGCATTAGACTGTTTTGTTTAATAATTTCCAGACAGTGTGATTTTAAAGAAATGAGCTAAGCATTAGATTGTTTTGTTTAATAATTTCCATATAGTGTGATTTTAAAGAAATGAGCTAAGCATTAGATTGTTTTGTTTAATAATTTCCATATAGTGTGATTTTAAAGAAATGAGCTAAGCATTAGATTGTTTTGTTTAATAATTTCCATATAGTGTGATTTTAAAGAAATGAGCTAAGCATTAGATTGTTTTGTTTAATAATTTCCATATAGTGTGATTTTAAAGAAATGAGATAAGCATTAGATTGTTTTGTTTAAAAGTTTCCATATAGTGTTATTTTAAAGAAATGACCTAAGCATTAGATTGTTTTGTTTAAAAGTTTCCATATAGTGTGATTTTAAAGAAATGCGTTAAGCATTAGATATTGGTTTGTTTAATAATTTCTATATAGTACGATTTTAAAGAAATGAGCTAAGCATTAGATATGCAACGTTCAGAAGGGCAAGGATGAAAGTTAAAATAGAGACATAAAAGCGCGTGGAGAGGAATGAGAAAATAATTAATAACTTAAAAAGAAAAATTCGCAGCGATAATTATATTTGACCAATTTCTTTATAATGAAGAATAGGGTTTGCATGAATGTCAAACTCGGAACACCGACATTTGGGGTGATGAATAAATAAGCATACAGAAGGCTTTTATAAAAGATATTTTAGAAAGAAATTTACTGAACTATATAAAAACAACATCGATATAGCGAATTCCTCGAATAAACGACAAACAAAAATGATATGGATGAATGTTAAATCAAATGCACTCAAAGGGAAACCAATTAAACCAAATGAATCAATATGTAACACAGAAAGATGATTATACAAAGAGGCTTTTACATTGGTATTTTGATGTTAGCCGTCTGTATCTAACTCTCAAGGCGTTTGAGACGTAGTTTTACGTCATGTACTTTTAGTTTCAAGAGCGTGTGTGACGAAATATTTCATTCTGTATTATGAAATTTAAAAGCGTGAAAAAGGTACCCTCTCGGGTGCTTTTGAACATCAAATTTTGGGACTGAACTGCCCGAGTGCATTGCTTTTCAACTTTAAAGTATGCGTCTGACATGTGATTTTAAAGTATGGGACTCTTAAGCGCTTAGGGGGTTTAAGGAACAAAAGATTTCTAAAGAATGTTAAAAGAGAAAAACCAAGACTTGCGGTGGGGAATGGATTAATATCTTAACAAGATGACGCTTACAAAGGAGTATTTGGATTAAAGCAACTTCTATTAATTGATCAAAATGAAATAGAAGTTGGATCAAAATGGAAGTTGAATTAAGTAGACTAAAACTAGAGGAAAGGAATGAACATTAAAACTAGAGGAAAGGAATGAACATAAAAGCAATGCAGTGCACGTTTGCATAGGAGCATTTAGAGTAATATTTTAATTTAACCAACATCTATTTAATTAAATAGGATGCGGATGAATATGTTAAACTTGAAGCACAAAGACGAAATGGAAAGTGTGTTTGCATTTATTAGAGTGTGTTTATGAGGAAAATTTACACAAGCATATTTATTGTACCTACTCGTTATAACTAACTCATCCATTAAATGGACAAAAAATATTCATGAATGTTGATGTTTTGTATTCAGTAAAATCCTCTTTTTATTACATGATAGAAACGCATAAAAATTCCCCAACAGAAACGCATTTTTCCACGGACTCTGCGTGTAAATTGGCGATTATTATACTTTGGAGCCATAGCAAATACAAATATATATTTTATACGAAAGCATTTATTTACTCGCGTATATACAGAGACTAGAAGAAGAAAAATGCCACTAGTTCTATCTAAGGCGTAAGCAAAAAGCATTACGAGCTATCTGAACAGCGGAGAAATACCGGATTATTATTATTATAATATTTATTTATTTATTTACTAGCTGAATCCCCGTGTTTCGCTACGGAGCACATTTTAGGATAATGACAATGAAAAAATAATGAAATTGCTTTTTGAAGGATTTCCTTAAAAACAATATTTTTTGTTTCTTCATTGGGTGGAACAAATATTACAAGACTCGTCCGCGAACTTACGCGGGAGCAAGCTACGTAAAACTGACCGTGGGAGAAGCAATTTTCTCTTAAACCTACGCCAGCGTATTTTAAAGTTTGGCCTTGAGATTTATTAATCGTCATGGCGAAGTATACTTTGAGGGGAAATTGAAGTTTCTAAAAGTAAAAGGGGAGGTCATTGGGTATTAGAGGAATGCGTGGCACGAACACTTTTTCTCATTGAGCACACCCGGTTAAAATAATAGCTTTGATTAAATTTTTATGCAGGGCTTTGACTTGTAGTCTAGTGCCATTACACAATTTCGGCGGTTTTAAATTCCGAAGGAGAATTACGGATGTGCCCTTCAGCAAAGAGAGCTTATGGTATGGACGACCCGGTGGTTTAAGGGAATTTAAAAACTCTACTAGTTAACTGCATCATCTGAATTACAAACAGTGTCTATCGACTTGTAGACCATTTCTTCCCCGTCAAAGGACTTTTAGCAGCATGCCATTAATGAACGCAGCTTGATCATTTTTTTGAGACAAAATGGTCATTTCGCAAAACCATTTTATAGGCTTATTCAGTATTTAAGCAATGCCTGCATAAATGTGATCTATCAGTACTTATTCTTAAAAAACTTAACCATCTCAATTAGTCTAGTGGTTAAATTTTATATTTTACTGTATTTTAGTATTTTTTTGCCAATTTATTTCGTTGTTATGCACATGACGCAAAATTAATTTAAAGTATCACAAAAGGAAAAGAAATCAAGTAATCAGCATTTAATAAATAAAATGCTAAAAATTAATCTTTAAAAATTCTCCAAAAATCAGAAAATGGAGGTAAAGATTCGAAAACATATTTAATTTTAAAGGAATTTTTATGATCTTTCTCGTGATATAAATTTTATAACCCTCAAATTATTATTTCAAATGCAAACTTTAAAAAATGTTCCAAAAACAGCTTAAAAATTTAATTTAGAAAAATCTGAGAAGAATTTTTCAAAATTCTTTCTTAGTGCACCCCTACACTTTAAGAAGAAACGCCATGGAAAATTTCAGCCCTTTAGGTCTAGTGGTTTGGTCTGTGCGTTATCTGTCGGTCAGTCAGTCAGTTACGGAACTGTTTTATATATATAGAGAGAGATTATTTTTTTAACTGACCTTTATTAAAGGGAAGATAAGCCTCTGAAATGGAGAGAGGTGATTGGTATTAAACGATTAGGCATAAATGAGGGTTTTTGCTTGATTTACATTAAATTACAAGGCCTAAAATTGTCGTCTAAATAGAACTGATTCAATGGATGCCTATCTAACATGATACAGGGTACAGCTTGGATGCTCTTTCGAGATAAATTAAATGATAGTTGTAGCAGTGAAAGTTGATTATAATGTTGGGGTTATTTAATACTTATACTATTAATGATGATTATGATTTTAAATTCATTGCTTAAAGAATGTGGTTAGTACATTGATTGTGATTCCCAAACAATGGAAACAACTCTGGTTTATACTGACAAATTAATTTATTGATTATTAACATATAAATAATACGCTACAAGTTACTAATTATTTCCCCCGGCATTTACACATTATTCACAACTTCATTCCTACTAAATTAACTCACCACAACATCTATATTTAATTCATTCAATTATCATTACAATCCTTCGTACTTCATCTACACATTACTCTCAACTTCATTACTACGACACATATATTTAATTCATTCAATTATTATGACAATCGTTCGTACTGCATCTACACATATTACTCTTAACTTCATTACTACTAATTTAATTCATATATAGAAGCATAACATCATTTTAAATTGTTTGTACGAATTATCGGTCATCTCCTTAACATCTTATATTCAAACAATAGACTCATCGCGCTCTATATTAATTATTATGGCTACACACTGAGAAGCAATGATAGCAATATAAAAAGGAAACGCAAAGTCGGTACCTCGGAATATGACAGTTGAATCACTATGGGCAGCTGGCACACGTAATCATCGAACTTCGTTGTATCTATCATCGCACGGAACTAGGGCACTTTCTTGTCTGGTATACGGCTCCGTCATTCATGGCAGGCACTCTACACGAGACACTTGGGCACTGTCATCCTCAGTTCTCTAACTCCATCACTCCTTGCAGTCCCTCGGCACGGGATACTGGGCGCTCGACAACTTGTATCTCCAAACTTCTAACTCACCCTCCTCATAGGTATATGTGCCTTGACACCACTTCTATATCTCAAAAAAACTTTTGACTAACTCTGACTTGTTAGGTTATCTCTGCCTTCACTATTTCTCATTTCATATTATTTTCTTAATAATGTTGACTCCGCCTCTTATAATTTCCATTGGTCATATTATTACCATGCCATCGCCATTCGTCCATGGCTGCCTCTTCTCAATCCCCTTTTTACCAATGCGCATCGAGGGCGGGATTTATAAAATTCTCCCTCAAATTTAACTTTCCCCATGCGTCGGCTTCAAGCAGGGTGGGCTGTTTTATAGCCATCATAAATTTTCTTTTCTTCTATTCGTGCAACTCACTCTCTTCAACTTTTATCTTCTATTTCTTGCTACAAACACAATCTCTAAATTTCGCTTCGGTATATTGCTGGATTTCTTCCCTTCTCTTTTATTGCCCGTCATTTGTCCTGTTTCTTTCTTGCATTTAACAATTATTTTACTTTGTCCTGTACTTTTCAATGCTCCTGCCCCTGGCCGTGACACTACTGTCATGTCCCTATGACAATAGTGTTTTATGCAGTAATAGTGTGCTTTAACAACGGGAGATACCAATTGAGACTAACACACACACTATAATAGATATACATTTATATGCGTTTATAACATAATTATAAATGCATATAAATGAATATGTAATGTTTTATTTGTGTATTTATTGAAGAACTAGCTGAAGTACCCAGCGATGCTCGGGATTTTCAGAATGTTTGTTAACCAAAATCAATTTTAAAATTAACACAGTATAAATAACATAGAAAAAATACATGTTAAATGTTATACACATCTCAGAATTTAGGAATTTCAGCCTTTCATCATTGTAGCACTAAAATCTGAAAAGTAAAAATGTTAAATTGTCTAATGTTTGTTAACCAAAACTGAAAAAATGTTTACCAAAATCCATTAAAAAATTAAACACAGTATAAATAACATATCGTAAAAAATCTGAAAAAATAATACAATAAAAAAGTTAAAAAATAATAAAATAAAAGCTGAAATTCCAGGTTTAGCAGAATTCACACGGCCGGTATTCGAACCCGGGTCAACATTTCACGTACGCGGTCTTCCGCATGCGCCACGATGACACAATATTATGAAAAGTAAAGTGAAAGATATTCGCGCTGTGATTATTGGAAAGTTTGTGTGGATTGGTACATGTTCTGACTTAATACATGTAAGAGGAGTTTTAAGTCAGAAATAAGTTAGCAGGATAGAAGCTTAGTCTTTAGCTCTTCAATAAACACAAAGATAAAGGCGAGGGGGATTGCAGTAGCAATTAAAAATGATCTCGTGACACTTAGCGTGGTTGATTAGAATTTTCCATCGCGTGTCGAGAGTGTGAATATGCCGTTGGATCTGATCTATTTTAGAGTATAAAATCTGACTTGAAAGATTATTATTTTCATTTATTATTCTCGTTTAATATATGACTTGAAACTTTTTGATTTTATTTATTTTTATCTTTTCGCTCGCTGTTTGCCAGTTATCTATACCGTAGCCGCCATATTCAGAGGGGTGATTCCACAAAATGTAACAGCTTACATTTAGTGCACGCACCCTTCAAAAATTATTTTTTTATTAATTAAAAATTAACGGTAATTATTTTCGATTCCGGAAGTTCTTAAAACAATCGGCTGTTTTTAACGACGCCTGTATGTAAAATTTCACGATCGTCGCTCATAAACTGTGGATTTCTATACAATTACAGACAGACAAACATTCATTTTTATATATTAGATTTAGTGCAACCTATTTCACGATATTACAATTTTATCAGGTCAAACATAATAAAAATTCTTGAATTGGAGTGCTTTAACAGCAGAAAAGTTTAACACATTGGAAAGTATTTAGCTATTTTCCCTTAGGGGGAAATTTGTCTTGGACTCAAGTACAGTGCACTGCAAGTAGATTGGTCTTAGTTTAGGTCTTCAGAGATGCATTGTACAGTCAGCATAAAAATATATCGGAGATGTAGGCAGAAAAAATATCTCTCGGGGAGGGACACAGGTCCATCTTCGTTTAATACATTTTTTTTTTCAATGCGGCAGACTGTTTCTTGGACGTTACCCTTATCGCCATATGACACCTCGGTTTTGCTGGTCACTTTTCTGGGAGCACCGTATAGGTGGACCAGTATATACCCCCCTCCCCTATGGGCCGATCCCGTAATTTTGAACCGAGTCAAATGACTAGACGGGAACATTTGACCCCACACCTCCAGAGGTAAATTTGAGAACTTGGAGGACAATGCAGCCACGACATATTTTACGTGCCCTGACCACCATTAGTGAACAAACACAGTGGGGGATTTCACCGCGACCGGCATCGAACCAGAGACGCTTCCTTTTGCCACTGCCTTTTGCCAACTGGACAAAACCCACGCCCTCTTTTCATACATTTTAATAGTATATAAAAGGACAAAATTTTGGAGAAAGGGGTCGAGACCCTAAGCCCCCTATTTCCGCTATATTTTTTCCTCATATAGATTGATCGAGAGTTTTTCTTCTAGATGCAACCATCGAAACTTTAGCTGGTTGGGAATTTCTTTAAAATGTATTATCTACATCTATATTATTTAATATGATCTATATCTATATTTAACTTTCTATCTGTATTATCAACAATATACTATATCAATATCTATATTCTATATTTATATTGATATCTACATTATTATTAACTTAGTATCTTATTTGTACATTACTTATATACATATACAAATACACACAGAAATATACATAAAAACAACTATTTATTTTTAAACACATTCATTATACGCATATCTATGAAAAGTAAACGTCGATTTTATTTAAAGTCTCTAGTATAAAAGTTTAACATTAAATAACTCTAGCATATGAAAAAAAAACATGTTTTTCCAACAATATACGTTGAAGTCTTGTTTTCTAAACTGTGAACGCTCAAATTTTTAACCATTTTTGCTCTTTTCATCGACACTTTAGGATTACACATCTTACACAAGTACAAACTGCAAAATATTTTTCCGAAATCATCGTAATTTTCAGCTTATAAAAGATACTATAAACTTCATGCTATCCAGTCCGAATAAAGAAGAAATTTTAGAAACTGGCAGATAATAGCTCTGGATAGTTATCATCTGAAAATTACCAAAACAACAAAAAGGTCAACTATTAAAGATATTTCTTTTAAAAATGCTTTTTTTATTTTGAAATTTTTATCATAGCTTTTTTAAAACTGACTTAAGCATAATTAAAAATACTAATTGTATTTGATAAGCAAAATGCAAATTAAAAGCATATTTCAACTGAAAATTCGAAATGAAGAATATTGATAATGTATTCATTTCAAGATGATACAAGAACTATACATTAAAATGTACAAGATTTATATATTTAGAACATTTTACCCTATCTGCTCCTAAAATATCAAATTATGAAATCCTTACGAAAAGTAAACGGTCCTTATAAAGCCTTTTTCAAAAATTTTACATAAACGTTGTTGACGGGGAGAAATTCACGACTTCGCACACAGGAATCTAAAAAAAATTAGAATTTTTTCTCAAGCACTTTAAAAATGTCAGTGTTAACTATCCCCCTAGTTTATTAGGTTAAATAACTCGTAAACATCCGCAGCGCAGGTAATTATACTCTAAAATAAAATCAAGCGCCCAAAAGATGAAAACATAGTATATATTATCGGGGAGAATAAAATAAAGAGACCCGTTTTAAAAGCCTTATACCTACTTCTATTATTTAAGACACTTTTTTCTGAGAGTTTTTGCGAAGATTTTAAGAATCTGTTCCTAGCTTTTACTATAAAAGTAAATTAAAAACATTTCATTTAGTTTACTTAACAGAGATTTGTAGAGGGATTCGTTCAAAACACCTAACGTTATATATATATATATATATATATATATATATATATATATATATATACGTGATTAATTATAAAGATCTACTTAAATGGAGAGCAATAAAATAACTAACAGTTGTCGTTGTTAAGAAAGGTAAGATACAAGATACAACTCGAAAAAAAGTAATATCATGTTTAGAAATATCTAGACAATATTACCCTAAATATTTATTTTTGAATACACATAGTATCCGACTTACGAGACTTCTACATACGATTTTTCGACAGTTTAAAGGCGAATGTTTTGTTATGCAGTTAGTCTTTTTTATGACATTAGTCTTTCCTTTACTTTAGTACTAATATTTTCCTTTATTAGTAGTACTAATAGTAATTAGTACTAATAATTAAAGGAAATTATAATAATTAGTATAATTTCCTTTATTATTAGTACTAATTCAGTAGTAACCGTACTTCGACTTTTGAGTTTTTCTTTTCCCAGTCTTGGGAATATGGTACAAACCTAGGTGCCTATGTTAACTTTGCAATTTATCATATATCATGATGTTTGATATATTAAGGAGACAAGGGACCTACAACCTCGTTTTTTTAAATTTTCTATATTTTACTCTACATACAAAATGAGAAAATTAATATTATTTTCTACTATATTAAAGACGCTTAGAAATAAGTATTTTGTGAGAGAATAGGACTGTTTTTGTAAAAAATCTTCAAAAATGCTAGAATTTTTCAAAATGCTTCATACCCATTAATATTTTTCTGATTTTTCCCAAATTTTTCCGTATTGTTTATTGAAGTGTTTGTCACAAAACTATGCATCATTCTTTGAAACCACACACATACATACATACATTATATATATATATATATATATATATATATTTATTTATTAAGGTTTTTTAAATGATATGAAATGGAGCATTTTGAAAATATAGTAAAACCTCGTTTATCTGGATTTCCGGATCAGATTTGTAGACATTTTTATTTGATATTCACATTAGATAGTAATTTTTAACTATGATAGCAAGAACGTAACTACAAGTACGCCAAATATTCGCTTTTTAGTTTGATTCAATGTACAGTTCCTGCATAGATTGTACAATAAATTACGGTAGTAAAATTCTTTATGCTGAGTTTAAGAAAGCTTTACTAGACTTACCAATCCTTTGTTATGAAATGATGTGAAAAGTTAATTTTATATTTTTAATGTCTTGTAAACAATACTATGTAATTTTGCTACAAATCTTAGTTTTTTATCGTAATAACGGTATGTCTGCTTAGTTAAGGATTTTGTTTGGCTTATTACTTTTATCACCCGGATTACCTGGATTTTTGACTGTTAATCTGGATAAACGAGGTTTTACTGTACTAGCAAATTTGAAATATTTTTTGAACAACAGGCATTATCCTGCCAAAGAATCCATATTTTGAATTATAAGGGTCTTTAAGAATGAGATTCATTATAAAAATGAGAATAATTAATATTCTCTGATCAAAGTGATTCAGAGAATATTAATTATTCTCATTCTGTATGTAGATTAAAAAATTGAAATTAAAAAATTCGAGGTTGAAGGTCCTTTATCTCCGTCAGTATTTTAGAGGCATTTTCCATTGTTTTCTGATTATTACTTTGATTATAATACATCATTTTTAATGCTGAGTAATGCAATAAACTTTACATCACATTACATTTATTTGTATAATGTTATTCTAAAATAGAAGTCATCTAGCTAAAAAAAACCAGTTTTTTCCCGCACCAGATTCACCCGCTGCTGAAGTCTTTTTAGCGATATTTTTCGGAAATAATCAACTGCATCTTCGAATAGGCGTATTTGCCTTTCATTACCTGGAGTGCTTAACTTTATCTCCATTCCTCGCAGACAGAACGAATGTACAGAGCAAATATGTGGCACATGTTAATGTCAAGTTTCCCGTTTCCTTCCGCTAGATAACCTTTGAAGTCAAGCCCTTGAATCGTAAACGAAAAGGAAATTAATTTGAAAAAAAACAACAACATAAGTAAAATGTTTTATTTTAAATACAGTTTATTTTACCTAGTTAACGTTCTTTCTGATGTTACTCAAAAACAATAAAACAATATCTTCTTTTTAATTTCCGTATAGGAAATTCTCTGCACCGCAGAGATTTTTTCCGTGAGAATGCTTAAAATGTAACAACGTTGTAATTTTCAGTTACTACACAAAGAAAAAGTTGAGTCACGAACAGAAGTAGATACTACATTTCGTGCTATGAAATTAAGTGTTATTTGTAAATCAACAAAGAGTTATTGTGCATCATTTATAAAAACATTCAGCGTTTCATGAATAATCAAGTAAAGAAGCACCATATATGTAAACACATAAACACGCATTTATCTCTCACTTCTGGAGCTAAGCGTAAAAACCAAGATGGATGCAATAACATATAAAATTATTGGTAATATCTCTTTGTCAGTCGCAGTTACATGAATAACGTAATTTTTTAACCATAACACGCACTTTTTAGCATAAAAAATCGACTTAAAATTGGAGTATGTCTTATGGTCCGACGGTACCATTAAAATAAAATTAATATTTAATTATATATATTATATATACAGGGTGTCCGGGCTAAAGGTATCCAAAAGTCATGACTTATTTTTGCGGAACAACCCAATAGGATTAAAAATATTTTTAAATAGCAAAAAAAACATCTCTCCAAGTTTTAATATCAATCATAGATTTCTATCATAGTATCATAGATTTCGATGCAGGGCCCGAATTAGCGTAATTGGGGCCCGGGGCAAAAACTTCTTTGGGGGCCCCCCTCTGCTTCACTACTTTAGTAATAAAGAACTTAATCCTTAATACTAAACTTTGTATTCGATTTGGGGTTCCCCCTTTGATGTAGGGGCCCGGGGCAACTGCCCCGTATGCCCCTGCCTTAGTCAGGCTCTGTTTCGATTGGTGCACCTTTTGTAGCACGACAAATGTCTAAAAGGTAATCCAGTTCTCTCCAAGTGTTTCGTGGTATATCAGGCGTTATTTGACTTTTTGCTTGGGGATTCACATTAAATCCGTTGTGTATAAACGCAAAATTGAAACTGTGGATGAGTTGAAGAAGCGTATCATTCAAGCAATTCGTGTAATAACTCCTGATATGCTACGAAACACTTGGAGAGAACTGGATTACAATTTAGACGTTTGCCGTGCTACAAAAGGTGCACACATCGAAATCTATGATACTATGATCGAAATCCATGATTGATATTAAAATATGGTGAGATGTTCTTTCTATTTAATTTTGTTTTAATTCTAAGGGTAGTCCCTTTAAAATAAGTCATGACTTTTGGATTCCTTTAGCCCGGACACCCTGTATTTATTACATATACTATATATATATATATATATATATATATATATATATATATATATATATATATATATATATATATATATATTATATATATTTTATTATATGCATATTTTATCTTTATTAATTAAGATATTGAAAATATTTTTACATACCTTACAAAAAATAGTTTTTTCTAAAAAACCCTCCCATAAATTTGAGGTGTGCCTTATGGTAAAAAAAATGGGTTATTAACATCATTAATGTACTATGTTAGTGGTGTGGATTTTTAGATAGTCAAATTAAGTAATTTCAGATGAATAATTTAAATATGAAAATCAACGCCTGAAAGTAAATAAAATCAAGACACTAAATAAATTTAGTGTAATGTTAATATCTTTTCGATATATTAACAGTGCGGAGATTATTATTAAAAGAAAGATTGGATATGAAAGTTGTGATCTTAAATATAGACACAACATGACACTGGACAGCCTTTCACTAAATGGAGGGAAGTAAACGATCTCGATAACACTAAGTTTTTTGTGTTCCCCCGTTTTCTCAATATTTTGTGATCCGGAATCCCTTATCGACCGTCATAAAGCCCCAAAACATGAGAGTAATTCGGGTCGCATTTCTATGCCAAAAGCAGTCCCAAGAGACATAGAGCAAACAGTAAATGTACAATGTATTGTAGAGTATGTGTGTATATATAAACATACACAGGGTGACAATTATTCAGCTATCTATATATTTAAGTTACTAAGCCGACTTTTGGGGCAGTCCGTGAGAGAAAACTACTGCATCAATTTACTTCAGTTTGATCTTAAACAAAAGATTGTAATTTGTAGATTTGTCAAATTTGGTTTTTGTAACCGCAATTTCTATTGATTGGCGATAATTGACAAATAAAAAATTGACTTCTGCGCGTGCTCAGTGGTATGTTTTAATGATAAACCCGTTTATTCCGAGGAGTCTCTCTAGATCTCTCTCTGCCATTTTTATTTTTAATGATAATTATGATTGGGAAATATAAGATTAAACCTGAGGGAAATTGTTTATTTAGCGCTGTTTGATTAGCGATAATTTACAATTTAAAAAATTGCTTTCGCTCATGCTCAGTGACAATTTTAAATCTGGCTTTTGATACTCGCTAAGCACAAGGGCCCCTTTAACACATTAATTTTTTTTCTCTCCCCATTATTATGATTTTCAACACTTGGCAATGATGTGTTGAGTATAATTTGTGTATTAGTACATTTATTTACTATATATCCGTCATGTTTTTAGGGGTATCAACTAGTCTGAAATAAAAAATCAAATTTTAAACACTACTGAGTTCAAAAATTTTATTCAGATTTGAAAAGTAACTACAAATAATCGGATTTAGTTTATAACATGTTCGATATGTTGCCATTAATGGCTATGATGTGGCGCAGACGGAGAGCAAATTCAGCAAAACTCACTGAAGTGTCGAGACATCGATGCTTTAGATGACCTCGTGAATGGCTGTTTTGAACTGAGTGATAGTTTCGGGGTTATCTGCGTAAACTTTGTCTTTAATATTGCCCCACAAAATGGAGTCACAAGGGTTGAGATCAGGAGAATATGGCTGCCAAGCGATTCCCATTCGCTCAGAAACGCTGTATTTCGACATTTTCAACGAAAAAGGAACAACAACAACAACAATACGAGTGCACATGCTCATAAATAAAAATCCCAACATGCCCTGCATTCAAACGCCAAGCTTTCCCCGAATCTCGCCAATGGTTCAAAAGTTGTCAAGTTTTTTTTTCATATAGCTCAATAACTGTCACACTATATATTATATTTCCCAAAACGGCAGGCATTTGCCATTTGTTGACAATGTCTTATAAACACTGTGAACATTTTCCTGGCTACTCTATTGTGGGAGCACCATTTAGGTGAGCCAGCATTGCTCCCTGTAAGGGGACAACACGGGAACGTCCAAAAATTTTTTTTGGATAAACAAAAAAATATTAATTGGGCCCACTTAAAATATATATTAAGTTGAATTAATTACTCTCATGCCCGACATATCGTGACACAAATTGATTCCCTATTTCCTGAGGATGAATTAGCTGCCCTCACGCCCACAACTGTTAGGCTCGATATCAAACATTTGTGCCCTGGGAATCCATCGCAAGTCTTACATTAATAAAACAAAACTTATTTTACCTATTTCCATTGCAATCCTTTAGTGCAGGGGTTGCCAACAAGTCGATGGCTATTACCGGTCGATCGCGAAGCCAATTTCCATCGATCGCTCGCGCTGTCTTAACTTAGAATCCGATTGGATTACATGACAAATGGAGCACTAATTTAGGACCCTAGTTAGGGCGGCAGTGAGGGTTCTGTTTACACTGCATTAGACCAGGACTGTAATTCAGTCCGAGACCGAACGTATACCATGGCACCCGTGCTTTCCAAGCATAAGAAAATTGCCATTGCAGATACTTACTCCAACTTGGAATATATCTAAGCCATTTTCTTTCTATTTATAGCTGTGATTTATTTTCCTGCCTATTGTGATATTTTTTTTTTATTCAGAGGACAAAGTCGCTCGGTGGGCGCAATGTTTAAACAATTATTTATTTTCATATATCGCTAAAAGATGTCGCTGCACAAAGATGTGAGATTTTGAGGTAAGATTCCAAGATTTTGGAAAAATTAAAGAAATTGTGGAATTTATATCTTTTCCTTTTAAAAAGGATTTAAGTGTGAAACGCACAAGCCAAAAATTTTCAGACATATTTCAGATGGTGCAAAAGCCATTAGAAAATGAAATAAAAATTTTATAAACTGATTTAATTTAACAAGCCAGAAAATTTGAAGATTATTTTTGGAAATATGTCAACCGAGAAAAATATCCCAGTACCACCAAATGTAGCGAATATATTTATTCTTGTTTCGGATCTACATACCTGTGTGAATCGACATTTTCATACTTAAAGTTAACGACGTCTAAATAACGTTCTGTCCTGACTGATTCCCATACTGAAGACTCATTGTTATTATCTTTGTCAGGATATACGCCTAATTGTGATTCCTTGGTTAGGGACATGCAAACTCAGTCTTCCCATTAATGTTAACGTAATACATTCTAAATCTGTCTTTATCTGTAGCTAATTTGAACTAATATTGTCAATAATTGCTCATGTTGTTTTAATTTCCCTGGACGTGGCTTTTTTGGCCCGTTATGTATGTTGTTTTTCACGTGGATAGATACGTATGTTTGAACATATATGATGCTTATATACCCATAGCTCGCTAGAGTGAACCTCGTAATGAAACACAGTGTATAAACATAGTCCTCGCCCTCCCCACTTAGACTACAATTATGACAACAAGTAGATTGCGACTCATTTTTAAGATAAAAAGTAGATCTTATGTACACAAAAGTTGACCACCCCTGCTGTAGTGTAACACTCGAGGATTGCAATGGAAAATAAATTATAATAATTAAAATAAAACATTTTACTTATTGTGTTGTTTTATTTTCAAATTAATTTCCTTTTCGCTTACGATTCTAGGGCTCGACTTCAAAGGCTATGTAGCGGCAGGAACATAGCCTTTGAAGGAAACTTGACATAGACATGTGCAACATTTGTTCCATACAGGTATACCTCGACTTACGTCCGATCGCATTTACGACCAAAATTTTAATTTTTTTTAGCTTATTTTCCATTTTTCTCTCAAAAATATTGGTTCTCGAATGTACGGTACATACCTACATGTATAATCAATTAATCAAAATAATCAATTAATTCAAAATAATCATTAAATATATGATGCAATATTCTGCAACACTTCAAAAATTTATGACGCAATAATAAAAATGCAGGACGCAACTGCTTTGGAAAGCTTTGTTAAAGGGGTCCAGGACACAAAATTGTTCAAATTTTCTGTAAGACTCTGCTAACCTCAGTTGGCGAGGATCATCGCTTCTTAAAGATGCTTGGCGACCGCCAATCAAAAGAACTTTCGCCAAGCCCCGACGACTGAACCGGGAGTGCCAGATGCAAACGAACCCAGGGTGGAGAAGGCTAACACAGGCGTGTCACCTGTGTGTTACTGCGATTTTTAACGAATGATATTTTTAGACCGTTAAATAGAATTTCTTAATAATAATAGCTGTCTGTAATTATATATATTTGTGTGTGAGTGTGTACCTATAATAAACGGAATTGTCCTGAAAAAGAAGTTGTTCTTCGAGTCCTAGATCCTTGGACACGTGGATGGAAAAGCAAGATGGCGACCGAGGTGATAGGAGCATAACTTTTTCGAAAAACTTTTATTGCATTAAAATCTTTTGTGTTCTTTTATGCTTAAAATGGCGTTTAAATCATGTTTCTATCTTAATTAGAACAGGAGAAATTTTTTTTTTTTTTTTTTGCAACATTCTAATAGTAGCCAATCGTTGTTTAAACCTGTAAGTGCGTTTTTCTGCATGATGGATTTTTTCCCCATTTCTCGTCTTTAAATTGTTATAAGTCAAGAACCGTTAAAGATAAATGGTTGAAACTTGTAACATGTCTATTTCAACTATTTTACTTTAATTTTGATTCAGAAAATTGGAAAAATATGTACCTTTAAAAATATGATTTTTTAAAAATCAGTTACACAGTTTTTTTTTGTAATTTTTAATCTAAATATTTTAAATTTTTTTAAAAATTAATATTTTAAAAAATGGTGAATCAAAATTAAAAATTATATATTTCTGTTTAATTAATTGAAAAAGTTCTGAAATTCGACAGATAATATTTCGAGTTATAACGATTTTAAATTACCCCACTTTTATTAAAAATTTTAAATTTTAAAATTTTTAAAAAACTTTTTGAGAATTTTTATGATGTGATTTTGTTTACAGATTATATGGTTGACCATCACAAAAAAATTCAAAATTTTAAATCAAAAAATAAATTTTTTTTTTAATGTGTCCCGGACCCCCTTAAAAAAACTTGCAACGTATCTTCTGTCGCAAATTCTGAACCATTGGATTATACTAACATAACAAGTAGTGATGGCTAAGAATAATTTATATATTCTAAATAATGTATAATGTATTTTAAATTACGTATGTGTGTATGAAAGTAAAAAAAAATATATGTACAGTAAAACCTCGTGTATCCGGATCAGATTTGTAGATCATTTTTATTTACTGTTCACATAAGATAATTTTTAACTATGATAGCAAGAACGCAACTACAAGTACGCCAAATATTCGCTTTTTAGTTTGATTCAATGTTACAGTTCCCGCATAGATTGTACAATAAATCATGGTAATAAAATTTGTTTTGTTGTGTTTAAGAATCTTTACTAGACTTACTAATTCGTTGTTGATAAATGATGTAAGAAGTTATTTTAATATTTTTTAATGTCTCGTAAACAATACTATGTAATTTTGTTACAAAGCATAGTTTTTTTATCGTAATAAACGGTAAGTCTGCTTAGTTAAGGATTGAGTTTGAAGATCTCTTCTCCCCTTTGTTGATTTCAGAGACTGATTAAAGCATCTGGGGTAGTTCCCATCCTTTTACCTTTTCGATCTTTGCTGTGTGTATTCAAATTTTCCTTTTACTGTTATGAACCTATCATGTCAAAGCTTTGTCCTATATATATCCGATGTGAAATGAGTGTTGTATTGATTTGTATTGATTTTGTTATGTTTTAGTCCATATTCTTTCTATTGTACTGTGAAAAGTATCACGTAGAGATGCATCTTTATTTTGTTACTGCTATTGAATAAACTACATTACTGAATAACTACTGTTATTGAATAACTATTCCGTTACTGCTATTGAATAACCAATCGACATTAAATATTTAATGCACTTCCTAAATTACTGCCCTGCTCTACAGCAATATAAAATTCTTCTTCTCACCCCCAGCAGTAACAGAATCTTCATTTTGTTACGGTTATTAAATAAGCTACATTATTGAATAACTACTGCTATTGAATAAACTACTCGCGTTACTGTTATTGAATAACTACTCGACATTAAATATTTAACGCGCTTCCTAAATTACTCTCCTGCTCTACAGCATTATAATTTTTTTTTATTTCTATCAGTACCACTCGATAAACATCATTCGCCAGAGTGATAACACTCAGCGCAAACACACGAGGAGAAACAACAAACTAATAACAGAAAACAGAAACATTAAACAATGACTAAACAAACATATCAAAAGTCAATCAGTCTGTAAGGCCTGTAACTGTTCTCTAGCCTTCAAATATCTATCATAAATACCTCCGGAGACTGCTGGGCATACCTAAGATGCCTAGCGTCCATCACACAATCACTGTTGCACAAGATGCGGTTTGGGGTAAAGTATTCCGAATCTGTGCAAGTAACCAGCAAGACAGTCCTGACCAGTTTCTAGTCTAAAGGCAGCAACAGCATGTTGTCTTTGAAACTCTGGGATCTTTTTAAGAGACTCTCTCCAATTTTATCACTAATTTGTTCAGTTAGTTTAGTCTGACGACGCCCGGTGGTGTAGTGGTTAAAAGCGTCAAGCTGCCACACCACAGGTGCAGGGTACGACCCTGCGACTGGACAAGGTCACTCTTGCCTTTCATCCCTTGAGTGGATCGATAAAAGGAGGACCAACCATGTTTAGGAACTAACTCTGGGGGTCCCGCGTCAGGTTGACCACCTGACCGAGACTATGCTGTATGGCACCCCTAGCCCACGGTCATGAAAGCGGAGATGGGCACTGCAGGCCCTGGTCCACAGTGCTGAAAAGCAATTCGGACTGTTTTTGCATGAGTGAGTTAGTTTAATCTGACAGTTCTTATCTACCCTTAAGTAAATAAAGTGAATTAACGTGTCATATAGAACGGTCGATATTATGCGCAGTTTCATGTATCACGATTGCACATGTTTCAAGGCAATATCTGTGTTTGCTATGCAAAGGGTGTTAAGTCCAAAATGGGCTAAAAGGAGTTATCAAACCAGGCATATTTGAAAAATCAAGGGCTACTGCAGGGTACAGAAAGCTAAGTGCAATTCCACTCTTAAATAGTTTTATTCATCAAGGAAAATTTGGGATACGTGAAACAAAACACAAACATGTTAGTGTTAAAGAGGTATGTCCTAATCAATGACTTAGCAGTCTTTACTCGACAAAAATAAAATAAGAAAAATTTACTTACAAAGGCCGTTTTCTTTTAATCCCGTTTTTCTCAAAACTACGATTTTTGGACTTGACACTCTTCACAGCAAACACAGATATAGAAAACAAAAGTAAGAAAACAACTGCACAAATTTAGCCACTACATTGAAACATCAAAATGTAACTTACTTCTAAAGTTAGGTGCAATAAGTAATTCAAGATGTATTTAAAAAGATTAAACTGAGAAACTCGAAAAAATGGATGCATCAGTGGATAAGCCTATTAAGTCTTACCCCTGTCTGAAGTAGCGGAGCAGTTATCTCATTCAGTAAAATAATTCCATGCGGTTTTTACTGTGTTAAGTCGCTTTGCGAGCGAGAATGCTTTTTTCACTGTCTACGCTGAGTCTAGATTTAGAGAATGATTTGTTTAATTTTTTTTCCTTGTCTGTCATTCTAATTAATTCATCTAAACCACACTTTGCAAGCCTATGACACACTTGCCTTGACACAGAGTTGGATCGTAAAACAATTACGCCGGTACTCGGACGGTCTATCATTGTGCTCTGTCTGGACTTAAAAAAAAAACCCACCTTGAATTGCTATTAATATTCAATCAAGTTCTAGATCGAAATAAAAGTTTGTTAATTTAAAGAATGATCTGGAAACAAAAGTGAGCGATTATCGGAAACTAGCTGAAAACCGGCGCTTCGCTACGGAGTATATTCAAATTAAATACAACGGTCAATGTATGCAATTTATGCCAAAAAATAAATATATATATTTATAATAAATGTGATGATCAATGTATACAATTGATGTAAAATATATATCTATCTATATATATATATATATTTATAAAAAAATCGTAAGGGATATTAATTTTTTTTGGATAATATCCAATCGTCTGCTGCATTAGAAAGAGAAAAAAATTTTTTTTTTGTCTATTTAGTTGTTACGCACGTGACGATAAATTTATTGAAAGTACTAGAAAAAGAAATCACGTGATCAGCATTTAATAAATTAAATTCTAAAAATTAATCTTTAAAAATTCACCAAAAATCAGGAAATGGAGGTAAAAATTCGAAAAAAATTTCATTTTGAAGGAATTTTTATGATCTTTTTCGTGATATAAATTTTATAACCCTCAATGTATTATTTTAAATGCAAACGTAAAAAAAAGTTTAAACAGCTTAAAAATTTAATTTAAAAAAATCAAAGAAAAATTTTTGAAAAATCTTTTCTTAGTGCACCCCTACACTATTAGAAGAATCGCCATGCAAAATTTCAGCCCTTTAGGTCCAGCGGTTTGGTCTGTGCGTTGTATGTCAGTCAGTCAGTCAGTCAGTGAATGAATGAGTCAGTTACGGAACTGTTTTATATATATATAGATAAGTAATAAAAGTGCATATTAAAACAGACATTACTAGCTTAATGCTACTGTGTACTAGCCCTATTGTATTCGCTAACCTCAATGCTAACCAACTGAGAAAATTTGTCCAAGGATTGTCGACTTGGATTTAAATTTCTTTTAAAATTGTACTTCATAATAGAGAAAGAAATTTTAAACCTTGGAATCTTTTCGTTTTTTTTAATGCAAATAATATTTTAAAATTTTAATTAGTCTTTGAAAAAATCTGGTATAGTGTGTTTTAAACGCTCATTAATTCCTTTGGTGAAAGAAAATTTATAAAATAAATCCTATTGCAAGGTGCAGGCTATTGAAAATTTCAGGCCATTTGAAAATGCCATTTTTGTTTGATTATCTGCATTTAAGTAGCTGTAAATAGTAGACAAGTTTCCTCCATAGGTTAACATTGAGGCGACCGAATTCAATAGGGTAAGTACACAGCAGCTTTAACAGTGGCTGCTTTGACAGTCTTCTTCCCATACATGATGCTAACTCGTACTTTGAAAATTTATTAGACAAATGACTTAATTTTAAATATGTGATCCAACATTCATGAGCATAAAAGACAATATGAAGGCCATATTTGAAAAGTGGGCCAACTTCATATTTGTTCACTTTCGAGATACAGAGGCTTAAAGTCTAATGAGTGCTGTGAAATGACTGCCGAAGTCTGATTTATAATGCCCTCTGTTGCAGCAGAAATAAGCTGGAGGTGTATGAGTTTTAAATAAGATAGAAATGACTTGTATGAACATGAAAATGAGGCTAACTCTATTTTTTTTTAAAAAGTGGAGTTGGCCCATTGTTTAAATACAGTCTTCATATGTAATAGAGTGTTAACCTTCATATGCTAATATCACTGTAAAATAATCTGTTATTGTTATAACTTAACCCATATTCACAGTTTATCTTATTAATAGAACAGCTGGTACGTCACCACCCAAAGAAATATTGTTTGAAATTTTTTCGCAAGCGGACAACAGCAAAAAATAAAAAATAAATAAAAGTTTTCCACTCCTGTCCTAAATCTTCTAATTGGCAATTTTTAACGTAGGATTACGTTCCTCCATAACGGTCCGCGGTAAAGCAAAATTTCAGACGTCAGTTGTCGCGAGTTATAATTTTTGGCAGTACGCAACCCAGTCTGTATCGCTTGGGCAAACAATACATAGTTAAACAGAAAAGTACCAAAATGCACAAAAAAGAGGTAAGCAACCCGCGGTAGTTTCGTTAGAAGAGACTAGCTGATTTTTTTCCTTTGTTCCTGTTCGGCCACACTTCGTTTCGCAGACGTGATTTAAAACAGTGCTAATAGACTTATCCTTATCTCTGCATTGAACATCATTTTCAGCTTTAATTATTATTCAACTTGTATTACTATTGCTGCACTGAACACCTAATTTTAGAAGCTATTTTCACTTGATATTTGTCCCGATTGCAACTCGCACTGGTTTGCACACTGTATCAAATAATAAAATCAATATTTACATACTAAATTTATATACTAATTACTTATTCACTATTTATATACTAAAAGTTCTATACATGCAAGATGATAAAACTGAAAATGAAGAAAAAAGGGATATACGTTCATTAACACATTCTTTACTCAAGACCAACTGCAACAATACAGATAAGACAAAAAAAAGTGCGCTTCTGATTGATTTATTCTTAAAAACAGACTATGGCTCTAAATCAAACCTCGCACGTAAAAATCTGAAAGTAAGTGCAGTTGACAAGAAAGTGTCGTAAACTGTCGTGGTTCTTTTGTCATGAACTACTGGACGCCTAAAATCCTCTTTCATAGACACAAAAATTAAGTTTATTGACGTACACATTAAACATTCCCACAAATAACATGACGAGAACATAAAGATATAAATGTTCGTAAGTGGTCGGGCTACCGCTTGTCGATAGGACCTTGTTGCGTCCCTCGTTGAAAATAAACACACGAGAGACAGATTCACAACACAGAGCTTGCATTAAAAACTAATTCTGTACAGCATGTACAAAGGCAGAGAGACTATGCTCGCCTGCATATGAGAGATATCACAGGAACAAAAAATCTTTCACAAGACTCTCCCAGTCTTTCAACAGAGAGGTAACTCTCTAACAGTCACTAGGACTCGTAAACTTGGAGCCGAGAGAAGAAAAAAACCCGGTCAGTACCTGGGACTCTGCTGAGCTCCCTCTGCACTCACTCTCGTCTCTCTGGGGGTCTCTGCTCCCAACACTCCGAGAAGTTCGCAACCTCTGGGTCTCCGTACAGCGCATTATCGGCACTGCTGTAGACGGGACTCTGCGAGTCTCAACACTGTGGCATCATGACAAGGCTGTTAACTCTCTGAGGCATTTTTAAATTTTTACTACTATTGATCCATACCAAAGAAAGACAGAGTTCTAATTAAAACGAAAGCCAAATTTTTAAAACAAAACATAACAAAAAGATTTATTTACAAAAAGAATTAAACATTAAACACTTCCGATGTAATCACTTCATTTTTTTACGTGCCGATTCACAAGCACACGCTCCAGGCCCATTCTCAGCCCCAAATCACAGGAGCCTAGGAAAAACACGTCTACACGGTGCGGAATCTATGAAGCGTCTCTCCCAATGTCTGGATTTTTCAGAAAGGGGCGGAGGAGCCGCCAGATTATCGGCTGACAGTTCTTCTGGAGAAGCCGAATTTTATTACATTCCGAACAGTTAAGTTGACAGATTTAGTGGCTTGTTTGTGAGGGAAACGGTCTTTAATTCCCCCACGGGTTCCGAAACTGGTGGAACCGAACAACACATTCCTTGAAAACATGCAGCTGTGTTTTCCAAGAGCTTGTGGGGTTTCGGGAAAAATAACCTCTATTTCCAGTACGCTACAACACCAACAACTCTGGGGCAGTTTCAGGTGCCCCTACTCAACTCTCCGTCCGGCGGGAGAGGTTTTCCCGCGCTTTTCTGCGCAGCGGCCCACCGACGCTGGCCAATTTCCGCTTCCACGGGGGTGAACGGTCAACGGATCTGCATCATCTTTTCAGTCCCCACGGAGGCCAGCGTCAGCTAGACGGAGTCATTCTCCCCTATCACTATGGGGTTGCGTCTCTAAATTTTCGCTTGGACAGCGGTGTCTTGTAGAAAAAAGAAACCGTTTGTAGTTTTAAAAAAACCCTTGGTTTTCTCGGAATCAGGCCTCCTTCGTAAAAAAGATTACTTTAGACTTGAGTGGTCCTTTCCTAGAAAAAAGCCATGATGTTACAACCTAAATAATAGAGTTTCTCCTTCCAACTGAACTTAGGATGCGCTGTGCCGATAAATGGCGAAATTATGCGCATGAGGTGGGGGGGGGGGGTGCTACCATAGCAACGTTCCTGACAGAGAGACCATTTGTGGGAGCAAAAACTGTATAGATAGGGGTAATTACAATCTATTTCATAATTAAAGTTTAGATCAATCTTAACAATCCTTAAGATCAGTTTACAAATAATACTAGGTTTCAATTAAATTTAAATTTTATCATTAGCAGTAGTGGTTAGTAGAATTTAAGAGGATGGTAAAGAGTTGCGTTGTGTTTTTTTATAAAAATGCAATAACCCATAAATTAATTATTCAGGTTAACATTGGTTCGACTTACTGTTGCATCACTGTGGTGATTATGAGCCAAAAGGAAAAAGAATTTAAATCAAATAAAATTACTTCTCTATCAATGGAGCACACCTGAAAATATAACAACTTCTCCTAGAAGAAAACTTAAGGATATCAACTCTGCTGAAATAAAAAAACCTAAAGCTGAAAATTAGGAAACAAACTCAAAAGCAAAGACCGACATGACACAACTTTAAACTACAAATAACAAATTTATTAACAATTTTACTAACAATATAACAATCATCCTCATAATCTCAAGTTCTTAACTGTATTATTTCGACAAACCAAATTCAATTACTTAAAATACATTTTCGGTAAAACCAAATATAATCTCATTACAACAAAAACAGCTTAATAAAAATTCAATGAATTAAAGTGAAGTGGCTGGTGAATCAAAAGCTTAAATATTCTATGCGTAATTGATGACAAAACAAGTGAGTGGCCAGTTATAGCTACAGCGAAATGGGACATAATGTCCCTACATTGGAGCCGGACTCAATATACTGAAGAGGACACATGATGAAACATCAAGGAATTTAAAACAGCAATTATTGTTTAGTAGATAAATTGCTTAGAAGATAGCTTAAATATATATTAGAATGAAAGATAGCATGAAATCTAAGATTATTAAAATAAATTTACACCTGAATTTTTAATTATCAGTGCTAAATTATCAGCGACCACAGAATACCGGAACTCAAAATGGATCTCTATCCCGACAATAATTTACTAATAAGATTTATCAGAGCTTCACTGGATATTTTAAATATTACTTAAGGCTGCTGTGTACTAACCCTATTGGATTCGCTCACCTCAGTGCTAACCCATGGAGAAAATATGTCCAAAGATTTCCAACTTGAATTTAAAGATTTTTTTAATTGTACTCCGTAATAGAGAAAGAAATTTTACACCTTGAGAATGTTTTCGTTTTTAAAAAATGCAAATATTTTAAAACTTAAATTATTCGGCGGAAAAAATCTGATATAGTGTGTTTTAAAAGCTCCTCAATTCCTTTGGTGGACGATGTTTATAAAATGAATCCAGTTGCATGGTGTAGAAAAGTTCAGGCTATCTGAAAATACCATTTTTATTGGATTATCAGCATTTATGTAGCTGTAAATAGTGAACACAGTTTCTCAATAGGTTAACATTGAGGTGAGTGAATCCTATAGGGTGAGTACACAGCAACCTTAATGAAAACAATAAAACTTTCACAGATATTCGACTTTTAACGTCGGATTACGTTCCTCAATAACGGTCCTCCGGAAAGAAAAAAATTGTCCGTCTTGCGTCGCGAGTTATAATTTTGGCAGCGCGCCAAACCCAGTAGCAGTAAACAGTTAAACAGAAAAGTATCAAAATGCGTAAAAAAAAGGTAAGCAACGATAAGTAATCCTACGTTAATAACCCGCGGTAGTTTCGTTAGAAGAGACTACCTGAAATATTTTCTTTTTTCTTTATAGAGGTTCGTTATGTTCCTTTATCTAGGACCATGTTATTTTTTTTCAGTAAAGACATATTACATTTCAAATCATTAGTGGTGACCGGCTGATAATAATAAAAAAAATGGCTAAGAATCCTCATATAATCGTCATTTCAGGGTATATGTTAGAAGCAGATTAAAATTTTGCCTTAATGCAGTTGAAACATACGGTTGAATACTTCCAGTTGAAAACAAATTGCTGCAGCAATTATTCTGCTAGGAACCCCCAGATATAAAAAATGTTTGTATGGATCGAAGCGTATATTTTTCGTTTAGATACAACAATACTAAAGCGATGTATTTTCTAGGATTTATAGGGAACATTTGAGGGAAATGCTAGAAAAACCTCCGTTATCAGGTAAACAAAACCAGATATCTGTGTTTACAAAAAAGTTATCTTTAAGTACTTGCAGTCTTGATAACGTTTCAATTCGTAAATAATAATCAGCAAGTAAAAGAAGAAAAACCTTAACGTACGGAATTATTTTTAAAACTATACCAGAACAATAATATGATGAAAGTAAAAAAAAAAGTAAAATAACAATCATTTATAACAATCATTCATAAAAGAACATTTAGGAAATTAACAATCATTAAAAAGTAAAATGACAATGTAAATTAAAAAATAAAATAACAAACATCTTATCAGGCCTAATTTATAAAATTTATCTCAATTTTAAAGGTAAATAAAGTGAAATATTTATTGCACTTTTTTAGCAATAATATCAGTTAATTAAAACTTCATTTTAAAAAACGGAATGGAATCAGGTAAAAAGGTATTCCAAATAACAAAAAAAATACATCCGAGAAATTAGTTTAATCCACCTACTTGTTGCTTCAACAGTTTGTTTGTTTTTTTAATTTAAATAAGGGCACGAATTAGTCTGTTAGAAATGTTCCGTTTTCGGAAAGCATATTTTTATGGATGATACTATAAATAAATTATCCAAATCAACAGGGTAAGGACAGATAACCAAACAATATTGCCTAATTAAAAATTTGACGACATTAATTTTTAAGGGCTTTGCCAGTTTAAATTTTCTTAAACCCTGAAATGGGGATAATATCTATCTCTTAATTGAACTAATGTATATATATATATAACAGTTCCGTGACTGACTGACAGATAACGCACAGACCAAACCGCTGGACCTAAAGGGTTGAAATTTTGCATGGCGATTCTTCTTATAGTGTAGGGGTGTACTAAGAAAGATTTTTGAAAAATTCTTCTTAGATTTTTTAAAAATAAAATTTTTAAGCTATATTTGTAACATTCTTTAAAGTTTGAATTTAAAATAATAATCCGAGGGTTATATAATTTAATTAACGAGAAAGATCATAAAAAATCCCTTTAAAATGAAATCTTTCTCGAATCTTTACCCCCTGATCTGATTTTTGGAGAATTTTTAAAAGATTAATTTTTAGAATTTAATTTATTAAATGCTGATCACGTGGTTTCTTTTTTGTGTGTCACGTGCATCAGAAAGAAAGAAATTGACAATTTTTTTTTCTTTCTAATGCGGCAGATCATTGGACATTATTCAAAAATATATTAAAATACAGTAAATGAAATGTTTTTCAAACTGTACTATATTCTTTAGTATGTTCTATTAGATTTAATTTTAGTATTTTTTTTCTACATTATTTTGTTTATAAAAATATCCGTTACGATTCTCTCTCTCTCTCTCTCTCTCTCTCTCTCTCTCTCTCTCTCTCTCTCACACACACATATAATTTTGGCATTAATTGCATACATCGACCGTTGTATTTAATTTGAATGTACTCCGTAGCGAAAAGCACGGGTATTCAGCTAGTACATGCATATATCACGACTAAAGTGAATGAGAAAAAAAAAAAGGCCACATGCGTAAAAATACTGCACATGAAATTATACTCTAATCTATTTATAATAATCTATCTTCATTTCTTCAAGTTGGTTGGCAGATTGGGTTCGACAGCTACGACCATCTTTAACAACTTTGTCAATTTAAATAGCGCCATTTCTTCCAGAATTACGGAGGTAATAGGCAAATATTTGGCAGGGTTGAATTGCTTTGATTCTGGCAATCTAAAATTTCCAAATTTTTAAGAAAAGTTTACAGCACTCAGCACTTATAATAAATTCATATTTTTGGCTTCCTTTCAAATCCTTCGCATTTCAAATTATTCGAGAATCAAAATGTAGTGTTAAATAGCTTTAAGAAATTTCAAAATTTTTAAAAGTTTACAGTACTCAGCACTGTTATAATATTCATAATTTTGGCTTCATTTCAAATCCTTCGCAATTTAAATTGTAGTGCAAAATTTATTTAAGAAATCCTTAAATTTCTTACAACTATATATCAATTTGTACGTTATTACTATGTTTCATAGATAAAGAAAGCAATAATACCATTTCATAAATAATTTACCAACAAAGATTTGAAAAAATAATTATATTTCCATTAAACAAAATGAATGATTTCAATGCAAACCCCTGAAAATAAAACAGCAGTTTCTCTTCTTAAGGTGAATGCCTACGTTTGGAGCCAATTTAAAAAAAAAAATCATTTTTAAAGGATTTTTTGGTCTTTTATGGTAAAATAACACTTAAAAATTAAATACAGAACAAAAAAATTATCTGTAATTACCATACTTTTTTATAAATTGGTCAATTTGAAGCAATTTTTAATGAAATTTAGCTAAAACGCCTATCACTCTGCACAAAATTCTGATGCTACTATTTTAATTTCCTTCTCAGACATGTTACATATGAAAGTTATCTTCAAAATGACCTACAATCTAAGAGAAATTTAAAATGCAAAAATAATAGAGACAATTTTATGTTCCAATATGAAAATTTTCCCCGATTCGTCATTCCTTTCCTTATAAAAACAACCCCAAGTAAAAAACTATTTATTATACATCATTTATTGTACGTTCTTTCATTAACAACAGCATCTAATACATTTCCTGAAAATTTTATCAAATTATATACATTATTATGTGAGATATCATGATAACGGTAGAGATTTATGCTAAAAAACATAATTCCGAGAAAAACACATTTAAAGTTGTTTGTCCCTTCAATTTTGTAGCAGACATTGCTTTTAAGATATAAGTGCTTCTGATTGATGCAGAATAAAAATCAAAACGGTTTTGAAAAGAGAAAAGATTGAATTTCACGATTCTTGCAAAAATTTAAATTGACCAAAATAGTCAAAAAATGATATTTTCAACGTAGTCAGTCACCTTAAAGCTATCAGGAACAATAAACAAAATTTTGACTCCTATAACCATAATCAAAGCAACATGACTCAGACACTCGATTCGGGAATTAATATTTCAAGGTTTGGAAGCAATATTTAAACATTTACCAGATAAAAAGAAGTGTCTGTTCAATTTCCCCCGAGAGAGATTTTCTTTGCTGCCTCATTTTATCTTGATAGTTTTACATGGCTTAGTATTTTTCCGTTAAGTAAACAGTATGGAAAGAGCAACTGTAGGTGCAGACGACTTCAACGCACACACACAACCGAAAATAAACAGTAACAGTAATTCCTAAAGGACTGACTAACCCCAAGGGAAATATATTCACGATAATCGTTTGCGAAACAATATAGAGGTATATATCCCATTGACGAATGAAAATTGCTACAGAAACGATTACAGAACAAAAAAAATATCTAAAAAATTCAAAGAACTCAGACATAATGGCTCGCACTTTAAGAATGTTTGCGAAAAGAATCTCAGAAATATTTATATAGCTTTTGTTTACTAGAGATTGTATCGGAAATCATTTTTCTGTATAAGTATTTGATTCAAGAATAGACTGACTGTTCAATAAGAGAAATAATGAGCATCTTATGCTGGTATGATTAAAGATGTATGAAATTTATTACACTGGCGAACTGAGCTTACTTTCTTATATATGTAGATTTTTAACTATTTAGGCGAATAAATATCAAAAAACTTCATTGAATGGGAAAATACTATTGTTTAAAGCAGTGGTTCTTAAACTATTTAATAGTCCACACCCCCTTGAATATGAAAATAAGCTCTCTCACCCCCTTGAAAAATGTGTTTCTTTTTCTATTTAGGAAAAGACATTTGTTTCAAGACTACCTGAATACCCGTGCTTCGCTACGGAGTACATTCAAATTAAATACAACGGTCAATGTATGCAGTAAATGAAAAAAAAAAAAAAAAAAAAAAAAAAAAAAAAAAAAAAAATGTATTTATAATAAATACAATGGTCAATGTATGCAATTAATGCAAAAATGTATATATATTTATAAAAAAATCGTAACAGATATTTTCATAGACAAAATAACGTACAAGAAAATACTGAAATTAAATCTAATAAAACATAGTAAAGAATATAGGACAATTAATAAAGTACAGTTTGAAGAACATTTCTTTTACTGTATATTAATATCTTTTTGGATAATGTCCAATCGTCTGCCGCATTAGAAAGAAATTTTTTTTAAAAAATTTATTTCGTTGTTATGCACGTGACGCAAAATTAGTTTAAAATATCACAAAAGGAAAAGAAGCCACGTGATCAGCATTTAATATATTAAATTCTAAAAATTAATCTTTAAAAATTCACCAAAAATCAGAAAATGGATGTAAAGATTCGAAAAAGATTTCAGTCTAAAGGAATTTTTATGATCTTTTTCGTGATATAAATTTTATAACCCTCGGATTATTGTTTTAAATGAAAACTTTAAAGAATGTTACAAAAACAGTTTAAAAATTTAATTTAAAAAAATAGAAGAAAAATTTTTTAAAAATCTTTCTTAGTGCACTCCTACACTGTCAGAAGAAACGCTATGCAAAATTTCAACTCTTTAGCTCCAGCGGTATGGTTTGTGCGTAGTCAGTCAGTCAGTCAGTTACGGAACTGTTTTATATATATAGATTATTTATTACATGAAAAATTAATAGATTTACAATACATACTATACTGTTACATATAAAACAATATCTACATTTTTAATGTCTACGTTGTTGTTGTTTGTTCTTAATTATCCATTTAAAACGAGGCTCTTTTTTTAGGCGGTAATTTTCATTAAAAATTTAGAACCTTCTCTCGTATCCCTAGAAATGCTCTCTCGCACCCCCCGTTAAGAACACTGGTTTAAAGGATTAAAAAGGCTATCATTGGCTCGTATCAAAAGGCTAAGTATTGCTATCATACTCATTCATATCCCCCCCAACCCACTCACACTCAAACCAAAAATATATACAGTGATTTCCGCTTATAAGAATCACGTTTGTTATTACTGTTTTTGATTCTTATAAGCGGTTGATTCTTATAGCCGAAATTTAAGTTTTCGGACAGGCCCACACACAACTATATATACATATATTAGATAATTTACCATAAAATACTCTTTAATTTACGTTAATTATCTTTTACTAAAATTATTTTTTATAATTTTAAAAATACAACTTAATTTCTAGACCTATAAGTAGATACACATGATTATAGTAAGAGAAGAAAAAAAATCCAATATTTGTTACAACATACCTGCTTAACAGTTTTAACATTTAAACTACAGGAAGGGAGCAAGAAAAAGTTTTATATGGTAGTTTGACGTAATGAAGTTTTCAGGAGGCTGTTTCAATATTCTTTCAAAACTAATAGTCTCGGACGAAGATTCACCTTCTAGCTTATGTTTCACGGTTTGATAACGTGCTGAATCTACTAATGTCACGTTTGCCTAAGTGATAGTGGACACTTCGCCGAAGATTTATGTGTTTCAGGGTCCAGGAAGTCGAACCACGATGTGGGAGGTGGAAAAAAAAAAAAGAGTCCCTATTTTTGTTTGTCAGTGCAGAAAAGTGAAATCGGACCCGGACGGGTAAAGATGCCCCTGGGACAAGCTAATAGGACAGTGTTGTACTAAAGCGTTTAAGGGGAAACTATTATGTTATGTCGAACAATGAAAGGAATGAATTTTACGACTATATTCCATCCCATCTTATCAATCTTTCTTTTAAAAAAAAGGAAAGAACTTCGTGCCTTTTGACGGTTTAAGTGGCTGTTTTTGGAAAAATGAAAGGAAAGTGAAGAGTGTAAACTGAGTCTTAAAACCGGTGGATTGATTCTTTAAAGCGAAAATTTTAACATGGAAATAATACATTTGTTTTTGTTTTCGCGATATTGATTCTTATAAACGGTTGATTCTTATAACCACTGATCACTATAAGCGGTGGTTACTGTACTTAAAGAGTATGTATGAGACATCAAACTCTGAAGAATCTTTGTATATGTATTTCCCTATTGCTATTTTTATTCCTTTAATGCTCTGAAATGGCAGATTTATTTATAGTGCCAATGTTATGCATATGTACGGATTTCCAACCTTTTTATGTTTACAGAATTCTTGGGAATGAGATTAGAAACTTAGGGTGCCCTCGTTAGAATTTTTTTCAATTTCAATGGTGAAATAAATTAAGAGAATTTGCATATTTTATCGAAATTCATGAAAAGAACTGAACTGAATGTAAAACCACTGCTTCTAGACAAAAATACAAATCTTGTACGTCAAATACGTAAGCGTACACGTGTGTGTAGGCGGAGCCAGTAGAGAAACAGGCTTTATAAGCGCGCGTATGTTAAGACGTATTTCGTTCGCTAGCACACCTCGGCGAATTTCTTGGTGTTATTTTGCAGCAATCGGTTAATTTAAAATTGTAACAGTAAAAATGAGTAACCACCAACGTTTAGATGATGAAATGAGGTGGCAAATTGTGGGGAGGCTAGAAGCAGGCCAATCTCAAGTCCAAATTTGTAGAGAGTTCAATTTAACGCCCAGCGTCGTGTGTAACTTATGGAAACAGTTCCAGGATATCGGATCCATCGAGAAAAAGCCTAGACAAGGTCGTCCAAGAGCCACGACGGCCAAAGAAGATCGCCATTTGTCGATTATAGCGAGGCGTAACAGGAGTGCTACAGCTTCTCAGCTCTCTCGTGACTTGTATGCAGCCACAGGAACCCGTGTATCAAGGGTGACTGTTTCCAAAAGACTTCATGAGAGAGGGTTGTTTGCAAGAAGACCTGCTGTTTGCGTCCCGCTCACTTCTACGAACAGGAGAATCCATTTATCATGGTACAGAGAGCATAGAGATTGGAGTATGGATCAATGGGCGACCGTTCTCTTCACTGATGAGTCCCGGTTCAGCCTAAACACCGATTCTCGCCGTACGTTCATATGGGGAGAACCAGGGACCCGCTACCTACCCTCCAATGTCCGCGAAATCGACCATTATGGCGGAGGAGGTTTAATGGTCTGGGCAGGCATCATGTTGGATGGCCGCACACCTCTCCATGTCTTTGAAAGAGGCACTGTGACTGGTGTGAGGTATAGGGATGAGGTCTTGGAGCCCTATCTTTGCCTTTTCAGGGGTGCAGTTGGTCCTGAGTTAATTTTAATGGACGATAATGCGAGGCCACAAAGAGCTATTCTGGTCGACGAATTTCTAGAGAGTGAGGATATTCGCCGGATGGATTGGCGAGCCAGATCTCCAGACCTTAACCCTATAGAGCATGTCTGGGACGCTCTGGGGAGGGCAATTCTAACTCGCAACCCCCCTCCGAGAATCATCCAGGGAATGAAAACAGCGTTGCTGAACGAGTGGGACCAATTGCCACAGGAAATGATAAACTGCCTGATTTCAAGTATGAAATCACGCTGCGAGACCTGTATATCTGTAAGAGGGAACCATACCCCCTATTAACCCATCTATTAACCTATTTTTTTGTTTATTCTGCAACCGCTGTTTCATACCTTCCGACTCCAACAAGTGTTACGCACGATCATGCGTGTGTATTACAATTATTGAATGGTTATTTGTTTTGTATTGTATCAATGTATGTACATATCAAATTTCATTAAAATCGGTACAGTAGTTCTAGAGATAATCGACCAAGTCTGCAAATTCTCTTATATTCTTACACCAGTGTATTTGAATATTAAATTAAAAGTGGAATTATATCACGAACATGTTATATTTAACTTCAAATAAATACTGACTCCATTGTTGATTTTATTAATTTGTTGAAAGATAAGCGACAAACACTAGATAAGAATATTTTAATACAGTTTTAAAAGTGACTATGGGACTCGGTATAGTATTACACTAAATCGACTACTTTTGGGAATTTACTAAAATTTTCATGAAACCTTCAGTAAATACCTTTATATAACTTAATTTGAGGGAAACATCATTGTAGTATCAGGCGCCTTTAGCTAGAAAAAGTGCCTGATACTAGACGAAAATACCAGAGCGACGGGTGCACCCCCAAATGGCCTCGAAGGGAGAAGGTCAGTTGAGAATTGGGAGAGCAAGAAGTTGTAGCCCTAGGGCGTAGGTTGGCCGATCGGTAATGATCCCTCTGTGCTATTCTCAGGCAGCTAGTAATACTCTTAGAGAGTAGGCTGAGAGTATCATCATAAAGCTCGATAGAGCTTCTGCCAAGGGAAAATTCTTTTGTTCCTTCGATATGAATATAGGTGTGTGTGTGTGTCAAGTGAACAAACGTCTTTCGTCCGAAAGGTGCCTCTTCATCGAGTGAAAGAACTGAAGACCACTTGAACCACAATTGTTGTTGTTGTTGTTGCTTATGCCACTTGACCGAGAGTAACATCAGATAATTTTGAGTTTCTATACCTATAACCGTAACCGGGAGCGTCACCTTGTTGCCGTTCTCAGAATCCCGAGCTCATACATCTGAAATCTCATCGCGATCGGTTGAACGGAACGGCCGCTAGAGGTCCATATATCGGCAAAGTTTTTTATGACTACCCTGTATATACAGTCGGATCTCTATTCAACGAAGTCATTAAATCCCGAAAAAAAGTTCGTTATATGGAAAATTCGTTGAATAGAGATTCACCTTTAAACTACACAAAACATACACCTTACTTTAAACTACCTTACTTTAAACTACACAAAACATACACTCAAGAGCCAAAACATTATGACCACCTGTCAATAACGAGTTGGCCCACCTTTGGCGCGCAACACAGCTTCAACCCGCCTTGGGATGGATGCCACAAGTCCTTGGTAGATGGCCGGAGACAGATTGTACCAGATGTTTAAGCAACGGTCACGCAAATCCGAGATATTGCGAATTGGTGGTCTTTGAACTCTGAGCTGCCGTCCCATGACATGCCAAATGTGTTCTATCGGATTGAGATCCGGTGAGTTAGGCGGTCAGGACATTAACTGGAATTCAGCAGCATGTTCATGGAACCACTCCAACACAATTTTAGCCTTGTGACACGGGGCGTTGTCCTGTTGGAACATTCCATTTCCAGCTGGAAAAACAGAGGTCATGTAAGGGTGCAACTGGTTCGCAATGATGTTCAGATACCCTGTAGCATTCATGGTCTGCTGTACCACAACCACGGGTCCCAGAGACGCCCAAGAGAACGTCCCCCAAAGCATAATACCGCCACCACCTGCCTGTGTATGACCTACTGTACATTGAGGGAGCAACAGTCCCATATCCCACAGTGTCCGCTGAACAGTGTGCTGCGATACTATTCTTCTTGGCCCTGCATTGTATTGGGCTGTCAGCTGAGCCACTGTCTGGCTCCGGTTTTGCTTCACCATGCGAGACAGTCTCCGACGACCTTTTTCTTTGATAGCGTGTGGACGTCCAACACCATGTCGTCTACTGCTGGTTTCACCGTCATTCATCCACTTTGCATAAGTACTAACAACTGTAGGTCGCGAACAACCCACGAGTCGTGCAGTTTCGGAAATACTTGTTCCGAGCCTTCGAGCCATTACAATCTGCCCTCTATCAAAGTCGCTTACATCCGCAGCCTTTCCCATCACACACAGAAGTAAGTGAAAGAATGATTCTTCAGACTCTCCAGCAGCAGTTAAATACCACTTCCACGTGATCACGTGCCTTCCACGTCATCCAGGCGAATTCATTGCAAAATGTAGGAGTGGTCATAATGTTTTGGCTCTTGAGTGTATATTAAATTCATAAACACTAAATATTATTAAAAAGTAATTAATCACACCTTTATTTTGTAGATTAAGATCTATATGGTTTACATGAATGTTGTTGTTGCTTATTCCACTTGACCGACAGTAACATCAGATCAAGTCCCGAAAGGCTATGGGCGATGAAGGTGCGGCTCCTGTTTTGACTGGCACCAGAAGGGTTGGAGTCCGACTTGGCCAAAGGACCAGTCCTGTAATTTTGAACAGATTCAAGTGACGACACCAGATCATTTGACCCCGCACCTCCAGAGATAATTTTGAGAATTGGAGGACGTTGCAGCCACGACAGATTTTACGTGCACCAGCCGCCATAAGTGTACGCGGCAGTGGATTTAATAGCGACAAGCATCGAACCAGTGACTTGTCGATCACTAGCCCGCTGACTTTGCCAGCTGGACCACTTCGCCCATACCACGATTGCTACTACAACCATACATTGTTTTTAGTTTCTGCCAAACACCCCATAACTAAGGAAGCCAATTTCCTCTGCGGTTATTGATATAAACGTGTATTATAATATATTCTTTAATATCACGCTGAGTCTATATCCCTTATTTGATTGTGGGTTTTAAGAAGATTTTGGCTATATTTTGGCTTAATCTTCCAAAAGTCGACAAAGTTACAGCGAATTAAAAAATGCTAAGTAATAAAACTGTTTTCGAGAGAGATTTTCATGCTGTTATCAATTTATTACTTTCTTTGCCCTTATTTTCAAAATTATGTTTGTTACAGTAACTATAAATCTTTACAAGGGCTATTACGAGAATGACGTTGCTCTGAATCAAAGTAAAGTTCGATAGGTGGCAAGTAAATTCCCAAGTTCCTCACTCAGTCGAAGTTTTGTATAAATCCACCATAAATATCCTAAATAAGTATACAGATTTCTTTCGGATTTTCTTTGCTCAAATTTCTAAAATTATGTATCTCACTATATATTCAAATGTTTATAAAAAGGACATTACCCGAATGATGCTTCTCAGCCACAAGGTCAAACAATATCAAATTTGACAAATGAAAATATAATTCGGGCGCTTTCCATTCATATGCAGTTTGGGAGTCAGATTTTTGTAAATAGTAACAAAAAGTTCCTCCCTCAAAGTAATAGAAAAAGATAGTAAATATTGCAGTCTCTTTGCGGATAGTTCAGGACTATAGATATCTCACTGAAAACTAAAAGCCAGGGAGACTGTTTTGTTGAAAAGCACTCTCATGACATACCTGTAGACTGATTTTGTTTGTTGCAAACTGTCAAAATTATTTAATTCACGTGGAAACTGTTTCGGATTTTTAATGTGTTAAGGCGCGTATGCATAAAACGAACGAAATTGTTAGCTAAATATATACATAGCAACGAACCCCACGGAACGTATTTTATTTTGCATTTGCTAAGGTACTCTAGGCGGTATATCAAAGGGAGTTCGTTATTCTCAGTTAGCCGCCGTTCGCTTGTATGTGTACGGAGCCTACCGTTTAGCTTGAAATTTTTGTGTTTGGAAATTTCACTTCAAGTAGGAAGCTTTATTTCGTTGTTCGTTGTCGTAACTCAATATAGATAAAAATAACCACAACAATTCACTATACGAAAAGGAATGAACAGCTCTGCACAAGCATTCGGTTTATTAATGCGGACGGACAACCAGATTTCAAACCGAATGCCAATTTTTTTTTTTTTTTTTTTTGAAATTTGGCCCAATTTTGTTCGTTATCTTTTGTTCGCTGTCGTTTGCATTTTATGGAAACGATTTTGATAGTTAAGTTTTATGTATAAATGCCGTATTTTTTGCTGCGATTTCCTTCTATCTGATAGCCATAATTCTTGACAATAGCTCTAACTCGAATTTTCCATGAAAGTAAACTTTTTCTTAGTACTGTCATGTCAATTTCACGCCATTCCTCTTGGACCGTTTTTCAAAGTCCGTTTAGAGTTCTTGGATGCCGTTTTCCTAAGTCTCGTTTTAATAAGCCGAGAGCACAAAAGCCCATTAGAGAAGTGCCAGGTGATTTTACAGGTACAGTAACCACCGCTTATAGTGATCAGTGGTTATAAGAATCAACCGTTTATAAGAATCAATATCGCAAAAACAAAAACAAAAATATTATTTACATGTTAAAATTTTCGCTTTAAAGAATCAATCCACCGGTTTTAAGAATCAGTTTACACTCTTCGCTTTCCTTTCATTTTTCAAAAAAAGCCACTTAAACCCTCAAAAGGCGCGAAGTTCTTTCTTTTTTTAAAAAAAAGAAAGAGTGATAAGATGGGATGGAATACAGTCGTAAAATGCATCCCTTTCTTTGTTAGACCTAGCTAAACACTGTCCTATTAGCTTTATCCAGGGGCATCCTACCCGTCCGGATCCAGTTTCACTTTTCTCCACTGACAAAGACAGAGACTCTTATTTTTCCCACTTCCCGCATTCCTGGACCCTGAAACCACTAAATCTTCGGCGAAGTTTCCACTATCACTTAGGCAAACGTGACATTATTAGATTCAGCACGTTATCATACCGTGAAACGTAAGCTAGAAGGTTAATCTTGGTCTGAGACTATTGGTATTGAAAGAGGTATAAACAGCCTCCTGAAGACTTCATTACATCAAGTTGCAATAGAAAATTTTTTCTTGCACCCTTCCCGTAGTTGAAATGTTAAACTGTTAAGCAGGTATGTTGTACCAAATATTGGATTTTTTCTTCTCTTACTATAATCATGTGTATCTACTTATAGGTCTAGAAATTAAGTTTTATTTTTAAATTATAAAAAATAATTTTAATAAAAGATAATTAACGTAAATTAAAGAGTATTTTATGGTAAATTTTCTAATATATGTATATATAGGTGTGTGTGCCTGTCCAAAAATCTAAATTTCGGCTTTAAAAATCAACCGCTTATAAGAATCAAAAACAGTAATAACAAACGTGATTCTTATAAGCGGAAATCACTGTATTTCATTAAATGGGATACACTTTATTCCCGTTTCTGATTCTTTCTTTGCTAAATAAGCGGCAGTTGATTTAGGCGTGTGACTAGAGGCTTTGTTCATATGAAGCTCAAATTTGTCAACGTCCGTTTCATATAAGGCTTGAATTTATTCTTCAAAAATTCGTTCTAAAATATTCTGCTGATAGTAGAGTGAATTTTGGCTATACTTAAGAATTTTTTATTTTTAATTTGCCGTTCTAACAAAATCCTGCAGCTATCATAAATCACTTTGGGAACTTTTCTATACACTGACGAAGCTATTTCGCACGATCCTTCCCGTCAGTTGAGCAATAGAAAATTGATATTTTTTTATTACAGTCTCTTAAATACACCAGGCCTCATCGATTGATACGACAAATTTCCATTTTTCAGCAGCTAGGTGTTTTTCATATAATTTTCTACAATTTGCTTTTCTTTCAGCAATATGCTTTGGCAAAAGCAGATGAACTTTAGGTTTAAACATCTTTTTTAATTTCAAATCTTTATGAATGATTTTACTTGTAGTACCAGAAGACATTCCTATTTTCGATGCGATGAATCTGTGAGCGGATATTCTTTTAGGATCAGAGACTTTTTCTTGATATTGACCTGCGTTCGAACAGTCTTAGGATGAGGTTTCGCGGTCATGTTTTCATTTTTACTTTCACTTAGACGTTATTTTCCTTTCAAATTTAATCTATCATCATTGCCTTCTTTTGAAATGCCATAACAGCGATTTTTACTTTATAATATATTCACCGCTTTATAATATGTTGATACGAATATTTCTTCTCGGAAAGCATAGTTACGTAACCTTCGAGCCCTCTATCAATTATATGAGCCATTTTCAAAATAAATCGTTTATTTTACATTCAATCAAAACAAAGCAGTAGCAGACAAATTATTCTGAAGTTGCCAAATTTTTATCTCAAAATGCAAACGACAAAAATAAGTTACAAAATCGTTTCCATGAAGTGCGAACAACCCTCTGTATACGCCCCTTTACAACATCCATTTTTGAAAATGTTCAGATTGTGGCTACTCCTCATTATCTCTTGAGTAATTAATATTATTAAAGGCAACTCAGAATTTCGGGATTCACAGTTTTGGTACAACTTTTCTAAACAGAAAGGCAGCCAAATTGCAAGATATGTAAAAGAAATAATCAAAATATTCCTTACACAATGGCTCTGAATACACACGTCTAGATAGCTAGGTTATTTCAACCAAAAATAAATAACGCTGATTTCAAATGGAACTTCTCCCCATACGGTACATTAGAATGCGGAAAAGTATCATCAAAGACAATGATGCTTTTTGTTAACTTCGTTACTCATCTTTATTGGCTGAACTTACTCGAAATACTAGTGTAAATTACATCACGGCAAAACAGGAAACTTACTTTAGTGGCTTCCTGCCTCATAAACGCATCACGTGACAATTATTGCGATGATTGTACGGATTTCGTTTAAAATGAGATATATTGACCTTGATTAGTTTTTGGTACAGGAACGATCCTGCAATCCAATTACTTTAGTTTGAAAACGCGGAAGTTCCTGGGTGGTTGGCCACCCAGGCGCTACAACAAAATCGTTGTCCTTTTTAATTTAATAATACAAAGATTACATCATAAAATTCTTTTGATTGAGTTCTGTTTGCCTAAAAAGTTAGTAATCATCAAGAGTTTTGATTATCATTACTGTTAATCAAAATTACACTTATAATAAACGGTCTGCGGCCGACACTGGGTTTAGCCTTGAACGACCCTGAACGCAAATATGTATGTCTATGATATGGAAGGGATGAAGAAATGATAAAGTACTAACAGTGAACCCTAGAGTAAAATCATAGAAATATCCATACGTCCGAAGGAAATAATCATAATACCTAGAAATAGTTTTATTCCCAAACAATTAATATGAATGATTTTGATTTATTAAAATTCTACATAGATTAACATGTAACTGCGTTTGTATTACATTATAAAAATGTCTACCGCTCCGTCTAGAATTACAAAAATATTTCTAAACATGGTAAAGTAAATAGCCAGTAAAAAAACAATATTTAAACGTAGTTATAAAAAAACAAAATAACAAAATAACTGAAAACCCACAGGAAATGAAAATATTTATCATACTGTGTATCAGAACGCAGGAAATGAAAATATTTATCATACTGAACGCATTTGTTACTATGCAGAAAACTAAAAAAACGTTTTATGATGGCAGTTACAATGCGAAACTGAAAATTACAGTTCCAGACCTAGCAACTTTTTCAACGAAAGTTTGCTTTCAAAGGGGAAAATATTTAAATAAACATTACCTTATACCTTATTTTACCTTAATTTGCTTGCCTTTTAAAGGCAAGATACTTAGCTGGTTTTAAATCCTAGAAAAAATTTAAGTAACCCAAGTTTTAAAAATAGTAGTCTCGTATTTAGAATCACTTTAATAGACTTAGTAGTTTTGAGAAAATCCAGCGAGTAATAATTTTACTTGTTTCATGATTATACATCAGAAAAAGAGTAAAGTACCACTTAATCCTTCAGCGGGCGTGCCAAATTCTGGAACACCAGCAGACGCGCGTGGCACAAAGTGCAACGACACGTTCAAACTTGATTTTTTCTTTTGTAATAAACTTTTTTTAAAAATTGAAAATAATAATTCTGCATTCTATGACAAGATAAAATGTTGATAATATTGAGCTATAGTTATAGTTGAAAGCCAAATAATGCAGATACAATCCCCTTATTTGGAACTGTCCGGTTTATTGGATCTAAGTGCGAATTGATTCCTATTACGTCCAAAAACCTAAAATCAATGAGATTGTCCATCTTCGTGATATGCGGGATACCGTGCAATAGCTGTACATGTGATAGACTACATCAACTCCTGCTTTTGGCTTATTGTAATCCAGTATAATCGTTGGTTTACCACGGTTAAATCACGACTAACAATGAATGAAAAGAAATACAAGGGTAACAAAGCCAGCCTAGCATTAGAAAGGGTATATCTATAAATAGATACTGCTTAGAACATTCAAACCTTACAAGTATAAAACAAACCAATCAAAATTACGAAAATGTTGTACTTTGTACACGGGCACGCCCGCTGAAGGGTTAAGGCAGGGGTTCTCAGTGTGTGGGGGGGTATGTATTTTAGGGTTTTAGGAGCTATTGGAACCACTGTTCAGAAAAGTGTGATGTCCTGTAGATTATGTAATGTTTGTGAAACTGCTGTTTGTTTTTAATTTAATCTGCAACATTCAGTAAAAATTTATTAGATGTTAAAGATTAAAATCAGTTCTTGAACGTTGAGCATTATAGTTAGCATACTGAAGTTAATGACAACAAAAGGCTAAGTAATCAATTCTGAATATATAAAAGCTATTTTTATTCAAGTTTTGAAAACTATCAGCATTTTTATTTCTATTAAATTTGTAAAATTTTACTACAAAAAAAATGCAAATAAATTTATATGTACTAATATAGAAGCAAAATAAGATTTTCAATATTATAAACTTATTGTTTGGATTGAATCTTTCGAGTTGGAGAGGGGTGGGGGGAATGATATTCTGAATCAAGGTGAAAGGGGGGAATGGAGCAAAGAAGGTTGAGAAATACAGATTTAAGGTAATATATCATTTGATTTCGCTGATCTCAAATCCCAGTGTTAAGGAATTTTGTACTCAGCATTTTTCTAATCACAGATTAGAAAATTTATATTTTTGAGTTGTTTTCTAAATTTGAAAATAATACCTTTACACGCAATACGCAGGTTTTTCAAAAATATTTTCAAATGTAGTTCGTTTAAAAAAAACCATTTACAATTTGTTAGCAATAGGAGTTAATAATTTAATGTCTTGTAAAAAATCTACAAAACATTTTTTTAAAAATACGCACTTTTTATTTGAATGTCTACATTCGTAAGCTGAAAACATAAATACAAAACAAGTATTTTGTTATCTGTGAGCAGAAAAGTTCTGAAAACAAATTACCACACCTTTACTTTAGTACTGAAAATTTGCAGTGTGGGCTGACGCACGTCATATCGACCACTTCAGCAAATTCATAAAAAGACGCTGAACACGTTAAAATATACAGACTGAAGTCCTTACTTTTTTTTGGTCCGGAAATGAATTAATCCCTTAAAGTAGGGGTCTTCGACCTTTCACGTTCGAGGGCCACACCAATAAATTCGTAAAATTACACTGAACACGTTAAAATATACAGACTGAAGTCCTTCCTTTTTTGGTCCGGAAATGAATTTACCCCATAAAGCACTTGTCTCTTCAACCTTTCACGTTCGAGGGTCACACCAATAAGTTCGTAAAATTACACTGAACACGTTAAAATATACAGAACTGTTAACCAAAGTCCTTATTTTTTTTTGGTTCGGAAATGAATTTATCCCTTAAAGTAGAGTCTTCAACCTTTCACGTTCGAGGTCCACACCAATAAATTCGTAAAATTCCGCGGGCCACACATGTGTGAAATAAGTAGCACAGGCAGAGGGGGAAATGTATTATTTGCAAACGAGCTTCAGCTTCTGGGATGATTTCTTGATTTGCTTTTTATAGTATGATAATGAAGGATTAATTCCTTCAAAACACGTCACTGAAGTTTTGTGTGTATGGTGTGTTTCAAAAAGTTTTTTGTACCTTTATAACTATTATTAATTAAAAAATTTTTTTATTTATTATTTTCTACAAACAACACAAAATTGGAGTTAAATCAATGCATTTTGTGCTTTATGTTGCATGAAACAGAATGAATGCTGGAGGACGAGACGCACGTGAGGTTCTCGTCCTCGCGTGCAACAAATGACTTATTATTGTATAAAAAACACCATGCCAAAGAATTTTCATGGGTTTTTAGTTTTGTTTATTTCTTCTTAAGATTTAGAGTACACAGGCCAGTTTACTATTTTGATAAGCCTATGTACCGTTGGCTATTCTTCCCAGTGCATTCTTGATCGTTTTTGTCTGAGAAGATTTGCCGTTCTAAGGGTTTTTTTTCAAATTCATATCAAACTTTCGTTTTGCCTCATCGAAATGTTTCAGCGGACCACGGGTTAACATTTAACTTAGGGTGAAGACCCTACCTTAACCCTTCAGCGGGTGAGCCAGTTTTTGAAACACCAGCAGGCGGGCTTGGAACCTAGTGCAACGTCACTTTCAAACTTGATTATTCCTCTTCTAATAAACTTTTGTTTTTCAAATTGAAAATAATAATTCTGCGTTTTTATGATAAGATATAAAATGTTGATAATATTGAGATATATTTATAGTTAAAGAAAAAAGAATGCAGATACAATCGCCTTATTTCAAAACTGTCCGGTTTATTTTGATCTAAGGACAACTTGCGAATGGATTCCTATTATGTCCCAAAACTTAAAAAACAATGAGATTATCCATCTTCGTGATATGCAGTCTACCGTGTAATAGCTGCACATTTGATCGACTACATCGACTCCTGCTTTTGTTGTATTGTAATCCAGTATAATCGTTGGTTTTCCACTGTTAAATCCCGACTAACAATGAATGGAAAGGAATACAAGGGTCAGAAAATCAGACCTGCATTAGAAAGGGTGTTATCTACAAATAGAAACTGCTTAGAACATTCAAACCTTACATGTAAAAACAAACCATCAAAATTACGAAAATGTTGCATTTTGTACACGGACGTGCCCTCTGAAGGGTTAAAGGGATGGGTGAAATTTCACCCCATGTGAAACTTTTAAGGTGATTTCCTAAGATGCTAGATTTTTTAAGGGTTAGGGGTTAATACCCTTTCTAGGAAATAACATTGAAATTTTCCAGAAGTAACTCTATACAATAATAAGTCATTTGAATACTCAAATTTTGAGAGAAACGGAAATGATTGTAAGCTGTTCACTCACAGATATTAAGAACAATCCGGTTAGAGGCATATGACATTCAGAAATATTCAAAATTCAAATATGTTGTTTACGTTGATAAAACAGTGAACAACTATGAGCTTGACTTATAATTATTACGATTTATATCGTTAAAAAGTTATAAACATCTCAGATTCAGCCAGATTACTACCCAGGTTTCTTTTGTGATCCTAATGTAATTATCTAAACTTTTGTATGGTTATCAGAGAGCTTCGGTTGTTAAAAGAGATTGATAAGATACATATAATCTTAAAAGCTCCAATGATTTTGTTACTTAGAATTCTTCCAAGCCGCGAAGTTTATTACTCACAACAGAAAATGCGAAACATGTTTACACTTTAAAAAAAATCTCTTGGCAATGACAAACGTGATATACTTTATGACACATTTTGATTGTAAATCCCACTTTACAGCTATTTTTTCGAATAAAGTTAGCTTTCAAATGAGAGAATAGTTATATATTAATAGTAATACGTGCATTTTAATTTGTTCTCTTGAAACGGCGATATACATATTCACCAGGCTTTGAATCGTAGAGAGAGTTTAAATAAGCAAGCAATAAATATGTCAATATGATGTTTAGAATCAATAAAGTATCTTTGTTGTAACTCTATAGTTTTCAGGAAATCCGGAACAAGCAACAATATCATTGATTTCATGATTATACATTAGAAATAAGAGTCTAAAAGGATATTGAACGATAAATTAAGCAAATTCATAAAATTTGTTTAGTCTGTTCAAAGAGATTAAAACTGAAGTATTTACTTTTGTTCTAGGTTTATCCGTTGGTTCATATCCCAACTTGAAAATAACTTTATTCAAGCAAACTGATACAATATCATGTAATTCGGATTCCTAAGCTTTCAGAAAGTAGATAAAAATGCTAGCAATCCCGTTGCTATTAGGTATTCAAGGTGTATAAATACCTGCTAACACATACAAATAAAGTATGTTTTTTATATTAATATCATTGAACAACCATATGCTTCACTTTTCACAATTTTTGCGATTTATGTGATATAAAAATTCTAAAAAATCGTAACTAGATTCAGTCATCACAGCTTCAGAATTTGAATTGGGTTTCTTGTGTGATTAAAATGTAATTAACTATACTTTTGTACTATTTTTAGAGTGTTTGGGTTGTTAAAAGACTGATAAGGTACAGATATCTAAAAGTTCCAATATTTTTTTATGTTTAGAATTCCTCCACGTCACATAGTTTGTTTCTGAAAAAGGTAAATGGACAAAAATGTCTATATATTCTTAAAGGAAATAAAAACGAACTTAACACAAAACATCCAATACGTCACGTTTTTGACAAGCAACTCATAAAGTACAGATACTTAAACCGTCTTACCTTATCGTTAGTTCCTCGAAGTCCTGCACTCACAACAACAACACTCGCGAAGTCCGTTCAGCCACAGATATCCCATGCATAATTCCTTTAAGCCGTCAGTCCCATTCGAAATGTGTCAATTGTTGTCTTTTCCGATTAATGTTATCGCCAACCGCACAGACGGTAGGGCCACGTGACACAGAGAGAGAGGCCTCTGCTTGCGAGCGGATCTACTTATACCACTTCTGCAGATCGGGTGAGGAGCGAATAGTGTAGTACTTCGCCGATTTTCATAGTATATTCAAAAGCAAAACACAGGAGGAATTCGATACGTCCGTCGAAGGATGATGGTTGTTGAAAGCGTTGTTAAAATCGGGAAGTACTACACACAGGCGCAAAAAGCCAAATGTTCTTGCCCGTTGGAAAGTGAGGTCTCGACGCCGCGCGCGGGGGGGGGGGGGGGGCAAGTGTTTGGTTATCGGTAACACGGCGGTGATTAAGATAAAAGCCGATATTATGAGAACAAACAATTGGCATTGTTGCGATACGGAGGGAGGAGGTGCTATTGATGAAAGTGCTGTTACGTGCGCATGAAGGGTCTCTTATTTGTTTTTACAAATGCATAACATCCTGACAAAAAAACTAAACAAATAAAATAAAATAAATAAATTAATTAAATGAAAAATAAGCCGCCAAATCACTGAATAGACACATGATAGATTTATCTTTTCATGCCTTTGACAGATTCCCGCTGTGGCATGAGTTTATTAATAATAAAGTAACGTTAATATTAATATATTTTATTATTATTAAAATTGTATTGTAATAATAATATTTAATTATTAATTTATTCTTATTTCATTAATGTAACATTCAGGTACAGTAAAACCTCTATAGCCGGTCACCATTCAAAACGGCCATTTTTCTCGGAAAAATGACTGGCTGCCATACAAGTTTCACTATATATAATTTTAAAATGTAATCTGTAAGTTATAATATTGCAATACGTATTGTATTTACATTTTGTCTTCGGTTAACTTTATATATATATTTATATTGGTGGCTTGTATAAAGGGCTTAAGTCAAAAACAGTGATTTAAATATACTAAGTTATTGGCTTTTATACCAATCGCAGATATGTAATTTCGACATGAGACTTTTGTACCAATAAATGTTTATTTTTTGTTTTTTTTTTCAATGCGGAGTCACTTATCGTTAAACATTCGCCTATACTACGCCGCGGTTTACAGTCTATTTTATTACGAGGGCACCATATAGGCGGACAGCATTAACCCCAATGAAGGGACGATACAAGCGATACGAGCTTGTGAAGACATTTATTCGTGGCGCAACGTTAGGATTCGATCTGAGCACCCTCAGCACCGAAAACCAGCGCGTTGTACCACAGGGCCGCCACAAGTCAAGAAATGTACTTTTGTATACAAATTGATATACTTAAACCTTTTATACAAGTTAAAAGATTTTTTTTGTATCAATACTAACAAATATCTAAAAATCCTTTTTTTTTTTTACTTAAGCCCTTTATACCGGGCACCATATATATATATATATATATATATATATATATATATATATATATATATATATATATATATATATATATATATATATATATATATATATATATATATATATATATATATATATATATATATATATATATATATATATATATATATATATATATATATATATATATAAATAAATTTTTTTTCCCACGAATGGGTTCTAACGTAACGAAGAATCTTTAGTTCACATGGAACATGATTTGTTCTTGTAATATCCTAGTTATTTCGAAGTTGTGGTCATGGCCTGGAGTTTGTTTGAGGGATCTTCAGTTGGAAAGGACATTGCTGAACCAGAGGTCTCCCGTTGTGTGCCCATGCAGTCGCTGAAAAACATTCCTAAAGGTAAAAAAAACATGGAAATTTAATTGCAATCCACAATGCAACGTTATAACGTACACAGAACATTATAATACAATATACCGAAATGGAAATTAATGCAATAATAATAATAAAGTAATAATAAAACACTTATTATTATTATTACTGTATAATTTTAATAATAATAATATTGAGCATAATATTATTGTCAGGTCACCGTGGGGATCTGCCAAATTTTGTCATTTGAAAGATCCCCATGAGAGGGGATCTGTCAAATCTTAGAGAGGATCTGCAGGTCAAGAGATCATTCCTGACCCAAAAGCATTCCGTTCCGGATCCATCCAGTGGCAAAAAATATTCTGGATGAATTAAAAAATAATTGACAAAATTTAATATCTAAACATATTGCAAATGTAAAATTTTAGGGACAAATTACAATTCTATTAAACTAAATCAAAAATGAGGTTAATATAACTATAAAGTAATAATATTTAACTTTACAAACAATATTATTTATTTTTAAGTAAAGCGTAAATGTTATCGCTTAGACTTTTTTACTTAAAAATAAATATATCAATATTAGTTTATTGTATGTTATCAATCAAGCGCCAAAATTTCCCAATTTTCATAACTACACCTGAGTAAAGTTTCTGTTTTCAAAATATTTTCTTTGATTTTTTTAAAACTGTTTAGTCCTCAGGTGGTTAAAAATGAATAACCATATTTCTCTTATCAAACCGAAAAAAAAGAAGAAAAAAAAGTAAATTTCTCAAACTATAGCACAAGCCTCCAGGCATTACAAAAAGAGGTAATTTGACTTTAAAAAGCATTACCTACAAAAAAGTCTTTAAAAAATACTCAAATGCGTGTTTTAAAGAAGGACAATTAAAAATTATGCAGCATACCTTTTAATAACAAAATTAGTTTTACATTTTTAATATTCATTAAACCGGAATTCTGATAGTTCGCATTTGAAGAGGCGAGCTGCTTGTTTCGCCTCTACCTTGTTACAATCCTTGCAGGGTTTGAGCAACATATTTACTAGTTTTGTTATTTCCGGAATTATTGCGAAAACTTTGTTGAGATCTCACGAGTAACTTTTGCATTATGTCTTAAAATGTTAAAGGTACTTCTGAAGAATGCAAATTATGCTCAGAAAGTTTGATTTCTTCACTCAGCATGTAAGATAAATATGTTAAAATCTGAATATTAAACAGAAAGTTTTGACAGAGACTTAGTAGCAAATATAGCTAAGATTAAAACTAGTTCAAGTTAGAGAGAAATAGTTATTAAAATCAAAAAATGTTTTGAGTGATTGGATTATATTTATTTTGATCGTTTTCTTGATCTATAGCCAAGATTACACTGCATAAAAACTATTTATTGATTATTGATTTGGGTTTTCCTTTTAACTTTTGCAAAGGGAACTCGAGGCAGATTTTGACAAACTCTTAGTAGCAAATATAGCTTAGATTAAAACCGATTTAAATTAGAGACTGTTAAATAATTGTAGCTATAAAAAAATAAAAATGTTTTTAGGGATGGGATTATATTTATTTTGATCGCTTTCTTGATCTATAGCCAAGATTACACCGGAACAAAACTATTTATTGATTGTTGATTTGGGTTTTCCTTTTAACTTTTGCAATGGGAATTCGAGGCAGATTTTGACAAACTCTTAGTAGCAAATATAGCTTAGATTAAAACCGATTTAAATTAGAGACTGTTAAATAATTGTAGTTATAAAAAAAAATAAAAATGTTTTTAGGGATGGGATTATATTTATTTTGATCGCTTTCTTGATCTATAGCCAAGATTACACCGGAACAAAACTATTTATTGATTGTTGATTTGGGTTTTCCTTTTAACTTTTGCAATGGGAACTCGAGGCAGATTTTGACAAACTCTTAGTAGCAAATATAGCTTAGATTAAAACCGATTTAAATTAGAGACTGTTAAATAATTGTAGTTATAAAAAAAAATAAAAATGTTTTTAGGGATGGGATTATATTTATTTTGATCGCTTTCTTGATCTATAGCCAAGATTACACCGGAACAAAACTATTTATTGATTGTTGATTTGGGTTTTCCTTTTAACTTTTGCAATGGGAACTCGAGGCAGATTTTGACAAACTCTTAGTAGCAAATATAGCTTAGATTAAAACCGATTTAAATTAGAGACTGTTAAATAATTGAAATTATAAAAAAAATAAAAATGTTTTTAGGGATGGGATTATATTTATTTTGATCGCTTTCTTGATCTATAGCCAAGATTACACCGGAACAAAATTATTTATTGATTGTTGATTTGGGTTTTCCTTTTAACTTTTGCAATGGGAACTCGAGGCAGATTTTGACAAACTCTTAGTAGCAAATATAGCTTAGATTAAAACCGATTTAAATTAGAGACTGTTAAATAATTGAAATTATAAAAAAAAATAAAAATGTTTTTAGGGATGGGATTATATTTATTTTGATCGCTTTCTTGATGTATAGTCAAGATTACACCGGAACAAAACTATTTATTGATTGTTGATTTGGGTTTTCCTTTTAACTTTTGCAAAGGGAACTCGAGGCAGATATTGACAAACTCTTAGTAGCAAATATAGCTTAGATTAAAACCGATTTAAATTAGAGATTGTTAAATAATTGTAATTATAAAAAAATAAAATGTTTTTAGGGATGGGATTATATTTATTTTGATCGCTTTCTTGATCTATAGCCAAGATTACACCGGAACAAAACTATTTATTGATTGTTGATTTGGGTTTTCCTTTTAACTTTTGCAAAGGGAACTCGAGGCAGATTTTGACAAACTCTTAGTAGCAAATATAGCTTAGATTAAAACCGATTTAAATTAGAGACTGTTAAATAATTGAAATTATAAAAAAAATAAAAATGTTTTTAGGGATGGAATTATATTTATTTTGATCGCTTTCTTGATGTATAGTCAAGATTACACCGGAACAAAACTATTTATTGATTGTTGATTTGGGTTTTCCTTTTAACTTTTGCAAAGGGAACTCGAGGCAGATTTTGACAAACTCTTAGTAGCAAATATAGCTTAGATTAAAACCGATTTAAATCAGAGACTGTTAAATAATTGAAATTATAAAAAAAAATAAAAATGTTTTTAGGGATGGGATTATATTTATTTTGATCGCTTTCTTGATCTATAGCCAAGATTACACCGGAACAAAACTATTTATTGATTGTTGATTTGGGTTTTCCTTTTAACTTTTGCAAAGGGAACTCGAGGCAGATTTTGACAAACTCTTAGTAGCAAATATAGCTTAGATTAAAACCGATTTAAATTAGAGACTGTTAAATAATTGAAATTATAAAAAAAATAAAAATGTTTTTAGGGATGGGATTATATTTATTTTGATCGCTTTCTTGATGTATAGTCAAGATTACACCGGAACAAAACTATTTATTGATTGTTGATTTGGGTTTTCCTTTTAACTTTTGCAAAGGGAACTCGATGCAGATTTTGACAAACTCTTAGTAGCAAATATAGCTTAGATTAAAACCGATTTAAATTAGAGACTGTTAAATAATTGAAATTATAAAAAAAAATAAAAATGTTTTTAGGGATGGGATTATATTTATTTTGATCGCTTTCTTGATGTATAGTCAAGATTACACCGGAACAAAACTATTTATTGATTGTTGATTTGGGTTTTCCTTTTAACTTTTGCAAAGGGAACTCGAGGCAGATTTTGACAAACTCTTAGAAGCAAATATAGCTTAGATTAAACCGATTTAAATTAGAGACTGTTAAATAATTGAAATTATAAAAAAAAATAAAAATGTTTTTAGGGATGGGATTATATTTATTTTGATCGCTTTCTTGATCTATAGCCAAGATTACACCGGAACAAAACTATTTATTGATTGTTGATTTGGGTTTTCCTTTTAACTTTTGCAAAGGGAACTCGAGGCAGATTTTGACAAACTCTTAGTAGCAAATATAGCTTAGATTAAAACCGATTTAAATTAGAGACTGTTAAATAATTGAAATTATAAAAAAAAATAAAATGTTTTTAGGGATGGGATTATATTTATTTTGATCGCTTTCTTGATGTATAGTCAAGATTACACCGGAACAAAACTATTTATTGATTGTTGATTTGGGTTTTCCTTTTAACTTTTGCAAAGGGAACTCGATGCAGATTTTGACAAACTCTTAGTAGCAAATATAGCTTAGATTAAAACCGATTTAAATTAGAGACTGTTAAATAATTGAAATTATAAAAAAAAATAAAATGTTTTTAGGGATGGGATTATATTTATTTTGATCGCTTTCTTGATGTATAGTCAAGATTACACCGGAACAAAACTATTTATTGATTGTTGATTTGGGTTTTCCTTTTAACTTTTGCAAAGGGAACTCGAGGCAGATTTTGACAAACTCTTAGTAGCAAATATAGCTTAGATTAAAACCGATTTAAATTAGAGACTGTTAAATAATTGTAATTATAAAAAAAAAATAAAATGTTTTTAGGGATGGGATTATATTTATTTTGATCGCTTTCTTGATCTATAGCCAAGATTACACCGGAACAAACTATTTATTGATTGTTGATTTGGGTTTTCCTTTTAACTTTTGCAAAGGGAACTCGAGGCAGATTTCGATATGTATCGTAATTTCGGCAGTTTTTAAGAGGGAAGAGTTCTCAATGAATTAATGTATGAAACGTAACCAGAAAAGACTTTCAGGGGGTGGGATCAGTCATAATTATTAAATGAGGACCGTTCATAATTATTAAATGAGAATAGTTATAAAAATAAGGAGAAAGCTGGTTTTCTGGACAATCTCTACAGTTAATAAGGGATCTTGTGACGTCAGGGTAGATTTTTATACCCTTAAAGTGATTAGTTCTTAGTCTAGCTATTGTAGAAGGAATTATTCTGGGACAGTTCAAGTCCGAAATGGGTGGGTTTTTTTAGGGGCTGGTCGGATAAACTGCACCTGGCCACTGCGTTAACATCTGCTAATGTGATGGAGGAAGAGGTCTGGACAAGTTCCGCGCTTCCTTTTCCAGCGAGTCAGCACACTCATTCCTTCGGTATTGACATGGGCAAGGATCCATTAAACGGTACAAGATAGTCACAATCATTATAAATAAATAAAGGATGTAAATGCCTAGGGGAGAAGAATCCTTCTATATTGGATGATAGACATACTAACTGCAATTGGTAAGCAAAATAATTTGTGCTGTCATTTTGCTTTTACCGTTGGCGATATACAGTGTAATTCGTTTTAAGCATTAGGGATCAAGTATTTTATATTAACAGCGTGATGTACTTACTAAACAATATTTTTATGCTTAAAGAAGCACAACTAGAATGAATTGATTAAAAAGGAAGACAAATAATAAAAACAATTCGGTTCGATTCACGACTAGTACCATTAAATACCTCCATGTTTGGGCTGGATATAGGCACGCTAAATCCGTCGACCAGAGAGTCCTTCTATGAGGTCACAGAAGGTGAGAAGAATGTACGATTTCCCCGGTGTCACCATCGGGTCGCTCGGTTCAAAATGGTAGTGGCAACTAGCCATGCAGGATTACGACCCTTGTGGTGCTAATGTAAATCGGAGTCGTACTCCTCAGCCCGTAGAGCCTATATTGACCTAGTCTGGAACTTCCGGCCTGGGGGCATTAATAACAACAATAAGGAAAAAAACGATTCTTCATAATAAATGCGACAGAGAGTAAAATTTTTTTGTCTATTGTTGAATATAGAAAAACAAGTCAATACATATTGATCCGTTTTCCGGGGTTTGATAGGATTGAATAAAATCTCTTCAGACACTGCACACAAAATAAAATTTGTTATTCTGTAAATTCTTCAGGCGCATACACAAATTCAAACAGAAAACACGCAAAAACTGTCTTCTATACAGCAGAAAACTCTAAAAGCACAAGTCAGGATAACAGAGTCTTCAATACAATATACGCCTAACGCACTTTCAATACATTCAATTTCAGCAGAAAAAAACACTGAGTTCCAATGCCAATGTCAGGTATATTTATAGACATCCAAATTGTCCCCTATCGGTCAGCCAACTATATATATCTAGAAGCTTCCAGAAAGATGTAGACGACAAGTTGGTGACCCTTTGGCGCCATATCGGCAAATGGGGAGAAATATCGCCAAATTTGGCGATAACTCTCCTATTTGGCTAGATTACCATAGACTAGTAAAATTCTTGACAATATCTATGATAATGAAAAATATTACTGAAGATATTGTACCGGGCAAATTAATATGGTGCTGGACAAATTTTAATCAAAGCACACATTATGATATTCAAAGCAGATGGAAAACAGAACTCGTTTTAATTAAATTTAAGCATCAAATAGAGAATTATGCTGGCAGTTTAAATCATTAAATAAGAAAGATTTCAATAAATATGAAGACGGAGACAATAGCTTTTACAGGAGTGTAAAATCTTTCAGAATAGTTTATTTAAATAGCTGAGAATTCTCTTTCGCGTTGAGTCACTGTATCTACCTCTCTTGATGATTAGAGCTAAGATTGATAAGTGAAGCTTTCAGTAGTTGTTCAAACGAAGAATTATATAAGAATCCTTTGTAAAAATACTGTTAAAGTTTTTACTTCGTGAAAAATAGTTGAAATTGCGGAACATAAACTTTTACTGTCTAACTTAGAGTTTCGAAAGATTATTTTCTTTAAAAATAAATAAATAAAAAATGACAAATCTTCCGGAAATATTTACAGACGCTTAAAATATGCCAAACGTTCTCTTTCTTCATCATGTATTCCACTAGTTCAGGGGTAGCAAGCCTTCTCTTGTGTGTAGGTCTAAAAAAAACTAAAAGCATTGTCCTTAGAAAATTACTATAGAGAATTTATATCAATTACGAGTTAATGGATTTTTTGTTGTTAAATATCCAAAGTTAAATATTTTATATCAGTGTCATATATAGTCTCATAGAGCAGCCCTGCACAATTTGAAATGTGATGAGGGCCATTACTTTATGAAAAGCTGCTACGGGCTGTAATAAAATTACATAGAGGGGAAAGTGAATAATATTTTATCTAACAAAATATAAATTTCTAATTTAATAAAAAATGAACAAATATTAATACTCACTGATTAAATATACACTCATGGACAAAAAAATTAGCGCACCAAGAAATAATTGCGGGATCGTAACGAAACTTGCAATGAAGGTACATGTCGGGTAGATATGCAAATGATTAGAAATGCAGCGTGATTGCGCATTACGTATAGCCGGTAGAGGGCGTTGAACATCGTACTCTGTGGAGTATAAAACAGGTAACCAAAGCTTGTTTGAGTGTGCTGAATCGTTTACAAAGGAAGAGCTGAGATAGACATGCCATTACGCCGTGTTCGAAGACAATATAAGCAGTTGTCGCAGTTTGAGAGGGGGAGAATCGTCGGGATGATGGAAGCTGGGTGGTCAGCTAGGCGAGTAGCTCGTCAATTAGGCCGCTCTGATTGTGTTGTGAGGAGGTGTTGGGACCAGTGGACCCGAGAGATGTCATGTACACGAAGACCAGGCTCAGGACACCCTCGACAGACCAGTCGTCGAGAAGACCGCCACATCGTAAGAAATGCACGCGTACAGCCAACTGCTTCATCGGCCGCCTCCAGGCACAGGTAGCACCTTCACTAGGGGCCTCTGTGTCTTCTCGAACCATACGAAGGCGCCTGGCTGAAGGACAGTTGGTTATCGCGGCGCCCATTATGTGTGCTGCCCTTGACGCCACCCATCGACGCCTCGTTTGGAGTTTTGCCGCGCACGAGGAAACTGGACTGCAGCGGAATGGAACCAGGTCGTCTTTAGCGACGAATCCAGATTCAATCTCGGCAGTGATGACAATCGTGTTCGTGTGTGGAGAGCCCGTGGTGAACGCTTCAATCCTGCCTTTGCTGTACAGCGACACATCGCTCCCACAGCTGGTGTGATGGTATGGGGTGCCATTGCCTACAATACACGGTCACCCCTAGTATTGTTCGGTGGCACAATGAAGCCCAGCGGTATGTTCATGAAATCCTGCAACCACATGTGTTTCCACTCATGCAACGGCTCCCAGGAGCCATTTTTCAACAAGACAATGCTCGGCCTCATACGGCAAGGGTGTCACAAGACTGTCTCCGCACTGTTACTACCCTTCTTTGGCCTGCCCGATCCCAGATTTGTCTCCAATCGAGCATATCTGGGATCATTTGGGACGACGAGTTGGGCATCCCACGAGTTTGAACGAACTAGAGGCAAGGTTACAGCAAATATGGAACGAAATGTCTCAAGACATCATACAGACCTTGTGTGACTCAATGCCCGATCGTATCGCGTCATGCATTCGCGATAGAGGGGTCCAACGGAGTATTAACTCCTCCGTTCTTTTGCCTTTTTCTCTAAAATAAATTATCCTTTTTCTTTGATTTTCTTATCATTTACTTATATCAAAGTAGTCATTACTTATGTAAAATTTCGTTTCATTTTGACGACTTCTTCTTGGTGCGCTAATTTTTTTGTCCATGAGTGTATTTCTTGTGTAATATTATAAATATAAAAATAATATTCCGTATTTTTTAGATTTATAATGATGTGTCTCTTCACAAAAGGCTTACATAAAAGACTTCTATATTTAAAGCTTTCATAAAAAGCTTCTCAAGAGGCTTCTATGTATAAAGAGGCTTCTATAATTAAAGGCTTTCACAAAAAGGTTTCACAAGAGGTTTCTATGTATAAAGAGGCTTCTATATACAAAGGCTTTAACAAAAGGTTTCACAAGAGGCTTCGATGTATAAAGAGGCTTCTATATATAAAGGCTTTCACAAAAGGGCTTCACAAGATTGAGTGCTGGCGGGCCACACGCGGCCCGCGACCCGTATGTTGTGCCGGCCTACCGTAGAGAGATATACTTCCTGATATAGATACATTAGTCTATTTATTTCTGAATTCTGTCTTAAGATGCTCATATCCAAACTCAAAGATTCGCATGTATGTGAAAAAAGACTCGATAGAACCAAAGGCCGCAATCGAAATTTTAAGGTTTAGCCTCCTATGTACTCACTGTTTAATTTTCGAAAATTTTATACTTATGTCTGATAACAGGTCGAATTCAATACTTTTTCAGATCATTTCAAAGATCGACAAGCTTTGATTTCTATACAAAATCGGACTATAAACCTACTTATACGTAGAAGAAAAATATTTAAGGTGCTCCCAATTTAATTCGTCCGATTGTCAGCAAAACTTATTTTGCATGCCACCTCTGGCAAGCGTGCTCTAGGTTCACAATCCATGCATTAATTAATCCTAGAAGTGGAGGCTTGGAATTTTTAGTTTTCTGGTATCATTCATACAGCTGCCGCGCCATTTAAGGGAATTCCGTTGCTAACAAACCGATTCACAGGCATTTATCTCAATTTTCGTTTGATGTTAATCATTTATCGTTTGCTGTTCTATATACAAGCAATGCTTTAGTGGATTGGCCCGCATACGATAAATTTCGTCTATTTTATTTTTTGTTAGCTGTTGTGATTGATATTGCGTCGCTTGAAGATTTTCTAATGTAGTAGACATACAGTGGCTCCCAAAAGTGTTCTTTACACTTACGATTTTCAATGAAATAGGGGTCTATCCATTGATTAAAATGAATATTTCAGAATGGGTATTTAATAATAAGATCTATAATCTATTCTTAATAAAACTACATGAAATATTTTGAAAACATAGTAAAACTTACTTTTAAGAACCATAATCCAAAAGTAACAAAAACTTTATCTCTCAATAGTCATCGTACACTTGTAAAAAATCTCTACATATTAGTAAATATTCTAATTTTTCGTTTAATTAATATTTAGTGGGATATCCTTTAGCATCCAAAACAGCTTTTAAACGTTCTGGGAATAGATTGCTGTAGTTCTTTTGTAATTTTTGCATCAATGTTCATCCATTCTTCCCATCATAATTGTTTTTAGTTCGCTTTTTCGTGTGAATGTCGTGTTTTCGTACTCGAACCTCCAGTTCTCTCCAAATATGTTCTATTGGGTTTTAAATCTGGCGATTGAGGTGGTGTTTTCAAAACTTGTGGACAATTATAGAGACACCAGATGATAACGTTGAGAGCCGTGTGCTTAGAATCGTTATCTTGATAAAAAACAAGTTGTTTCCACTGCCCAAATTTTGAGCTTATAATTTTAAATTGTCTCTTAAAATATTTATAAAAACAGCATGATTCATTATGCCATCAATAATACCAAATTTCCTAGTCCTGGTGCTGACTTGCACCCCCACACAAGGGATACCTCCACCGGCATGCTTAACTGTTCCTACTAAGTTTCTTGGGATTAAGGTTCCTCATTTTTTTCTTCTCCATACAATTATACGCCCCATCAGCACCAAAAATTGTTCCATCGGCAAATAAGACATTATTCCAATAGGTTTGGGGCTTATCTATCATTGATAGTGCGAAGGAAGCCTAAACTTTCTGTTTCTCTCACTCAACAAAAAATTTTCTATGGGCAGAACGCCCATGTAATCCAGCTGTTTTCTGAGAACTCGTCAAACAATTTCAGGTGAAATTGAAGTAGAAAATGTTTATTGAATTCTGCAGAAACTTTTACAGCACTCAACGTGAATTTTCACAAATTTTCTAATTATACGGCCTATTCTTACCTTGTTTTCGATCCAATTTTCTTTCTTCGTTTTTTCACATACTGCACAGTAGAATGGGATAATTAGTTTAGCAATATGTCCAAACTGATTTACCACTACTATGATGAAAAATAATCAATTTCGAATGCTGCTTGTTGTTTCTTACGACTACGAGCCATTTTTAAATAATAAATAGATATTACGGAGTAGGCAAGCAAAAATTAAAGCCAAACGATATTTTAAATGCCACCACAATTCAAAAATAAAAATAAAGCGCCAGACGATAATTTTAATTATGAATTTATTCGACAATATTTCAGTGTACGATGACTTTTGTGAGATAAAAGTTTTTATTGCTTTTGGATTATTGGTTGTCTTAAAATAACGTTTTACTATGTTTTTAAAATATTTCATGTAGTTTTGTTAAGAATAGATTATAGATCTTATTATTAAATACCCATTCTCAAATATCATTTTAATTAATGGAGAGACCCTCTCTTTCATTGAAAATCGTAAGTTTACGAGCACTTTTGGGAGCCACTGTAGATACCAAAACGAAAAACTGAAACTACTGAATAAAAAAAGGAAGATTGTCAATAACGATGATGAAAAGGATCACCTCTTTTATAAATTATGATTTCGTTGTATAACAGAATAATTTTCTATAAAAATGCTAGCAATAATCCAAAATATCTTTCTCTTTAAACATAGTTATCAAGGTTCATAGTTAGCACATTTCCGTCAATATCTATGAAAACTTAATGTCTAAATTTTACATTTTATAATGTCTAAATAAGACATGAAGACATCGGTTTTAAAATGTGTTTAATCGTTTCTGAAACGTGTTACAAGCATGTTCAAATGTGGGCTTCTACCATTTTCGAAAGCAAGTTAAATCGCATTACTGCATTCTCAACAGTAGCTCTCAGCAGATCAGGAGGAATGTTACGGACATGTCGGTGTATCGCATCTTTCAACTCCGCCAAATTCTTTAGAATATCACCATAAACAGTGCTTTTGAGATAACCCCATAGCCAGAAGGCACAGGGGTTGAGGTCTGGTGACCGGGGTGGCCATTTTGTGGGGTTTCGGCCTGTAATCCGTTCATTCGTGAAATGTTGCTTAAGTAACAGTATGACACATGTACCAATGTGCGATGGGGCCCCGTCCTGCATAAAAATCGGGGTGTCTAAAAGCCACGTTTGCTGGAGTTCAGGTATCACGAAACATCTTACATTGACTCTAATGAGCTGCAGTCACAGTGCATGTAACAAGTCCAGCTGTCGACTGCTCTTCAAAGAAAAATGGTACAATTATGAAACTAGCTGTCATACCCACACCAAACGGGGACTTTAGGCGAATGCATGGAACTGAGTAGATAACATGAGTGGTTTGTTTGGCCCAAACCTGCAGTATGGGTGGTTGACATCGCCATTTAGGTAAAAATGGGCCTCACTCTGTCCACAAAATGTTCCATGGCCAATGTTCGTCCATTTCCATCCGTGCAAGGAATTCCAAAGCGAAAGATTCTCTTGCAGCAGGATCGTTACGTTTAAGTTCTGAACCTGTTCGATTTTGTATGAGTAGAACTGCAGCACTTTACGGACAGTTTTGTACACCGTACTCAATGGTACGTCCATTCGACGTGCGACAGCACGTACGCTGCACGTACCGTGTGTGCTTTCCATTGTTTCTTCCTCCATGCTAATGCAATAGCCTCCTCGGTTTCCAACGAAGCAGGTTTCCTCCCCTCCCAGGTGCAAACAGATAACAAACCCGTGGCTTCAAACTTTGCCATCATTTCCCTCCAACCCTGCGGTGTCATTGGCCCTCGGCCGTATTCCTCTTACTGAAACGATACCTTTGCAAAGCCCGCCGTTTCATTGCTATCGCATTCATAATAACATTTAACGAGAAAAGCACGGTCTTGCATGGTTAGAGACATTGTCGATTCGTAACAATGAGAACTCTGACAAACAGACTCACTTTTATCTGGAAATCAAATGACGTGGTAAAGCGCAATCTGCATAATTCATTTGCTACTTCTGCCGTAAGCCAATTACAACCCATTGCGGTTTGCATAACACCCACAAACAGTTTCGTTTAAGAAACGATTAAAAACGTTTTAAACCGATATCTTCATGTCTTAGGGCGACTTCAGGCTTCAAAATTCACAATTTAGCGATCTGTAAGAAAACGATTTCCGGAATTGCGCACACTTTAATGGTAATTTTGTTTAGGTCAATGTTTCTTAAGGGTATACAAAATGTTAAACCCGTGTAACAAAAGGTTAGAGTTAAATTTCTACCCTTATTTCGTTTAACAATATTGCATACAGTGCCATTACCCCTGGTGGAGAGTTTTGAACTTTTCTTTTTTGGCAGAAAAGAAATTCCCGATGACCTCCTTTAAACTATTACCAAGTTGATAACATTTGGTCCAGTAGTTTTCCTTTTATGACACTTTCAAAGTGAAACTTTAATTATAATCACCCTGTATATCACAAATACCTTTTTAATTATCCTAAAACAATTATATTCCTAACCTTAATGGCTTTTGAATAAAAGATACATAAAACACTGAGGAGATAGGGCTCTCCTATACCTTTTGTATTTAGACAGAGATTCTGAAGTTCAAAGGAAACCTTCGTCTCATCAGCACTGTGACGTATATAGAGTAAGGGCCTGTTTCACATAGAATTCCGTCAGCGTTAGCGTAAATATTTTAACCAGTCATATACCAATCATTGACCCATTTAACAATCAGTGCCTACGGAATCTTTAACGCTGACGACATTCTATGTGAACAGGCCATAACAAGCCTTAAAGCAAAATTCGATCATTCACTACTTTGTGTCACAAAAAAACGTTTCCTTAGTTAACACGGCATTCTTCTCTTTTTCTCTTGGCCCATTGATCCCTGGGTTAATAGAAAAGAATAAACTTTTTATATGATTAACAATTTCTTTTCTCTTGCTCCGACTGAAATGCTCAGACGTAAAAGGAGATTTCTGATTAAGGCTTCCATAGCTATTTTGGAGTCAATTAGCTCAGTGTTACCTATGGAGAAATTTTTCCGATGATTGTCGATTTGGATTAAAGATTTTAAAAAAAACTGCACTCCGTAAAGGAGAAATAATTCTTTTACTCTGGCTATCTTATTTATTTTAGAAATTTTCGCCACCAAAACGAAATTATTTGCGTTTAGAAACACAGTGTACCACATTTTTTTCTCTTATAATTGAAACTTAAAAATGTTATTTGCGTTTATTCTCAAGAATGAAAAAGATTACCGAAGTAAAAAAGTATCTTATCTATTATGGAGAACAATTAAAAAATCTTCAAATACGAGTCCACCATCATGGACAACTTTTATCCGTAGGTTTAACCTTCAGCGGGAGCTGTCCGTGTACAATAGTGCAACATTTTTCGTAATTTTGAAATGATTTGTTTTTACATGCAAAGTTTGAATGTTTAAGCAGTTTCTATTTATAGCACACCCTTTCTAATGCAAGTTCTGATTTCTGACCCTTGTATTTCACTTTCTATTCATTGTTAGTCGTGATTTAACCCGTGGTAAACAGCGATTATACTGTATTACAATACGACAAAATTAGGAGTTAAAGTAGTCGATCCAAGGTTCAGCTATTACAGGTATATATCCCGCATATTCACGAAGATGGACAATCTCATTATTTTTAGGTTTTTGTACATAATAGGAATCCATTCACAAGTTGTCCTTAGATCCAATAAACCGGACAGTTCTGAAATAAGGCGCTTGTATCTGCACTTGTTGGCCTTTAATTATAAATATACTCAATATTATCAACCATTTATATCTTGTCATAAAACGCAGATATTTATTTTCAATTTAAAAAAAAAGTTTATTACAAAGGAATAATCAAGGTTGAAAGAGGACGTTGCTGTTTGGTGCCCCGCGCGACTGCTGGCGTTTCAAAAATTGGCGCGCCCCGCTGAAGGTTTAAATGATACTATACCGGATTTTCCCCCCAATAATTTTAAATTTTAAAATATTGTTTTGCATTAAAAAAAAAAGAAAAAATGCCCTAAGGTGTAAAATTTCTTTCTCTATTACAATTTAAAAGAAAATCTTACAATTCAAATCGGCAGTCCTTGTACACATTTTCTTTATAGGTTTACACTGATGTGAACGAATCCAATAGGGTTAGTACACTTAAAGGCTTAAACGCTTATAAATTCCTTTGGTGGACGAAATTTACAACATGAATCCTGTTGTAAGGTGCAGAAAAAAGTTCAGGCTATCTGAAAGAACCATTTTTATTTATTATCAGCATTTATGTAACTGTAATAGTAGACACATTTCTCCATAGGTTAATATTGGAGGTGAGCGAATCCAATAGGGGTTAGTACACATTAGCCTTAATGTCAAACGTTTATCGTTTAGCTTCGTCAAATGTTACAAAAAGAAAATTCCATAATCGACTATGTAACACCTCAAAGTCATTTTTATTTGGCTGACAGGGAATTCTACTCTTCTGCAAATGAAAAAATTGATAGAATTCCTTTAAAATGATAGTTCTCGCAGAATACAAACGCTTGGAGGACTTTCCAGGTGAATATTCTATCTATATATATAAAACAGTTCCGTAACTGACTCATTCATTCACTGACTGACTGACTGACATACAACGCACAGACCAAACCGCTGGACCTAAAGGGCTGAATTTTGCATGGCGATTCTTCTAATAGTGTAGGGGTGCACTAAGAAAGATTTTTCAAAAATTCTTCTTAGATTTTTTAAAATTAATTTTTAAGCTGTTTTTTAAACTTTTTTTACGTTTGCATTAAAATAATACATTGAGGGTTATAAAATTTATATCACGAGAAATATCATAAAAATTCCTTCAAAATGAATTTTTTTGAAATTTTTTCTCCATTTCCTGATTTTTGGTGAATTTTTAAAGATTAATTTTAGAATTTAATTTATAAATGCTGATCACGTGATTTCTTTTTCTGGTACTTTCAATAAATTTATCGTCACGTGCGTAACAACTAAATAGACAAAAAAAAAAACATTTTTTCTTTCTAATGCAGCAGACGATTGAATATTATCCAAAAAAATAAATATTCCTTATGATTTTTTATAAATATATATATATATAAATATTTTTTTACATCAATTGTATATATGGATCGTGTCATTTATTATAAATTATATATATTTATTTTTTTGGCATTAATTGCATACATTTACCGTTGTATTTAATTTGAATGTACTCCGTAGCGAAGCGCGGGGTTTTCAGCTAGTTATTTCATATGTTGCTTACTGGGTAATCTTGGAATACATACAACCGGGCCAAAGAATGCGTTAACTTCGAGCTGAGAGAATTCAATATGTTTACTAACGAGGAGCCTTAACGAAAATCAATAATTCTCACAAAAACTGATTCTGGTGACTGCGAGCACCAAAGATTACTTACTAGATGATATTATCATGAAAAGCTTTTCCATACGAAAATGTCATCGTCATGACGTACATTTTGGCTCATAAAAAAGTTAACTAGTAGACATTACAAGCACACGTCAAGATGTCGTAATTTTTCCACGTTAAAAAGTGTTTGCATGTCTCGTAACGTAAGTTCCCCATAGAAGAGAACGTGTGCCTCACTCAGGGATGGCGAAATCGATTGACGATATATATATAAAAAATATCACGTTCAAGAGCGGAAAATTATAGGTTGTCCATGTTAGCAGTATTTAATGAGCTTAATATGAAAAATAATGTTTCAAAGTGTTTCGAAATTTTGTCTCGTGTGCTAAGGATACACTACTGGTTTGCTCGTTAATGGTTTTCTTTCAGCTAGTAAAAAAAATTTTCCGGTAAAATAAAGAATACAAATTTAACTCCGAGGGTTGGTAGATGATATATCTTCCAAATAATTATTGGATCTTTTTTCTGATATACAGGAAGAAACCTTGAGTTAATCGATTCTTCTGCTTAACGAACATTTTTTTTTCAAGTTCCCGCGTCATTCCTTTTTTTTTTAAGGGTATACTAGCTCCTTCACTTTAAGGGGACAATGGACCATTAAATCTCTTTTTTTAAATGTTTAATATTTACTCTAAATACAAAATGAGGATACTTAATTTCTTTCTTACTACATTGACGACACTTGAAATTCACAAATAAGTATTTGGTGGAAGACCTATTTTTCAAAAAATTCTTTAAAAAATGCTGCATTTTTTACCATGTTTTTATTAACTTGCTTTCTTGTTTGTGTGTGTGTTTGTGTGTTTGTACAGTGCAAATCTTGCAATCGATTTTTAATTAACTTCCCGTGTAGCTAGAACATTTGAAACTTTAGAATAGCTCAGAACACGATGACAATGCATTTTTTTAATACTTTTTAGCCATCTTTAATTATATTTTTACCATGTTTTTATTATTTCCAGTTAATTTTGTTTTGGTAGACTGTTGCAGCCATCTGTCGGCCGGGACGGGAACGAAAAGTTAAAAGCAAGTTAACTTCCTATTAACTTCATTTTCTTTCAAGCTGATGGGATAATTCATCCAAAAAAATTTAAAAAGTATTTATTAATCCATAGAATTGTCAAGTTTATATGATTCAACAGAAAATTTAAAAACATGGTATATAAAAAGTTCTTTTTATCTTGTAATTATTCAAGATGATCCACGCGCATTCATTTTCTTGTAATTTCTTCCAAATTTATCAGGATTGTTAATGAAAGTGTTTGTCATAAAACTGTGCAAAATGTTTTGAAACCACAGATATTTTGATATTGATAGACCATGAAATAAAGCAAAAACATAAATAAATAAGAGGCAGATTTTTAAAAAATAATTACTTATGGCTTTAGATTCATACAAAAAATGAGAGCACAATTATGGTTATGTATGTACGGTAAACATATATAAAAAATTTAAGGTTTTTAAATCATTTGTAATCCACATGGAGCATTTTGAAAAATACTAGCATTTTTGAAACATTTTTGAAAAGCAGGCATCATTGTGCCAGAAGCTGCTTATTTTGAATTCTAAGGGTCTTCAATATAGTAAAAAGAATACAAATAATTCTCATTTTGTACATAGAGTTAAAAATTGGTAATTCCAAAATTCGAGACTTAAAGTCCTTTGTCCCCTTAAAGGTAAGGGTTTACGTTTACACATGTCTGGATCTTTTAAGGGTGCTGTGTGCTAACCCTGTTGGATTCGCCCACCTCAATGTTAACGTATGGAGAAATGTGTCCAAGGATTGCCGACTTGGATTGAAAGATTTTTTTTAATTGTACTCCGTAATAGAGAAATAAATTTTACACCTTTTGGTATTTTTAGTTTTTTTTAAATGCAAATAATAATTTAAAATTAAATTATTCGGGGTGTGGCGTCAGGACAAGTAGTAAGGCTATTCCTCTCTGAGGCATTTGAAGAAATTTCACAACTATTGATCCATACCAGAAAGACAGGTCTAATTAACAAACGAAGGCCAAATTTTTAAAACAAAAAAACAACAATTTATTAACAAAAAAAAATTAAACATTAGACATTTTCGACATATTCACTTAATTTACGTGCAGATTTGCAGTGCGCGCTCCAGGGCCCATTCCGGCCCAAAAAAAAACAGGAGCCTCACAAAAACACAACCGCTCGGGTCGAGTTTCTACGCCGCTCTCCCCAATGTCTGGATTTTTAGAAGGGGTCGAGGGGGCGGCAGATGCCGGCAGATTATCGGGCTGACAGTTTCTTCTTAGACGCCGAACTTTACTACATTGCAGAACGTCCAAGATGACAGATTTAGTGGCTGCGTCCTGTAAGGGAACGGTTTTTAATCCCCCCACGTGGTGTAGTGTAATTTAAAACGCTCCTAAATTCCTTTGGAGAGCAAAATCTATAAAATGAATCCTGTTTGCAAGGTGCAGAAAAGTTCAGGTTATCGTAAATACAATTTTTTACCATGTTTTTATTAACTCGCTTTCCTTGTTTGTGGTGTTTGTCCGGTACAAATCGTTTCAATCGATTTTACTAACTTTCCGACTAGCTAGACATTTGAAACTTTTTGAATGGCTCAGAACACGAGACAATGCATTATTTTAATACTTTTAGACATCTTTAAGCAGTATTGAATTCATTTTCAGTTAATTTTGTTTTGTAGACTGGTGCAGCCATCTATAGAGCCGGACGGGAACGAAAGGTTAAACGCAAGTTATTTCCAATTAACCTTCATTTTCTTTCAAGTTGAGGGGATAATTCATCAAAAAATTTAAAAAGTATTTATTAATACATAGAATTGTCAAGTTTATATGATTCAACCGAAAATTTAAAACATAGTATATAACAAGTTCTTTTTATCTTGTAATATTCCAGATGAACCACGCACATTCATTTTCTTGTAATTTATTCCGAATTTCCTCAGGAGTTTTAATGAAAGTGCCAATATTTATGTAGCTGTAAATAGGTAGACAAAACGTTCTCCATAGGTTAACATTGCGGTGAGAATCCAATAAGGTTAGTAAACGAGAGCCTTAAGACAATACGCAAGAGAACTGTAGAGGAAAAAAGGAGAACTTCATTTTCAATTCCACAAAATTTATTCAAGTATATAATGAGTAATATATTAATGCACAGAATATGTATTATAGTTTGTGTAATGTGTGTGCATGTTGGTATAGATTGTTCCGTTTGTTTAATAATGTGTTGAGTAAGTTTAGTAGACATATGTCTATTGTATGTAAAGCAATGTATATAAATTGTATATGTTTCGTAGATATCGTATGCATATTTATATTATACTAGCTGAAACCTGCAATTCGCTACGGAGTACATTGAAATTAAATACAACGGTCAATTAATGCCCCCCAAAAATATATGTATATATATATATATAACATTAAAAACCCATACCATTTTAAAATCTAACATTAATTCTAAATTCCCTTGGGCGTACGAGCTAAATTTCGCTTTTTGATTCTAAGTTCTAATAACCGTCGAGAGAAAATATTAAATGGCTTCCTTTTTCAAATAGGCGCGGCGTCCCCAATATTTTAGATAAGCCCTGCGCAGATTATATAAAACCACATGTGACTTATCGACAACAGCAAATCCCTATTCGCTATCCTGATCACATGACAAAGTTATATAACCCACATGAACGGAAACCTGTACGCTTTTCGGATTTTGTAGCTGTATTGAGAAGACGTATTCGCCGACGAAATAAAAACTAGTATAATGCTGTAACTTGCCGCGTCGTTTTTTTGAGCCACGACTACATCTTCATTCCCAGTGATGTGCTGGACGCCCATTCTTTCCTTGGGTTGTCCAGTATGTTACAAAGAGTCGGCAGGATTCGAACCTGCGCGGGAAGATCCCAATGGATTTCCATGTTTCTTTTTCTGATAATGAATATTTTAGTGTTTTAAGATAATTAATGATCCTTGGTTACGTTAAACTGAAATATTAAATGAGTAAAGTAATGTTATGAGTATCTAATTTTGCACGCAGTTCTGAATCGTCGCGGAAGAAAAGAAAAAAAAATAACGTAAATCATTTCCGTTTTCGAGCGCGTTGTATTACATTTCGAAGGTCGCCTCCGCAATAAATTTAAATGCTCAGCATTAGTTTTGTAAAACAATCATGAAAAGAGCCAAACTTGTTTTGATTCATTTAACCTATAAATATTACGGTTTTCAAATTGAGCTTTTCTAAAACTAACATCAGATGCTTGTGGTTTTGATTTTGGAAAATATCTGCAGGGATAACATAGTAATTTTCAGACATCAAGAAAATTTTATAATTTAAGTACTTTGACATATTACATTTGATGTTGAGACCTCGTAAATTGTTCTACGAATTTAAGTAAAGGAGATTTCTGGAGGTTCAGTCGACGTTAAAATTCGTGTTACGATTTTCATAAACGGAGCGTCTTTATAACATGACTTAGGGTGCCAAAAAACCACAATTGGAGAATTGAAAAACCATTGTATGTTATATTTGGTTCATCCGCCCCAGAAAATTCTCGAAATAGAAATAATGAAGAAAAATAAATAAATAGAAAAGAGAATATTATAATGAGAGATATTTTTTGAGAGATTAAATACAAATGATGAATATTTGGGAACTTTACAGCGAGGATTCATACCAAAATGTGATATAAGAAAAGAAAAATTAATTTTGGTTTATCGATTTTCATGATTAACTTAATAAAACTGAGATGGGTATTGTTAATAAAGAATTTTGATATTATTTGGTGTCAACTGATAGAATAATAGTTTGAACTTTGAACATTAACATTAAATTATGGCAATTGATAGAGGAATAGTTAAGGTATTATTATTATTATTGGTATTAGAATATTTTATTAGTGTGTGTTTAATACTTTCATATGTTGTATATTTTGATTCTATTGAATATAAAATTGATAGACCAAACTTTCACACTAAACGAGATTCTGAAATTGTCCATGCTTGCAGATTGAGATATATAATGCACCAGAGAACTTAAAACTACACCACGAATAATGACAAACATTAGATCCATTTTTCTTTCTTTTCTATGTGATGCTTAAACATCATTATATATATTTTTAAATTGATATAATTAATTATGTGTTGTCTACTAAAGATATATAAAAAAAAAAAAAAAAAAAAAAACTATCTAACTTAAACTTTCTTCTTAAGAATACTATTATATGTGAATTTTTTTTTGGATCTCAATTTAAACACCGACTATGACAACTTACTTCTTAACCTTTCAGTAAATTTCCTATTTCTTGAAAAACACTTCCTATCACCCAACTCTACAAGCGCGTTGGATGCCGTCCCAACTGTTTAAGATCTTATTAATTTTTTTACTATTTGTTTTTAATTCCTCAACTCAGTCACATTAAAGTGCTGAAGACTATATGCTTGAGTAATGACTAAAACAGGGCTGGGATGGCCACTCCTTTTGTCCTCCCATTTCTATATATTATACTCCCACAGGTATGACAACTGCACCTTTTCCTTTTTCTCCATCTGTGTACTATGCAAGATGCTGGTTTTCCAACGCAGTCATATTCTGTCGGAGATTTACGGTTAGTCCACTGTACGGCTAAAAGACTCTTCCTCCTATTAGGTCAGAGAACAATATGGAGAAAGAAACCCACTTGTTACACAAACATAAACACAACCCTCACTGCTTAGAGGTAGAATTAAAGAAAATTGAAACTAAGAGTTTGGGGAACACACATACACAAGTACCTTCAAAACAAGGAAATGGATACCACATAAACTTATAATAAATGTACAAAAATGAATAGTAGATAAATAATTTGAAAATAAAGTGAAAAGTATTGAGAATAAATAAAGTTAGAATAAATATGAAAGTATAATTAAAGAATATTGAATAGAATTTGGAATGAATAAATTTGTCGAAATACAATGAATATAAGAAATGAGGAAATGAGAATAATAGAAATAAAATGATATTGAAAAGAGATTTTTTTTTTGATATAAGTAATTGAACTAAAGGAGATAAGAGATATTAAAGAAAAATATATGAGATAAAAGATACGACAAACTAGATAATGAGTGATATGTTTTGTAATGTTTATATACAATTGATATATTTGAAATGTGAGTTTATTAAAATCTTGTGATTTTTATTGAAAGTGTGATTTTTATTATAAACTGTGATTTTTTATTATATAAACTAAAGAACTAATTTTCTTATATGTAAACAAGTCGAGATAATGTGATGTTTATGTATTCTACGTTTGTGAAGCAGAAATAACACAGCACTAAAAGACTGTGATTTTTTTTTGGTACCCAACTACAAAGGACTTTTTTTTTATTTAAGCCAAGATATTGTAAATTTTTTTGGGTATTCTGCACTTGCGAGATGATGGGTCACAGAACCTACCGAACTGTGATTTTTTTTTTGTACTTTTCTCAAGCAACATACTGCAGATAACGAATAGGACAGTGAACTATAAGCTACCATGTGTACCTTACAACTTTTTTGGACTCACCCCAATGTTTGGAAAGTTGAGGAGGAAAGTAAATAACTTCAAATTATTATTGTCATGTTCTATTCCATTTACTTAACAGGTTGTTTGTTGATTTTGATATTTTCATTGTTATATTCTATTATTTGTGTGAGTCGACTCAAGTTAGTTTTTTTGTATTTAGTTAAATTTAATTGATTTTTTTTTGAGATTTTGTTGTGGGGGACGTCCCTATTCAACAGGTTTCAAATACATACTTATGTAGAATCTTCAATTTAATATTGTGTCCTTCTTTTAGTGATTTATATATATTTTTCAGTAAATTTGATAATGTTGCTATGTCAGCTCATCACGTGATCTTTAAAAATTTTTTTGCAATTTAACTTTAATTGAAAATTATTCGTTAACTTATTCCAAATTTTTTAACGCCCTGTTCAGCAATTTTCAGTTGATGATGGGTACATTTTTAAATTTAATTTTTTTTTCAAAGCAACAATATAAGAAGAAAGTTACATAATTTACAATTTTCTATAGTTGATCATTAATTACTATAATTTTTTTTTTTGCTTTTATTGTGTTCATAAATTAGTAAATCATTAGTGTATTGTTGTGTATTCAATATTGAAATGTGCAATGTCTTGTCATGTGATCATCATACTAAATTAACTTAAAACATATGTTCCTTTTCAAACTTTTCCAAATTTGTGGTCGACGCCCATTTTCCTCACATGGTCGGGTGATTCTGTCCTCCAATGCCGGCATTGTTGGTCAGCCTCTTCTCGGACGGGGGGGGATATTCTATAACATAAAAACCCCCATACCATTTTAAAATCTAACATTATTCTAAATTCCCTTGGGCGTACGAGCTAAATTTCGCTTTTGATTCTAATTCTAATAACCCCGAGAGAAAATATTAAATGGCTTCCTTTTTCAAATAGGCGCCGGCGTCCCCAATATTTTAGATAAGCTCTGCGCAGATTATATAAAACCACATGTGACTTATCGACAACAGCAAATCCCTATTCGCTATCATGATCACATGACAAAGTTTATATAAACCACATAAACGGAACATGTACGCTTTTCGGATAATTGTAGCTGTATTGGAGAAGACGTATTCGCCGACGAAATAAAAACTAGTATAATGCTGTAACTTGCCGCGTCGTTTTTTTCGAGCCACGACTACATCTTCATTCCCAGTGATGTGCTGGACGCCCATTCTTTCCTTGGGTTTTCCAGTATGTTACATATATATATCTATAATATATATATATATATATATTTATAAAAAAAAATCGTAACGGATATATTATAGACAAAATACTGTAGAAGAAAATATTCAAATTAAATTCTAATAGAAAATACTAAAGATATTGTACGGTTAATACAGTACAGGTTGAGGAACATTTCTTTTACAGTATTCTATATTATTTGGGATTATGTCCAATCGTCGTCGCATTAGAATGAAAGAAAATTTTTTTTTGTCAATTTATTTCGTTGTTATGCACGTGACGATAAATTATTTAAAGCATCACCAAAAAGAAAAGAAAACCACGGGATCAGCATTTAATAAATTAAATTCTAACAATTAATCTTTAAAATTCACCAAAAATCAGAAAATGGAGGTAAAGATTCGAAAAAATTTCATTTTAAAGGAATTTTTAGGATCTTTCTCGTGATTAAAATTTTATAACCCTCAGATTATTAATTTAAATGCAAACTTTAAACAATTTTTCAAAAACAGCTTAAAAATTTTATTTAAAAATCTAAGAAGAATTTTTCAAAAATCTCTTTTAGTGCACCCACGACACTATAAGAAGAATCGCCAAGCAAAATTTCAGCCCTTTAGGTCCAGTGGTTCGGTCTGTGCGTTGTCTATCAGTCAGTCAATTACAGAATTATTTTATATATATAGATTTTGTCCGCTGATGTATTTATGTATCCAAACGGAAAGTCTACATTAGAATGTATTCAATTCTTCACAGAGTTTGATTTATTTTGCGTTTCAATAACGTAGGGCAACCAGGAACGTGCGCTGGCACTAGGCCAGTGTTGTCCATACAGATCGATGAAAAGTTAATTTTAATTTGTAAAGGATAGTCAGTTAGTTTGGTTTTCCGGCTTGGTGGTGCGAGGATAATTCGTTTTCCCCCCGAGCCTGGGGGTCCCAGACGAGCAGATTGCGGGCGGGACGTCTCGCCATTAAATTGCCGTATAAGCTTCGGCTGTGGCCGGCAGAAACCTTTGAATTAAATTGCATCAAAATTCAGTCTTCTAGAAAATTCGAATGAGTAAATCATCTTTTTTTTTTCACTTGTAAAGAATCGCAAATATTATGAGGTTTAAATGCATTGTCTGTCTTAAACTCCCATGAAAAACTATTTATTATTACGTAATGAAAAACCGCACTATTATTTCCCCATTCAGATTATAATATTTATTTGTTTATCGCTTGGATAGACAATCTGCGGGTTTCATTTCCTGTTGATTAAAGAATCTCTCTCCAGAAATTCGCAATCCGTCAAGCCGCTGACTCATTTCATTTGCTCGATTTTGATTTATCACGCATCGTGTCATTCTTCCTAGAGTTTACTGTCTGACGCCGGGTTTCCATTCACCGCGCAGAATGTTTGCAAACATCTGCGATCGTTTTAAAAGGCGGGTATTATGCACATACAGCGAACGACGACGAACGAAGCGGAACAAACAAATTGGGCAAAAAATTTCGAAGAACAAATTCGGCGTTCTGATTAAAATTCTACATTAACAAACTGAATGTTTGTGAATCCGGTCATTGATTTCCCTGAACCGATTTTGTTGTGGTGAATACCGATGGTAAACTTCCTTAGAGTGGAGATATGAATACAAGTTAAGTAAAACTCATGCAATGTACTATATGAGCGTTGAAAGGCAAAGTGGTGTAAGTCACTTTTTCAACTTTTTTCCATTTGGGGGCAAATATGTAATCTCCATGTTCAATTTATAGTGGAATTGTAAATAGTTATTTTTTGCTATATTGTAATAATTGATATGAATATAATTTGTTCAATTTATGGTGGAATATTTGTAGTTTTAGCAGTTAAACTCTTTTGACTTACACCACTTGACTTACTGACTTACACCACTTTGCCTTTCACCGCCTCATTTAATTAAGTTGCTAAGCCGAATTTTTGGGCCGTCCGTGAGAGAAAACTACTGCATCAATTTACATCTTTGGTCTTAGACGAAAGATTGGAATCTGTAGATTTGCCAAATTTGGTTTTTGTAACCGCAGTTTCTTTTAATTAGTGATAATTTACAGTTAAAAATTGATTTCTCTGCATGCTCTGTGGCATGTTAAACCTGGGCTTTAGAAACTCACTGTTTCTGCGCATGCTCAGGGACATGTTTTAATTATGAACACGTTTATTCCGAGGAGTCTCTCTAGATCGCTCTCTGCCATTTTTATTTTATGATAATTATGTTTGTGAAATATAAGATTAAACCTGATGGAAATTGTTTATTTGCGCTGTTTAATTAGCGATAATTAACAATAAAAATAATTGGTTCTGCGCATCCTCAGTGACATTTTTAAATCTGGCTTTAGATACTCACTAAAACACGAGGCCGCTTAAACACATTAATTTGTTTCTGCCCATTTTATGATTTTCAACATTTGGCAATGATGTGTTGAGTATAATTTGTGTATTAGTAAATTTATTTACTATCTAGCCGTCATACTTGACGGATACCAACTAGTACTAGTTAATAATACTTTTAGTAACTTTCACTAACCCTTCGGCAGGAACATCTGCCTTTCAGGCAGCTATGGTTTCTTTATTCAACGCTGGGCCCCTCAACCCTTCGACCTTGGGCACTGTGTGTCTACACATGCTTCATTCAACATCTTGTCTTTATTGTGGAAGGGTGAATCATGATGCCAGCCTTCTATGGTTCAGGTTAAAATTAGATTAATCAGAGAAAAATTAAAATCCCAACCCAATCACTCGTTCGACTAACTAAATGCCTCTAAACACGGACCGTAATATAACCTGTGATAATTTGTTCTGTTCAATAGAAGCTGTTGAAGAACTAAGGAGAATGGTTTGAAGATAGTGGATGCCATGAAATGCAATAAACCACAAATACCCTTTGAATTTCTAGCTAGGAATACCTGGGAAAAATATATTCCATCCATATCTGCCTACCAGGCAGATGTTCCCACTCAGCGGGAAAAAAATCCTGTTCCCCCCCGAAGGGTTAAATAAATTACACATGAGTAAACATAATTCAATACGGCACAAACACTACGTTCCTAACAATGTAGCATACACACGATGGCTCTCTGCCAATTTTTTAATTTTTACTCCCTTTTATAGAAGAATCACAAATTGTGACGTCGACTCTCACGTAATCAGGTAGAAAATCTGCATACTAATGTGATGTTTGGCCGAAAGAATGGGTAAGAAATACCAAAAAATTTCAAGTAGTCTCTTCTAACGAAACTACCGCGGGTTCAAGGGCGGCTCCGGGGGGGGGGGGACAGTAGGGGCAGTTGACCCCCCCCCAAAAAAAAGCCTGGCTTATTTTTTTTTTTCATAGCCTAAAATTATATAATCATACACCTAATACTAAATGAGTCCTAATACTAAAGACCTAATGCTAGATGTAAATTTAAAATGAGAGGATGTTTGTTTCTTTTATATATATATTCTCTCTCTCTCTCTCTCTCTATTTTTTTTTATATATATAACCCTAAGATATATATATAACCCAAAGAACCGACGTTGCTCTCCCCCCCAAATGTCTGGCCTGGAGCCGCAACTGAGCGGGTTATTAATGTAGGATTACTTATCGTTGCTTACCTCTTTTGTATATATATATATATATATATATATATATATATATATATATATATAAATTTTGATTCATCTTGGTACTTTTCTGTTTAATTTGTCCAAGTGATAGCCTGGGTTCGGCCCGATGCCAAAATTATAACTCGAAAGAACGGATGGACGAAAAGTTGGACGCTGAAATTTTCCATTCCGCTGCACCGTTATGGAGGAACGTAATCCTACGTTAAAATATACTAATCCATACTATATTGCACAACCCAGTTTCTGATAACGCACAAAGAAATTAAATTTCCTATTCCAAATGACAATTCCGAGCAAGAAGCAAAAAGATTCGTAGCTAAACTGTAGGCCATGTACACGTACAGCGAACGACGGCTAACGAAAGGTAAGAACTTAACTGTAATGTACCGATTAGTGAGCGAACCTTCTTGGCAAAGGCAACAAACGAGAACGGTGGCGTTCCATGCTACGTGTAAAGTTAGCGAACAAATTCATTCATTACCCTTCGTTGGACTTCGTTCGCTGTTTGTATATTCACAAAGGGGCTGCTGTGTACTAATTCTATTAGATACGCTCACACCAATGTTAACCTATGGAGAAAATGTGTCTATTATTTACAGCTTCGTATATGCTGATAATCCAATAGAAATGGTAGTTTCAGATAGCCTGAAATTTTCTGCACCTTGCAGCAGGATTCATTTTATAAATTCCGTCCACCAAAGGAATTTAGGAGCGTTTAAAACACACTATACGAGATTTTTCCCGGAATAATTTAAATCTTAAAATATTATTTGCATAAAAAAAAGGAAAAATACCCCAGGGTGTAAAATTTCTTTGTCTATTACGAAGTACACTTTAACGTAGGATTACGTTTCTCCATAACGGTCCTTCGGAAAGCAAAATTCAGACGCTAAAACCGTTTGTCCCTCCGTCCTCGCGAGTTATAATTTTGTCAGCGTGCCAAACCCTGTTTGTATCGCTTCGAAAAGCAATAAATAGTTAAACAGAAAAGTACCAAAATACGTTAATATTTTAACATACATATGTATATGTATATACAGTCGAACCTCCATATATCGAAGTAGCAAAATGCCGGAAAAAAATTCAATGTATAGAAATTTCGATATATAGAATTGATCTTAGTTTTATCATAATTCTCCTAAAACATTAAAATTAAAGCTAATTTTCGTATACGAAACTCCATTTCCAATTTATATGAGAATCACATTAAAGGAAAGTTAATAACTAAAAAATGAATTAATGTGAAAGATTTATTGAGTACTATATACCTTTAAAAAAACAATAATCCAGACAGTGGTTACAGGGATCACAGTTACATTCTTAAAAAAAAAACTGCGAATATCTTGCTGAACAGCCAGTTTTTGAGGAAAGTTCATCAAGAAATACTCGCATTTATTCAGTCCATTAAAAAACTTCATCAGGGACATTTTCAACGAATTGAACTCCACGAAGTATGTTTCAAACGCCAAAAATTGGGAGATTTTATTCTAAAGTGGAATAAAATCTCCCAACATGTCGTGAAAAAAATTCGATATATAGAAACACTTTTTCTATGCAATGAACATGGAGATTTGCTAAGAGTTCGATATAGAAAATTTCGATATAGGGAAGTTCCATATATGGAGGTTCGACTGTATATATACATACGTACATGTATACAGATACAGATATACATAACACATTCACACATATACACATACAACAGAGGTAAGCAACGATAAGTAATCCTACGTTAATACCCGCGGTAATTTCGTTAGAAGAGACTACCTGAATTTTTTCTTTTAAATCTTTAAATCCAAGTCGACAAACCTTGGACACATTTTCTCCATAGGTTAACATTAGAATGAATCCAGTTGGATTAGTACACAGCTGCCTTAAGAAACTTTTTATATGTGATAAACAATCTGTTGGGCACCGTGTTAAAAATCCTTTAAACAAACAGCCATGTGCATGTATTAAAAACAAGTATTTATATACTTAAAAGCAATATTTGATACCAGCTTGCCGAAAAGACACTATTACATCTCAGTTATTTCCAGATAAAGGAAAACAGCAGTAGTTTCTTCTTCTGCTGTCAATACTTGACTTGCATTTTTATACACACATAAAATTACCGTTACAGTTAACATGTCAGTAAATTTGCATACACAGTAAAACTAATGCATAAAAAATTCGAAATACATATATCAACACTATCAGTTCAGGCGAGAACGTGCACACGGCTATCTTTGCTCGCGACTGTTTGCTGATTTTTTGGCTGATTCAGCATTGAAAAAAATAATAGAATTTGCATATTGAGAGCAGATTGACAGAAATATATCGCCCCTGTTCTAATAAACATTCTTCGGGTTGTTCGATTCTAACCCACTGTTGTCTATTATTTTCACAGATTTTTCTTTCTTTTTTCCATAGCTCAAATGAACCACTGTACAAGGAATTTTTGGTACCTAGCGTTTTTCCTGCTCAACTTAGAAGATTGGAATTCATTCAAACTGCTGTATGGTGGCCGTTGGTGGTTCCCTAGAAAAAGTGGCCGTTTAGAGGCGTGGTCGTCGAAGAGAGGTTTGTTTCCTAATTTTGTCTATGGAGTCTGATCGGTCCTGAACAAAATATGGCCGTTTAGAGGGGTGTCCAGCTAAACATGCTTCACTGTATTTAGAACCCGCGGTGTATATACCAGGGTATGCGACGCAAACGACATACTCTGAGACAGGAAATCCCCCATGGGTATTTAGTATCTGCCTAAAGGGGCTCTGAGAAACAAAAATTTAATTATTTACTTTATTTACATGCATTTCATTATGTTTTATTTTCTGTAATGAATCATTATATATAAATCCTTATACGCATTACTTTCACAATTTGGCTCAAGGTAGCCTAGTGGTAGCGTGTCGGCTTTTGGGCCTGATGATGCTTGGATCCAATCCCAACACGCACCATTAAATACTATGTCTAGGACGAATGTAGTCACATTATATCTATAGACTCAAAAGTCCATCTAAGAGGTCAGAAAGGGTGGGAGAAGGTACGATCCTCCCCCAGATGTCACCCATGGGAGTGCTCGGAAAAAAATTCAGGTGGCACCTGGCTTAATCGGGACTCCGACCCTCGTGGTGCCATTACAAACTGTTGCCGAACCCCTCAGTCTTCTACCCTACATGGACCTGGTCTGAAATACTTCCGGTCAGGGGGCATTAGAAACAGCAACAACAACTTGCATAATTAGTTTTTTCCCCCGAAAAAATTAAAAAAACCAATTGTTGATTCATATTTAGATTTTGATGTATCGGCTAGACCAACATTTCTTTGCATAATTCTTTTACTTTCTTACATGAGAAATGTTTCAAAATTATACGTTACTTCAGGATTTGTAAAACTTTATTCATATTTTCATGTTATGTATAACGTATTACTGTAGCAGAAACGCATCACAGGGTTAGTATTTCGTATCTCTTCTACGTATAACATAGAAAGAAAGTATTTTTGTAATACGCGCTTTATTGCATGTTCATATTCGTCATATAATAGTAAGTATACTAAACATTTTGACCTAGTAATGCATATGAAACCTAAGCATACGTTCACAATTAAAAGTAACTAGTTGGTACTAGGGTTTTGACCCGGGTTTCCCCGAACCCGAAAACCCGGGTTTTTCAAAGATTTTACAAACCCGGGAATTTTTAATGTAAACCCGGGGAATTAGTTATTTTATCTAATACAATAGAATACCAATTATATTCCTTAATTTAGAACTAAGACCGAATTTAACAAGTCGGACTCGGTACGGCCTCTCAAACGAATGGATATAAAAGCAATGAGACAGAGTGAGATGGAGATATATTGGCGACGGCGTACGCCATAGCTCTATTTCACTCAAGTTTATGAGTTGGGATTCCCAGCAGTACTTGCGTTATGCCGTGTGAATTGGCAATACTTCAGCTACACGACCATGCCTGCTTTCTGTGGTTTGTGTTGTTTAGTTTAGTTATATATCTCGTTGTGTTGTGTTCTCGCTGCTCTTTATTGCGTAGTTAAACAATATTCTGAGGACCCACCCATATAGAAAGCGCTTTGCCTGCAATAGAAGGAAGTTTTTTGTAACGTCCTAGATTGACGCACTCTACTTGGATCTCTCGCCTGATAACGATCTAACATGCTGCTCTCGAAATTAATATTTAGTTTTATATTTTTATGTAAATAGTAAATAAACTTAGATAGTTTAGATAGCTCTCCCACTCTCGATTTTAACTGGACTCTTCGATTATTTGGAATTGCTCTGATTTGAAATTTCTTCGACCTTTTGTTTCTTGGATATACACGTTGGCTTTCGATCAGCTTCAAATATTATCATTTTTGCAGTTATTATTCTTTTATTAGGTATGTATTTATTTGTTTTAAAATAACTTTTTAATGTGGGTATACGCCACCGTATAATTAAGTGCATGTTTGCGCACTTTTCTGATGCTGTGTAGCTTAGCTGTGTTAATTACAAATTTTAATTATTCGATTTTATTACAGTTTAAAATCCTTAAAATGAATATTTTGAGGACGTAAGCTCGAAGCGCAAATCTGGAGTATGGAAACATTTTCTGTTTAACAAACCACAAGAAACAGCAAAATTCAATATTTTTCATCAATCCTAAAGGCTTCGGGTTCAAGTACAAAAAGTTTGATAAGCCACACGAAGACAAAACATCAAATTGAAGTATTAACATGTTCTAAATTTGGTGATGACGACGAGCCCAAATTGAAATCTCGAAAAATTGATGACTGTTTCACAAAAAATGTACAGTCTGTTGAAGAGGTTATAGCAAAATTAGTTGCTGTAGATGGTATGACATTTCAGCAGCTTGCCAATAGTTCATTGATAAGACGAGCTTTTAAGCATCTAGTGTGCTCCTTCCTAGTAGTCCTAGCCAACAAAAATTTTATTTATGAAACATTTTCAAACTGTGCAGAGCAAAATCATTAAAAAAATCAGAGAAATCAAGAGGACAATGGTCGGTTTCCAATTAGTTTCAATGAAACCACATCAATACAAAACCGTAGATTTATCAACCTGAATATACACTATTCCACCGGCTTCCAATCTCTTGGTCTAATTAGAGTTATGGGAAGCGTAAATGCAGAAAAAGTAATTCAGATTGTAAAAGAAATCTCAGCGACTATGATATTTCATTCGATAATGATATGGTAGCTTCAATCACTGATGGTGCAAGCATAATGTTGAAGTATGGCCGTTATATAAACTATTTATTATTTTAGTTCTTTGCTATTGACCCCCTGGAACCAACTAAGTAAACCCGGGTAAACCCGGGTTTTAAATAAAAAAACCCGGTCAAACCCGAAACCCGGGTTTTTAAAAAATTGCTCAAAATCGAAAACCCTAGTTGGTACCCGTCAAAACATGACGGCTAGATAGTAAATAAATGTACTAATACACAAATTATACTCAACACATCATTTTCAAATGTTGAAAATCCCAATAATGCGCAGAAAAAAATTAATGTGTTTAAGCGGCATCGTGCTTAGTGAGTATCTAAAGCCAGATTTAAAAATGTCACTGAGCATGCGCAGAAAGCAATTTTTTAAATTGTAAATTATCGCTAATCAAACAGTGCGAAATAAACAATTTCCATCAGGTTTAATCTTATATTTCACAAACATAATTATCATAAAAATAAAAATAGCAGAGAGCGATCTATAGAGATTTCCCGGAATAAACGTGTTTATTATTAAAACATATCACTGAGCATGCGCAAAAAACAGTGAGCTTCTAAAGACAGATTTAAACATGCCACTGGGCATGCGCAGAAATCAATTTTTAATTGCAAATTATCGTTAATTAATAGAAATTGCGGTTACAAAAACCAAATTTGACAAATCTACAGATTACAATCTTTCTTTTAAGACCAAAATGAAGTAAATCGATGCACTAGTTTTCTCTCACGGACTGCCCAAAAAGTCGGCTTAGCAACTTAAATCTATAGATTATTCCTTTAATACCTTGTTTAGAGAGTAATTTTTGCTTAATGGAAAATACACTTGGAAGTTTTGCTCAAAAGCTTGAAGTCAGTTTACTGAAATTAAAACAAAGAAGCACTTTAAATATTTTTCTGCATATACCTTGCTCTACATGTGTTGTTACTATTGCAAATGTTGCTGAATGTATACAGGGACTTTCCGGTCTATGTATTTGCCCTGCGCATACGGACTAGACACGGAGCTAGACACGGAGGTATTTAATGTTGTGTGCTAGGGATGCGACATCGACAATAAAACATCGATGTTTTGAAACATCGATGTTCAATATTAAAGCATCGGTGCTAATAAAACATCGCCCCAAAACCATCGATGTTTTTAAACATCGATGTTTTAGAACATCCATTTTTTAAAACTGGTTTAGTAACCTCTAACATTAATGTTACTTCGGTTAGGCGTCGGGGGGGGGGGGGGGGAGTTTAATTTTTCTCTCTGATTGGGCTGACACAAATAACCAAAACTTGGTTGCTAGAGTCGGCGCATATTGCAGAATTTCCATGATACATTTCATTACTTTTACCAGAAAATTGAGGAAGAACTTATTTCTATAAAAACAATTGATAGGACCAAAGCCATAAAAAAAATCCGTGATATTTTCTAATTTAAATTGACTGAATGCGAAATATTATTGTAATATTTATTTACAAGTTGGAGAGTAATTTACTTCCAGGAGGCTGAAATAATTTAGTAAGAAAAAAATTTGAAATTGTAACATTTAACAAGTGTTTAAAACCCTCGTCTTCAATAATTGAAATCAGCTGAGAATCTCTACAAATCATGTAAAGAATAGCTTGAGAAACTTTGCTGTGCATAGGACCAAAGCCATAAAAAAAAATCCGTGATATTTTCTAATTTAAATTGACTGAATGCGAAATATTATTGTAATATTTATTGACAAGTTGGAGAGTAATTTACTTCCAGGAGGCTGAAATAATTTAGTAAGAAAAAAAATTGAAATTCTAACATTTAACAAGTGTTTAAAACCCTCGTCTTCAATAATTGAAATCAGCTGAGAATCTCTACAAATCATGTAAAGAATAGCTTGAGAAACTTTGATGTGCATATCTCCACCAATTTTTTTTATTATTACTATGGGGCCTTTTTCATTAAAAAAAAACATCGAGACGACATGAAACATCGAGCACAAAACATCGATGTTAAAAAAACATCGGCTTCAATAAATCGATGTTTTTATCAAAACATCGACATCGATGTCGCATCAATATTGTGTGCCGGGATTCGAACTTAGCACCCTCGGCGCCGAAAGCCGACGTGCAACTCCAAGGCTACCTCGAGCCCTTAGTATTATAGTATTTCGAACTGCAGAATAAAATGGATTTACTAAATTTTATAAGTTTGGGGTTTTGTTTTAAGCAATTTAATATAGAGTGAGTTTTATGTACTTTGACTTAAACAATAGAACTTAACCAACACAAATAACAACGTCTTCAAGTCAGTGATATAAGTAAAGCGCACAGATTTTGCTTTCTTTTTGATTTGGGAGTTTATTCTGTGGGATCGTAACTATTTTTTAAAACATAGATATTTAGCTATTTACTTAAGTATCTTATCTATTTGATTAAAATATCCTAACAGAATGTTTCATAATTTATTTATCTTCTGCTCGTCTTTTATCTTAGCTTCATCTAATTATGTTATACTGAAATATCGTATAATCCCAATACTTTCAAATGCTTTCAGACAGTCTAAAGTAGATTGATTTTTAATACTTCGATCTGTATAGATCGGTTATCATGATAACCTATTTTCCAAAATATGGTTGTTTCGCTTATACTAAAACAGTCGTCCATTTTCAGTAGTAATAAACTTTCATGGGAAGCGATCTGATTGTGATCTGATTCCCACTGAATATGTTTCTTTATTTCCATGAATCTTAATATCCGTCCTTAATAACGAACAGCTTTATTCCGCCTTGACCTGGATAGATTTAAAAAAAAAAGAAAAATTTAGGATTTTTATTCCTACTTTTCACCAAATGAAACTTTATCGTTTGTCATACTTCACTAAGAATAGCTGAAATAAATATTTATGCAAGAAACAAAAATTATCAGAGAATCAAAAACAAAAAAGAAAAGCGACATTATTTATCATAAGCCTATGATTTAGCAAAAGAATACAATCTCACGCCAAAAGAAAAAAAATGAGAGAAATAGGAAATGTAGGACTTGACTTGGAATCATTTGAGCGTTGTAAAACAGCTCGGATGTTTCACAAGAAGAAAACGTTAGTCGATTAGGTTTCAGCAACATTAAGCAAACGTGCAATGCTGGAAGCAAAAGAAATTTAATGCAAGTTTTCTTTTTCGAGGATAAAGTGGCAGAAAATTTTGTGAATGTATACTTATAGAAATAATAAAGAAAATATATCATTTTAATGAAATGGGAGGCGAAAAAATATACAATTGGGCGGAGTGTAAAAAAAAAGTTTTCGATTTTGTTTTTCCCCTAATGCGGAAAAGTTGGGTACTGTTGGGTAGGTCACGTATTCAAAGTTTTGGGAAAAACAAAAAATATCTTCCGTCTCCATTTCGTCCGTGATTTTTAGCAGATTTTCACCATATAGTTAAAAATGTGTATTTTCGTTGTTTTGTATGCAGCTCTTCGCTTTTTTATGAAATAAAATTCAGAAAAAAACCCAGAACTCTCCACGGGGAGATGGCTGCATTGCAAGTTCCTCCCGTGCCCACCCATCCACCCAACCATATGGGAACTTAACTCCTTTGCCCTTGCAGTTATTCCGGTTTTACTCGGTACTCGCATTTGGTTTCATATGATGGCATAGCTTTCCTCGACTCTGTTTGGGTTCTAACTAAACTGTCACGCTCATTTTCTCCAAATACAGCCGCTGAAAACTCTGTTACTAGTTTCACGAAACGTTCAACACTATGAGTGTGGCAACAACATTTTAGGCTTCCCAGCTACAGACTCTCCATTGGAAATCAAATTTATCAAATCATCTTATGTCAAGTGAGATGTTATTGGAGGTTTCGTCAAATTGCATTATTGCCAATCAATAAGGTCTATATATGAAACTGCCTCGAAGTTGAGTGACGGAATGTTGTAGCATCTGATTCCTTCCTTTTTTCCTTTCTTGCTCGTAAAATCCTACGCTATCCAAGTTCTCGAATGGGCTGTCTGTCGTCTGTGATCATTGACAAGAATATTGCTTTCGGGTGGCCGAAATAGCCATTTCTCTGGATAATGGGATCGATCGCAGTCTTTAATTTGTTTTTAAGATCGCAAGAGACGTTTATTGTCTTCCACAAATTTCGTGGACCATCCGTGCAATATCTATTTAATTTGAATGTAAACCACATAGGTGCGAACACTTTCATGATGAACTCTGCCAGAGTTTGAAGTTGGTTTGAAGGCTCTGAAAAGCTAATGTATAAATGCATTATTCGATTTGCAGTTGGTGGTCAACGTTCATGAGACATTTTCCCAGGGTGCATTAGTGACAAACTTGATGAGTAGTTTCCATTTGTGACAGCTTGACAAATATCTCAAAGGTATCGTTATTCTGTGCTAAGATCCTTTATGCCAATTTTCGGAAATTTACTCGACAGGACTACAAATCTCACAACTGGGAGGTTTTCATAATTTGCCAATGCTTTCCCAATAGGACCAAAATATGTATTAGGGCCACTCGTTCCACCATCCAAATGCTGCACTAAATGTCGGAGTGGCAACTCATTTGCGTGTAACTGGCAGATAAACCAGTGCAAGGGTTTCCCAATGGCTTCCTCAAAACAGCGAATTACGCCGGTTTTATAGCCAGTATTAACGAATGTTCCGTCGCACCCTTTTGAGATCTGTAGTTATTTCCAACGAATTTCCGAAAATCGACATAAAGGATCTTAGCACAGACCAGCGATACCTTTGGGATATTTGTGAAGCTGTCACAAATGGAAACTGCTTATCAAGTTTGTCAAAAAAGCACCCTGGAAAATGTCTCATGCACGTTGGCTAACAACTGCAAATCGAATAATGCGTTAATACATTAGCTCTTCAGAGTCTTCAAACCAACTTCAAACTCTGGCAGAGTTCATCATGAAAGTGTACTCACCTATGTGATTTACAGTCAAATTAAATCCATATTGCACGGATGGTCCACGAAATTTGTGGAAGACAATAAACGTCTGGCGCTATATTAAAAAAGAATTAAACACTGTGGTCGATCCCATTATCCAGAGAAATGACTACTTCGGCTACCCGGAAGCAATAGTCTTGTCAATGATCACAGACGACAAACAGCCCTTTCGAGAACTTGGACTGCGTAGGATTTTACGAGTAAGAAAGAAATAAAAGGAAGGAATCAGATACTACAACATTCCGTCACTCAACTTCGAGGCAGTTTCATATATAGATCTTATTGATTGGCAAAAATGTAATTTGACGGAATCCCCAATAGCATCTTACTTGACAGAAGATGATTTGAGAAATTTGATTTCCAGTGGAGAGTCTGTAGCTCAACAAGGAAGCCTAAAATTTCCTTGCCCCACCCAAAGTGTTGAACGTTTCGTGAAACTAGTAACAGAGGTTTCTGCGGCTGTGTGTGGAGAAAATAAGCGTGGCGGTTTAGTTTGAACATAAACATGGTCGAGAAAAACTATGCCATCATTTGAAACCAAATGCGAGTACCGTATAAAACCGGAATATTTGCAAGGGCAAATGAGTTAAGTGCCCATATGGTCGGTGGGACGGGTGGGCACGGGTGGAACTCGCAATGCAGCCATCTCCCCGTGGAGAGTTCTGAGTTTTTTCTGAATTTTATTTCACAAAAAAGCGAAGAGCTGCATACAAAACAATGGAAATGCACATTTTTAACTATATGGTAAAAATCTATTAAAAATCACGGACGAAATGGAGACGGAAGATATTTTTTGTTTTTCCCAAAACTTTGCATACGTGACTTACCCACCAGTACCGAACTTATCCGCACTAGGGCAAAAGCAAAATCGAATTTTTTTTTTACGCTCCGCCCTAATATACAGCCATAGTGTTATAAAAAATATATAAACAATAATTGTATATGTTTTTTTCTACTTAAAAAAAAAAAACAATGCAATAAACTGAAATGACACTGTTAAAGCTGCCGGGTACTAAATTCTTGGATTCGCTCACGTCAGTGTTAACCTAAGGAGGAAATTTATCCAAGGATTGTCGATTTGGATTAACAGATTTCTTTTTAAAAAACTTTACTCCGTAATAGAGAACGAAATTTTGCACCACGGAGCATTTTTCGTTTTAAAAAATGAAAATAATATTTTAAATTTTAAATTATCCAGCGAAAAATATCTAGTATAGTGTGTTTTAAACGCTCATCAATTCCTTTGATGGAAGAAATTAATAAAATGTATCCTGTTGCAAGGTGCAGAAAAATACCGTCTGAAAATACCATTTTTATTGGATTATCACCATTAATGTAGCTGAAAAAGTAGGGAAATTTCCTTCATCGGAAAACATTGAAGGGAGCGAATCGAATTAGTATACAGCAGCCTTCATGTAAAATATAAATACTCTTTAACATTAATGTTAAATATATTCCAATAACTCAGTAAACTGAAATGACACTGTTAATGTTAAATATACATTAACAGTCCATTGTATATGTTTTTGCCAGTTATTAAAAATTAATTAAATAAACTGAAATGACACTGTTTATGTAAAATATAAATAAACAGTCGATTGTATACGTTTCTGCCAGATATTTAAAAAAACAATCGAAAAATTGAAATGACACAGTTAATGAAAAATAAGAATAAACAGTCGATTATTTATGTTTTTGCCGCTTATTGAGAAAAACGATTCAATAAATCGGAATGGCACTGTTAATATAAAATATAAATAAACAGTCGAATGTATATACGTTTGCCTTTTATTAAAAGCTCAATTCAATAAATCGAAATGAGACTGTTGATGTAAAATATAAATGAACAGTCGATTGTACAAGTTTCTGCCACTTTAAAAACACACTCATAAAAAAAAATTTGATAGATCGAAATGGTGCTGTTAATGTAAACTATAAATAAACAATGGTATTTTGAATTTCAAATTTATCAAGTACACTGACAAAAGCAACATTAAAATGTTGCAAATAATTTCATACAGGAGGAGAAACTATTAGTGTGATGGCCAGCGAGAATCAATATTTAATGGGTTATAAGGCCAATGATGACGTTTCAAATAGGTCTTAAAAATTTTATTCTTCAACAAAAGAGGACATCACTGGTATCTGTTTTATGGATTTCCCTTAATAGGTATTTTATGTTTGGAGGAAATACGGGAACATGTGAATATAACGTCGACAGTTTGGTAATGATAAAACGTTTTCCAAAAACGGTATTTATTGGTTATCTATATATATGAAACAATTCCGTAACTGACTGACTGATTGACTGACTAACAGATAACTGACCAAACCTATGCACCTAAAGGGCTGAAATTTTGCATGGCGATTCTTCTTATAGTGAAGGGGTGCACTAAGAAAGATTTTTGAAAAATTCTTAGATTTTTTTAAAAATTAAATTTTTAAGCTGTTTTTGTAACTTTTTTTAAGTTTGCATTTAAAATAATAATCTGAGGGTTATAAAATTTATATCACGAGAAAAATTACAAAAATTCCTTTAAATTGAAATCTTTTTCAAATCTTTTCCTCCATTTTCTGATTTTGGGGGAATTTTTAAATATTAATTTTTAGAATTTAATTTATTAAGTGCTGATCCCGTGGTTTCTTTTCTTTTTGTGATACTTGAAACTAATTTTGCGTCACGTGCATAACAACGAAATAAAATGACAAATAAAATATTTTTTTCTTGCTAATGCGGCAGACGATGATTGTACATTATCCCAAAAAAATATTAAAATACAGTAAAAGAAAATGTTCCCCAAACTGTACTGTGTTAACTGTACTATATTCTTTAGTATGTTCTATTCGATTTAATTTGAATATTTTGTTCTACATTATTTTGTCTATAAAAATATCCGTTACGATTTATATATATATATCTATATATATATATATATATATATATATATATATATATATTATATATATATATAATATATATATATATATATATATATATATATATATATATACAGATGGTTATCAAAATAATGGAATTACTAAGAAACATCATGAAACCTTTTATTAATACAGCGCATGATCACTTTTTTCCTGTAATACCACCTGATTCACCTTGGAATTGGATTATACAAGTCATGAATAATGGTTAAGAATATATTATACCATTCTTCAGGGGAAAATAATGAAAATTCCTGTAGAGATGCTGTGGTAGATATCGTTACCTAGTCTATCCGTTTCTACAGATCACAGTGGTTGGATGATATATAGTCGGGGGAGATTGTACAAGGTAAGATAAGATATTTGAATTCTTTTAAATTTTATTCAAACCAATACTTAAGAGATTTAGCTGTATTTATAGGGGGATTATGATCTTGGAGAACGCCATCTCCTGCAAAAAACAATGTTTTCACCTTAGGATGGACTAGTGAGTTAAAATTTCGACATAGTCCTTCCCATTCAATCTCCCTTTTAGGGTTACAATAGGGCCTGAAGATAACCATGAGATGTCATCCCAAACCCTGATAGATCTACTTCCATGATTGACAGTTGAGATGAGACAGCCAGAATCTTACGCTTGTGTAGGTGGTCTCCAGACATACGCACAATCTGTTGCGAGAAACAATGTGAACAATGATTCGTCGGACCAAATTTCGTTTTTCGATATATTACTCGACCAGGATTTGCGCTCGTGGCACCATTGTGGACGATATTTTGTATTGGCATCTATCACAAGTGGCTTGGGAATAACTACTCTTCCCTAAATGCTTTGTTTGTGAAGTTCCCTTTTACCTTAATGGTTGATACCGGAACATGCAGATGCAGATTGAGCTCTTCGATCATTTTGATTGCAATTGTTTTCTTTCTTCATGTCACAATCCGCTTCAATACCTCGTCGTCTCTTTCACTCAGCTCTCCCTTTGTCCACTATTCTGTTTGGCAATGGATGTTTTTTCCGTGCACTGTGGCGTAACGATATTTAGGTAAGGCAATTCTCTGAGGCTTTTTTAAAAATTACTACTATTGGATCGATAACTCTTTAAAAATTCTCCAACTCTCTGCCTATAACTTGTGGCGTTTTCTTTGTCCGTGACTCTCCCAATTCCACAAAAATGCGTCTGTTTTTCAGAGAGGGGCCGGCAACCCAGTTGGTGACAGTTCTTCGTAACGCCGAAACTTTATTACATTCCAGTGACAAAGTTGCATAGCTATCGCTAGGAAAGACAGCTTTATGACGGTGATGGAAAACATTTTCTGTTTTTCCAAGTAGTTACCCCACAACTTGTTATGGTGCATATACATTGGTGCAGAGTTCTCTGCCTGTGCCTTGGGGAATCCAGTGATTTATGTTCACTCTGTACTCTGTACTATGCGTGGATCGCCTCCTCTGGCGGTCCATCAAAGAAAGGGTGGGGGGTCAGCGGGTCAAATGGTGTCGAGCGGGGTCGGGGGAGACACCAGATCAAAGAGCGGGAATGCGGGTGGTTCTAAATACCGTGTCTAATGTTACCGTGACTAATGTGATGACATGAGTCGGGGATCTGCAGGCAGAGAACTCTGCACCAATCTATATGAGCTATTAGGGAAACCGCCATGCCAGGGATTAACTTTCAGGCCAGAACTCTGCACGTGTTTTAAAAACTGTGGGAACTGGAAAATAATATTCTCGAAAAACATCCCGCTGGCCCGTGGGGTGCGAGAACCGCACAATACACGTGACGTTCTAGCACTCTGTATGCTATCATGACTTTCGATACCATAGCTCGAAAAACACCCATTAGCCTGGGGATTGCAGTAATAGATACTTCAATTTAAACGCGCTCCAACAATTTGCCCTTTTCGCAAGGTCTTCAATATTTAACATTCTACGCTGTTCTCCCCAAAAGCGCGATGCCCTTAGCTTCATTACTGCTACCTGACAGTAGAAAAAAACATAGACTATATTATATAAAAGAAATACCAGTGACCAGACTCGTTTTTTAAGGAATGCGAAGCACATTCATAAACACCACTAATATTGATATGTGTTTCCATTATTTTGATAACCATTTGTATATAGTATATATATATTGGCATTAATTGCAGACATTGAATGTTTATTTAATTTGATATCAAAGTTGTATTCAAATTAAATACAAAGTGCAATGTATGCGATTAATGTAAAAAAAAATACATATATATATATTTATTAAAAAATCGTAACGGATATTTTTATAGACAAAATAATGTAGAAGAAAATATTCAAATTAAATTCAATGGTGAATGTATGCAATTGATTTGCATGTTTAATGTCCATAGAACATACTAATGTGACTTAAATGCTTAAAAATATCCATATCAATTAGTCTAGGGGTTAAATTTTATCTTTTACCGTATTTCGATATTTTTTGTCAATTTATTTCGTTTTTATGCACGTGACGTAAAATTTATTTAAAGTATCACAAAAAGAAAAGTAATCACGTGATCAGCATTTAATAAATTAAATTCTAAAAATTATCCAAAAATTCACCAAAAATCAGAAAATTTAGATTAAAACTCGAAAAAGATTTCATTTTAAAGGAATTTTCCTGATTTTTCTCATGATATAAATTTTGTAACCCTCAGATTATTATTTTAAATGCAAACTTTAAAGAATGTTACAAAAACAGATTAAAAATTTAATTTAAAAAAATATAAGAATTTTAAAAAATCTTTCTTAGTGAACTCCTACACTATAAGAAGTATCGCAATGCAAAATTTCAGCCCTTTAGGTCCAGCGGTTTAGTCTGTACATTATCTGTCAGTTAGTCAGTCAGTCAGTTACGGAACTGTTTTTTATATATAGACAATAGCATTAATAACAACTAAAAAAGAACCTATTAGCCCTTCTCGAAATTAATTACTAGCTGCTTCGCTAATTCATTTTAATAAATTTTCTGAAACTTAAAATGTCAGCATGGGTCTAGAAGGAAATTTTTAACTGATTTTATAAGCCAGATCGGAAATTTCGGCATATTTTACACTGAAGGGAATAAATAAACAAATATATTAAGCTTTGTTTACCCGTTTAATACTTTAAAAAATCAACTAATTCGTTGATAAAAATGCTGGAAAAAACCAAAAGAAGTAAATTCCTGTGTTTGAAAGAATATTTCTTTCACATTAGAAAAAAAAAGCTGTAGTTTCAGTTGAAATAGTTATAAATTGTGATATTTAAAGTGTTTCGTATTTAAGACAGTTACTCTAAAAGAACCAATAGCCTGTTATGGCCAGGAACATCACGGGGAGATTACTTGTCTGAAACTTGTGAAAATACACAGTACGTTTTTAGAATCCATAATTAATTAATTGGTAATTAATAATTATTGATAAATTTATTATTATTTTTATTATAGATTGTCATGCATATTTTAATTTTTATTGTCGATTTTACAAAGCAGCGTGTTCTTGTTATTACGCAGAGATTCAATGTTGAATTCTTATACAGTCGCAATCAAGTATCGTGTACTAGTTTTCTTCTATAACCAATAATTAAATTCGAAAAGAATTTTTTAATTACATTTTCGATAAATCGAATATTTTCCTTCAATATAAATACATTTAGTTGTTACGATACACAATAGATGGCGCTAGTTTTACAATTCTTTGTACTCCAGTATAAGATACACAGTCATGTTAATTCTCTCATCTTTCAGGATATATCTTTGCGTGAAATCCTACAATTGAGATAATATGTAATCCAAATGACCTGTTTGATTAATACAATTTACTTATTACTGCATGTTGGTATGTTAATTTATGCACTCAAAAGCGTCATTTTTAAGCTCTTTTATGTCAAAGGATATTTTTTTAAGAACGTTTCTATTACATTCTAAGGTAAAATATGACAAAAAATATCTGATTATGAAATTATATATATATATATATATATATATATATGTGTGTGTGTGTGTGTGTGTGTGTGTGTGTGTGTGTGTGTGTGTGTCTGTGTATATGTATCTCAGTGGCGTAGCAAAGGGGGGGGGGGGCAAGGGGGTCTATCATGCCGCGGGCGCCTCTCGCAGAGGGGCGCCAATATAAGATCCATATATTATATTACTATATGTTTTCGAGGTGGATGCCAATATAAGGTCTATATATTATATTACTATATGTTTTTCGGGGAGAGCGCCAATATAAGGTATATATATTATACTACTATATTATTTTGTGGGGGGCGCCAATATAAGGTCTATATATTATATTACTATATGTTTTTAGGGGAGGGCACCAACATAAAGTCTATATATTATGTTACTATATGCTTTTCGGGGGGGGGGGGGGCCAATATAAGGTCTATATATTATGTTATTATATGCTTATCGAGGGCTCTAATATAGGGTCTATATATTATATTACTATATGTTTTTCAGGGGGGGGGGGGCGCCACAAAGGTATCGTGCCCCGGGCCCCAGTTATGCTCGCTACGCCACTAATGTATCTGTGTGTGTATACGTGCGTGTGCGTGTGTGTGTGTTTGTGTATGTACATTTATGTATATATGTATGTGTGTTTGTATGTATTTATGGAAACATATACAGTAAAGCCTCGTTTATCCGGACTAACTGGGACCATAGGCAATCCGGATAATCTGGTTAATATGGGTAATAAGCAAAACAAAATCCTTAACTAAGCGGACTTAACAGTTTATTACTATAAAAAAAACTATCTTTTGTAACAAAATTACATAGTATTGTTTACAAGACATTAAAAATAAAAAATAAAAACTTTTCACATCATTTCTTAACAAAGAAATGGTAAGTCTAGTAAAGCTTCCTTATACTCAACAAAAATCATTTTATTACCATAATTTATTGTACAATCTATGCAAGAACTGTACATTGAATGAAACTAAAAACCAAATATTTGGCGTACTTGTAGTTACGTTCTTGCTATCATAGTTAAAAATTATTATCTAAAGTGGACATTAAATAAAATAATGTCTACAAATCTGATCCGGATTATCCGGCGATCCGGATCATTGAGGGCGGATAAACGAGGTTTTACTGTAGTGGTTTGGAAGTTTCAAGAATATATATATATATATATATATATATATATATATATATATATATATATATATATATATATATATATATATATATATATATATATATATATATATGTATATATATATATGTATAATATATATATATATATATATATATATATATATATATAAATATTATACATATATATGTCTGTGTGTGTGTGTGTATGTGTGTGTATAAATCAATATAAAGAACCTGTTCAGGAACTTCCTGCCAGGGAGCATTAGGAACAAAACAACAACAACAACATATGAAAGAGTTCAATGTTTGCATGGTCAATTAGGAGATCTATGAGACACGTGGGTTAATTTACTTAAAAGCCGAATTTCGAACGGCTACAAACATCCATGTGAACATCAGGACTCGAACCCAAAGATTCGAATACCTTTATTTTCACAGTGACCAGTAAATGACGCCGCTGTGTAATCACTATTCAGTCATGGGACGCGGAAGCGAAATACACATTCAAGTCACTGCAAAAATAGTTATAGGCTTGCGCGACTACGTCAGTTTGACTTTGTGCAGTCACTTTGACTTGCGTATGATTCCACATAGTGACTAATCGGAGTCAGGCTGTCACAACGACTTCGAAGTGAAGTCACTTGGAGAATGTGCAGTCACTTTGACTTGCATATGATGCCACATAGTGACTAGTCGGAGTTAGGCTCTCACAACGACTTCGAAGTGAAGTCACTTGAAGACCGTGCAGTCACTTTGACTTGCATATGATGCCACAAAGTGACTAGTCAGAATTAGGCTTTACAACGACTTCGAAGTGAAGTCACTTGGAGAATGGGCAGTCATTTTGACTTGTATGTGATGTCACATAGTGAGTAGTCAGAATTGGACTATCATAACGACTTCGAAGTGAAGTCACTTGTATATAGAACATTGGACTTTGACCAGTCACATGGACTTTGACCAGTGGGACTCGCTTCGTTGTCACTTCAGTGTGGTAACATTGAAGCGCCGAGACAGTGTGGTGCTAGGGTGCCAGCGTTCGAGCCATTGGGACATTGTCCAGCACAAAGAGTTTAAAGATGTACATGTTTGTAAATTATTTTTAATTACTAATTATAAAGTGATTGCTTATTTTAATTTTTATTGTGGATTTTAATTAGATGTATGCTTTGTATGAAACACGTGTGTGGTCACGTGTCACTTAGATACCGACTGCTAAAAAACAGCAAACATTGCCGCTATGACAGGCTTTCTTCATAAAAAATAAGACTAAAAAAATTCCCCCTGTTGTCTGATGGCGCGGTTTTCCGTTTCGTTACCTTCTGACACATCTCGAAGAAAATCCCTGTTTGTTCTTTTTTAAAAGCGCGATTTCAGCTCATCTCGTTTCTTTCTGCAAGTGATGCATCTAGCTTGACAGCACTCTTTGTACGCTACAAAGCGGCTTTATGTCAAGTGTTAGATTCCTACGTGGAGTTTTACTTCTGCTAATTAATTTCTTTTTCTCGCCACACTTCGATGTTTGTTCTTTTATCAATGTCCTGTCTCTTTTGCTTTACGGGGGAGTTTACTGTACAGAAAGGCATTGTTTTTGCCCACTTCCTTGTGTTACTTATTGGAAGAACAGTTTGATAATTGCCTTGATATTGAATTCTTTTGGGGCAACAGGTGTTTGTCGTTTTAAAGACGTCTAAACACTGACCATCAAGCCTGCTGTGCACAACCGTTATTGGATTCGCTCACCTCAGTGTTAACCTATGGAGAAAATGTATCCAAGGATTCAGTGGCTTAGCAAAGGAGGGGCAAGGGGGTCTATCATGCCCCGGGCACCACTCGCAGAGGGGCGCCAATGTAAGATCCATATATTATATTACTATATGTTTTCGATTTGGATGCCAATATAAGGTCTATATATTATATTACTATATGTTTTTCAGGGGAGGGCCCCAATATAAGGTCTATATATTATATTACTATATGTTTTTCGGGGAAGGCGCCAATATAAGGTATAGATATTATATTACTATATTATTTTGTGGGGGGCGCCAATATAAGGTCTATATATTATATTACTATATGTTTTTAGGGGAGGGCACCAACATAAGGTCTATATATTATTTTACTATATGCTTTTCGGGGGGGGGAGTGCCAATATAAGGTCTATATATTATGTTATTATATGTTTATCGAGGGCGCCACAAAGATATCGTGCCCCGGGCGCCAGTTATGCTCGCTACGCCACTGCAAGGATTGCCGACTTGGATTTAAAGATTTTTTTTATAAATTATACTCCGAAATAGAGAAGAAATTCTACACCTTGGGTCATTTCTCGTTTTTTTTAACATAAAAATATTTTTAAATTTAAATTGTTCAAGGGAAAAATCTGTTATAGTGTGTTGCAAACGCTCATAAACTCCTTTGGTGGTCGAAATGTATAAAATTAATCCTGCTGCAATGATGAAAAAAGTTCAGGCTATCCGGAAGTGCCATTTTTAATTGGATTATCAGCATTTATGTAGCTGTAAATAGTGGACACACTTTCTCCATAGATGAGTGAATCCAACAGAGTTAGTACACTGCAGCCTTAAGAAATTGTCTCTGGAATGAAAATTTTATATTTGTTTCTCCGGTAATGGTAATATCGTAAATTCATTTATACAAATAAGTCTTGTTTATGTCTTTGAAAACATTTAAACGCAATTCTTTCTAATTAAAATATCTAAAAAAATGTTACTCAAGGCTGCTTTTTCATGTACAGGTGGCCCTCCTATAACACGGTAGATAGGTTCCTAGAAAATGCCGTGTTGTGTGAAACTGTGTTATATGAGACCCAGAGCCAGTACAAAAAGGTGGGTTACGTTCCGAAAACTTATTAAAAACAAACAATTTGTTTTTATGAGTTCCATATAAGCAACTTAATTTTTATTAAAAATATAAATGTATGTATAATACAAAATGGAAAGTAACAAAAAATATTATTTTCATTTTATGAGACCTTAATGTAATAAATTTCTTCCTCATCACTGCTCAGTGCAATCAAACGGGAACGTTTTTTGGTTGAACGATATCACCTTCTGTTTCAGAACCTTTTTCTTCATTTAGATTTTTTGCCCCTTATATCCTCTTTAAAAAATCTGTAATTTTGGTTTGTTTGCTGGTTCCTACAAGGTCATTGTAGATTTCATGGTATGGAAATAGACAATTTTGCAGCTCCCTTTTGAATTTTCGGTTTCTTTCAGCGGAAGGGTTTGCGTTCAGGAAAAAATATTCAAGATTTTCAGCTAAGCTTAGTCCTTCTTGCAATTTTATAGAGTTATAAATGAATAAATTATAATTTGTTTATACATTTTCATGTAAAGCCACTATAGTTTATTATTCCTTCCCGTCATTATTCTAAGGTAATTTAGTTTTTAAATGTGTTAAACAAAAATCATGATATCTAGTGCTGTAGAAGCATAGTGTTGTACAAAGGTTTTCGCAATTTTCTAATCGTGTTAGAGCGAAACCGTGTTACAGGTTGCAGTGTTATATGAGGGTTCCCGCAATTTATCCTATCGTGTAGGGATGCAACATCGATGTCGATGTTTTCAAAACATCGATGTTTCGATAAAAACATCGATGTTCTAAACATCGATTTATTAAATCCGGTTTTTTTAACATCGATGTTTTGTGCTCCATGTTTTACGTTGTTCGATGGTTGTTTTTTTTTATGAAAAAGCACCATATTAAAAAAAATTAACCACCTTGCATAATTTTCACACTCAGTAATGTAAACTCAAAAATTCTTTTAAATGATTTTGCCGTATTCTCTATTGATATGAAACCAATTCTTTTGTCTTGTGTTACAATCATGAACTTCAGAATTTTATTTTATTTTATTTTATTTTATTTTGTTTTACAAAATTATTTAAGCCCCCTGGAAGTAAATTATTCTCCAGCTTGTAAATTAATGACTTTATATTTACAATGATTTTTCACATTAAACCAATTTAAATTAGAAAACATTGCGGATTTTTCTTTAAGGCTTTGGTCCTATCAATTGTTTTTATAGCAATAATTTCTTCCTCAGTTTTCTGGTAAAAGTAATAAAATGTTACATAAAAATTTTGTAATATGCGCGAAATCTAGCAACCTAGTTATGGTCATTTGTGTCAACCCAATCAAAGAGTAAATTTAAATCAACGCCCCCCCCCCCTCCCCACGACTAACCGAAGTAACATTAATGTTAGAGGTTACTAAACCAGTTCAAAAAAAGGGAATGTTTAAAAACATCGATGTTTATAAATATTGATAGTTTTTCGGCAATGTTTTATTAGCATCGATGTTTTAATATTGAATATCGATGTTTCAAAACATCGATGTTTTGTTGTCGATGTCGCATCCCTACTATCGTATTAGAGCGAAACCGTGTTGTAAGATGCCGTGCTGTAGGAAAGCTGCCAGTACGTTTTTCCACAAATTGCATATTTATTTAAAATTTTAAACATTGCATATATTAAGTTCTTTATATCTTTGATAGCATAAAAACATAATTCTTTCTAATTAAAATATCTAGAAAAAATTGTTACTCAAGGCTGCTTTTTCGCGTTCCTTTTCCCCAGATTACAGATTCTTTAAAATTTAAACATTGCATACGTTCAGTTCTTGTAGACAGTGGCGTAGCGAGCATAACTGGCGCCCGGGGCACGATACCTTTGTGGCGCCCCCCCCCCTGAAAAACATGTAGTAATATAATATATAGACCCTATATTGGCGCCCTCGATAAACATATACTAACATAATATATAGACCTTATATTGGCACACCCCCCCGAAAAGCATATAGTAACATAATATATAGACCTTATGTTGGTGCCCTCCCCTAAAAACATATAGTAATATAATATATAGACCTTATATTGGCGCCCCCCACAAAATAATATAGTAATATAATATATATATACCTTATATTGGCGCCCTCCCCGAAAAACATATAGTAATATAATATATAGACCTTATATTGGGGCCCTCCCCTGAAAAACATATAGCAATATAATATATAGACCTTATATTGGCATCCACCTCGAAAACATATAGTAATATAATATATGGATCTTACATTGGCGCCCCTCTGCGAGTGGCGCCCGGGGCATGATAGACCCCCTTGCCCCCCCCTTTGCTACGCCACTGCTTGTATACAAAGAAAAATGGGCCTATATTGGTCGAGTTTAGCAATAGAGGCTCAAACCCGTTGACATTTCAATATCACTTGGGGTGAACACAGCCAGTTTCTTCAACCGAAAGTTCCTGATACGAATTTTAGAGACAATCTGCTTGGCTGTAATCTTCCTTACATAAATAGCTTTCCTATGACTTTATCATATTTTCTGATTTCTGTATATATAAGATAGCTCCTTCTTAAGTCCAGAGAAAAGGATGTTTAAGATTTACGATATCATAATGCTAAGACAGCAGTTAGAACATTAATCAGCAGCAGAATTGGCAACACACTTTTAGCAATATAAAACAATTATGTGATACTTATACAATGTCTTTCAAAACAGAAATCAATTTTTTTTCAATTTCCCAAGAGTATAAAAATTCTGTTCTAGGCATACCCATGGCGAAAATTAATCGTTTTCTTGTAAAGTGGTTGCTGACGAAAATTTATACGGTCGGATGTTTTACAGTTTCTTTATCTAAGATATCAGGTTTGTCAATATCTTAAGATCTGGAAACAAACATAATTACCCAACAGTTAAAATAAACGTGGTTACCATAATTGTAAAGTTTTTTTGAGAGACTCTCTGAAGCGGGTATAAAATGTTAAATTAAATTGATATTGGACAATTATTAGGTAAAAGAGTGATAAAATAAATAAATTCAAACTATCTCTCTAATAATACTTTTTTTATTTCCTTTATATGTATTTATTTTTAACATAAATTGAAAAGATAGGGTTAGCAAATCCTAGCAGTTTTATAAGAAAATAGGAAATTATACTTTATATATTAATTTTAATTTTTACTATGACTTCGTTATTTGTGTACTTTTTATTTTATATATTTTATACATTTGTACGTATACTTTGTTCATGTCTCACTACTAGATATAAATTAAAATGTATTTTAATTAAATTTAATGAAGAGAATGATCTTAAAAACTCTTCTTTTATGAAACAAATTGGCAACAATTAGCAATTTTTTAAAATCGTCGTAAGATATTTTATATAAAAAAAAATTCTCGGTTTTTCATTCATGAATTTTTTCGAAACAAGTTTGCAGTGTATTATGATTATTATTTATAATGTATTATTGCGCACGTTAAATTTTGAGTCAGTGGTGGCTCCAGTCCAGAGAATTGGGGGTGGGGGCAACGTCGGGCCTTAGGGTTATATATATATATATATATATATATATATATATATATATATATATATATATATATATATATATATATATATAAGAAATAAACAACCTCTCATTTTAAATTTAAACTCATTTTGTAATAGGTCTAGGATTATATAATTTTAGGCTATGAAAAAAAATTCGCCAGGCTTTTTTTTCGGGAGGGGGGTGGCAATTGCCCCTACTGCACCCCCCCCCCTTGGAGCCGCAGTTGTTTTGAGTTTAGTTTGAATATCCTGTGTCATTTCACCAATGACATTACTCCATTTCAAGCCAAAAGTGATCATTTCAATATCATTGAAAAATCCCCAACTATGACGGTATTACTGAAAGTTTCCAGCAAGTCGTAAGGTACTCCTTCCAGGAATGATTCACTCTTTATAGCATGGGAACAAGTAGCCTGGGGTCAGGAAACGCTATCCCCAGTTACGAGACTACTTCAAAGAATACCTACCTCCCTTTTTACGCAAGTCATGTTCGACAACGCTACGCGCTTCAGTTCCCCCGTTGTTTAAAGCGCGGGGTCTCTAAGCAGCATAACTTCACGCCAATTTAAACCCTTTGCTTCCCGTGTCGAAATCTTTTCTCTCAACGGAATTCAGAGAAAAAGACGAAAAACCTTTAGAGGATTATACTCGGTACGCTCTCTCGAAACTAGAAAGATTCCATGCGCGAACGCGACCTTTTTCCCCCGGCTCAAAAATAACGTTGTTATCTTTTTAGGAATGCGTTATTAAACGGTTTCACTTTTTTTGGCTAAAAACTCTCGCTAATGAGATGTCTCGGATGGGATTTGGCGATCAACTTGCACTCTCGCGGAATTTAATCGGGGCTTAGGTGGAATTTGTCAGCTATTGTTGGCAACGCGAAAAGAGAGAGAGCAGCTGAAAAATTGTTTTGATTTCCGTCTCCGTTGGCGCGCTCCGAAGAGAGATAGTTTGATTATTTTAGATAAGATAACAAGAGAAAGTTTGGTGAAAGAAAAGCTATGCATTAGTTTGGATTTTACGCTTTGTGTGTGCTTGAAAATGTATTTTACCGGCACACAAAAGACGTATTTTGTTTTCATAGGAAAGAACTGAAATCCTTTGTTTATAAATTATATATTTTTTTCATTAAAGTAACCAGGATATTTGATTAATTTGAGATACTATGCACTGCTGGAAGAGTAACTTAATGGAATATTTATAATAAATTTCAACTCGTTAGCACGTTAAACACATTGAGTTTTTATCAAATTAAATCGTAGCAGCTCGATATTAATTTAAAACTTGTGTATGAGCCTTTTTTTATTAGTATTTTTTTAAAGATTAAAAAAAAAATATTCCCAGCAAAATTTCAAAAGATTTTTTAAAAATATCCTTAAAATTAAAAATTTAAGTTTCGGTATCGAAACACGGTTACACAGAATTGGACAAAAATTCTGTGTGACTCAAATGTTGCTCTGTCATGTCGTCACAAATTAGCTCAGGTAATGGGGAGTTTTTTCGTTTTTATTTTTCTAACGCATCTAATCCTGAAGACACTGGCCCGTCATCGCCTCAGTTTAGTTGGCTTCTTTATTAAGTGCTATACACGTGAACCAACACTACTGCCTATGGGGGGACATCCATGCCTTAGAAGGGATTCGAACTCGAATCCATGTGCAGAAAATACAGGCAGACATACTTTGTTCATGTCTCACTACTAGATATAAGAAAATAGGAAATTAAACTTTATATGTTAATTTTAATTTTTACTCTATTAATACTTACTTATATGTTAATTTATATTTATAATCTAAAAATATAAAAAAAGGTCTCGTCTACAGTAAAAAATATTTATTATTCAAAAGTTTTCAGGGGAGGGTGTGTGGAGCGAAAAATGCCTCCCTCCACCTTTTTATTTTATTTTCTAGGCATTAAACATACCAAAGTACTTTTGCAATCATATAACTCTTAAGATTCCTGTTTCTATATTAATTACATTGCCAGGTACAATATATATCGTACTGGTTACGAGTTCCCCTCTGTACATCTGTATGTCTAGTTATTTAACATCTTTCATGTCTAGTTATTTCGGAATGTTTTTTCATGATTTGAAGTATTTGAAAAAATACAACTAAACTCCCTTTTAATGCACTGATGTGAAATTTTGAGCAACGTTCCTTCGTTCTATTTTTAAGAGATTCTTTTTAAGATTCTTCAGTGAGAATAAAAATTCCAAAAATACCATCCCCGAAGCAAAAACGGCAAGAGCAAAATTTTTTATCCCTGAAGTAATGAATTATTTTTAAATAATTATTTTATAGACCTTGATTTCGAATTATTATAAAACCATACCTATAGACCAAGGTGAAACAAATACATACAATTACAGCTGTAGACTAGAAAACTACACGAACCTTGTATTTTGAATTTAATTTATTTTCAAAACGAAATTTCATTTTGTTCAAGTACTTTTTTATATGCATCTTAATATTATCTTATGCATTATTATCATATTTTTCTATTTGCTTAAATATTATCTCCATATTATCTTATCATATTGTCATCATACCTTATAATATTGTTATCATACTATCATCATATTGTCTTCGTATTACCTTATACGTCATATTTATTTTATCTTCATAGTATCCCAAATGTTATCTTCGTATTATCTTCATATAAGACGCATTTCATAAACAAAGTTATGACAGTAGACTCAAATATAGGGAACTGCATATAGTTATTTAAACATGGTTTAATTAAAATATTATTAAAAGTTTCAGATTTTCGGTTTTTTACTTGAAGTTCATCATCATCCTTTTTTTAACGAACCAGGTCGACATTCTTTCGGATAATTCGTATTTTATTTTTGCATGGCAATCCGCTTACTTATGAATGTGGGTTGAGTGTTATGTGGTCTGTATATAAGGAACATTTACTCTAAAATAAATTATTTTTCACATATAAATTAATAAATAAATTAACTAATAAAATAATTGATAAATAAATTAAATAATAAAATAACTGATACATAAATTAACTAATAAAATAAATAATAAATAAATAATGACCTGAGGTAGTCTAGTGGCAGCGCGTCGGCTTTCGGCGCTGAGGATGCTCGCATCAAATGCCGACAAGTTCCATGAAATTCCTTCGTATTTAGGCCGGATTTGGGCACGTTAAATCCATAGACCGAAAAGTCCTTCTATGAGGTTATTGAGTGGGGAAGGTACGATCCCCCCAGATGTGACCCCCTGGGGGTGCTCGGTAAAAATTGTGGTGACACGTTGCCAAGTCGGTCTCCGACCCTTGTGCTATTATAAACTGGAGCCGCACTAGTTTGCTCGAAGCCTATATGGACCTGGACTAGAACTTTCGGCCAGGAGGCATTAGGAACAACAACAACAACAACAATAAATAATAAATAAATATATAATTAATAAATTGACAAATAAATAAAT
>OU015502.1:80515033-80540033 GCA_907164885.2 Dolomedes plantarius | reverse complement strand
GGAACTTTCATGATTTTTCCCTGAAGATTGGTATAATATATTCTTAACCACTCATAACTTGTATAATCCAATTCCAAGGTGAATCAGGTAGTATTGCATAACAAAGGTGATCCTGCGTCGTCTTAATAAAGGTTTTCATGTTGTTTCTTTGTGTTTCCATTATTTTGATAACTACCTGTATATATATATATATATATATATATATATATATATATATATATATATATATATATATTTATATTTATTTATTTATTTACTTATTTATATGTGTATGTATGTGTGTGTGCGTGCGAGAGTTTTAGTATTCCCGTTTGGGGTGATAGTGCATTATACATAAAATGTAATGTAATGTAATTTTTATTGAGTCAATTCCTGAGTATTTTGAATCGAAAGGAAGATTCATAATAAACGAAATCACACGTTCACACCCATCCTTGCTTCGTGAATTGCAAAAGTTTATCGCAGTCGCACAAACCTGCAACTTCCAAAAGGTAATAGGAAATTGCCAAAGGGAACAGCCAACACAATTTTAATCAGCACAATTCTAACCTGACTATCGCATCAGTATCAGTATCAGGTGGAACGCATTCTTAATAAAAGTGGTATAATTCCCTTCAAATATGGCACTAAACCTAATAAACCACGAAGCGTGGAATCATTAGATTTGGTTCCGCTACGGTTTAAAAACGTGATCCAGGAAAGGTTGGCTGATACAGAAAGCGAAAAAAAAAATAAACGTTTAAGAAAAAGAAATGCAAAAAATGGATTTGAAAGAAATGGAAACAATAGATTGAGAATGTCAAACAAAGTGTACGTTTCGAATATACATTTATACATACATACACACACACACACATATATATATATATATATATATATATATATATATATATATATATATATATATATATATATATATATATATATATATATATATATATATATATATATATACATATATATATATAGATAGATAGATAGATAGATTGATATTGGAGAAAAATCATTCAAAGGTACTGAACATTTTTCTGAATGTTATATCTTTCTTATACTACGCGTCACATTATTATTTTTTTCTTGTTTTTTGTTAGTGTAAAAAATATCATTTTTATCATATAAAACATTTTCATCTGTAAATATTTTATATAAAACATATGCCTTTGGCCCCCTTTTGGATCTAAAGTTACTGCATCTTAAATGACACTGGCTGATATCATAATAGAAATATAATCTCTTTCTGTTTGTTATTTGACATTGGCCTTTTTAGAATTAAAAACTTGCTAAAATAGAAACATTTCGTATAAATAACTCAAAATCTGAAAAATCTACTTTTTACAACCAAGCCACCGATATATATATATATATATATATATATACAGCAGAAGTCCGATGTCTGGCCACTTCTAGCATTGGCCAAGTCACTTGGCTAAAGCCCGAAATAATCGAGAATTTACGACTACTTCGGACTTGGTCGACCAATTCATGATGCGCCCGACAATAAGTTTAGCGGTTGTTAGAGTTCATCATACCAGTTCTAACTATATTATTACCCTTGCGAAAATTCCTTTAGTTTATTTAAAATAGAAAATTATATCCGTAATACCAAAGAGAAAGGACAATTTTTCTTGGGTAATTTGCCAACTGGACATTGGCTGTCGGGCGCATTACGAATAGGCAGACCAAAGCACTGTTTTAAGCCCTGTAAAGATAGTAGCCAATCTTGATTATTTCGGGCTTGTCCCAAGTGACTTGGCCAGCCATGCCGGGCTTGGTAAGACTTCGGACTTTGGACGTATCATTGTTAATAGTGTGTGTGTGCTTGAGGCCCTTTTTAGTGCCGACATAACATGTTCCGAATGCTTTAAAAAGCAAAAAAAATTAGGTGGTCATTCTACGAAACTACTGCTGGTTATTAACGTAGAATTACTTATCGTTGCCTACCTATTTTTTCTTTTACATTAAAATTCCTACATACGAAGAGAAGGATGAGTGATACACCTACATGGATGTTGCCAATAAAGAAACGTTAATGACATCACTGAATGATAATAAACGCAAACGATTTTTAACTATAAAAGTACAGTGCGATTGATAATGGTAAAATAAAAAAAAAGCTTGCGCGTGCCATCTAGGGGAAGAAAAATTGTATAATTCGAAATTAACAATTCGCCCTAAGCGGAGATCTTAATCTTTAGAATGGTTACTCATTTATCGATTTTCGTCAAGAATGACAAGGCAAAAGGGATAAAACAAAAAAAAATACCTTTTACAAATAATATTCTGCCACTCTTGGTTTATAACTCGCGACGATGGTTTTAACGTCTGAAATTTTGCATTACCATGGACCGTTATGGAGGAACGTGATTCTACGTTAAAAAAGCGAAAGCTGAATGAAATGACAACTAAAATAGCGGTTAAATGTAATTACTGTACAATTTAATTTCAAGTTCTGTGATTATATCGCAAAAATTCTAAGAATTGCATCATGCAGAGAAGACAATATGACGTTTCTCTATCGGCCTTTATTTCTTAACTCTAAAGATGCTCAAGTAGAAAGATGAATATTTGATGATTAACTTCACTCACTCAGCGCTTTTTTATCTTCCGAGATATCTTTTTTACGAGAGTTTTCCCGTTGTTATGAATGATGAATGTCTGAAAGAGGTGGCATGGGATGAATGATTTTGAAAATGAATTTTTCCTCTGCTTTTTTCTGCGCGTAGAATATAGAATTACTTTTTTAAGGCAGCGTTGAGATTTTATTTCTCTTCATGCATAATCTCAAAGTTATGCTATCTCCCTTTAGCTGTATAATTTTTGCTTCGCTCATCTCGGTGATGTGAATTCGATGAGTACGGCGTCTTAAGATACTGACTAGAAATGTATGAATTTTGTGTATGTGATTTTGTATGACTGTGAGACAAAATGAGAGTATAGTATTTCAAATTTATGTAGAATTTGTTCATGTATATATGTAATAAAATTAGTTTTTTCCATGCAATACGAATTTGACAATTTAATATGGTTTCTCGCATCTCTCTTATATATATATATATATATATATATATATATATATATATATATATATATATATATATATATATATAAAAGACCTTGTCTGTTTGTTTGTCCGCTATAGAATCATAGACTGTTTCCCCCACAGGGACCAAATTCGGCACAGTTAATGTTTTCGACCCGAGAAACTTAAATCAGGAAAAACGAAATTTGGGGCTCAATTAGTTTTTTAAAATTAATTTTTTAATGTTTTTTGTACCCGATAGAGGTGCGTCTACCCCCTGTGGATTCCCCTCGACCAGCTGCGTTAAGAGGGGTGGTTTGAGGATGACGGAGGGGGGGGGGATGTCAAATTCCAATTGCGCGGGAGAAAGAGGGTTCTGGAATGACCTTAAAATGAGACGAAGGTCGCAGGCTCAAAGTTTCTTCCTTTCTTATTGTTGTATATCATTTCAGTAGAAACGTGCTAAGCGCATTCTGTCTGGCCAGATGAACATGAAGAGCGGGAGTGCAGCCCAGTATTTTTTTGATGGAATGCATGAAATATTTTATATCTATATATCTACCCGGGCAACGCCGGGCAATAATGCTAGTTATATATATATATATATATGTCACGACCCTATCGCCGTGCCACCCATCTAATACACTAATTAATCTAACTTGCAGTCATCAACAGTAGGCCAGTGGAATAACTAATACTTAATTAACTTTTTAAACACCTCTTTATTAATTAACATTATCGAAAACCCAATTAATCCAGCTAAATCGCCATTTCAATCATCTCACAGAGCTCCCGACAGACGCACGTCTTGACTCTATCAAATATTTCCCCGAACTGCGTTATTTCTTTCTCTTCGTTATATAAGCCACATAGGCATAGGGTCCTCTTCTAGAGCCCCGCGAACATCCGATGGTTATGTAAGATACGCGCGTGTGAGCGAATGACCCTGAACTCTTTCACTGCGAAATACAGTCTACTTCCTGAATTTGAAAACACACTAGGACTTAATAGAATTTTACTGTTTAACGCTCATTAATATAATTAACTATAGCTTATGCTTTAATCATCACACACACATATATATATATATATATATATATATATATATATATATATATATATACATACATACTAGTTACTTGATGTATATTGTAGAAGCGGAATGGTATAATTCCCCACGGTGTGTGGCGAATAACGAATCTATTGTAAAGGCTGCAGTGGCATGGGTAAATAGAGGCTTGTAAACCAGGAGGCAAAGAAGAATAGCTGTCGGTGTGGTCAGTTATAGAGATCTAAAGTCTATAAATATTGCATGATGGATGGTTGTTATTTTATGGCCCACAGTAAAACCTTCAGATGATAAGGGTCAAAGTGGTATTGCAAATGAAAATTATGGTGGAGAGTTACTCCATAGACTATGGACAGGGGCAGTATAATAAGGAACCAATTGGGGCAGGAACTACTGAGAGAAAAATAGCCCACTGCCCAGTGAGAAAGATGAGAGGGACAGAATGGCCCCCCTGCAAACGGACAACAGCCTCTCCAAGTACGAGAAGAATAGGAGAGGAGGTCCAGATTTATCTCAGACTTTTTTCTTTGAACTGAGATGATAGAGAGTCTCGACTGCCTCAGAGTCTAGGAGAAGTGTCAGTAACCAAGATGTTCCTGTACATGAGATGATTTTGGGTCCCTGAAGTCGATGCCATCTTTCATCGATGCATACTTCAGCTGTAGTGAGTGCCTCCCCATAGACTCTAAAAATCATTACTTTGACCATATAGTTTGCCACTGCTTCTGAGTTCTCGTATGTGAAATATTAATATGAAAGATAATATTGTGCTAGTAGCAATTACACTTTAATTGAATTTTGGGAATTATTAAATAAATGTATGTTAAATGCCAATGCTATGTCTTCCTTGTTCCAACACATGCATGCATCCATTGTTTTAAGGTTAATATTTGCCTACATATATCAGTAGTAAGATTAATCTGTTTTATTGAATACAAATTTGATAATCTAATGTGAAAAATGAATGGAAAGCAAACATGTCAATGTGGTATCTCAGCAAACAAACTGATATGCGTATAAATTAAACAAATCAGTGTGATATAATGTTAATTAAATTAAAATTAATGTAAAAATTCAGTATAGCCGCTTTTCAAACCATTTACATTGGTGTAAGAAATTAAGAGAATTTGCAGACTTGGTCGATTATCTCTAGAACAACTGTACCGATTTTAATGAAATTTGATATGTTCATACATTGATACAATACAAAACAAATAACCATTCAAAAATTGTAATACACACGCATGATCGTGCGTAACACTCGTTGGAGTCGGAAGGTATGAAATAGCGGTTGCACAATAAACAAAAAATGGGTTAATAGATGGGTTAATAGGGGGTATGGTCCCCTCTTACAGATATACAGGTCTTGCAGCGTGATTTCACACTTGAAATAAGGCAGTTTGTCATTTCCTGTGGCAATTGGTCCCACTCGTTAGCAACGCTGTTTTCATTCCCTGGATGGTTCTCGGAGGGGGTTGCGAGTTGCAATTGCCCTCCCCAGAGCGTCCCAGACATGCTCTATAGGGTTAAGGTCTGGAAATCTGGCTCGCCAATCCATCCGGCGAATATCCTCACTCTCTAGAAATTCGTCGACCAGAATAGCTCTTTGTGGCCTCGCGTTATCGTCCATTAAAATGAACTCAGGACCAACTGCACCCCTGAAAAGGCGAAGATAGGGCTCCAAGACCTCATCCCTATACCTCACACCAGTCACAGTGCCTCTTTCAAAGACATGGAGAGGTGTGCGGCCATCCAACATGATGCCTGTCCAGACCATTAAACCTCCTCCGCCATAATGGTCGATTTCGCGGACATTGGAGGGTAGGTAGAGGGTCCCTGGTTCTTCCCATATGAACGTACGGCGATAATCGGTGTTTGGGCTGAACCGAGACTCATCAGTGAAGAGAACGGTCGCCCATTGATCCATAGTCCAATCTCTATGCTCTCTGCACCATGATAAACGGATTCTCCTGTTCGTAGAAGTGAGCGAGACGCAAACAGCAGGTCTTCTTGCAAACAACCCTCTCTCATGAAGTCTTTTGGAAACAGTCACCCTTGATACACGGATTCCTGTGGCTGCATACAAGTCACGAGAGAGCTGAGAAGCTGTAGTACTCCTGTTACGCCTCGCTATAATCGAGAAATGGCAATCTTCTCTGGCAGCCGTGGTTCTTGGACGACCTTGCCCTGGCTTTCTCTCGATGGATCCGATATCCTGGAACTGTTTCCATAAGTTACACACGACGCTGGGCGTTAAATTGAACTCTCTACAAATTTGGACTTGAGATTGGCCTGCTTCTAGCCTCCCCACAATTCGCCACCTCATTCCATCATCTAAACTACTCATTTATACTGTTACAATTTGAAATTAACCGATTGCTTCAAAATTAACCCATCTATTAACCCATTTTTTTTGTTTATTCTGCAACCGCTGTTTCATACCTTCCTACTCCAACGAGTGTTACGCACGATCATGCTTGTGTATTACAATTATTGAATGGTTATTTGTTTTGCATTGTATCAATGTATGTACATATCAAATTTCATTAAAATCGGTACAGTAGTTCTAGAGATAATCGACTAAGTCTGCAAATTCTCTTAATTTCTTACACCAGTGTAATAAGGCTGCTTATTCAATAATTTAACAGGGTTATACATTGCATAGATTAATATGGTTCTCAATTAACCTAATCAATCTGTTTACCAATGAAACAAAATAGTAGGGTTGCCTATTTAACAAATCAATAGGTTTAAAAACTAAGCAAATCAATACTATAACAAAAAAAAAACAAATCAGTATTATTGCCTTTTAAACAAATTAACAAGACTGCTTGTTAAATAAATAAATATGGTTATCGTCGAAAATATTAATATGATTGTCAGTTAACCTGATCAGAACTGTCAAGAATAAAACAAAATAACATGGTTTCCAATTTAACTAATGAATATGATTAAAATCGAATCAAATCAATATTATTGCACATCAAATAAATCCGTTTGGTTGCCTTATGAACTATTTATTGGCTTATTATTACATTCCAGAATTATTTGGTTGCCTATGAAATGGATTAATATTGTTACTCGTCGTACAAATTAATATAGTTGTGAAGCTAACCAGCGCGCCAGCCAATAAATATGATTGCTTATTAAATAAATCAGTATGCTTGCTGTAGAAGCGGAATGGCATAATTCCCCGCGGTGTGTGGTCGAAAGATGGCCAAGAACAAAACTATTATAAAAACTGCAGAGGCAAAAATAAATAAAGGCTTGTACACTAAGAGGAAGTAAAAGAATAGCTGTCTGTGTGGCCATTGATAGTGATCAAAAACTATAAATATTGCAAGATAGATGGTCGTTATTTTATGGCCCACAATAAAACTTTCAGCAGATAAGAGTCAAAGTAGTATTGCAAATGAAAAATATGGTGGGGAGGTACTTCGTAGAATATGGACAGGAGCAGTATAAAAAGGAACCAATTGGAGCAGAAACTGCTGAGAGAAAAACAGCCCACTGCCCAATGAAAGAAAGGGGGCGGGCCAAAATGACCCACCGTAAACGAACAACAGCCCCTCCAAGTAAGAAAGATAAAGGAGAAAAGGTCCAGAATTTTGCTCAGGCTGCTTTTCCTTGAGCTCAGACCATACAGAATCTTGATTGCCTGAGTCTAGCAGTAATGCCAGTAACCCGCCATGATGATCCGGTATATGACGTGATTTGGGCCCCTGTCGTCGATGCAATCTTTCATCGCTGGATTCTACAGCAGTAGTAAGTGCCTCCCCATAGACTCTAAAAATTATTACTTTGACCATATAGTTTGCCTCTGCTTCTGATTCCTCGTATGTAAAATGTTAATATGAAGGGGAGTATTGTTCTATTAGCAATTACACTTTAAATGAATTTTGGGATTTATTAAGGAAATGTATGATAAAGGCCAATTTTCTGTCTTTCTTGCTTACCCCAACACACGCATGCATCCATTGTTTTAAGATTATTTAATAACCAATACCTGATTGTGGGCCATAAAATAACGACCATCTATCTTGCAACATTTATAGTCTTTTGATTGCTATCAATGGCCACACAAACAGCTATTCTTTTACTTCGTCTGTACAAGCCTTTATTTATTTTTTCCTCTGCAGTTTTTATAATAGTTTTGTTCTTGGCCATCTTTCGACCACACACCGAGGGGAATTATACCATCCCGCTTCTACAATTGTAAATCAAACAAACCTATATGGTTGCCAATTCAGTGAATTGGGTTGCCAATAAAACAAAATTTATATGGTTTTGAGATCAAAGAAAATGAATTTAGAAGGTCAACCAAAACACGTCATTCTAGAGCACACTTTAAAAAATTCTAACGAGTTTTTCTCATAATCATATAAGGGAAAGTATTCAGATAATAATTTCCTTAATTTGTTTTGATTGAGTTGCGGTAATTCAGCTTTGTTTCCTACTCTTGGCATGTTGTCGTTACAGGAACGCTCGACTGCAGAAGGAACAATGTCAGACTGTTACGGAGCATGAGAGAAAGAGATCCTAATAAAACACTGATATCATTGATAACACTCAGTAATAATTAACGAAAAAGAAATTTCCGTAGCCAACATCCTGCGTTACAAAATGCTAACATCATGTTAGTTGCATGCAAAAGATATTGCGGGAGAATGTAAGACATCGGGATTTTTAAGAAATGAGATTCCTTTAGAAAAAGGGGTTTCTCCGATAGTTTGGTTGGAGTGCCGGTTGAACTTCCCTGGTAGCTGGTAAATTCGAGAATCAAACTTTAGACCCCCTACCTTTAGACCCCTACTATGCTCAGTCAGCAGTAAAAGTTTAGAAAATTCCGCATTTAGAGAATTCCTCTCCCTCGTACCTTTTCATCTGTTATGCCTTGCCGAAATGAAATGGATGAAACCTTGGTTCAAGACTTCCTGGTATGCTGGAGATTCAATTAGCAGCCATACTGTCGTGTGCTCACACTTCACCGAGATTCACTTAGGTTCTTTTCTATGGCATAGGGACAAATGAGGTAGTGCAATAAAGAGTCTCTCTTAACGACATGAACATAAATTTATTTACAGTTGAACATTAATATAACAATTACAAACAACTCTGAGCACGAGGTGGGCAAGCCTACAACATCTTACCAGACCTCGGCTGTACTACACTCTAATCTAGATACCAATTAATTAATTCGCTGGAGGCGAGACGAGCCTGATTTATCTTGCCACGCCTCCTAAAACTTTTCTCAGAGACGCTCTCTCTGTCCCTATTCTAATCAACGAATAATTACTAACCAGAGGAGAGACGAGTCTGCATGTATCTCGCCAGACCTCTGATTCCTAGCATAGACGCTCTCCTTCTCTTACTTTCTTACTGACTCCCCGCGATCCTCACCACCCTCTTGGGTTCAACGCCCTCGCAGCCAATCCTCTGATTGGTATAGGAGTGGGGAATCACGGGGTACAAAATTTTCACTTTATATAGCGCTCGTTTTCAAACATTACACTACACATACTATGCGGGTACTATGCATTTTACTATCGTCTAAGTTTTGTACGACAATTCGTCATAGACGATGTCTCATTCCGAATAGGGATGGGTGACTGCACTTTGTCAGTCACCGTAGAAATTGAGAGAAATTCCGCATTATGAATTCCTTTCCCTCCAGCACAATCACCGTTTATTCCTTGCTGAGAAGGTCCTCGGATCCAAGGCTACTTGCTTCGCTGCAGATGTATATTTTTGACCTCATATTGTCAGTGAAAGTTTGATGTACCATTACATCACTAAACCATGACATAATCTTCCACAATGTGAACCTCACATTCTTCTCGAACTTTCTCAAAAAAAAAAAACTTACCTCAGAAAGATCAGGATTCTTGCTTCTATAATGGGCATTAGTTTGGAAAGTCCCTATCGAGATTAAGGATTCCATATAGGGAAGCTGAAAATCTTATAATGTTCCAGTTTTGTACCGGAGGTTTCGTTTATCGCTGTAATGGCGTCGAAGATTGCGGAGAAATTTTGGATACATTGGAAACGTTTGTTTTCTCAAAAAATAAACACCCTCTTATTTTGGTATTTTTCATGTAGTATTTTCATCTAGTTATCGAAATTTTGTACCACAACTCGTGGAATAGTCATAGTCGTTTTTCTCTGAGCTGGACTGACTGTATTTTGTCACTCACTTGTGAAATATTTGAGTAATTACTTTCATCAGTTCTTCTATTTTCAGGTACATGCTGTCTATACTGCTCTTCAGTAAGGGCTCCTGTCGTTACAATCGGCGAATCCAGGGTACATAGGAGATTTTTCTTTATACGTAAGCATTTCCGCCTCAGAATGTGTTCCTTGCAATTTTTTCCTCCACTATCAATCAAAATTTTGTACACCTGCCCTTCCATTTGCACGGTACTCTGTTTACACGGTTTCGCTTTTACACAGTTGCCTAATTTTATAAATTAAAAATATAGCGATGTATTTTATTATTTGAGTGTTTTACATTGAAATCATTCATTAATTATCCGCACAGACGTCACAAGTGCATCGTTGCATTGTGTTTAGCATTGGCGTCATTAAAGTAGATTTTGTTTCATTTCCATACTAATTTTTGAAATACATATAAATAAATAATTTATCATGGCTTATTACTTAAATTGGTTTTTCTTCACTTCGGCATAAACTCTGCATTTTCACACTGTTACTTTAGACATAACTACGGCTTCCACCTATTCCTTTGTTTAATATGAATGCTTTGCAAATCGAGGGAGAGGTGTACTACAATTTGTTGGAAGTTCTTTCCTTAGTAGGATGGACTGATTATGTCTTGTCAGCATTTAAAACTGAAGAGGGATCTCGCTATGTAGTTCATTTTCCTCAAGCGTATTTGCCATGCCGAGAAGCCCCTAATAACGTTGAGACCTTGGTCAACGGCTTTTGATTACACTAGAGATGCTTGTTTATACATAAGAACCCGCTCCTGTTAGGATGTGTTCCTTATGATCATTTCATCTTCAAGCAATCTAAATTTTGCAGTACAGTTCATGGGAGATTTCAGTTCTTCCCTGTATGGGATGGACTGAGTATCCCTTGTCAGAAATAAAACTAGAGTGACTTCACTACGTAGTTCAGTGGTTCCCAACTAGTGGTACGCGAGAGCATTTGGGGTGGTACGCAAAAGGGTTTTCTGAGCTAGTGCATGTGCAAAACAAGTACAGGAATAGGCTGAGAGTGGAAAACGACTTAAGCTGTATTGAACGTGACATAGAAGCTCTATTAAGTAATAAGCATAGGCAACAGTAAGTTCCTCAATAAATCTCCTGATAAAGACATTTTAGTTTTGAGAAATTGTAGTTGCCATTTGCCAATAACAATTACGTATAAATGACTTTTTCTAGTTTTATGAATTTATTTTCTGTATTTTGTTTTGTGGATACTTAAATACATTTTGCAAAGTTATTCATATGTGTATAGAATTTATTTGACCCCCTGAAAAAGTTATAACATAACCAGTGGTACACCACAACCCTGTAAAGTTCTCTGGTTGTACTCAAGTACAGATAGCCCTCCTACAGTACGGCATCTTATAACACGGTTTCGCTCTAACGATCTTTCGCTAACACGATAAGATAAATTGTGGTAACCCTCGTATAACACTGCAACCTGTAACACTGTTTCGCTCTAACACGATAAAAATATTGCGAAAACCTTTGTACAACACTACCTCTATAGCACTAGATAACACGATTTTTGTTTAACACATTTAAAAACTAAATTACCTTAAAATAATGACGGGAAGGAATAATGAACTATAGTGGCTTTACAGGAAAATGCATAAATAAATTATAATTTATTCATTTATAACTATATACAATTACAAGAAGTCCTAAGCTTAGCCGAAAATCTTGAATCATTTTTCCTGAATGCAGACCCTTCGGCTGAAAAAAAGCCGAAAATTAAAAAAAGAACTGCAAAATTGTCTATCTCCATACCGTGAATGTACAATAACCTTGTAGCAACTAGCAAACAAACCAAAATTACAGATATTTTAAAGAGGATAGAAGGTGCAAAAAATCTAAATGAAGAAAAAGGTTTTGAAAGTGAAGGTGATATCATTCAACCGAAAAATCGTTCTCGTTTGATTGTACTGAGCAATGATGAGGAAGAAATGTATTAAATTGATGTCGCATTAAATGAAAATAATATTTTTATGTTTCTTTTCGTTTTGTGTTATTCATACTCGTACATTTATATTTTTAATAAAAATTAAGTAGCTTATATGGAATTTAAAAAAAAATGTTTGTTTTTAATAAGTTTTCAGAACGTAACCCCCCCCCCTTTTTGAACTGTCTCTGGATCTCATATAGCACGGTTTCACACAACACGGAATTTTCTAGGAACCTATCAACCGTGTTATAGGAGGGTTACCTGTATAAAAAGGTTGGGAATCAGTGTTGTAGTTCATATCCCTCCAGAGTACTAAACATGTTGAGGAGCCCACAATAATGGGAAAATCTAGGTCAGCGGCTCCTGGGTACACTGGATATGCTTGTTCATAGATCTCCTCATATTGGGAGGAATTTCTTGCACATTTTCTTTATACTTGCGGTTGTGGAAGTTGTCAGAGGTGGTCAGGAAGTTGTCACACATGGTGGTGCTGGGCTCATTCCTAATCGGGAAAAGCCTTTACAGATGCGACCAATTTAAGAAAAAGTTGACAGGGGTCATTAAACAAGTCGTTAATGGACAGTTCAAGGCAAACTGATTACAGCCACCACCGGGGGACCAGATGTTCCGACACACTGGCTGACCAGAGGCCGGTTTTTCCCACGCAGATGCGGAGGTTTCTAGAATGATCTGGAGTCTTCTGAAAGAGGGGATATATAAAACAAAGAAAGAAAGAGAAGGAGAAGAAATTTGCTCACCTGTTTATGTGCTGCCGTAGCGCAGTGCCATCGCGCTGACCTGGTAAACCCTACGTTGTGGGTTCGGTCCTAGGTAGTGTCGCATCTTCCAAATTTCCCTATCTTGATAATTTTAGTTTTCCCCCGCGGAAATCTACAATCATCTCGTTACGAATTTTTTGCAAACTTTCCATCTTGTTTGTTGAGGGCCACCTTTTCCTTAACTTGTTATTTAATTTCAACTTAATATTTTAAAATTTTTTAATTTCTACTTTTTTATCTTAATTTACTTATTCTTAATATTTAAAGTTTTTTTAACTTTTCTTACCTTTCAATTTTTTGAAGGTTCTATACTTAATTTTTTTACTGAAGTAACTTGTAACTTTAAACTTCACAACTAAACTTATCTTAACAACTTGACAACTATACTTGACTTGTAACTAAACTTATCTTAATTACTTTTACAACTGAGCACATTAACATTGATTATAAGTCATCTTGCTGACAGGAGATAAAGTAAATTGACCAAGGCACTCCACTCATCAAACTCAACTCTATTCGAGAAGGACGAGAGATAATTATGGGACGTGCTTCCCGTCTCTATGCTGGATTTTAGATCAAATTGAGTTATGACTTACTTTCTCTGGTGTTCGATTGATGATTTTTCTGATTGAGGATTGATAATGATCAGTTGATAATGGAAATGTTGTATTATAGATGCTGTAAATATACAGGGTGTTTCATATTGAATGGTCCAAAAAGAATAGCATAGTAGAAATTCTGTAATTGATTTATTTAGCCGAAACAAATTCACTCTGAAACTACAATTATACAAGTTTTATCGGGCAACAGCAAAAAATCTTCCGGTTACGAAATCGCCGCTAGAGGCACTGTTAATCAAAATGGCGCCACCCATACAAGAGAGAGCGTACTGTTTTTTGGAATATGCCAAAACATCATCTTTTATCGTCGTCCAAAGACATTTTTGCATGATATTTGGTAAAGAACCACCGCACCGTCACAACATTGAACGGTGGGAGAAGCAGTTTCAGAACACGGGCTGCTTGTTTAAGACTAAAAGCCAAAATCAAAGTGGTTGAAAAAAAATCGTGAAACGTTTTTATGAAGTCCAACAAAATTAACGCATCATGATTTAACCCCTTGTGATTTTTCTTATGGGGTTTTGTGAAAGACAGTGTCCGTGCCTCCATTTTTCCCAGGACTTACAGCAACTGAAGCAGCGGATAACTGAAGTACTCGAATCATTAACAAAGGATATTCTATCACGAGTGTGGCAGGAACTGGAATGCCACATAGATATTTGCCATGTCACCGGAGGGTCACACATAGAACATCTATAGAAACTTGGATAACTATAGTGTCACTGTAAATTTGATTTATCAAAATAAAGTAATTACAGCGTTCACAGTTATGCTTTCTTTTTGTCCCATTCAATATGAAACACCCTATATATATATCAATAAACAAGATATATTGATAAGGAGATTTGGTAATATTGGTAAGGAGAGAGTAGTTTATGTGTCCATGGAAACCATAAACGAGCTACGTAACCACGAGGTCACGGCAGAAGTGTTCACCATTTCTTGCAAAACGATTCAATTTCTTCGATTTTGCTCACGTATATGATTTTTATAAATTATACAACGGAAGAACTAAGATAAAAAATAAATATGTCGACGATTGATGATGACGATAAGGGTAAAAAGAAAATATATCGATCTTGTGATGTAGCTCGAAACGTGGAAATAATAAACCTCTCAGTTATGTTCACTTGCCATTGACCACGAAATCTACCGTTATAGCAATATAAGCATCGGAATCGTGTTCTGAACAATCTTCTGAGCACCCTCAAGGGTGAGACATTAGTGATGATCATAACATGGTGGGGTTGTAGGATGGTCAACACACCTGTTTGTCAAACTGCTGGCTCTTTAAGCCAGCAAAGGGTTTCTAGGAGAATCAACAGCTGCAAGTCATGTTTAAGATTCTTTATGCATTGTAAAACGTAGTGAAAGGATAAGAAATAAGAGTCAGCTATAAAATTGGATACGCAGAGGAAGGGTAGATTCAGGAGTTAGCCGTATAGTGGTCAGCATAAGAAAAGGCATTTTACATAAGTTTAAAAGATTGTTAGAAAGGAAATGTACGCAATAAAATATATTTATGGTAGAGAATAGAAGGTTTGGAAATAGCCGCCGCTCCCATATAAAGGCCCCATAAGAAAGGCTCAGTAGTAAAAGTAAAATCGCGGTTAGTCAAAAGCCCATGATAAAACATTTGCGTTGGGCGAACGTCAGTCGAAAAAAAAAGCCCTTTAGAATAAGGAATAGGAATTGAAAGGATTATAGTGAAATTTACGCAACAGTAGCAGTATTGTCGGATCATGGTCAGGAAAAGATGTTATAAAACTGACCAGGTGTTAGAAAATAAAATATAAGAAAAATATAGAAAGGAAAAGGAAAAATGTGAAAGATAGGTATAGGTCCAATCAGAAGTGTGATTTTAATAAAAGAGAAATATTAGGGCCACTAGAAAAGGGTTTTAAGACGTAGGTGGAGTTTATATGGAGAAAAAATATTGTGATTGGAAGGTGGAAACATATATGCAAAAAGTTGAGATGAATATTAAGGGGTAGAAATGATACAGAGAGAGAGAGAGAGAGAGTTCAGACAGAGGAGACGAGATCCTTGGCGCAGAGAGTGAGTGGCCTTCGGGCCCCGCTCTGGGGAGTATGCAGTTTTCACTTCGTTAGCCGATTTTGGGGTAAGTCAGTCTCTACTATTATGTTGATATTGACAGTACTATTTTGAGATCTAAATTTAAATTAAATATCCCTTAAATGATACATACCTTTACATGTTAATCCGGTGAGGACCCAACTTGTTATTTGGAAAGAATATTAATCATTTTAGCACATTATTTATTATTCATGTAGTTATTTGAATAATCATTTTAATACTGTAATTTAACTGTTTATTTGTGTAATAAATATTCGTTGTTAATTTGTAAATTTTGGTCCTCATCATTTATAAAAGCATTAAGTTGTGTCTATCTTCTCTACAGTGTTTTCATGCTGGGGTTAAAACGAACCTGGGTAATTAGTAATGGGTAATCATTAATTAGTAATCAAACCCTGTGAATATTTTAACTTTAATCTTATAAAACTTTAAACGGCACAAAACCCAGTATTTCCACCCAGCAAAACAACATCTACCGAGTTTAATTCCCGGAATTTATAAATGTAATTTAAGAGAAATGTTGTTGTATTTAATCCACCCAGGCCGGAAATATTCTAGACCACGTCCATATAGGCGTTGGGCTAAGGGGTGCGGCTCCGGTTTATAATGGAACTGTAAGTGTTGGAGTCCGATTTGGCCAGGTGCCACCTCAATTTTGACCGAGCACCTACAGGAGCGACATCGGGGAGATCGTACCCTCTCTCACCCTCTCTGACCTTATACAGGAACTTTCCGGTCAACGGATTTAATGTGCCCATATCCTGCCTAGACACGGTATTTAATGGCGATTGTCGGGATTCGATAAGAACAACCTCAGTAGAGAAAGCCAACACGCTACCACAAGGCTACCTTTGGCCCATCTACGAAGTTTAATTCCTAGAATAAATAAATATAATTTAAGAGAGAGGTAAATAAATGATAGATCGGCTTTGGGAACTATGTTGGCCCCACCCGATGCAGTCGAAATAAATGACAGAATGTTCTGCACAGTACTTAACATAAAAGTTACATAAATATTTAATTATTAATTTCCAGGGAAAATGATAATCACAATTAATATTAACGCCAATTCCTGGCAAGTATTACTATAATTTCTTTTTTTAACTTAACCAAGCCATTAAGAATTCTCTAAATGTTTGTTATCGCGAACGCAGAGCATTAGAAGAGCCCAGAGAAAGGTCAAAAGTCACTGTACTGTAACAAAATGGAATAATTTATGTTGCACCCGAGAAATCTAACTAAGGATATCCAGAACTGGCCCGCTTCCAAACAATTTTATCGGTACTATGGCAAGAAAGTAATGTATGCTGCAGCATTTTATGCGAATAAAATTGGACATTGTATTACCATGCTTTCCTGGTTTTTAATATTTCTTTTTTTTTTGCAGGGCACCGGAGATAAGCCCAGAACTTATACGGAAAAGAAAACGTTAATGCAGTTTCTAAAAGAAATTAACAAAAAAGAATAAAAGGCTTCAGTCGTGGGAGATTAATTTCCTAGAAAGTTCCATCCCGCGCAATAAAACAGATGATAAACTAAAAGCCTGGGAGTTTTTATTTAGGTGGGAATTTTTGTAATTCTCTTCTAGATAAATAAATATATGAAGGAAGACCAGGACTTCATTCCATTGTATTTCATTTAGTTTGCTTGATACAAGAATCTTTCAGTGTGCTTTCAGATCTTGAATTTAAAAAAAATAGGAAATGAGTTGAGTTGAGTTGAGTTGAGGTGGTTGAAAATGCTACTGGAAGCGAAACGAAGACTAATTAAACTACGACGATAAAGATAAAGGTTTGTTTTGTTTTTCTTGAATTCTGAAAGGAGCGGCTCAGGATTAGCCTTCAGACGGATAAAGGATTTACCTGGGTGTAACATATATGAAGTAAAGCCAAGAAACCGAATATTTTCTTTAGAATTTTTTTTAGGGCCGAAAACTAGGCACAGTATTGTTTTGGACCACAAGACGTACTTTTTTATATTAAGAAATCGACTTAAAATTAAGGTGCATCTTATGTACCGAAGTTAACATTAAAATAAAAGGAATATTTTATCATATATATATATATATTATATACACTCATGAACAAAAAAATTAGCGCACCAAGAAGGAGTCGTCAAAATGAAACGAAATTTTACATACGTAATGACTACTTTGATATAAGTAAATGATAAGAAAATCAAAGAAAAAGGATAATTTATTTCAGAGAAAAAGGCAAAAGAACGGAGGAGTTAATACTCCGTTGGACCCCCTCTAGCGCGAATGCACGATGCGATACGATCGGGCATTGAGTCATACAAGTTCTGTATGATGTCTTGAGACATTTCGTTCCATATTTGCTGTAACCTTGCCTCTAGTTCGTTCAAACTCGTGGGATGCCCAACTCGTCGTCCCAAATGATCCCAGATATGCTCGATTGGAGACAAATCTGGGTATCGGGCAGGCCAAGGAAGGGTAGTAACAGTGCGGAGACAGTCTTGTGACACCCTTGCCGTATGAGGCCGAGCATTGTCTTGTTGAAAAATGGCTCCTGGGAGCCGTTGCATGAGTGGCAACACATGTGGTTGCAGGATTTCATGAACATACCGCTGGGCTGTCATGGTGCCACGGAATAATACTAGGGGTGACCGTGTATTGTAGGCAATGGCACCTCATACCATCACACCAGCTGTGGGAGCGATGTGTCGCTGTACAGCAAAGGCAGGATTGAAGCGTTCACCACGGGCTCTCCACACACGAACACGATTGTCATCACTGCCGAGATTGAATCTGGATTCGTCGCTAAAGACGACCTGGTTCCATTCCGCTGCAGTCCAGTTTCCTCGTGCGCGGCAAAACTCCAAACGAAGGCGTCGATGGGTGGGCGTCAAGGGCAGCACACGTAATGGGCGCCGCGATACCAACTGTCCTTCAGCTAGGCGCCTTCGTATGGTTCGAGAAGACACAGAGGCCCCTAGTGAAGGTGCTACCTGTGCCTGGATAGTGGCCGATGAAGCAGTTGGCTGTACGCGTGCATTTCTTACGATGTGGCGGTCTTCTCGACGACTGGTCTGTCGAGGGCGTCCTGAGCCTGGTCTTCGTGTACATGACATCTCTCGGGTCCACTGGTCCCAACACCTCCTCACAACGCAATCAGAGCGGCCTAATTGACGAGCTACTCGCCTAGCTGACCACCCAGCTTCCATCATCCCGACGATTCTCCCCCTCTCAAACTGCGACAACTGCTTATATTGTCTTCGAACACGGCGTAATAGCATGTCTATCTCAGCTCTTCCTTTTTAAATGATTCTGCACACTCAAACAAGCTTTGGTTACCTGTTTTATACTCCACAGTGTACGATGTTCAACGCCCTCTACCGGCTATACCTAATGCGCAATCACGCTGTATTTTTAATCATTTGCATATCTTCTCGACATGTACCTTCATTGCAAGTTTCGTTACGATCCCGCAATTATTTCTTGGTGCGCTAATTTTTTTGGCCATGAGTGTATATTACTTTCTGTTTATTGGGATTAGTCGGACACAAAATTGACGATTACGTGATAAATCATTACTGTTTGGTCTTATATTATGCTCAGTTTCAATGTAAAATTATCACCTCTGATAATAAATAAACAGCATTGAACACATCTCCTCAAATTTCGCAAAATCAGAAAACAAAATTGTATTTATTCAACATTCCCTGATGCCGGCAGTTGAACGACTCGTTCAGTGTGGCACTCTGAGAGCGTTCTGAAGTAGTCTATGCTATTGCCACTTGGATATACGAGGGTAGGCTGAAAAGTAATGCACACATGCATGTAGAGCGCGAACCAAAAGAAATAGCGAGATCGGGCAAAAAGAACATTAAAGTATAATTCTTAAGCTTCAAAATCATATATTTATTTTTCAACATAGTCACCGTTAAAGCTAACACATTTCTCCCAAAATGTAACAAGTTTTCTCATTCCGTCACTGAAAAATTCTTCCGACTTTTCTCGAATCCACGACTTGACAGCTGCCTTCACCACATCGTCCGAGGTGTAATGATTACCCTTTAGGTCTCTCTTGAGTAAAGGAAAAAAAAATAAAAATTGAAATGCGCAAGATCGGAGGAATAAGGAGGGTGTGGAATCTGTTCAAACTTCAGGTTTCGCAGAGCCTCTCCAGTCTGACGCTGTTCTCGCCTGTGAGACGGCGTGGTACCCATCGACCACAGATTTTACGGTATCCCAATCGTTCTATAATGAAGCAGACACATTCCTTGGATACTCCATTATTGTTTGCGATACGCTTTTGAGTGATTCGCCGGTCATTTTGAATCAAATCGTCGATGAGTTTGCGACGTTCATCGTCTGTGGCAGTGATCGGACGTCCGTTGCGTGTTTCATCAACAATTATGGCTTTTCCAGGCTCGAAAACACGAAATTTTATTACCCATCGATTTACAATACCCCTATCAACAGCATCGTCACCTTAAACAGCCTTTAAACGACGATGAATCTCAGTAGGACTCACCTTTTTCAGCTGTTAAAAATTCGATAACAGCGCGCTGTATAACTCGCATATGGTACTGTGTATAGTACAATTGATGGCAATGGAAGGGCTGCAGCACGTTTGTATGCCGAACGGTATCCGAACAGACGTGTACCGAATCACCAAATGTTTGAGAAATTGCACCGTAATCTGTGTGAATACGGGACATTCTGTAGTAGAAGATATAATACAGGGCTGCCAAGAAACAACACGTATACCTGTGTTCGAAGAGGAGACCTTGCATCGAAAGGAAGAAACTCCTGGTACAAGCACGGGAACCATTGGCCGTTATATCGCAGCACCTCAATCCAGTATGTGACGCACATTACACAGGGAGCATTTACATCCATATCATTTGCAACGGGTCCACTCATTGCAGCTTGAGGATTATCCTCGACGTGTGGAATTCGCGTGCTGGTACTTGAAGAAATGCAGCAAGAACCCGGGGTTTCCAACTTTCATTCTGTTCACGGATGAAGCCTCTTTCTCTCTTGAAGGGATCTTTAATCAACACAATGTTCATGTGTGGAGCCCCAACAACCCACGATTTATGCTATCACATGCTGCCCAACAACGGTTCTCAGTGAATGTATGGGTTGGTATTATTTCTGATTACCTAATCGGACCATACCTCTTACCAACCCCACTAGATGGACTGAAATATCGCATGTTTCTGCAGGAGCTACTGCCGGATTCACTGGACATTGTTTCAATGTCTGTTCGATACATTGTTTTGATAAAAGATCCCTTCACGAAAGAAAGTGGATCCCAACTAGCGCCCTCCAGTGTCAGGTTTCCGGTCATACATTCCTATGTGATTCTGTTTCGTTTTTTGAGTTTTCTACCTCCCCTAAAAGTTTGCACATGGAGTTTTGAATCACCCTGTGTATACGTATATATATATACGTAGTAGGATTCAAAAGTTCCCGGACTGAGTCTATAACTTAAAAAGTATTATCAATAAAATTGCTGAAACACATCCTCTTTCGAAATAAGACACTTGCGCAACAACACACTTTTGTAATAGCTTGTAAACGTCATTGAAACATTTCTGGAATCCATTTTTAGCCATGTCCTTTCATTCAGCCTGCGATGCACGTTTAAATTCATCTGCAGATTGAAATCGACGATCCTGCAAGCGACTTGCCAGTTCAGGAAATAGGCTGAAGTCGCAGGGGGCGACATCAGAGGAGTAAGGAGGATGTGGCAAAACAGTTGTTTTCGTTTTCGAAAGAAAGTCAGCGACGAGGAGGGATCGGTGTGCAGGAACGTTGTCCTTCAAAAGCACCCATGACTGCTCAGCCCACAATTTTGGTCCCTTCTTCCGGATCGACTTACGCAAACGACGCAGGATGTCTACATAGAGTTCTTTGTTCACAGTGCGTCCTTCAGGGATAAATTCCAGATGCCCAATGCCCTGGATATCGAAGAACACATTTTCGATGTTTTCAGCGGTGCGGGAAGACTGCGGACGGCCAACGCATTCGTCGTCGGCACTTTCCCTGCCTTCTCTGACACGTCGTTGCCACTCAAAAGCTTGCGTTCGCGATAATGTATCACTGCCGTACACATTCTTCAACATTTCGTAAGTCTCCGTAGCACTCTTTCCCAAGCGAACACAAAATTTGATATTAATTCTCTTCTCAACAAACGCCATTTCTTTCAATCACCGGTTACTAAATGCTCCCACCTACAAAATACAACGCCGTGGTGAGCCACCGACCACGAGATTTGGGTCAAACCAATTTTAGAAGAGGGGGAGAGCGTAGTAACACGTTATCGTAGACACGTTATCGTAGTCGCTCTAATGCAAAAGTTTTTTGTGATATAGGCTCAGTCCGGGAACTTTTGAATCCCTACCTCGTATATATATATATATATATATATATGTGTATACAAGGTGCGCTTATAAACTAACCGGACAATTTTTTATAAATAAGAAAAATATTACTCACCTTCAAATAAATTTATCTCCTTCAAAATAATCGCCAAAGGAGTCTATACAATTTTTCCAACGTTTCTTCAAGTCCTCGAAACACTGTTTATAGGCGTTGGAACTGACCGTTCGCAAAATACGCGTAACATTTGATTTAATATCTGAGACGTTTTCAAATCTCTGTCCTTTCTTAAGCTTCAGAAAAAGGAAAAAAATCGGCTGGCGATAAGTCGGGAGAATATGGTGGGTGATTTATCACTGTAATTGAATGCTTAGCAAGATATTGTTGTACAGAAATTGCTGTACGAGGCCTAGCATCATCGTGTGAAAGAAACCATTGCCCAGAATCAAACAGTTCCTGCCTAACTCGCCTTATCCTGTTTCTTAATCGAAAAAGCCCCTCCTTGTAAAAATACTGATTAATTGTTTGATTTTCAGGAACAAATTCGTGGTGAATAAGTCCTTTGTAATAAAAAAAATGCAAAATCCTTGAAAGGACAGAGATTTCAAAACGTCTCGGATATTAAATCAAATGCTACGCGAATTTTGCGAACGGTTAGTTCCAACGCCTATAAAAGTGTTTCAATGACTTGAAGAAACGTTAAAAAAAATTGTATAGACTCGTTTAGCGATTATTTTGAAGGAGATAAATTTATTTTAAGGGGAGTAATATTTTTCTTATTTATAAAAAATTGTACGGTTACTTTATGGGCGCACCTTGTATATATATATATATATATATATATATATATATATATATATATATATATATATATATCTTATATATATATTTCTTCTGTCCGTGTGTATGTAACTGAACTCCTCCTAAACGACTGGACTGATTTTTATGAAATTTTGTGTGTGCAATTTAGTTGATCCGAGAATGGTTTAGATTCACAATTTGATCCGATAGAATATGTTTTTATATTTTTAATTAATTAATAAAAAACCAACAATTTATAAGGGCGTGCGTCCGGTAAATGGAAGCTGTTACACTTTGTGAAATCACTCCTCTAGATAATGGCGTCCACGTTAGGTTTAGTTAGCAAACAGCGAGCGAAAAAATAAAAATAAATAAAATCAAAAAGTTTCAAGTCATATATTAAACCAGAATAATAAATGAAAATAATAATCTTTCAAGTCAGATTTTATACTCTAAAATGGATCAGATCCAACGGCATATTGATACTCTCTCACGCGATGGAAAATTCGAATCAACCACGTTAAGTGACACGAGATCTTTTTTAATCGCTACTGCAATCCTCCTCGCCTATCTCTTTGTGTTTATTGAAGAGCTAAAGACTAAGCTTCTATCCTGCTAACTTATTTCTGACTAAAAACTCCTCTGACATGTATAATCACCAGCCCACAACAACTTTCCAATAGCGAATATGTTTCACTTTACCCACTAGACCACCGTGTCATCGTGGCGCATTCGGTAGGTCGCCAATTTGGAAAGTACCATGCTCTCGACCCGAGTTCGAATCCAGAGTTGTGTAAATTTTGCTAGACCTGTTATTTCAGTTTTTTTTTAAGGCTATTTTATTTCAGCTTTTATTTTATTATTTTTTTAATTATTATTTTATTTTCTTTTATTATTTTTTTATTTTAATTTTTTTAAATTATTATTTTTAAAAATTATTATTTTTATTTATTTTTATTTTTTTCAGCTTTTTTATGATGAAATACCGAATATAGCTGAAATCTGAGGAGTTTATTATACATTTATACATTTTTAATTGGGTTTTCATATTATTAATATGTATAACATTTCGTATGCTTTTTTTTCTATGTTATTTATACTGTGTTAATTTTTAAATTGATTTCGGTTAACAAACACTCTTAAAATCCCGGGCATCGCCGGGTACTTCAGCTAGAATTACAACGTTTGAACAGACAACGTCTGTCGGGTCCGCTAGTATATATATATATATATATATATATATATATATATATATATATATATATATATTGCTTATTTTTATTATTGATTTTTTAAAGCTTTGAGTTTTTGTTACAACTGTCTGTGTTAAATACTGTCTACACGCCCATTATCGGCATTAGTGTATGTCCAATCGTATATTTTCCCCGAGTATAGTTACGGTTAACACTGACACAATCATGGAAATACCGCAAAATCAAAGCCGATTATTGCTGTCACAATTCGATTTATACAATGTATTTACCTCCGGTCAACAGTCATATGATAACACTTTAATTTCTGGAATCAAAGAGAAAGGCAGAATGGCAGAAAGCCATTTCCTTTTATCTCTGCTCACGAAAATGCAAAGCTGTCAAAAATGACTGCCTGTAAAGAGCTAAATCTTGGCAAAAGATGATAAAGGAGGAAATGCAACTTATGTGCTCAATCTCTCTGACTCCTTTATTCAAAATTTATGGAGAACTATATGGAATCTTAAAGGATCCCTCTCTATACTTTATTTATGTGGAAATGGTGAATATTTTTCTAAAAAACTGGAGACTTTAGAAACTGAGATGTGAAGAACAATATATATAGAAATTATACATAGCGTTATATTTATAAAATTTTCGGTGTCTCAAATAACCTGTATTTCACGCTTAAAATATCATATATTAATTTAAAGAATTAAAACGAATACGTAAAATGGGACTTTTTAATTAACACACACACTATATATCTATATATATATATATATATATATATATATATATATATATATATATATATATATATATATATATATATATATATATATATATCCTCTGTCACAAAAAAATGTATGTACCCAGAAGGAAACGAGCTGCTATCACG
>OU015502.1:80392533-80510033 GCA_907164885.2 Dolomedes plantarius | reverse complement strand
TGAAAACTTAAATGAAATAGATATTAATTTTTACCCTAAAAATCTTAAACTAGTGGAGACTGATAAAGATAACTATGGAAATTTGGTATTTTTAGACTTGAGTTTAAATGTTAATCAAAATCTAATATCATACTGTCTATATGATAAACGCGAGTTTTACAACTTTAAAACTGTTAGGATTATGAACTGGAATAATGCTCTACATTTAAATATTAAACGCAATATAGTTACTAACCAGTTAATACGTTGTCAACGATTACATTCAAACAAAAAAACTATGGACGTCAGTATAATTAAATTCTTAACTATAGCTATTGACCAGGGTTTTCCAGTCAATTTCCTCGTATCTATTCTAACCCAGTTTTTTAATTTAGACAATAAAGATTGTATGAATCGTTTTAAAATAAGTTGGCAACACTAAAAAAATTTCCCTAATACGGCGATATTTATCCCTACTATGTCTATAAAATGTGAGTGTGCAAGGGTTTCGTGTCTCTTTGCTTGGTGGGAGCTAAGTATTTGTATATATATAGTGTATATGTTAGTGAATAATTATTTAGTTAATTAGTATTATTCTATTTCTGTAACTTAGTATTAAGATTTTTTTTTCATTCTATTCATCTTGTAATTATGTTTTAGTTGACTACATTAGTAAACTATCTGGTTTAACTTATCTATTTCACCTAAAATATTTTTCCTCTTCATAATTTTTTATTACTGTCTTGGTGTTATAGCCGACCTCCGGGAGTGTTGCCTGGCTTAAAACATGTTTAACCGGGGTTGGGGGGTCACAACCCCCCCCCCCAGTCATCAACTATACCACCTCCAATTCCGTTTTTTGCCTATTGATATATGTCAATCTTATTTCAGGTTAGAGGAGTATTATATGGTCACATCTGCCCCTTTTAATTATCTTAATTTTAAATATCTATATATCGTAAATATTTTTGTGAGCAGCTTAGCGCCTAAAATTTATTTACTCTTTTTTGTTTCATATTAAGTAATTTACATTTGTAAACTATATATATATATATATATATATATATATATATATATATATATATATATACAGTGGTACCGCCGAAAAGCGGACAGTCACGGGACCATAAGTTTTGTCCATTATTAGGATGTGTCAGCTATTGGGGAGGACAACCTTTTGTGACGAATTAAAATAATTCTCACAATTAAAATATACGCAGCACATGGTTGGAATATGTCGCAACTGACCGACACGCCCCCCCCCTCTTTAACGTATAACAGGTGACAGCGAGCTGGAACGAAAGGAACACAAAGCGGTGGGAAAAACGTGACATCTTGGCGGAACAGAAATTCGCCACGGTGCTCCAGATTAATGACGCGACCACCATGAAATCACTAGAATTTTAACCTTGCCTGCCAGCAAATCGAAAAGTCTAGAATGACATCACGATTAGCAGAGCCAATAGGAGACGAGTTCTCTGGACGGAGCGAGAGAGTCCAAAATTAGACGGGGCGAGAAAAAGTTAGTTAGCGACCGGCTAAGCTGTGGTAGACTCCTCCGACCATCCAGGGTCGAAAGAAAACGGCTATACGCGGACTTGCGTAGTCGGCGGCTTATTTCTCACGAAGAGAACTTTTAGCTTCGGCTAGGAAGCTTGGGTACAGTTCAACGAAATCATCAGTCCGGATCATCCTGATTCTATAAAGTGCCTCGCAGTCATCCGCCCTGCAGAGAGTGAAAATCGAGGGACTTGCTCTAATTTCAACGAACTATTCGACGATATTGAATTAGCGAAACTCCAGGTGATAACTCCTCCTAACGGACTCAGTCGACATTTTAGAGGACTTTCATTAACTGCGTAACGGATCATCAATCTCCAAATTTTCTCCTCCGAATTGAAATAAATTCGTCGATTTTAATTTATTTGGCTGTGATTTTTTATTGAGTCGATTGCTACCTCGCTCAATGCGTTACACTTTTTATAAAAAAGTTTTTTTCAGTTCTGTTTGACATTTGATTGAAAATTACGGTTGCAATTTTAATTAAAAAAGAAAAATTAATTAGGCAAGAAAAGAATAACTATTTACTACTTTACCTTTTAATTGTGTGCTAATACTTTTATCTTGCATTAAATAATCCCAAAATACAATGTATAGTAGCTAATTTATTTTTATTACTGCTGAAAAAATTCTCTTAACAAAGTTTGATTTCTCTTTTTTACACAAAAAACCTGTTTTTCAAGATGAATCTTCATAGAATTTAGCTTTGCTAGTCCCTCCGAATCTTCATTGTTCAGAAAGAACTGTTTGAATTGTTCGCTGCATTTCAGTGCTTCCGAATAATCTTTGATTTTGCAGTCTTCCATTGGCGATTCCTCATCTCATCCTCAGAAAGGACCAGTGCTTCAGTGGTGTCCCGATGAATGAAATGGGAAACACGCAAGTTTTTTTCCTCAATGGATAAATCGTCGTCGATCTTAACTTCCTCTTCAACGCTGACATTTGAATCCAAATTGGCGGCTAGATCCGCAAGTTCTTTTTTGCTTTTTTTCGGTAGTGCTGTCAGTTGTCACTTCGCTAGTACTCAAAAATCCTGTCTTCTTAAAACATTTTTAGAACGCACCCAGGTTCTACCTTTTTAATCGCTGACGTAGTCGAGGAAATTGCATCCAAAACAGATACCGATTTTGCCAACTCTTCGCTGGATTTTCAGGAGATAATCTGTGTCAGAAGCAGATTTCTGTATCGTACTTTAAAGCTGCAGATAATTCCCTGAAAGTGGCTGTAGCATCGTCCATGAACAGAACGATTTTTCTCTTTTTTTTATTTTGTTGTCTAACTCCACCAACCAATCGCTCTTTACCTCAGTGGTTATTCACGCTTTATTATTTGAGTTCCACGAAACACTAAATTTTCGCACATTTATGTTCTTGAAACATCTAGGCTTCTTAGCTTTTCCAATAACAATTGGAGTTTCGAAGTCTCCCAGCATGTTGCAACGCAGCAAAAGAGTGAGCCGCTCTTTTGAAATTTTCCCGACACTACATTTTTCACCCTTAAAACACAAGGTCTTGTCCGGAAGGACGCGGCAAAAGAGGCCAGACTCATCGGCATTGAAAATGTCTCTGTCATCATATCCTTTGCACTAAGATTTAAGCTTTCCAATCCAATCTGTTACTTCATTTGAATTTACAGATTTTTCTTCACCACAAATCTGTTTAAAAAATATGTTGTGACGTGTCCGGAATTTTTCCATCCATCCATTTGAGGCGTTAAAAGTTTCTAATTTTGAAATGTTTGCCAAAATAATTGAAAGTTTTTCAAAATACCTGTCGGCTATTCGGAGTGTCCGCTATTCAGAAGGAATAACATGGATTGTCCTATATAAAAGCACTGGGACTCGTGATAATGTCCGTCAAATAGAGGTGTCCGATATTCGGGAGTGTCCGTTAAGGGAGGTACCACTGTATATATATATATACACACATTTATATATATATATATATATATATATATATATATATATATATATCCGTCCCACAGAATTGACCCGGTCAACTAATGCCAATATCGTCAGCGGAAGCACCTTTTCATCGTGTCGGTATGGATCTCATAGGACGTTTTCTTAAATCTCTAGGTGGAAAGATATGGATTATTGTATGTACCGAGTATCTGACTAGCTATGCCGTTACAAAAGTTCTACCGTCTGCTGAAGCACTCGAAGTCCCAATGTTTATGATTGAGAAAATAATTTTAAAACATGGAGCACCGAGAACTATAATCACCGATAGAGGACAAGTCTTTTAATCCAGACTAATATCCGAATTTAACAGACTCTGCAATGTTGACCACTGAATGACGACGGCGTACCACCCTCAGACTAATAGTCTGACCGATAGATTCAATAAGACATTAGCAGACATGTTGTCAATGTACGTTGATGTCGAACAGAAAAATTGAGACGAAATACTGCCATTCGTAACTTGTGCTTATAATACCGCTCGACAATACTCAAAAGGATTTACACCATTTTATCTCTTTCATGGCCGCGAGTCTGAAACAACCCTAGATACTATGTTTCCTTATAGTCCTCAAGGGGTAGAACAGGATTATCGTGATCGAATAATGAACTAAGCCGGAGAATCCAGGCAGATAGCTCGTGTACGAACACTGGAGGGTCAATGGAAAGATCGTCGGATTTATGACGCTAAACATCGAGAAGTAAAGTATAGACCTGCAGATTTGATATGGATTTTTACGTCATTTCGGAAGGTTTGTCTATCGGAAAATCTCCTCAAAATGTATTTCGTCCCTTATCAAGTGCTAAGGCGATTATCTGACGTTACCTATGAAGTTCAAGATTTCGACCCATCTTCAGAAAGACGAAAATCTTGAGATGTCGTTCATGTGGTTCGAATGGAACCATTCTAAGACCCGGAAACTCAAGAAATTGCTGTGTGGGATGATACAACAGCACACGATGAAGACGTATCGCCAGAAAACAAGCATTCCGAGCAAAATTCGAATTATCCGTGGAAACAGCAGGCAGAGTATACCGGGCCAAAAACTCGTTCCAGAACGAAAGTCGCAGTTTAACACCGATACGCTGTTTTATAAATGAGGGGAAATATCACATTCTGAAAGCAACTACAAGTAGCAGCACGGCCAAATGGTTAAAGCACTGGACTTCTGACTGACAGACCGTCAGTTCGAATCCGGCTAGTAGCTTCTGGTTTTACTTTCATTCTAATTTATGTTACCGTTCTCAAAATTTCTAGAGAGTTCCTGCTTATGTCAATTTGTTATGCTAAGTTACCTTATTTCAAGAAAAAGCTTCTAGATAATTGAGCTTTTTTAAATTGTAAATAAGAGACTTTCCTCAGGCTGAGGGCAGTTTAGTAGTGTGATTGCTTCCTTCTAGCACATCTTGCTCATTTACTTCTTTGACCGTAACAGTGTGTTGGTTTATTCGGAATATCTCACACTTCTACGAGACAATATATATACGCATATTTATATAATATATATATGACTGGGAATTATACTTTTTGTGTACCGTTTATACTTATACAGCATTAAAAATGTAGTTGTGTACCATTGCATCATTAAAATATAATTATAAAGCAATAAACGAAAAAAATACTTACACAGCATTACACCATAAGAAACAGAAAAATGCGGCAGTTGTCATTTGATTCCAAACGCTGCACAGTACCTCAGATTTGCTTTTGGACTTCGATTTTAGACTCCGAGTTTAATCCGAGTTTGTTTTGATTTTGTACCGAAAAACATTACCCTAGCGCTCCAAACCGATACAAACCAATTTTTCAAAACACGTCCACTCGTTGATATCCAAGAGTAATCCAGTTTATGAACAGATAACCTCCTTCCTTCATTATCTTTCTTTCACATTCGAGTAATTTGTCTAAATTACTCTCGTGTAGATGCAGTTTATACGGGCACTATTTATCTACATTATTTTCTTCCACCGCTTTTTCCAAAAAGAATGATGATCGCCACTTTCCCACAAATAAAACACCAAAAAACATGCCTTTCACGCTTCCATAAATTCCGGATAAACTTACGAGATTCAACATAACTGGAAATTTCCTTCCCTTCTCTTCTCGTCTTTTGCCAAGATTTAACTCTTTGCGGGCAGTCAATTTTGACAGTTTTGTAGCGGGCTTTTTTCGGTTTACTCGCATTAAAAGCAGCTGGCTTCGGGCCAGCCTGAGAAACGCCATGTTATGAGGGATTACGGTTGTAACATCGGAGTTGACCAGGCTTTCAGATTATGGTTCATTAATATTATGCGATCGTCGCAGGGCAAGGGACTTCGAAACACAAAATCCTAAAAATATCATTCTTTTAAGAGGTACAGCGGAGCATTTCGAATCAAGTGACAACTGCAGCATGTTTCTAAGTTTATAATGCTATAGAGCTCTAAAAGTTTTGTCGCTAATTGCTCTTTAAGCATTTTTTAATGCTGTAACGCTACATAAGTATAAACGCCCTATGTTAAGTGTAATGCCCATTAACTAACTAATTAACACACACACACACACACACACACACACACACACACACACACACACACATATATATATATATATATATATATATATATATATACAGTAACCACCGCTTATAGTGATCAGTGGTTATAAGAATCAACCATTTATAAGAATCAATATCGCGAAAACAAAAACAAATGTATTATTTCCATGTTAAAATTTTCGCTTTGAAGAATCAATCCACTGGTTTTAAGAATCAGTTTACACTCTTCGATTTCCTTTCATTTTTCCCAAAAAGGCACTTAAACCCTCAAAAGGCACGATGTTCTTTCTTTTTTAAAGAAAGATTGATAAGATGGGATGGAATATAGTAAAAAAATTCATCCCTTTCTTTGTTAGACATAACATAATATTTTACCCTTAAACGTTTTAGCACAACACTGTCCTATTAGCTTGACCCGTCCGGGTCCGATTTCACATTTCTCCACTGATTAACAAAAATAGTGACTCTCTTTTCCCACCTCCCACATCTTGGTTGCGGCTTCCTGGATCCTGAAGCACATAAATCTTCGGTGAAGTGTCCACTATCACTTAGGCAAACGTGACATTAGTAGATTTCGCACGTTATCAAACCGTGAAACGTAACCTAGAAGGTGAATCTTCGTCTGAGTCTATTAGTATAGAAAGAGGTGTAAACAGCCTCCTGAAAACTGCATTACGTCAAACTACCATAGAAAACTTTTTCTTGCTCCCTTCCTGTAGTTGAAATGGTAAAACTGTTAAGCAGGTATGTTGTAACAAATATTGGATTTTTTCTTCTCTTACTATAATCATGTGTATCTACTTATAGGTCTAAATATTAAGTTGTATTTTTAAAATTATAAAAAATAATTTTAAAACATAATTAACGTAAATAAAAGAGTATTTAATGATAAATTATCTAATATATGTATATATGTGTGTGTGTGCCTGTCCAAAAACCTAAATTTCGGCTATAAGAATCAACCGCTTATAAGAATCAAAAACAGTAATAACAAACGTGATTCTTATAAGCGGAAATCACTGTATATATACAGAGGCTGTTCACATATTTTTTAGACGATGTATATTGTTTTCACAAAACTAAATTACATAAAATTCTTGTGTTTTAAATGTTCTATTTGACATTCCTTATTCTGAACTATCTTTCGACACCGCAATTTCCAGGATAATAATGCCTTTTGAAGTGTCAGAAGAGGTATTCTATCCCATTCCTCCTGAATAGCTTTCCAGAGTCCTGTAAAGGTTTTGGGACGACGCTTGGATAATGCAGATTTTAAAAGTCCGAAAGCACAAAAATCCATAGGTGATACATCGGGAGATTTAGTAGGGATATCAGTGAAGGGTATGGCCTTGATACCAGTTTTTTGTTCCATTTCTTTTAGGAAATTTACAGTGGATTTTGATGTGTGACTGCTAGCTTTGTCCCGATGGAGTCTCACAGATTGATGGCACTGTGGGTAAAGCGATGGTATTTCATTCAGAAAAATTGGTGATAAAATATGTTCCTGATAGTATTTGGAGTTAATCTTGACATTTTTTTCCACTCTCTTTATTTTTAACTTGCCATTATAAGAAAAACCAGCAACAATCATGAATGCCTTAGAAAAACTTTCTTTTGATTCTTTGAACCATGTACTTAAATTTTTTTCTCCCCTTTTATCATAATAAATGGCTCTTTTTTATTGCAATCATTTAAATACACCCATGATTCATCTATTGTGACAATTGTTTTCCATTTTTCTTTGGATAAGTGTTTCTCATATAGAATTCTGCAGCGTGTCCTGCGTTCAGCGATATGATTTGGAAGAAGACGATGCACATTACGTTTTTTCACTTTCTTAAGATTTAAATCAACGTTTATCATTTTGTTTACAGTGGACACCGAGCATTTTAATGATTTTGCAATTGTCATTTGACTAGGGGGATTTTATTTTAACATTAAACAACGTACCTTTGCAATAGTCGAAGATGTCCGTTTTTTCCTTGGATACTTGTTTGGAATTTTTGTCCCACTTGAGGCTCCAATTTGACGTTTATTTCCTTTCTTGTTGACGATATACCTATCGACGCTTTAGATATCACAAAACCATGACTCTCACATCGTTTTTGGATAACGGAGTATGCATATTTCTCTTCGTAAAGAGCATAAATGTAGCCTTCGAACAATTGCTTTGTTAAAAACGCCATTTTGAATAAAAACAAAACTTTCAAGCCGCAGATGATAATTTTGACTTTTAAAAACATAGTACAATTGCAATTATTTCTTTTGCAGCAAACAATTTTGTATTACCGCTTACCAAAATCGTCTAAAAATTGTGCGAACAGCCTCTGTATATATATATATATATAGATACACATACACAGTTAAACCTCTCTAGGCCAGTAATGGTTCGAAAGAAAAGTCGCCATTTTGAGAGGTGGCCGTCAAGAAGAGATTTTTTTCCATAACAATGGCTCTATGGAATCTTTAGTCGGTTCTGAAAATTTCAGGGCTCAGGAAGCTAACCCACTCTCGAATTCGGACATATACACGTGTAGAAATGCAAAGGCATGCAATTCATGGAAAGTTCTGTGGTTAAGTGTTTGAAAGTGATAAATTAATATTATTGGGGACTGGATTTAGGAAAGGTAATTTAAATGTTAGAATGAAGAGCATAATATTTAAGATATATATATATATATATATATATATATATATATATATATATATATATATATATATATATATATATATATACTTTTCTAGCAGGCTACTCTTATTCGACGGCCATGTTTTGATCAGAACACATTATTAAGACTCCATAGGGCCAATGTTATGGAAGAAACTTTTATTCGACGGCCACCCCTCAAAGTGACCACTTTTTATCGGAACCATAACTGGCCCTATATAGAACTTTTACTGCATATATATATATATATATATATATATATATATATATATATATATATATATATATGTGTGTGTGTGTGTGTATTTGAACATCACTTACTCCTTTCCTAACGAGAATGCCATTTACTCATAAATAACACAGTAGAATGTTTTGCCTCATTGTTTCGATATGGTTCTCTATACATTCTGGACAGCGAAGCAAAATGGAACATCGCTGGCCTTTTCTCTTCTCTCTCTCTCTCGTCCTTAGCCAAGATAAAGCTATTTCCTGACGGTCATTTTTGACAGCTCTGCCGCAAGCACACACTTTTCGAGTAGCACTCGCGCTAAAACGTCTGGCGTCGTGCCAGTTGGGCCGGACCTTGTGATTTAAGGAATTAATGTTCATGACATTATAGTTGACCAGACGTTCGTATTAAGTTTGATTTATTTTTTTACGTGGACACAATGTTTATGTGCCGACATTGTCATTAATCGAGAAACTCGTTGGTGAATGATGTGACTGAATTCATTTTCTATTAACGCTATGCCACGGGGCGTAAGCGGTGTGTATTAACTATTATTCATTGGTATATCGTATAAATTAACGTTCTCTGTTCTGAAGGATGCGGTGGAATGGACTCCCACATTTTAAAGGGCCATAAAAAACGAACGGAGCAATGTACAGAGAAGAGCTTTATATTTTCGGAAAGTACTTATAATCTACAGTTTTTTCCACTGGGTTTTGAAAATAACATCACTCAGCATCCATTATTTGAGATGCACTGCAAAAGTTCGTCTTTAACCCCTTAACAATCGCATAATTTTCGAGAAAACGGAAATAAAACTGCCTATTTTTTCCGGGGCATTCCATTAAATTATTTTATCTGTCCCATCTAGTTTAAAAAAATCTTATCCCCAATTACATTATAAATATTCTGGTGCTGCCATTTGGTATGTAAAATAAGAAATAAAACTTTTTCAGGGTAAATGAAATGGATTGTTCTAATCTCTTTGGGGGCGTTACTTTTATACACTCCAGCCCGGAAATATCACGGGCACGAGAAATAGAAGGCAAAACCTCAGCCCGTAATTGTGACGAGAGCGAGAAGAAAGGGGTTAAAGTTTATCACCGCTCTGTCCGTCACCCCTGGGGGAATGGCTGAAACTTCTTCACGAATAGTAGACTCGTGGACTCATTGCTCACTTTCAGGTGTTCTAATGTTCCGAGGATAACCACTTGGTTTCCTTGGTTATGCAGACCAACTTGCAATCTCGTTTGAAACCCATAGAAGAATCCCTTTTCTATCAGGAGCGGCATCAGCTGCATAGAGCTCGAAACGAGACCAAAATGATCTGTGCCGTTGTTACAGAATATATATATATATATATATATATATATATATATATATATATATATATATATATATATATATGCACTCATGTCCATAACTTAAGGATAATGACAGCTCCGGCAAATAAAGGTTCAGAAACAAGACAAACGTGACTTATTCATAAAGCCCATTTATTACACAAAAGATAAAGAACAAAAAAGATGGTGTATGTTTGATACCATTCATAAACACTACGATGTCTGCTCCCTGGAGCAATTGTAAAAAATATCTCCTTTACAAAAGCTTAATATTACATGGTTGGTATGATGGTTAATACATTGTATGCCTCCCATGTGATGAAATACAGTCCGTGCAACGCCTAGGCATACTGAGTATCAAATTATCGAGCCGATCTTGGGGAAGATTACTCCACTCAGCAAGCGACGCTCTCCCAAGTTCTGGTACACATATAGGAGGTGGTTGACGGGTTGCAAATCTTCGCCAATCATGTCCCACACATGCTCTATCAGATTCAAGTCAGGTGGGAATGCTGGCCATTCCATACGGGTGGTATCCTCAGATTGAAGGCATTCGTTTACGATGTTTGCTCGGTGAGGGCGGGTGTTGTCATCCATAAATACAAATTCTGAGCCCATTGTACCCCCGAACAAACGTACATGTTGTTCTAGAATGATGTCCCGATAAATGTGGCTGTTCATGGTTCCGATTTGAACATGCAGATCTGTTCTGGAGACCAGTATAATTCCACCCCAAAAGAGCAATCCTGAACCACCGTAACGGTGTCGTTCATTGATGTTGTCTTGGTGGTAACGGGTACCTGGCGTTCTCCATATGAAAGTCCGACGTGAATCAGACTGCAAGCTAAACTTGGACTCGTCGAAAAACATCACACAAGCCCACTGTGACGATGTCCACATTGCATGTTCTCTACTCCAAGTTAATCTCTGCCGACAGTGAGTTACCGTGAGCGGAACATATCTAACAGGCCTGCGAGCATATAGACCAATATTTCCCAAACGTATGTACACGGTTTGCCTTGAAACAGTGGTAACCTTGGCTGCAGATAACTAACGAGACAGGTCGTATGTTGTACTCCGTCTGCTTCTTTTGGCAGTTACTGCCAAATACCGGTCTTCATTCGGCGTTCTAACTCGGGGACGACCTATACTGTAACATCTACTGACATTTCCATCATCTTGGAATCGTTGCCAAAGCCTAAAGATGACACTTTGGGCAATTCCAAGTTCCTCGGATACTTCAATCTGAGTACGCCCACATTCTAGGCGGCTGATAATTCTACCACGTAAAAAATCATCCACATGCGTCCTCTATGTCATAACTATTCGGTTATGGAATTGAGCGGCTTACAGAACGCTTGTGAACAATTTTACTTCTTTCCATCATTCCTTATATACCCCTCTCTTACACTGTCGTCATTGTGACGTACTATCGACGTCATCTGGTGGTTTTCTTTAATTTGCATATTATTCTTGAAGATGTGTGTGATAATTCTACAGGTGAAATTTTTACTTTAGAGATCGATTTCCGTCTGATTCTGAATTATCCTTAATTTATGGTCATGAGTGTTTATAACACTGAAGTGCCACTAAATTAGGGATAGCAAAGCCTATGCAAATTGTGTAGCGCTGCGCATCATGTATGCGCAATCAAGGCGCTGTGGTAACTGCATATATAGCGCGTACTGTGGTTGTTCTGAATTAGTTGTTGGAATTACCAGTATGGATAAACTGCCTGATTTAGACGCATTCGATCGCGGACAAATCGTAGGTGCGCGACGCATGGGCCATTCAATTTCCGAATTCGTCAGACAGCTAGGATTTTCAAGGTCGACAGTGTCAAGAGTATACCAAGAATACATGGATGGTGGAAAAAAAACTAGCGATCGGGCAAACTGCACAGGACATTTAGCCTTGACAGTGCGTGGTGAGAGACGGCTCAGGCGTATTGTATGTAGCCAGCGAAGCCAAACATTAGCTCAAATTATCACCCAGTTTAATGACGGTGCCAGTCGTACAGTCAGTAAACGGACTGTGCAACGCTCGCTTCACCGTATGGGTTTCGGGAGCCATCGACCTACGAGAGTACCATTGCTTTATACTCGCCATCGGGCTGCACGTCTTGCCTGGGCAAGAGAGCACAGAGACTGGAGTGTAGAGGACTGGAAACGAGTAGCATGGAGTGATGAGTCTCGATTCCGACTACTTAACGCCGACGGGAGGCTGAGAATATGGCGTCAGGCTCATGAAGCCATGGATCCTGCATGCCTGGCTGGAACTGTACAAGGGCATGGTGGCTCAATCATGGTCTGGGGTGTTTTTTCGTGGCACATTTTGGGATCTTTGGTGCGTGTACCAACCTCCCTTAATGCAATTCGGTACGTAGAGTTGCTGGGTGATCACCTCCATCCGTTTATGCTGTTCTGATATCCGCATGGTAATGGAGTTTTCTAGCCAGACAACTGTACCTCTCACAAGTCCCGGTTGGCTACTGGCTGGTTGGATTAGCATTCCTCTGACTTCTCTGTCATGAATTGGCCACCTAGAAGCCCAGACTTAAATCCTATTGAGCATCTTTGGGATGTTTTGGAACAAGGCGTGAAAGGCCATCAAACAGCACCAAAGAACCTTACTGAATTATGGACAGCTTTAGCCAATATTTGGCAAGCCATTCCCGTGGAACGTTTCCAGAAACTTGTTGAATCTATGCCTCGTCGTGTGGCAGCCGTTATCAAGGCCAGAGGAGGCCCAACTCGTTACTAGGTAGGTATCCCTAATTCAGTGGCACTTCAGTGTATATATATATATGTAATGCTAGGAATGGAATCTATAATTAACTAGATTTAATTGGGTTAAAATTAGGCAAATTAGCGTTAAACGGTAATTTACTATAAGAAATTCACTGTTTATTAACACCGGAGTAAGCTTTCAATCTCTCGGTTTAAGAGAGGCATTGAGCGAATCGTAGACGATGTAACGTCAACAACCGCGTGCTCCTTGAAAGTTCCGAGTCCATCTGAAAGCATGTGAGTATGAATCATGATCATGCGACGCTCAACGGTACGCAGTTACAAAAAAGGAACAATAAGGATTATTTTTCGGAGGGGTAGGACGCCCCCTGTAGTGGGGATTGAGATGATGATGGGAAATAGCGGCTTAGCGGATCGATTTGAATTCAATTAATGTTAATAAAGTTTTGGTTGTAATTTAAGTATTAGTTTTAGCCACAAGCCTACTTTGATGACTACGTTTAGATTAATTAATTAGGTAATGGGTACGCGGTGTAAGCACCGCGTCATATATATATATATATACACAGATATAGTATATATATATATATATATATATATATATATATATATATATATATATATATATATATCCCTTCGGCAACTATATGAATGTTCATATCATAGTTGAAGAAATTACCTATTGTGGAATTTACAGAAACGTATCACAACTGTATGAATGTTTATATCATGATCAAAGAAGTTGTCTCTCAGGGAATTTAGCATAGTCTAACGCAACTACACGGATGTTCATATCATAATTAAAGAAATTGCTTCTCATGGAATTAAGATTAGTCTATCTTAACTACACAAATGCTCATATCATAATCAAAGAAATTGCCTCTTCGGGAATTTAGATTAGTCGATCGCAAGTATATGTATATCGAAATCATAATCAAATAGTCTCTCAGGCAATTTAGATGCGAAGCATTTCGATTCAAATGTTTCTTTTTCCGCTCGAGTAATAAACAGCCTCTGGTCTAAGTATTAGTAAAAATAATGTTCTCAGATAATTCCCATTTAAATATAAAATAACATCAAAATACAATGTTTTTGACCCTCGGTTTTAAACGTAGATTCCATTCAAAATGACATGTTCTTTTAAATTTTAATGTGATAAAATTTCTACTTAAAACCAAATAAGTAAAGTAAAATGGGGATTAGAGTTCCAACTGTAATAACTCCCGGAAATCGGCTTACAATACGTAAACAAAGCAGCAAGAACAGATAAAAAATTCCCCGAATTACAGGAACAACAACCTTGCACCATAGGCCTGCGGAGTTTCCTTTCTTTGTACCATAGAACACGGCAAAAAACACCGAGCAATTTATGAGCAAGAGCAGAACTACTACATTATTACGTTTAAGAGGATTCACCTTGTGCCCCAAATGGATAGCCTATGTGCAATTGGGAAAATTTTTGATTCTCGGCGCTAATGCTTACAAAAATTTCTCAAGCCATTTTTTGCTCCTAATGCGTTTTCCGTGCTGCTTCCCCGTACAATACCCGAATAAAGAGGGGAAGAATTACAATTTTAACGCTTTGTATTCCTCCCTCCGGGCGTTGGAACCGTTTTTGTGTGACTTGTTCCGTTTTTTATTTCATTTCATTTCTTTCTATTTTTTTTTCTTTTGAAGATTTGATACACAGATGGTGATTTGGGATGGTACGGATGGAAGAAAGAAGGAATGGAGCCCAATTTGAATAACGTAAGGACGGAATTGTTCCGTCATTTGACGAAGTAGCTATTTATTAAGGTTTCGTTTAATATGAAACTAAAAAGAATGAGATGAAAAAAAATACTTTCGCGGTAAAGGGGACGGTCACAGTTATTACACAAGTATTCTGAAATAAAGGAAAGATGCATGCATTTTTAAGGCATCTTGCTGGAAATTGATGTAGATTTAATAAGTTACTGAAGAAGTTCATTGGAAATATATTCTCACCGGGGAAAAAATTAATTTTAGGGCTCATTCTAAAAAGAGTTTATTTAAATATGATCTCTCGTTTATTATTCAGTTTAGCCCGCAAATGCGATTGAAACATTGAGAAAATATATTGTAGAAATTCAAGCAACGTTTAGGAATTTTTACTTTTGAGAGAGTAACTTTAAAAATTTTGTAGTTTTTGGAAGCAGACGTTTTTAATGTTTTGACGGTAACACCAATAAGTTTTTAGGGAAGCGATAGAAAAATGACAGTAGTTATTTATTTGAGTAAGTAAAGATAAAACATTTCACATAAAACGTAATTCATTAGTAAACAACATAAAGTAATTTTCGGATATTTACATTAAGATTTTTATTTTTTGATCTCGTACTGAAGGTCTGTTTGTGCTGTGATGCTTGAACCGAATGTAGTGGAATTCTATATAAGATACATTATTTAAAACACAACATTTTTGCACAATTTTTAAATTAGCGAATATTTTGCTACGTTTAGTTTTATTTAAAATATTTCATTTATAATTTATCTTTTTTAATGAAAGTCTTATAAGAGATTGTAAATGATCATTAGGGTTATAAAGACATAAAGTCTTTCATATATATATATATATATATATATATATATATATATATATGTGTGTGTGTGTGTGTGTGTGTGTGTATATATATACAGGGTGTCTCGAAAAACCTTAACACATATTAAAAATTTATATAAAACAGTATACAAGGTAGGAACTGGAAATTTGCAGATGTGTTACCGCATATATTTGAGTTTTTTTCTGTGTCAAAAAGTTCAACAGAGGGCACTAACTGTTCCGCGAAAGCAAAAGTTATAAAATGGCTGACAAAGTTGTAAAATTTTTGCTGAGCCAGAAATTTTTTATTTACATCCCAAAATGATTTGGCAACATGACGGTGCACCACCTCATTAAGGGTATGATTGTAGGACACTTTTTAAATGAGGAATTTCCAAACAGGTGGATTGGACGAGATGGTCCCATCCAATGGTCACCTCAATCTCTAGACAATACACCTCTTGATTTTTTTCTATTGGGGATTTTTCAAAGACAAAGTTTATTCGACAAAAGTGGAAAGTCTTAAAGAACTCAAAAAACGGATAATTTCTGCAATTGCATGTGTTACGGAATCTATTTTGGAACGCACAAGAGCTGAAATGGATTACCAACTGGAAATTCTCCGTGCCACAAAAGGAGCACGTATTGTAATTTATTGACTATACTAAAAAAACCTCTAATACATAAGGTAATATGTAGGTGAATTTCTAGTTACTATCATGAGTGCTTTTTTATATAAATTTTCAAAATGTGTCAAGGTTTTTTGAGACTGTATATATGTACTCCAAGATATATCACAAAAATTAATTGGTTTTAAAAACTGAATTCTAGTATCTAATTGAAAGTTTTCCAGTCAAACAGAAGAAAAATTGTATTCGATACAATACGTATTTCAACACACACACACACATTTGCTTAAAGTGTAAATTCCTCAAAGCAACTTTTGTTCAACAGTTCATCAAAGATGGCCTTGAATTCTGAAGATATTTTTCAGAGCATCGCAGCTGACTCTAGGAAGGAATATTCAATAGAAAATATGCTTTGACGAGATTTATTACACTTCCATACCGAGGAAGTTGATTTTAAACGTATCCGGATTGATTGCCTCTTCGTGTCTTGCCAGAAAATCTATAAATACATACAGGGCGATCTCATAATTGCATTACATCTGAATAAGACACGCTGCTATCGGATCGAAAAGACAGACAGCATCGATATTGTTCCCTGTCACAGGCCATCAGGTCCTAATCGATATGATCATCGGATTGTTCTGCTCCGCTGATTAATCCCATTCCTATATTTGTCTACTCTCGAAACAGAGGGAAGTGGAATTCCCTATCATTTACTCAATCAGATACCTTCCAAGACCAGTTGTTCTTCCGGCGTTATGTCATGCGATACGTCCCGAGATTTCGTTTGCACTCAAACGAGCGTTATGCGTTGGTAGGCTGTAAGCGATATTTTTAGTCATAGAAAGCTGTATGTATTCGTAACGGTTATTGTAAAGCCGTCCCATGTAGGAATTATATATGTATATATATATATATATATATATATATATATATATATATATATATATATATATATATTTAGTCATAGAAAGCTGTATGTATTCGTAACGGTTATTGTAAAGCCGTCCCATGTAGGAATTATATATATATATATATATATATATATATATATATATAAGTTGCAAATGCATAAAGTGAATAAAATTAACTAAAACGATGAGAGTAACCATTAGTTACTGCGCTAAGCTGCACGTAAAAAAAATACCATATAAGTAATATAAATACTGAATATAAGAGAATCCAAATGAAATACCAAAACCACACGGAACTCCACGGAAAGCAAGTGTTGATAGTATATCTATAAAATAACAGAACATGAAGGCCTTGTAGCTAATGAAATATATATATATATATATATATATATAACGTTACTCAATATTTTATAGTTGATAATATACTGCATGTTATCTTTAATACATAAATTAAAATCTACTTATTATACCAGAAGTGAGCTCTCATTTTTACTGGGCATTGAGGCAAAAGAAAATGTCAAACAAAAAATCGTCTGCTGTGCGTGCACTCTACAACTAAGGCACAAAATGGTAAAATAAAATAAGGGAAATTTAGCTGATTGTTAGAATAATGTATTTAAAATTAATATCAACGTAACTTCTGATATGCTATGGATTTTTCCATTAATTCAACAACGGAATATTTGCCGCACTAGGCAGTATCTTGGCTCTGGAGCGTTACTGGGTTTTTTTTTGTTATAAAAGGACTAATTAGACTAGTGCTTTACAGATTAAAGGAACAAGAAACTGTTCTGTGATAAAGTATTGTATACAGTTATAAAGCTATTACGATCATACTTATCAACAGCCAGACTTGAACCCAAAGATTGGATAGGCCAGCGTTCTTAATCTATTAGCTAATGTTTTGTCCATTTCCAGGTGGTTTTCCGAAAGAAAAAGTCCGCCTGGAAGGACCTATTTTCTATTTTCGATGCACCCAGTATATTTAATGGACCAGATTCAAATGCAATTAATATATAAAATAAGAAAAGACTCGGGAAATTCACAGTTAAATTATATGCTTAATATAGTGCAGAATATCAGCGTAATCATAGCTTGAATTGTTAATAGCTTATAGCATCATTTTTTTCTAATTTATTTTACATAATGGATCAAAAATTTTTATTTGTTACAAATGTATTGGGTCATCCCATAAATAATACGGTATTTTGGTATTGTCTGATACGTTATAATACAGCATCATTTACGGAATGACCCAATACTTCAAGAGAAAAAAATATTCAAGCAAAAATTCGTGTTTTCTATGCACTCATCTAACTTATCTTAATAGCATAAATAGATATTACCGAAATGCCATTAATTGATAACTTTCTTCAATTTGTTCTATATAGTGGCGAGACTATATAGCACAAATAAAATAATAGATATATAATTATTTTGTCTATAGATTTAACTGTACATAAATTACTGCATTTTTTGCTGTAGATATGAAAAAAAATAAACAGGTCAACTGTCGAATAAGAATCAACTAGGTGGCCTGTGCGACCCTTTCCCATTCAGTTAAAATACGTTAAATTATATAGCGAGGTTGGTGGTTTGTAATACGATGAAAGAAAAACCGGTTCATTTGTAGCAATTGTTTATTTGCCAAATAACAATGGTGCGTAATGATAATACTAAAGCAATAAATAAAACGACTTTGGCCACAATATTAGTGGTGAAGCATAAGATCAAACAGGGGAACATGAAATATGTACACGTCCAAACACCTTTGTATACAATATTAAAAGTTAAATATCACACAAAATCCTGGAAAATGTTATATTTACATTACAAGCCCTCTTTGTGCACACTATTTGACTGTGCCGTTTCGACGCATCCAGGGAAAGAACTTTAGGGCCAAAAGTCAATTTTTCACTTCGATTTTTAAACAAACAATACAATGTGTCATTCTGAAATAAAAATTCGTCAGAAGCGGTGAACTTAATCTTTTAGATGGTACCTCATTTATCGAATTTAGTAAAGTATGAAGTTAGAAAAAGGGATAAAACAAAAAAAACCAATTTTTAGAAATAATATATATATAATATATTGAAAATATAGAATACATCAATAGTATAGTACATATGTACCATAATTTTCACATATTCACAAAGAATATCAAGGAAAATGTGCAAAACGTTAACAAAAAAAGGCACAAACAATTAAGCTGAGAAACTAGAAATAGAAAAAAAATTACCCTGCTAATTAATTTTCCAGTGTTATAAGATAATTGTTTCTTGTCTATTCTTTGCTATGGGTAGCTCATTTTTTAAGAAAATTGCTAGTCCTTATGATTAACCGAAGTTTTCCTAATTATTAATTAGCTTCACAAATATTGCACATTTAAAAGATGCAGCTCTCATTAAATTATTCCAAAACTGAACATTTATTTTATTTGTGACCGCTCAAATTACCTCCTTCGAGCTCTGAAAACACGACTGTACGTTTGTGATTCATGTTTCCTTTTATGTGAGCCGCTAATTATCGTTCGTGATTCTAAAAATCAGGGTTTCTGTCGTTCGAAAACGGTTCCTTTTTTGCGTTTTATTTTGAATGTTATGTGGCTTTACGCCAACATCTTTCTTCCATTCGAATGAAAAATGGAATATCACTTTGTTTGGTTGTTACGCTTAAAATAACAAGGAAAGGTAGTAGATTGTCATTGCATTGTGTGTAATGATTTGTTTGTGTTTTGTTCGGTTATGTAATTTCGTGTTCTTTTTTATGTTTATTATAATTTTTTCCTCTGCCTTATTAGTATAAATTCTTAGAGAGAAAAAAAACTTCCATGTGTACGTGTATTTGCTAACTGATAGGTTGGAAAATAATGCTTTTATTTACGCAAAGCAATAGAAGAATGCTTCAATAATACAAAAATGAGAAAAAAATGTAGACGAAATCAACTACAAAAGACAATGATTTTATTATCTGCAAACGTATCCATTTAAGAGCATGAATAATTTTAAATTAACAGTAAAAATGATAATAATAACCATCTTTTCTATGGCTGAATTTGTAATCATTGGGTAACGATTTGGAGCTCTAATTCTGACAGGAAGTACTTATTGAAATTTTTATGTTGTTCTATGGTTTCTTAGGTTTAATTTGATATGATTTTATTTTATGCATAATTTTATTTTATGCATAAACATCAATATTTAGTATACAAAATCGCTTTCATATCGATACGTTTAAATCTCCAACTAAGTAACCTGTATCAACTTATTTGATTTTTGAGATCATATAACCATTTGTTTAGAAACGGTTATAATAAGCACTATTAATATATATTGTTTATAATAATGTAATAATAACCATATTTAACATACCGGTTTAATAATAACCATATTCAATTCACATTTATTATAATAATATATGCCAATTTATAATAATAACCATATTTTCATATGATATCTGAACGTCTGATTGTCAGGTCACGATCTGGAAACTCTTTTAAGTTTCAGGGTAGTACTTATTGAATTTAAGTTGTTCTATGGTTTGTTAAGTTTAACTTGATGGGATAGTTTTATATATTTTATGCTTATACATCAATATTTAGAATGTAAAGTTAATCTGTTATCGATAAGTTTAAATCTCGGATTTTATAATCTGTGTCAACTCATTTAAATTCTTAGATGATCCAACCGTTTGTTTAGGCGCTCTTAATTCACCCCTCTCGGAAAAATTGGATTTGAAATCAGCTTATTGGTGTAAGCAAGGCCCCAAGACTTGCGTTTTTAAACTCAGACCTGGGTTTTTCGGTGACTATATGGGTTTTCTTTTCAAAATTACCTCAAAATCAAGGTTTTTTGCCTTTGGAAGTCATAGCAAAAAAATAATATTTTTTATCATTGTAAGCATGATTAGTTATGTAAATGTAATTCTGTGGAGTTATGACAGATGTTGATATGTCCGAAAAATTCAATTTTATGTTTTAAGTTTAGATGTCACACTTAAAATTGGTTCTTTAATGTGGCAAAAGCTGATAGTGGAACTAGGAAATAATACTAAATTATTCGTACTGGCAAATGCTGTTATATATAAAAGATGTAATACTTGGTCCCTACTTGAATAATTTAGTCCCTAATTGAAAATGTTCATTGAAGACCGGCCATATGCTTAAGGTTGTATATAAGTATTAATTAAGGAATATTCGGATTGAAAAACTTAATTGAGCGATAAAAAGACAAATCAACATCTGCCATAGTTCCACAGAATTATGTAATTTAATTATATAATTATGTAAATTAATGAATTAAAATGATACAAGAGGAGATCCTATCGATTGAATCATGATATATCTCTTTATTCTCTGGATTACGAAACAATCCCAGAATTTTGATATTTGTTACGTAATATCAAAGAGGGAATCGATAATCCCAAATAGGGAATCTTATTACACTTTATGATACATTCGACTATTTTTCATCACTCTTTTGCGTGCGCAGATAATTTGTTTCATAAGTTAAGCAAAACACACACATTCTCTTTAAACTGAAACTGTAGACAATCGTTTGATGGCAGAATAAATAGTAGATAGATGTCATCAAAATTGTCGTTATTGGATACCTAAAACAGAACTGGTAAAAGGCGCAATTAGAAGGAACATGTTCTACATGTTAAAAGGCACGCATTGAAAAGAAAAATCCCTAAGGTGACTGTCTACGTTGAAAATGCCATTTTTTGACTATTTTGGTCAATTTTATTTTTTGAGAGAATCATGTAATTCAATCTTTTCTCTTTTCAAAACCATTTTGATTTTCATTCTACATCAATTAGAAGCAGAGTTATAGCTATTTTAAAAAACTTCGTCTGATACAAAATTGAAGTGACAAACAACTTTAAATGCGTTTTTCTCAGAATTATATTTTTTAGCACAAATCTCTACCGTTATCATGATATTTCACATAATAATGAATATAATTTGATAAAATTTTCAGGAAATGTTTTAGATGCTGTTGTTAATGAAATAACGCACAATAATTGATGTATAATAAATAGTGTTTTGTTTGGGGCTGTTTTTATAAGGAAAGGAGTGACGAATTGGGGAAAATTTTCATATTGGAACGTAAAATTGTCTGTATTATTTTTGCATTTTAAAATTTCTCTCAGATTGTGGGTCATTTTGAAGATAAATGTTATATGTATCATGTGTGAGAAGGAAATTAAAATAGTAGCATTAGAATTTTGTGCAGAGTGATATGCGTTTTAGATAAATTTCATTAAAAATTACTTCAAATTGACCAATTTATAAAAAAGTATGGTACTTACATGCAAGTTTTTTTTAAATTTTTTATTTTTACATGCTATTTTACCATAAAAGACCAAAAAATCCTTAAAAAACAATTAAAAAAAAAAAATTGGCTCCGAACGTAGGCAGTCACCGTTTCATTGTGCTCTCTCCTCCTTTTAATGGAACTGATAAAAAAGCTTTAAAATCATTAAATACCTTATAGCGGGGAAATCAAAGAACTGTATGGATCAGAAAGAGTGTGATGTATAATATGTTACGTACTGCAAAAGGAACAACTTCTAGGATAGAGATGATGTTTTCCACTTTTGAACTCGTACAGAGTAAATTGGAAACCAATTAGGTGTAGAAAAGGCAGCTAAATTAGTGTTTATGTTTAAATCTTTAAATAAAACTTACTAATTTTTGAATATTTTGATAATTGTAGATGACGAAATAAAATTAATTATTTTTCTTTTTTGATTTTTAGTTTCTTTTTTTGAATGCCATATATATATATATATATATATATATATACAGTCGAACCCCGTTATAACGAACTTCAAGGGACCGAAGGTTTTGTTCGCTATATCCGGTGGTTCGCTATATCCGAACCATTAAGAAAAATGTTAAAGTTCACAAAATGTATAACTCATTAGTTGCTATGTATATCAATAATGATGTATTGGAAGAATGATAAAATCTATTAAAAATGATCATTAATGAATTAAAATAGCTAAAATCGATTACATTAAACTGACACAATACTAATTAAGTTAACTAAAAAGGAACACAAATGAAAATAAATTGATTTTATCTTTAATTGTGCTCCCTGTTTTGATACAGAAATAATCGGTAATCTTCTGCTGACGTGATGCCGAATTCAAAAACATTTTAAAAATTTCTTTGCTAAATACATCAAATGACTCCAACACTCTCTCTTCCACTGTTTGTGTAGACAAAAACTTATTAATTACACGCATCGCTGCTGTAGCATCTGAGATGGTGGAGATTTCGTCATTTATGTGCTCCTCTTCATCAGCATCAGAAGCAGAATCTTCGATTTCATAACGATTCATTTTAATTTCTTCCACAATATCTTCATCAGTCGGATTTTCACATGTAATGATGTCCTCATCACATATTTCGAACAATTGCACGCCATAATCTGAGAATGATGAAATTTTGTGCTTTTCTATCCACATCGCGATAGGTAAATCTTCATCATCTTCTTCTTCAACATTCTTTGCTTCTTCAACATTCGTTGTATCTTCACCATTCTTAAAAAGTTTAAAAATTTAAAAAAAACTCGATTGTCGACTGAAAAAATGTTTGTTATAGCCAATTCTTAAGATTTCGGAGGTTCGCTATAAAAGGATAAATTAGCATTAAATACAATAGGAAAACGGCGGGACCAAAATTTTAGTTCGTTATAACCAGGAGTTCGTTATATACCGGGTTCGCTATAACGGGGTTCGACTGTATATATATATATATATATATATATATATATATATATATATATATATATATTTATTTATTTATTTATTTATAATTAATACAATGGTCTATGTATACAATTGATGCCAAAAAAACCAAAAATATATATTTATAAGAAAATCGTAATGTATATTTTTATAGACCAAATAATGTAGAAGAAAATATCCAAATTAAATACAACGGTCAATGTATGCAATTAATTTGTATGTTTAATAACCATAAAACATGCTAATTTCAATTAAATTTTCAAAAAAACTTCCATCTCAATTAGTCTAGTGGTTAAATTTTTTCTTATATCGTATTTTAATATTTTTTTTGGCAATTTATTTCGTTGTTATTCACGGGACACAAAATTAAAGTAACAGGAAAAGAAAAGATACCACGTGATCAGCATTTAATAAATTAAATTCTAAAAATGAATCTTTAAAAATTCACCAAAAATCAGAAAATGAAAGTAAAGATTCGAAAAAGATTTCATTTTAAAGGAAATTTTATGATCTTTTTTGTGGTATAAGTTTTATAACCCTCCAATTATTATTTTAAATGCAAACTTTAAAGAATGTTTCAAAAATAGCTTAAAAATTTAATTAAAAAAAATCTAAGAAGAATATTTCAAAAATCTCTCTTACTGCACCCCTACACTATAAGAAGAATTGCCATGCAAAATTTCAGCCCTTTAGGTCCAGCGATTTGGTCTGTGCGTTTTCTGTCAGTCAATCAGTCAGATTTATATATAGAGACTAGCTGAAAACCCGTACTTCGCTACGGAGTACATTCAAATTAAATACAACGGTCAATGTATGCACTTCATGCCAAATATATATATATATATATATATATATATATATATATATATATATTATATGATAAATACGACGATCAATGTATACAATTGATGTAAAATATATATATATATATTTATAAGAAAATCGTAAAGGATAAATTTATAGATAAAATAATGTAGAAGAAAATATTCAAATTAAATCTAATATAAAGATTACTAAAGAATATGGTACAGTTTGTAGAACATTTCTTTTACTGTATTTTAATATTCTTTTGGATAATGTCCAATCGTCTGCCGCATTAGCAAGGAAAAAAAATATTTTTTGTTTATTTTGTTATGCACGTGACGATAAATTTATTTAAAGTACCAGAAAAAGAAATCACGTGATCGGCATTTAATAAATTAAATTCTAAAATTTATTTTTTAAAAATTCACCAAAAATCAGGAAATGGAGGTAAAAATTCGAAAAAAATTTCATTTTGAAGGAATTTTTATGATCTTTCTCGTGATATAAATTTTAAAACCCTCAATGTATTATTTTAAATGCAAACGTAAAAAAAGTTTAAAAAACAGCTTAAAAATTTAATTTTAAAAAAATCTAAGAAGAATTTTTGAAAAATCTTTCTTAGTGCACCCCTACACTATTAGAAGAATCGCCATGCAAAATTTCAGCTCTTTAGGTCCAGCGGTTTGGTCTGTGCGTTGTATGTCAGTCAGTCAGTCAGTCAGTGAATGAATCAGTCAGTTACGGAACTGTTTTATATATATAGACTAGCTGAAAACCCGCACTTCGCTACGGAGTACATTCAAAGTAAAAACATCGGTGAATGTATGCAATTAATGCCAATATATATATAATAAATACGACGATCAATGTATATAATTGATGTAAAATATATATATATTTATAAAAAAATCGTAAGGTATATTTTTATAGACAAAATAATGTAGAAGAAGATATTCAAATTAAATCTAATATAAAGAATACTAAAGAATATAGTACAGTTAATATAGTACAGTTTCTAGAACATTTCTTTTACTGTATTTTAATATTTTTTTGGATAATATCCAATCGTCTGCCGCATTAGCAAGAAAAAAAAAATTATTTTTTGTCTATTTAGTTTTTATGCACGTGACGATAAATTTATTTAAAGTACCAGAAAAAGAAGTCACGTGATCAGCATTTAATAAATTAAATTCAAAAAATTAATCTTTAAAAATTCACCAAAAATCAGGAACTGGAGGTAAAGATTCGAAAAAGATTTCATTTTAAAGGAATTTTTATGATCTTTCTCGTGATATAAATTGTATAACCCTCAAATTATTATTTTAAATGCAAACTTAAAAAAAGTAAAAAAAACAGCTTAAAAATTTAATTTAAAAAAATCTAAGAAGAATTTTTCAAAAATCTCTCTTAGTGCATCCCTACACTATAAGAAGAATCGCCATGCAAAATTTCAGCCCTTTAGGTCCAGCGGTTTGGTCTGTGCGTTGTATGTCAGTCAGTCAGTGAATGAATGAATGAATGAATGAGTCAGTTACGGAACTGTTTTATATATATAGACTAGCTGAAAACCCGCACTTCGCTACGGAGTACATTCAAAGTAAAAACATCGGTCAATGTATGCAATTAATGCCATATATATATAATAAATACGACGATCAATGTATATAATTGATGTAAAATATATATATATATATTTATAAAAAAATTGTAAGGGATATTTTTATAGACAAAATAATGTAGAAGAAGATATTCAAATTAAATCTAATATAAAGAATACTAAAGAATATAGTACAGTTAATATAGTACAGTTTCTAGAACATTTCTTTTACTGTATTTTAATATTTTTTTGGATAATGTCCAATCGTCTGCCGCATTAGCAAGAAAAAAAAAATTATTTTTTGTCTATTTAGTTTTTATGCACGTGACGATAAATTTATTTAAAGTACCAGAAAAGGAAGTCACGTGATCAGCATTTAATAAATTAAATTCTAAAAATTAATCTTTAAAAATTCACCAAAAATCAGGAACTGGAGGTAAAGATTCGAAAAAAATTTCATTTTAAAGGAATTTTTATGATCTTTCTTGTGATATAAATTGTATAACCCTCAAATTATTATTTTAAATGCAAACGTAAAAACAGTTTAAAAAAACAGTTTAAAAATTTAATTTAAAAAAATCTAAGAAGAATTTTTGAAAAATCTTTCTTAGTGCACCCCTACACTATAAGAAGAATCGTCATGCAAAATTTCAGCCCTTTAGGTCCAGCGGTTTGGTCTGGGCGTTGTATGTCAGTCAGTCAGTGAATGAATGAATGAATGAATGAATGAATGAGTCAGTTACGGAACTGTTTTATATATATAGATTACGAAGATTGTAGACATAGTATTACAACCAACAATTCTTAAGAACCTATCGATTGGGACGTTTCACACTATGGTAAAATAGACTAAATTCTTGTAGAGACAGATGGAACTTAAAAAGAAAAAGAAAACAAAAATAAGACATAACAAAAATAAAATACTGCAATAAATTAAGCTAATTGTTGTTTACATTGAGTTGAAAGAATTTTATTAGAATATTTACGAAAATTAATAGAGCATACGTTGGAATAAAAGCAAGCGAATTTGAATATGTTGAACATCAAGGAGAAATTTTTAAGACAAAAGTATAAAATTTCCTTCTAAATGCACGATTAAGTCTGGAGAATGTATGATCAAAATCCATTACTTTTTAAATCCTTACATAAATATTTTTTTAAAGTGGAACGAAAAACAGATTTTCATCTATTAGCATATATAAAAATCATACATTATGCAATCTGGAGGTAACATAATGCAAGTGATCTTATTTTCCTTCCTAAATTCTCGTAGAATGTTATTTTTTTAGAAATATATATTTTACATATTAACAGCGGCCCAAGATTATTATTCAGTTGTTTCTGTTTAGGTATTAATCGTTAAATCTTTAAGATACGGAATTCCGAATAACCGAATTAGCTTACCATCGCTGAACCAGTTCAATCCTATTTCCCTCCTCTTATAATGGGATCTAGGTTAGATTATCAGATTTTTTAAAGCTTTAACTGTCGAAGTCGTTTTCTGTCACTTCGGGATTTATTGTGGAGCCTTTTATAACCTTTTAACTCAATGCTATAATATTTTTTTCGTCTGCGTTTGTTGCATGCACTTTACTTAATTAAACTCGTTGAAAAAACTTAACACAGAGGATCAGTAATAGTATAGGATAAATTAAATTCATCAAAAACGGTAGTATATTTTAGTCCGTGGCCATCGATAAATTTCTTAATAGACGGTGCAAAACTATTTCTTGCGTGTGAAAAGTTGCATGTGATAATTGCTTATTATCATCATTCTGTTGTTAAATTTTGGATTAAATTTGGTTTTGCTCTCTCCTTTGAAATACGACATAAACATAATAGAGAGCAAAAATAGAGTTAATTAATTCAAAAGGAGGATGATGATAACAAAGGAATATCGCACACAAGAGTTTTGCAACATCTATTGAGGAATTTATAAATGGCCACATATTGAAATATACAAACGTTTCTGAATAGTTTGATTTATCCTAGACTATTATAAATTTTCTGAGTTCGGAAGAGTTTCATTCAGTTAAGTACGCATAACATATAAAGTAAAAGAAAATAATAATAGTCTAGGATACATTAAACTCTTTAGAAAGAGTAGTATATTTCAATATGCGTCCATTCATAAATTTCTCAATAGATAATGCAAAATTATTGCATGTGATATTTGCTTGTTATCATCATTCTATTGTTAAATTTTTGGCTATTTTTTTTGCTCTCTCCTAGGAAATACTACATTAGCATAGAAGAGAGCAAAAATAGACTTAATTAAAAATTTAACAGTATGATGATGATAACAAACGAATATCGCACACAAGACTTTTGCATCATTTATTGAGAAATTTATAAATGGCCGCATATTGAAATATACTAGCGTTTCTGAAGAGTTTAATTTATCCTTGACTATTTTTGAACCGCTGAGTTCCGTTTTTGAAAGAGTCTAAGTCAGTTCAGTACATACAACATATAACGCGGAAGAAAATAATTGTCTAGAATAAACTAAACTCTTCAAAACCGTTATTATATTTCAATATACGGCCATTGATAAATACCTCAATAGATTATGCAAAACTATTGCATGGGATAGTTTGAAATTGTTATCATCATCATTCTATTGTTAAATATTTGATTAAATTTGTATTGCTCTCAACTATGAAATAAGATGCAAACAATGCCTTATTCTCGTAAAACGAAATTTTTTTTGCTTCTGAAGGGCATATTACTTAAAAAATATTAATAAATCTAGTTTTCCATTAACTCTTAATAGTACCACTTTGTAATCAGTGTTTTGACAATGAATCAAACACTTTCTAGAAACTTACTTCTTTTTATTCTGATTACTCATAGAAGTCATCAATCCTGAGACCTAAATTACAAAAGATAAGACCAGTAAACTTTAAAAGTAAGATTCTAGTAGCTGTAATCGCAGTATAATTAACGAACTGGAAGAGGGTAAGTTGATAAGATTAATCGTTTATATCGTTTATTTGTTTTTCTAACCATGTAGTTTCCTTTTTACTTATAATTACTAATTACTTCTTTCAGGATGAGGTATGAACTTAAAATATGCACCGTAAAATGGTTAAACAGTAGTAAAAAATTTTAAATATAAAACTAGAAAAAAAAATAGTAATTAAATACACTTTAAAACTACAAAAAATAATTACAGCTAATTTAATTTTCTAACATGGCTGTCACATTGTCTTAGTATTTCTAATATAGTCTGAAATATATATATATATATATATATATATATATATATATATATATATATATATATATATATATATATATATATATATATATATATTTATTTATTTATTTAATTTTAGGGTAATGCAAATTGGTTTCACAATATCTTTTTCTAAAGGAAAGAAAAATTCTTTCAGTAAATAACTACTGAATATTAAAAATATATTAACTGGCTAAAAAAGTATTAAAATACTATGGATATCACATTCTAAGCTTTTAACCTTTCTCACTTCTGTCATATTTTCTTCGCAAGTTCATTATAAAGACAAAAGTACAGTACTTTATGCATTCGAGGCCTTAATATGTTTAAGTAGGTCCCCGAAGTAGAAATGAAATATACCCACGATTATTATAATAGGTAGGAATATTTCACTCTCAATACTCTTTAAAAAACATAAAATTAAATGAAAACACATCGAAAATGCTTGCAGTAAATTTACCAATAATGCTCTGTACTTTTACGGTGCATTTTGATTTACGGTGATTAGTCTGTTGGGCATGGTTTTACTGCCGATATTTTCATTGTGCATCTAATATTGATTAACGGTGATTAAGCTTTTGCTTCCAGTCATGTTGCCATATTTTTTTATGTCGTTGTGCACAGCCATTGTGCCGTATTTATCCATGGCAATAATTATTGAACTTTTATGTACAAACTAGCTGGATACCCGTGGTTCGCTACGGAGTACATTCAAATTAAATGCAACGGTCAATGTATGCAATTAATGCCAAAAAATATATATATTTATAAAAAAATCGTAACGCATAGTTTCATAGACAAAATAATGTGGAAGAAAATATACAAATTAAATCTAATAGAACATACTAAAGAATATAGTAAAGTTAATATAGTACAGTTTGAGGAACATTTCTTTTACTGTATTTTAATATTTTTTTGAATAATGTTCAATCGTCTGCTGCATTAGCAATTTTTTTTTGACAATTAATTTCGATGCTATGCACGTAAAGCAAAATTAGTTTAAAGTGTCACAAAAAGAAAAGAAACCACGTGATCATCATTTAATAAATTAAATTATAAAAATTAATCTTTAAAAATTCGCCAAAAATCAGAAAATGGAAGTAAGTATTCGAAAAAGATTTCATTTTAAAGGAATTTTTATGTTCTTTCTCATGATATAAATTTTATAACCCTCAAATTATTATTTTAAATGCAAATTTTAAAAAAGTTACAAAAACAGTTTAAAAATTTAATTTAAAAATTCAAAGAAGAATTTTTAAAAAATCTTTCTCAGTGCACCCCTACATTATAAAAAAAATCACCATGCAAAATTTCTGCCCTTATGGTCCAGCGATTTGATCTGTGCGTTATCTATCAGTCAGTCAGTCAGTTACGGAACTGTTTTATATATATAGATATGACCTTAGAAATTGAAATTAGAAGCGGGAAATATACATCAGAGTTTAAATGTTTTCTTACATCCAAACTGCACAAATATCTGCCAATATCTGCTGACACTGTTAGTCGACTAATGTAGTACGATTCCAAGGGGACCCGAGGAAACCTAGTTGTAACGCGTTGGCTTTCGGCACCGACGGCTCTCGGTTCAAATACAAACGACGCCATTAAATACCTTTGTGTCTAGGCCGGATATATGCACGTTCTATCCATAGAGCGGGAAGTCCTCCTATGATGTCAGATACGATCCCCTGGTGATGCTCCGTGAAAATTGAGGTGGTACCTGGCTAAATCGGACTCTGAACTTGTGATGACCGGAACCACACCTCTCAGCCTGCATGCCTATATGGATCTGGTATGAAACATTTCAGGTCAAGGAGCATAAGTAACAACAACAAGAACGGCTTCAAGGAGGATGTTATTTGTCAAAGATACGACAGTACTTTTTGTCTTTATTGAATAAGAGGGTTGGAAATTTACGCAGACGTATGAATGCAGTTGTAAAAGACACTAAACCTCCTCCCGTTGAAGATTTTCATCATTTGTTTTGTACAAAATCTATATATATAAAACAGTTTCGTGTCTGACTGACTGACTGACAGATAACGCACAGACCAAACCGCTGGACCTAAAGGGCTAAAATTTTGCATGGTGATTTTTCTTATAGTGTAGGGGTGCACTGAGAAAGATTTTTGAAAAATTCTTCTTTGATTTTTTAAATTAAATTTTTAAGCTGTTTTTGAAACATTCTTTAAAGTTTGCGTTTAAAGTAATAATTTGAGGGTTATAAAATTTATATTACGAGAAAGAGCATACAAACTCCTTTAAAATGAAATCTTTTTTTGAATCTTTACCTCCATTTTCTTATTTTTGGGGAATTTTTAAAGATTAATTTTTAGAATTTAATAAATTAAATGTGGATCACGTGGTTTCTTTTCTGTTTTTCAAGTGCGTGGTTTTCAAGTGTATGACAACGAAATAAATTGACAAAAAAATATTAAAATACGGTAAAAGATAAAATTTACCCACTAGACTAAATTGAGATGGAAGTTTTTTAAGAATTTAATTTAAATTAGTATGTTTTATGGATATTAAATAAAAAAAATATTGAATATATTGGCCATTGTATTTAATTTGAATGTACTCCGTAGCGAAGCATGGGTATTCAGCTACTCGTGGATAAAACTTTTGTCTTGTATCGGAAGACTTGCAATACAAAATATTAATGTACAAATATTTTGTATTGCAAGCAATACAAAAATGCAATGCCAAAAAATAAAGTCTATAATTAGGAAATAGTTATTTTCTATTATCGTACAACTTGCGGGAGACGCGACTTTCGAGTTTAAGAAAAATACAAAAAGCAATTTAGGAAATAAAACATTTCCTAGATGCAATATTGTTTAGAATCATACGCATTTCTTAGAACCTCTGTTTTCTATAAGCATTATGGATGAATTTACATTTTCCTTCATCCAAATACATAACACAATTCATTGGACGGGGAAATAACGTGCAGGGAAAAATTGCTACGTGATATAGCGTGTCCAGCCGAAATTAGGGGAATAAATAGTACGCGATTTCGGCCTCTTCCGCAGCTGGAGGGTTCAGTATTGGGTTTTCCGTCTTCTGTTGTTGTTTCTAATGCCCTCTGGCGGGAAATATTTCAGACCAGGTTCATATAGGCTATCGGGCTCAGGGGTGCGGCTCCGGTTTATAATAGCACCACAAAGGTCAGAGTCCGATTTAGCCAGGTGCCACCTCAATTATGACCTAGAACCCCCAGGGGTGATATCTGGGGGGATCGTACACTCTCCCGCCTTCTCTGATCTCATAGAGGGACTTCCCGGTCTGCGGATTTAACGTGACCATATCTAGTCTAGACACGGAGGTAATGAATGGCTCTTGTCGTGATTCGATCAGAGCACCCTCAGCTGCTAAAGGACACGCGCTACCACTAGGCTACTTCAAGCCCTAATAAAAGAAATCACTTACGCCGAGCTCGCCAGGATTCAAACCTGGAATTTCTAGATCCGAAGAGAGGCGCGTTATCCGTTGTTCCACGAGCCCGCTGTTTTCTGCCTAGGAACATTAAAAATATGCTTAAGACCTACGCATGCAACCAAAACTAAATTCCTTCCGTTGAAGAAAACGAATCTGCAAAAGATAGTCACTTGATAAATTTATGAATTGACCTACATAGGTGGCTATTACTATTTTTTACGGCCAAAGGTAGCCTATATGTAGCGCGTCGGCTTTCGGTACTTAGAGTGCTCAGATCTAATCCCGACAAGCGCCGTTAGATACCTTCGTATCTAGGCCGGATATGGGCACGTTAAATCCGTAGACCGGGAAGTCTTTCTATGAGGTCAAAGGGTGGGGTAGGTACGATCCCCCCAGATGTCACCCCTGGGGAATGCTCGGTCAAAATTGTGGTGGCGCCTAGCCAATAAGGACTCCAACCAGTGGTGGGATTCAAATAAATTTACATCCGGTTCATAAATTAACAACCGGATGACCATTTTTAGTATACCTAAAGATATACCGAAAGGTAGTTTAATAATACGTGCATTAATTATTCCCATAACACAATAATAATTACAAGATAAAAAGAACTTTTTATATACCATGTTTTTAAATTTTATGTTGAATCATGTAAACTTGACAATTCTATGTATTAATAAATACTGTTTTAAAATTTTTTGATGAATTATCCCATCAACTTGAAATAAAATGAAGTTAATTGGAAGTTAACTTACGTTTAACTTTTCGTTCCCGGTCCGGTAGATTGCTGAACCAGTCTACAAAACAAAATTAACTGAAAATAATAAAAACATGGGAAAAATCTGCATAAATATGGCTAAAAGTATTAAAAAAATGCATTGTCATCGTGTTCTGAGCTATTCTAAAAGTTTCAAATGTCTAGCTAATCGGGAAGTTAGTTAACAATCGATTGCAAGATTTGTACTGGACAAACACACAAACACATACACAAACAAGAAAGCAAGTTAATAAAAACATGGGGAAAATAAGGTAGGCAAAACTAGATTATGTTATAAGAAAGAGTTTTAAAATATTAAATGTGTTAACCTTTATAGTCGTGATCCGACAAATCATTATCATGTAGAAGTAATTATAACTGTAGAATCAACTCTTATTTACATCTGGTTTATTAATACATTAAAATCTCGATTAGATAAGTCATTTACAAAGTTTCGCTCCGACGAACGTTAAAATCCAGCATGAGAGTAGGGCTCATTATTCAAAGTCCGACGAGCTCCCCGTCTCTCCGTAAGCGTGTTGACCCTTCAACAGTCCAAATCTATTCTTCTCGTTCGTTACTCGCGTCTGTCTTTTATGCCTCCTTCTCTCTCTTTCTCGAACAACAACCGGCCTTTTTTTTCCGCGCTACGTAGACCACCTATCGTGGATTTCATTGTCCACGGTTCCTACCTTGGATGAAGTGCGCCCTTGTGTTTCCTTAATCATTCTAAATGAGCTGACTACCTCCTATTGTCGAGGGTTTCCAAAGGTGTATGGCTCTCGACACCTGTTTGCGTTTCTTTTGGTGCATATTGAAGACGCTATTACACACGTTCATCAATTCCACTTAAGAATGGAAGACGAGAGTCTGACAAAATGCCTTACAAACTATTATTGAAGGTATTTCCAAATTGCCGTTTGATTGGCATCTTCATTTGCAATTTTCTTTGCTTTTATCATAGGCTATGTGATTTATTCTTAACAATCTTTGCACTATAGGAGTAGGATTCCATTCCTATCCGATTAGACTGGACTTGCTGCCCGGTGTAGGGTAGGTTTATATTTTAAACAATGTTTGTCTTATGGACGATTCAGCTGGCGCTTATTAGTAAACGGTTCGCAGTACCGATACCTACCTTGGGTATCGGTTCTACGGACCCGGTGCGAACCGGCTGAATCCCACCATTTACTCCAACTCTAGTGATGCTATTATAAATCGGAGCCGCACTACCCTGCCCAAGGCCAATTTGGACCTGGTCTGGCGCTTCCGGTCAGGAGGCATTAGGAACAACAACGCTTTTTTCTGTCTGCATGAACACAGTGTTCAACATAAAATATTTTTGGGTTTTCAGACGTTCATAATATATTGCATAACATCTTTAGCTCCACTAAGGCACTCGCATTAAATATCACTCAAGTCCTTTGATTCCACTATGGAGGTATCATAGTATTTTTCATAATTCCTGTGGCTCCAAAGGCTATGATTGCATGGATAGCGTTAAATAAGAAAGAAAGCTTCACGTAATTCGAAAATTTTAAAAGAGGGATTTGTGTTGTCCGTTCTTAGAGAAGGAAAAAGGATAGGAGGCGTTAAGCGTGTGATTACTTCGATACTCGTCTAAATAAACCAAGAATGACATGGGAGTTTTTTTTTCCAGATGAATAGTAAATATAAAAAGCTAAGTTTAACCTTTAGCTTACGGCCCATTTTTACGGGGCCCATTTTTACGATTCCCTCTTTAGAACGAGAAATTTCACACCTTTGTAAGAACTGCCGCCATTAAGTGGGTTATATATATATATACACTCAAGAGCCAAAACATTATGACCACCTCCTACATTTTGCAATGAATTCGCCTGGATGACGTGGAAGGCACGTGATCAGGTGGAAGTGGTATTTAACTGCTGCTGGAGAGTCTGAAGAATCATTCTTTCACTTACTTCTGAGTGTGATGAGAAAGGCTGCGTATCTAAGCGACTTTGATAGAGGGCAGATTGTAATGGCTCGAAGGCTCGGAACAAGTATTTCCGAAACTGCACGACTCGTGGGTTGTTCGCGACCTACAGTTGTTAGTACTTATGCAAAGTGGATGAATGACGGTGAAACCAGCAGTAGACGACATGGTGTTGGACGTCCACACGCTATCAAAGAAAAAGGTCGTCGGAGACTGTCTCGCATGGTGAAGCAAAACCGGAGCCAGACAGTGGCTCAGCTGACAGCCCAATACAATGCAGGGCCAAGTAGAATAGTATCGCAGCACACTGTTCAGCGGACACTGTTGGATATGGGGCTACGCAGCAAACGTCCCACTCGTGTGCCTTTGCTGACCAAGCGTCATCGCCAACTGCGCCTGCGCTGGGCCCGGGAACATCGCGACTGGTCTATGGATCAGTGGGAGAGAGTTGCCTGGTCAGATGAATCACGGTTTGTCATTCATCACGCCGATGGCCGTGTCAGGATACGCCGTCTTCGAGGCGAACTGTTGCTCCCTCAGTGTACAGTAGGTCATACACAGGCCGGTGGTGGCGGTATTATGCTTTGGGGGACGTTCTTTTGGGCGTCTCTGGGACCCGTGGTTGTGGTAGAGCAGACCATGAATTCTACAGGGTATCTGAACATCATTGAGGACCAGTTGCACCCTTACATGGCCTCTGTTTTTCCAGCTGGAAATGGAATGTTCCAACAGGACAACGCCCCGTGTCACAAGGCTAAAATTGTGTTGGAGTGGTTCCAGGAACATGATGCTGAATTCCAGTTAATGTCCTGACCGCCTAACTCACCTGATCTCATTCCGATAGAACACATTTGAGATGTCATGGGACGGCAGCTCAGAGTTCAAAGACCACCAATTCGCAATATCTCGGATTTGCGTGACCGTTGCTTAAACATCTGGTACAATCTGTCTCCGGCCATCTACCAAGGACTTGTGGCATCCATGCCAAGGCGGGTTGAAGCTGTGTTGCGCGCCAAAGGTGGGCCAACTCGTTATTGACAGGTGGTCATAATGTTTGGGCTCTTGAGTGTACATATATTTATATATACATACATATATATATACACACACACTCTATCACAAAAAAATATATGCACCCATAAGGGAACGAGCTACTATCACGAAACTTAACATGTATGTAGTGTATGAGGAGATAAGCAAATGATTACAAATTCAGAAGAACAGACCGTTTTATTAAGAAGATATGGAATGAAAAAGGTTACAAATCAATAAATAGTAAATCCACCTCTGGCATCTATACAAGCCGAAACACGGCGTAGCATCGAATCAATGAGGTCACCTATGACCTGCTGCAAAAGATCATGCCATAATCTTTGCAACTTGGCAGTTAATTCACCAGTATTTCGGGACGGCTGCAGTTGCCTTCCAAGCACGTCTCAGGCGTGCTATATTGGCGAGATGACTGGTGACCTGGCAGGCCATGCGAGTACGCCATATCCTTGAAGACATTGTTGGAAGAGTCGCGCATTATGTGGACGAGCGTTGTCTTGCTGATAAATGGCACCTTGGCGACTTGAAAGCATAGGCAGTACAACTGGCATCTCGTCCACGTAACTGAGTGCCATCAAAATGCGTTGAAGGACGACTAGAGGTGATCGTGTGTCTCAACAAATAGCTCCCCACACTCCCAAACCTTGTGTAATCGCCGTATGCCTCTCGACAACAAATGTCGGATCGGACCGGTGACCTGGCCGCCTCCACACGCGTATGTGCTGGTAAACAGCATTGAGACTGAATCGGGATTCCTCGCTGAAGATCACACGCCTCCAGTCGGTCACACTACAGCTTGCCCGAGGTCTGCAAAAATCCAATGACACTGCCTATGATGTGGGGTCAGTGGTAAGCGTCTCAATGGACGTCGGCTCCTTATACCTGCGTCGGCCAGTCGTCTCCAAATGGTTTCCCTTGATACCACCGGATGTCTGGAAGGTGGTAAATGGCGTCGAACCGATTCTAGCGACGTTGTTGGTGCTGACGTGGTTGCTCTTATGATTGCGCGATCCTCCCTCGCATTTGTGTTTCTTAGACGCATTGACCCTCCGCGACGGTAGACTATCCCTTCCATGATCCATTGTTGCCAACACCGAACAACTACCATGTAGCTCCGACCGAGGTGGCAGCCGCGCCTGTTCGACCAACCTGCTTCTCTGAGGCCTACTATACGCCCCTTCTCAAAGTCTGACAATTGTTCGTACTGTCGCCTGTTACGTCTCAGATGCATCTTTAGTCACAATACAGTCCATCCAAGTCGACAGATTTGTTTTAATAACCCTATGGCACGAGCAATCCTGCTTTTAATCTGTTCCAGCTACGCATCTCCTATGCGTATAGCGCTTACCCTTGTCTCATTGGCGTCGAAATTTTAATCATTTGTATATCTCTTACCAGACTACATTTCTGCCAAGTTTCGTGATAATAGCTCGATTTCTTCTGGGTGCATATATTTTTTTGTGACAGAGTGTATATATACACTGCTGGCCACTGTAAATGCAACACCCTGAAGGAAACATGAAGCATGAATAACATGAAATTTACAACATGCATTAGTGGAGGTGAGATATGCAAATGATTAGAATTTCAGCGCAGACGCACATCACGCGCGCCTGTGGCGCCACTTCAAAGCGCTATTTAAGGCTTGGAGATTTCGACGATTTCAAGTTCGGCAATTGTGTTTTTCTTGTGGTTTTTTCAAAAAAAAACGATCAATTATGCCTCGTCGAAAACATCGATCATCTTTTGATCAAGTATCCGAGTTCGACAGAGGAAGGATAGTGGCCTACCGAGATTGTGGATTATCTTTCAGGGAAATCGGTAGTCGTGTTGGACGAAACCAAACAACTGTAATGCGGATATGTCATCGTTGGATGCAGGAGGGTACGACGGACCGGCGTGTTCGATCGCATCCACCTCAGCGCACCACTTCACGTGATGACAGGTAAATTGTGCGCATGGCAGTGACGGATCGCTCAGTCACATCACGAACCATAGCACAGCACATGCAGTCTGTAACGCATCATCCAGTGTCTGCGCGTACCATTCGACGCCGTTGGGTGGCCAGCAGTGTATATATATATATATATTCATCCTTGGGCCCGTATTTTTGGGATACATACTATTCCACCCCGTATGGAAAGGGTTAATCTGTATAAATATATAAATCTAAGTTTTATTTACATTAAAATAAAGCAGACGTGCAGGAGATATAAAAGCAGAGAAGTTCAAAACCTCGTGTAATTTTTTTACTTTTCAAAACAGAACTTTTCTTTTCTGGGAACTTCCCTTGAAAAGTAGCCGAACTTGCTTGTTGACAGTATCATAAAAGCATGCGGGGAGCAAATAGTTGCATATTTAGTAAAACCGGATATAATTTTGCTGTAAAATATAAAAGATGTACAGTAGGGTGGGGCGAAAAAATTATTGTTTTATAACCAATTTCTAATAGCGCGGAAAACTTGCGCATTGGCATCCTAATAACGGGAAAAATAACAGAAAAAATATAAATAGGTTTTGAAATCGCGCAAGAGCCGTAAAGTTTAGAAAAAAAAATCTGCACTTTTTAAAGACGTATAAATTTTTTTTACTTGTTTACTTTTTTTCTAATAGTGCAAAAAACTAGTCTTTGTAGTTAACTAAATGAGTGCAAAATACTTTTGGACACATTACCGTTCATTTGAATTCGCGCAAAAAGCCTTAAAATACCATTTATTTTTATAAAAACTTCATATTGTAGCTGTTTGCTCATTTCAGTATGTTTTTCCTCTATGAGTTTGGTATTACCTTCTACATCGCACATTCGTTGAAAGTTGTCATATACTTCCTTATTAAGAGATAGGTACGGTGTTTCTGACAGGGTCACAGCAGCACTAGCTTCTGGTGTCCTGCATGATCTCGGAATGATCTCTGAATCAGATATGTCACGAGTGATTGAGAAAAGTAAGATTAGAAGGGAAAAAGTGAAAATTCGAAAAGCAATAAAGGAAAAATAGCTCCAGATGAAAGAAGTAAATGGATTCTACTTCGACGGTAGAAAAGAAAATACATTAACTCAAGAAAAAATAGGAGCTAAAATGTACCACAGAGTAAGAAAAGAACATAGCGTGATTAGTGAGCCTGGTGGACAATACATTGGCCATGTTACAACAAAAATAGGAACCGGTAATTATATTGCCGAAAGTATTTTCAACTACATGAAAAAGAAATATTTTGACATGATTGCAGTGGTAGCTATCGGATGTGATGCGGGACAGTCACAAACACCGGTTGGAAAAGTGGTGTTGTACAGAACATTGAAGTTAGGTGTCAGCGACTACTGCAGTGGCTTATTTGTTTGTTTCACTTTAATGATCTGCCTTATAAACATTTGTTTGAGCACTTAGACGGGACAACAACTGGGCTAGCGTCATTCAGTGGTCCAATTTGCAAGCAACTGCCTAGCTGTGAGAAAAATCCTTTTGTTGATTTTGTGCCGGTTTAATCTGAAGTTGTCATCACAAAAAATAAAACTGACCTAAGTAAAGATCAGGAGTATCTTCTAGACATTGTTAATGCAGTCGTCACTGGACTCTGTGATCTAGAATCAGCTGTTAAAGATCCTGAACCCCTCAGCCATTCCTGATGGTTAACCTGTGCTAACCGGGTATTAGACTTTATGTTTCCCAAATTAGTCAAACAAGTGAAATCAAGACACTTGTAAATTGCATTGTAAAGACCTATCCTCCTGTTTGGTTTGATATTAAGATGCATTACACTTTGAAAGACGGTCAGAAGCACATACTAAAGGTCATTCAAACAACAAGACATTTCCCGGACAAAATAAAAGAAATCATCGATCCGGTCATTCAGAGAAACTCGTTCTTATGCCATCCAGAGAATATAATGTTGGCGATGATATTGGACTAGAGACAACACATTCGAGAATTGGGCTACAGGAGGATACTGAAAGCCAGAAATGAGCCGCCAGTAGTAGGTCACGTTAGAGCCTTCAAACTTCCTTTAATTAATTTTCAGGCCACAGACTATACTGAACTTATTTATTGGACAAAGTGTAAGCTGACACCACCTCCATTGTTGTCAAATATGGCAACAGAAAACATTTCAACTTTATTGAATGACAAAGCCCTGCCAGAATTTGAGTATTTGAAATTTCCATGCAACATTCTGTCGGTAGACAGATGTGTGAAACTTGTTACAGAGGCCGCTGGGAAAGTTTGCGGGCATGAAAACCGAGAGGGTTTTATATGGACAACTTTAGGATCAAGGTCTTTAATGCCAAAATTTGATACGAAGTCATAATTTAAAGGGACTTCAGTGTAAGTAACCACACCCAAATTGGTTGGTTGGTTGGTTGTGTAGGGTGTGGGTGGGATTCGACTTGCAGCCACCTCCACGTGGTCAGTCCTGGGTCATTTCACCATAAAGGAAAAACATGCTGAAACGGACGAAGAGCTGCAATATGAGGTATTTACAAAAATAAATGGTATTTTAAGGCGCGAATTCAAATGAACGGCAATGTGTCCAAAAGTATTTTTCCGCATTTAGGTAACTACGAAGAGTAGTTTTTACACTATTAGAAATAAAGTAAACTATTAAAAAAATTTTATACGTCTTTAAAAAGTGCAGATTTTTTTTCTTTTTTTTCTCTAAACTTTAGGACTCTTGCGCAATTTCAAAACCAATTTATATTTTTTTATATTATTTTTCCCGTTATTAGGATGCCAATTCGCAAGTTTTCCGCGCTATTAGAAATTGATTATAAAAAAATAATGTTTTTCGCCCCACCCTAATGCACAATCAAACTTCTTTACTCGTCGAATTTTGACGCGAAAAAACTGCTTCAGTACTTGACGTTTGCTCGTCACACATGCTGAAATGTTTTATAAATGTGTTGAATAACAAAATTTTGTTCCAAAATATCGCCCTGGCAAAGCTCTAGGAAGCCGAAATGCACTAATTTATATATCAAACAATATCTCACTTTAGAAACATTTTTAAATGTATGCAGATGCAAAATTATTTTGATAGGTTTGGGGTAAAACTCTCTAAATCTGAATCTACAAGAGGGTGTTAAAAGACAGAAAAGAAGAGAGAATTCCTGTGCAAACGCCTAATTTTTTATTGGAAGGAGACTCCCCTGTCAAGTAATAATACATCTCCTTATCTACTTCACCACTATCCTATTAGACCATCAATTTCTTTTAGTACAAGTTGAGTAAAGATAAATTTTACTCTATTTTATCTAATTGTTGTTTTAAATTATCTCTGTCGAATTTAAATATTTTGTATAATAAAAAAACGAACCTCGTCAGTTTATAAATTGTCCAGTAAAATGTGGAATGTCTGGTTATCAGGAACGAATTAATTCAATTTACAATACTTCTTATGGGAAAAATTCATTCGGTATTCGTCGTGCCTTCTGGAACGAATTAAAGACGAGTACCGAGGTTCTACTGTAGTTGGATTATTATGATTCAAAATTATTCCCTTTATCAAAGGGGAAATTTTCAGTAATTTCGAATTATTGCTTAGAAATGGAAATTTCATAAATTATTAAAATTAGAAATATTTGGATAAAGTCAAAGACTGAGCGATATATTAAAAACAGAGCGGAATTTTAGTTAAATCAATTAATTCTTACGACTCCTACCACGCTAGCTGGCGCAGACGAAACAAACACTTAAACACTTTCATCAACTATATGCTTCAAAATGTTTCAAGCAGCAGACGATTTCAAACAATTACCTCACACATTCTTCACATATACTCGCTTACATCCGCACCCGTCCCGAATTCTTTTTTTTTTTCTTTTTTTCCTAATTAAAAACGTTCTTGCTTTTCGGTCTCTCCATCTCGGCTCCCCGTGGCGAGTCCCATCGCGGAAGATACCGCACTTGGTTGCCATGGGAACCGGATGTTGAGAGATGAGACACGAAGCTGTGTGGAAAAGTAATGGGAGGAGAAGCATGATGAATTTTGCGCTATTATTCATAACTGGTTAGCCAGGCAGTCACTCGGGAGAGAGACGGCTTAATTGGTATGTCTATGGGGTAAAGAGAATGTTTAGTGGCTTGACAGCTAGTGGAAAAGGGCCTGCTCTCGTGGACTACATTTAGCCGCAAGGTTCATTTACTGGATGTGTGGATTGTACCGGGCTGGAGAGCAGTCACTTGGGATGACGTATGTATTTGCGATTTAATTGCGAAGGAGGAGCTTTCTGGCACTTTACACGAGTTTATGACTTTTTAAAAGAATTTTTTGCTCTTGAAAAATTAAGTAATTAAACGAACGGTATCTAAACTATGTTCAGCATTTTTTAGCCCAAAATGACGATAAATTACTTTGAAAAGGTCTAATATAACTGCGTATTTCTTGATCATTTAACTTATATACACTCATGGACAAAAATATTAGCGCACCAAGAAGGAGTCGTCAAAATGAAACGAAATTTTACATACGTAATGACTACTTTGATATAAGTAAATGATAAGAAAATCAAAGAAAAAGGATAATTTATTTCAGAGAAAAAGGCAAAAGAACGGAGGAGTTAATACTCCTTTGGACCCCCTCTAGCGCGAATGCACGATGCGATACGATCGGGCATTGAGTCATACAAGTTCTGTATGATGTCTTGAGACATTTCGTTCCATATTTGCTGTAACTTTGCCTCTAGTTCGTTCAAACTCGTGGGATGGCCAACTCGTCGTCCCAAATGATCCCAGATATGCTCGATTGGAGACAAATCTGGGTATCGGGCGGGCCAAGGAAGGGTAGTAACAGTGCGGAGACAGTCTTGTGACACCCTTGCCGTATGAGGCTGAGCATTGTCTTGTTGAAAAATGGCTCCTGGGAGCCGTTGCATGAGTGGCAACACATGTGGTTGCAGGATTTCATGAACATACCGCTGGGCTGTCATGGTGCCACGGAACAATACTAGGGGTGACCATCTATTGTAGGCAATGGCACCCCATACCATCACACCAGCTGTGGGAGCGTTGTGTCGCTGTACAGCAAAGGCAGGATTGAAGCGTTCACCACGGGCTCTCCACACACGAACACGATTGTCATCACTGCCGAGATTGAATCTGGATTCGTCGCTAAAGACGACCTGGTTCCATTCCGCTGCAGTCTAGTTTCTTCGTACGCGGCAAAACTCCAAACGGAGGCGTCGATGGGTGGGCGTCAAGGGCAGCACACGTAATGGGCGGCGCGATACCAACTGTCCTTCAGCCAGGCGCCTTCGTATGGTTCGAGAAGACACAGAGGCCCCTAGTGAAGGTGCTACCTGTGCCTGGATGGCGACCGATGAAGCAGTTGGCTGTACGCGTGCATTTCTTACGATGTGGCGGTCTTCTCGACGACTGGTCTGTCGAGGGCGTCCTGAGCCTGGTCTTCGTGTACATGACATCTCTCGGGTCCACTGGTCCCAACACCTCCTCACAACACAATCAGAGCGACCTAATTGACGAGCTACTCGCCTAGCTGACCACCCAGCTTCCATCATCCCGACGATTCTCCCCCCTCTCAAACTGCGACAACTGCTTATATTGTCTTCGAACACGGAGTAATGGCATGTCTATCTCAGCTCTTCCTTTGTAAATGATTCAGCACACTCAAACAAGCTTTGGTTACCTGTTTTATACTCCACAGAGTACGGTGTTCAACGCCCTCTACCGGCTATACGTAATACGCAATCACGCTGCATTTCTAATCATTTGCATATCTCTCCGACATGTACCTTCATTGCAAGTTTCGTTACGATCCCGCAATTATTTCTTGGTGCGCTAATTTTTTTGTCCATGAGTGTATTTTTGCAGTGATTTGAATGTGTATTTCGCTTCCGCGTCCCATGACTGATTAGTGATTTTTGTCCATGAGTGTAAAATTCAAATTTTGTTCCTCTGCTATGTATGTACATTATAATTTTGACGCACTCAATTATGGGATCATTTAAAGTATCCGACTAGGTTCGTAGTACTTGCGAAAATTTATATTGTACTGACGGGGGGGGGGGGGTCTGGTTGAGATGTGTAGAAACCACCATCCCAACGTACACAACTTCTGGAGGCAGTTCAACTGAGAGGTGTCACCGAATGTGGTAAAATGAAAAGCCGTAACAAAGTTTAAAAAAACAAACTCATCATTTATTAAAAAACAACTTAAACATCGTTAGCAAATATACAAAACACCTGCAGGATTTACAAATCGCTCCAACGACATCGCAGTGAGTGAGAGATCGAGAGAGAGATAGACTGCTTAAAGTCAGACGATTATATATAAAACAGTTGAGGACAGCGCATGCTCGAACTGGAACTTTCATAATTAACTCCAAGCAACCACTTCACTTCATCTCAACGCAAGGCGTATGGAGGGTGCACGACTGTCGTAGATAGCCTCATAACAGTTCAGTGCCTTCAGAATATCTTATTTTTCGAAGGAATATGACACCAAAATACAATAATAATGAAAATAGACGATAACTATGTAATTTTTAACAAAATTTAGGAGTTTTGGTTGAAATGGAGCAATTTTTTACAAAAACGGCTCTAGTTCTAAAAACAAATTATGCATATAACATTAATTTTTTTATCATATACACAGAAGGCCCTTCTGAGTGTAATGACTTAAAAGCTAATCGATATCTCGAAATACAAAAAATACAGATCAGTATATGAAATCACAAATAAAATTTCAGGAAATTTCTCATGAGACTTTTTATAAATGCAGGTATAAATCACCAAATAAGATTTCTAGAACAAAATCTGTTGTTCATTACATTCGTAGTATCATGAAAAACATACCTGAAACCATTCATAGAGATATCACGGTTAGATTTTGAGTTATCAAATAGTCGTTTACGCTTTTTATATAAAAAAAATTAAGGTCTTCAGAAAACAAAGTTTTCACTTGTATTGAAATAGATAGCTGTTTCTGATCTGGAAATCGCATGATCATGCAAAAATTATAAAAGCAGATTTAGGAACATAATTTCACGTTCTTTTAAAGACAGGAATCAAAAACAATTTTGAAATTTTCATCAAAATGGACGGGTTAAACGTAGTGAGATATCTTAAAAAAAAAACTAATAACGGAGAAAATACGCCACTCCTATAAGTATAATAATACAATGTTTTAAGTGTTTGATATCATCAAAATCATTTAAATTGCAGTTTTTTCATATTACTACTAATGTTCTAGCCTGAATTAATTACATTTTGTTTTCCACTAACATTTAATACATACCTTTTTTTCCCTAGAAATGTAGGACTTTTCTAGAAGTATAGGCAATATTTATTTAAATTCAGTTTTAATTTTTTATTAAAATATTTAGCCATAGAAAAGCTTTTCATAATTAATTCTCCCTTTGTTATTTGTTGAAATTAATCAAGCGAATAACAGTAAAATTACTTTCGATTGCTTAAGTCAGTTTTTATCAATTTTTCTTCAGCAGCACTGAGAAAGATATTGTCTTATTTTGTGGATGCCAATCACGTTTTGATTAAGTTTCCATACCTGTTAGAACTCCTGGAAATTTTTTACAAAGTTTCAAGCCATTCTGACATAGAGAGTTTATTGTAAGCAAATTATGAACAAATATGTTGAAAGTTGCCTCTGACACAGAAAGTTTATTGTAAGCAAATTTTGAACAAAGACTTTGAACTTTGCCTCTGACAGAGAAAGTTTATTGTAAGCAAATTATGAAAAAATATGTTGAACGTTGCCTCTGACAGAGAAAGCTTATTGTAAGCAAATTTTGAACAAAGACTTTGAACGTTGCCTCTGGCAGAGAAAGTTTATTGTAAGCAATTATGAACAAATAACTACTTTGATCGTTGCTTATAGCAAAGAAAATTCTGATAGAGAAAGTTTATTGTAAGCAAATTTTGTGCAAAGATATTGAACGTTGCCAACATCGATATAAGCATGTTCTCAGTGAGATTAACACACTTTTCGCAGCTTAAGCGAGTCGAGACCTGGGATAACCCCAGTGACAAACCAAGCTGTAACAGGCCAAGCAGTTAACTGTGTTTTAAATTACTATAAGTGTTTAATTTCGGTTTCGTGGGTAGTTTTCACAGGATATAATTTATATTTTAATCCTTAGTACTATAAAAATTCATTATAAAACTCAAGTCTTCTATAGTTTTACCACTGAAATCAGATGTAGCGAAATTTTTTGAAGGTTAATATTGTATTGGAATTTAATAAACAGAAATTATAATTATAATGTAATATTATTAATACATAATACATTATTGATTATATAATTATTAATAATATATATATATATATATATATATAATTTAGTATTAATAATAAATATTGCATTGGAATTGTATTATAATATTGTATTGGGGTAAGTAATGAAGTACACAGAAAACTATTTAGTTTATAACCACTTGAACAAAATTGTGAAAAAGTTGTGAAAATTTTACAAGAATAATTTTTATCTTCTCTAATAAAACAGATCTGAAATTTTGCATGGCGATTCTTCTTATAGTGCAAAGGTGCACTAAGAAATATTTTTGAAAAATTCGTCTTACATTTTTTAAATTTAAAATTTTAAGCTGTTTTTGTAACTTTTTTTAAGTTTTCATTTAAAATAATAATCTGTGGGTTATAAAATTTATATCACGAGAAAGATCATAAAAAAATTGCTTTGAATTGAAATTTTTTCGAATCTTTACCTCCATTTTCTGATTTTTGGTGAATTTTTAAAGATTAATTTTTAGAATTTTATTTATTAAATGCTGATCATGAGATTTCTTTTCTTTTTGTGATACTTCAAATTAATTTTGCGTCACGTTCATAACTATGAAATAAATTGACAAAAAATATTAAAATACAGGGAAATATAAAATGCAATCGCTAGACTAATTGAGACGACATTTTTTTAAGATTTCTATTCAAATTAGTATGTTTTATGAATATTAAATTAAACCTATATATACAACTGCAATTTACTCTCAAAGTATGTTTCGCCATGACGATAAATAAGTCTCAAGGCCAAACTTTAAAATACACTGGCGTTGATGAAAGAGAAATTGTTTCTCCCACGGTCAGATTTACGTAGCTTGCTCACGCGTGAATTCGCGGAGGAGCCTGGTAATATTAATTTCGCCCAGTGAAGAAACAAAAAAAATTGTAAGGAAATCCTCTAAAAAGCTATTTCATTATTTTTTCATTGTAATTATACTAAAATGTACTCCGTAGCGAAGCACGGGTATTCAGCTAGTAATGGATAAGAACGCGGAATTTCTTCTTTAAACGCATACCTTATATAGGATTTATTTTATTTCCCTTTTTTGGTAAAAATAAAAATAAAATAAAGGGCATTTTGATGTGTAAGAATGTAATACTTTGCTCTCAAATTTCTTTCTCTCTTATTTTTTTATTTGGTTCTTCCTCACCGTTCGCAATACGCCTATATGCCTAAAAGGGCGTTATTTTGAAGACTGATTGGAACGTCTCATGAATAGAATCGCGAGACTCTAGTTTAAAAAAGGATTTATAAAAAAAATTAGTATTTCGAAAAAAAAATTTAATGAGCATTTCATGGAGAATTTTATATGCTGTTCTCAAGTTTCCTCCATTATTTTTTATTTAACTTGAAATAGTTAATTTTCATCGGCAAAAATGAATAAAATTCTTTCTCAAATTTTTTCGGTAAATGTTTCTTTTTCTTGATCGTTGGAACAAAACTAACAAGAAGAAGAAATCTGTTTTAGAAATTATTTAAAAAAGAGCTTAATTTTACAGTGATATAAACGAGAAACAAATTTAGGTGGGGAATCAAGTGACGTCACAGATTTTCAACCCCATTATTAAGCTATGCAAATTTTTCTCACAGCATTTTATCTAATTACGGATCAGGAAATGTATATTTTTAAAATTGTTTTTTGCATTCGAAGGTTGGTGTTTATGTACAGAGGGTGTACTTTTTAAAGGGCTAAATTATTGTCTATCGCTAAAAAATCCAATATACTTTTTATATTAAAATGAAAATTAGAAGTTTATGTTTATATAAACATAAACTTTAAATTTTCAATATGATTGATGAGTATATATAGATTTTTCTTTTATTTATGCACATTATAATTGATGTTTATTGATTTTATTTTAAGCAGACGTAGTTTTTAAAAGGCTAAATGCTTGATTTCTATCGCTAAATAATAAAACTGTTTTATTTCTTATCCGAAGGGAAAATCAAAAGCTTTTGTTTGTTTAAACTTTTAATTTTCATTTTGATTTATGTTTATATACAGATTTTTTAATTTGTGAACATTATTATTGAAGTTTGTAGATTTTATTTCCAAATGGCATTGTTTTTACAGGGTTAAATTATGGATTTCTATCGTTAAATAAGAACAACTTTTTATTATCTTATGAGAAAGGAAAATTAAAAGTTTTTGTATACATAAACATAAATTTTAATTTTCATTTTGATTGATGCTTATACCTAGATTTTTTTAAATTGATATACTTTATGATTGATACTTATTGATGTGTAGTTAAAGATGACGTTAAACGGCAAAATCACTGATTTCTATGGCTAAATAGTAAAATCAGATTTTTTCTTATGCGAAATGAAAATTAAAAGTTTTTGTTTATATAACCTTTTAATATTCATTTTGATGAATTTTTATATACAGATTTTTTTAAAAAAATTTATGTCCATTATGATTGATGTTTATTGAATTTATTTAAGGGAGGCATAATTTTGAAAGGGCTAAATAATAAAAACTGTTTTTATTTTCTTATACGAAATGAAAATTAAAAGTTTTCGTTTACATAAACTTTTAATTTTCATTTTGATTAATGTTTATATATAGATTTTTTAAAAAAAAAGTTATGTCCATTATGACGTTTATTGACTTTTTTTAAAGGAGGCGTAGTTTTTGCAGGTCTAAATCACTGTTTTTTACCGCTTAATAATAAAAAAAAATTATTTTCTCATGCGAAATAAAAAATAAAAGTTTTCATTTATATAAAGATAAACTTTTCCTTTTTCTTTTGATTGATATTTATATATAGATTTTTTTGACTGATGTTCATTATGATTGATACATATTGATGTTTATTTAAAAGTAGGGTAGTTTTTAAATGGCTAAATCATTGATTTCTACCGCTAAATATGTAAAACTGTTTTATTTTCTTCTGCGAAATGAAATTTAAAGGGTTTTTTTTATATAAAAGTTTAATTTTCATTTAAATTAATGTTTATATATAGATTTTTTAAAATTTATGTCCACTATGATTGATGTTTATTGATTTTATTTAAGGCAGGTGTAATTTTTAAAAGGCTAAATCATTGATTTATATTGCATAAAAATCAAAACAGTTTTTTTCTTATGTGAAAGGAAAATTAAAAGTTCTTGTTTATATAAACTTTTAATTTTCCTTTTGATTGATGTTTATATATAATTTTTTTAATTGATGTTTGTGATCATGGATACTTATTAATGTTATTTAAAGGTAGCGTAGATTTTAAACAGCTAAATCAGAGATTTCTACCATTAAATTTTAAAAAAAAAATTTTTTTGTTATGCGAAATAAAAATTAAAAGTTTTTGTTTATTTAAAGATAAACTTTTAATTTTCCTTTTGATTGATGTTTATATATAGATTTTTTTAAATTGGTGTTCATTATTATTGATACTTATTAATGTTTATTTAAAAATAGTGTAGTTTTCAAAGGCCTAAATTGTTTATTTCTATCACTAAATAATAAATACTGATTTTTTTCTTGTGCAAAATGAAATTTAAATGTTTTTGTTTGTATAAACTTTTAATTTTAATTTTCGTTAATGTTTATATATAGATTTTTTAAAATTTTTTATCAATTATGATTGATATTTATTGATTTTATTTAAAGGAGGCGTAGTTTTTAAAGGACTGGATCATCGATTTCTATCACTGAAATGTCAAAATTGTTTTTCTTTTGAATGTAAAATGAAAATAATTTTTTTAATTAACACGCACTGCAGTAAAAGATCGTGTTCCATATGAAAAAAAAACATTCAAAAATATGTATTTGCTGATCTGTGATTACAAATACACAGACGAAAATTCTCCATGCCTTAACACTGGGATCGAAAACCTGCGATGTCAGCTGACGCATCGCTGCCTTAATGAAAAGAATTGCCATGGACCTCACGTGTGACAGTTCCCCCTGGTAGTGCAATCAAAAAATCAATACGTCACACCTAATAACAGATCCGATACTTCCCCGGAAAGGCGATAAATTAGTAACGAAGAAGGATTTGTGGGAAAGCCTATGCCCATAGCGTTATATTTTCCCTAATAAGGAACTCCGGTTACCCCTCATGTAAACCGAAACCGGAGAAATAATTATCTCTAGATAAATAATTATCCATGAGCAGAGCAGTGATGTAGGCGAAATTACAGACCACGCTTTCTCTATGGCCGTCGCTGTTGTGGTAACGAAAAGGCATAATTAGTACCCAGGAACAAAATTAATCTGCAACCTGGTACATTACGCATGAAAGAATAGTACATGGCCACGCAGTAGAACGGAGATGCACCGAACTTTCAGCTATAACGAGACCCGGTAATTATAATGAACCATTTGATAAGCATCAAATGAAGGACGACAAGTAAAAGATTAGAAAATATTGAAAAGAGTGAAAGAATATATTTGTTACCCTGGAAGATTATTTCAACAAAAGTTGAACGCTGTTCTAGGGACACTGTTCTAGAACAACAGTGTTGAACTGTAGAATTTCCAGTTATAACGAGATCCGGTAATTTTAATGAACTATTTGATAAGTATCCAATAAAGGAGTTCAGGTAAAATATTAGAAAATATTAGAAAAGAGTGAAAGAATAAATTTGTTACCCTAAAAAAGTGTTCTAATAGAAGTTGAACACTGTTATAGGGACACTGTTGTTCTAGAATAGTGTTCAACTTCTATTACAACACTTTTTTAAGGTAACAAATATATTCTTTCATTCTTTTCTAATATTTTCTAATATTTTACCTGAACATTAGAACAGTATAACAGTAATGTTGAACAGTAGAACTTCCAACGATAACGAGACCTCGTAATTATAATGAACCATTTGATAAGTATCAAATGAAGGAGTTCAAGTAAAAGATTACAAAATATTAGAAAAGAGTGAACGAATATATTTGTTACCCTAGAACAGTGTTTCAACAGAAGTTGAACACTAGTCTAGAAACACTGTTCTAGAACAGTGTTGAACAGTAACTTCCAGATATAACGTGACCCGGTAATTATCATGAACCATTTGATAAGTATCAAATAAAGGAGTTCAAGTATAAGATTAGAAAATATTAGAAAAGAGTGAACGCATATATTTTTTACCCTTGAACAGTGTTTCAAGAGTAGTTGAACACTGTTCTAGAACAACAGTTTTGAACAGTAGAACTTCAGCTATAACGAGATCCGTAATTAAAATTAACTATTTGATAAGTATCAAATGAAGGAGTTCAAGTAAAAGATTAGAAAATATTAGAAAAGAGTGAACGAATATATTTTAAACCTTAGAACAGTGTTTCAACCGAAGTTGAACACTGTTCTAAGGCCAATGTTCTAGAACAACAGTGTTGAACAGTAGAACTTCTAGAAATAATGTGACCCGGTAATTATAATGAACCAATTTTATAAGTATCAAATAAAGGAGTTCGTGTAAAATATTAGAAAATATTAGAAAAGAGTGAACGAATATATTTGTTACCCTAGAGCAGTGTTTCTAAACCTTTATTTAGTCACGACCCCTACAATGGTTTCCACATAAGCCGGTCAGATCCATACTGGTGCCCGAGGTAAGTTTTAAAAACGGCGCGTTTTCAAATTTCTGAAGAGGCTCTTAAGTAATGAATATATCACTGCTAAAATTAGTCTACTTAACAAAATAACGCACATTTTGAGAAAAATATTCATTAAGTAGAGATATGATTTTTATTTATTTCAAAGAGACAAAAATTTTAAACATAACAAGACTTAAAAAAAGAAGAAATTTGTATAGAAATTATTTAAAGAAGAGCTGTATTTTAAATTGTTATAAACGGGAAACAAATTTAGACAGGGGATCAAGTAAGAACACATATTTTCAAGTAAATAAATTTAATTAACATTTATTATTACATAAAGTATTTACTAAATCATTCTCCTAGCTCTGTGGCAGCAAATTCCACGATAGCATCTTTATAATTTATTGTTTTAGATACCGCCTTTTCTCTAGAAATAATTGCTAGATCATTCAATCGTGCTTAATTTGTTGTTGTTCGTAGATAACTGCTCAAAATTTTCAGCTTTAAAAAACGGCCCTCACCAGCTGCTACATTTACAGCAGTGGTTCTCAACCGTTGGTCCGCGAGAGCCTCGGGAGTGGTCCGGTACCCATATAAAAACGTTACCAAATAAATGGGGATTTTCAAAGCTATTTTCTTTGAACTAGATGGGCCGAATATATCCGATGACTACGAGGTGTTGAATTAATTTTTATGTATTTATATGTAATTTTCAATGTATTTTTATGTATTAAAATTAAAGAATTTGTAGTTAAGTCGTACTGTACACTGTGTAATAGCAATAATAAATAATGTGTTCTAAAAAACTGTTTTAACCATGAATCTATGATCTGAGATTTAAGCTATCTAATCTAAAGATTGAAAACAAGTAAGTCGGTGTATGTGTGTGTGTGCGTAGGGGGGGGGGGCGCACGTGAATCAACTTCTGGCTTAGTGGTCCGCAAAATTCTACGGGTTGGGAACCACTGATCTACAGGTAGTAGAATTCTTGGAGCTACAACAGCTAGATACAGGCATTCAAAATTTAATTATCATAATTTTAAATTCAGCCGTTTATAATAAATAATCTAAATATTCGCTTATTTTGAGTATTTTAACGAATTTATCATATATTATATAAAACTCATATTTTTTCTTTATTCATTAAAAATTTCTTATTTTTACACTGTCTAATCATGGAGCCTATTTCAGTTCGGCGTCTGAGGCTGTTTCCTCGCCACCTTATCTATGGAACCGGCCCTGCTTTCCCCGAATTCCTGCGCCCCCCCTCCTCCTTCTTACCCAGAATATCTTCATCAAAAAGGCCAATAAAACATAAAGATAAAACACTAAATGGCCTTTTCCCTAATTTAATTCCAACCAAATGAATAATGTAACAAAAATGAAATTTGTAAGAACTTTGTAAGAAATGGAGAACATAAAGACAAATACCTCCCCCCCCCCTAGTCAAAGATGGGCAAAAGCACGAACAGAACCTCAAGGAAAATAATGCTCTTATAGTATTGATTGAGAATTATAAAAAAATTATAAGGTAATGTTTACGTTATAAGGTTCATTATAAGGTAACCATTTTTTATGTGAAATGTTGATAACTTTTTTACAACTTTGCTCACGAGGTTATAAACTAAGCAGTTTTCTGTTTGCAACATTGTCTAACTATTCCACTACACCTGATTTCAATGGTAAAACTATAAAAGACTTGAGTTTGATAATGAAATCTTAATAAACTCTTACCTAGATAGAATTGTTTCATTCCATTGGAGAAACTACAACAGTGATGGTAAAAAGTGACAGCCCAGACTAATGAAAGACAAACTGACGTTTAGAATTTGTGTACGTATTAAGTAACCGCGATTTTCTTAACAGCCAAATAGAGGCGGTAAATTTCTAACGAACTGAGTTTGCGCTTTGATTGAGACCTTTTTGTCTTTAAAAAATAATCACTGTCCGACTGTTTATGGTAAATAAATCTGTACTCAGATGGCAAAATGTTATAAGAAAATTTTTTTAAAAAATGAATTTTTCACATTCCAGATTCTCGTTCGCTGATATTTTCTATTGACTGTAACTACTGTAAATAGAAAACTGTAACATAGCCAACTCTTTTTCTGAACATAGCCAAGTCTTTTTCTTAAACATTGGTACCATGTTTGTTGATGTAAAACAAATTACTGAATTTTCATGACATCTAAAATCTTAGAATTGCTGTCACGCAAATTTATCGTGACATTTTGCCCTCTGAGCACAGAAGACAAATTTTTTCGGGGAAATTAGGTAAAAAGTTATTTTAATACAATAAAACCGCGACGATGTCCCAGAAAATGCAACCTACAGGCTGGAAACCTCTGTCGTACACATAGATTGCGAGGCAATAACACACGTGCTAAAAGTGACACTTAAAGCAATTTTGACGACACGCTGATGACAAGCAGGAAAAATTATTTTTCTTTTAAATTTTCTTAAGAAATTTTGAAACCATGAATGATCTTGCATTAAATCAAACTTGCTGTTGTAAATTTTCTTTGAAAGTCTTGCAACGTCAGCTCCATGATATATCTCAATTCTTCCCTTCCTTAATAATATGACCGATTGTGTGTATTTCACGGAATTAACTATTAGCCTCATTTTGCTTCAAGGAATGGTTACCATTGAGTAAGAGTGGTGTTTATTACATTTATCAAATTGATTTTTGCTCTTAATTGGAATAAATAATTGTTACAATTAATTTTAACCTTGTGTTCAGTTGAAAGTAGAAAAAAGGAACTTTTCCAAGAAAAGACAGAAAAAAAGGAGGATGGTGTATTGTAATATGCATATATAATATATGTTCACACATCAACAATAATTCGTATTCATTATACAAATAAAAATACAATTTGTGAAAAACAAAAAGTTTTTGTCTAAATATAATTTATTTTTTACAAAAAAATAGAACATTTCTAAGTAAAAAACACAACATAAACATTAAATTCATAATCTGATAGTTATAACTGTATAATTAAAAAAATCACAACAAGGTTTCATCAATCACAGATCTGTAACTGATGTTTTTGAGCTAATAACTTCTGATAGCAATTTGATATTAGTTGTTTCGGTCCAATCAGAAGATGTTTCGTCTTCTGACTGGATACAACTGCCTCAGTTCTAATTTATTTAGGATTGGAATTAGTGACTCTCCCAACTGCATTTTATGTAATTCTGGATGACCCATGAACTGTGAACTTTTGGATATGTGCACTGCATTGTACGGTTTTATTTATGTTGTTCCAAAATATTGGGAAGCTAGAATACTAATGGCTTAGTTGCCAAACGCCTGGCATTTGTAAATAAAAAATCAATAAAATTTGTCATCAGTTTTTATTTCATTATAAAATTGCTTGCATGGTATATTTTTATAATTCAATCTCACTAATAATATCGATTTAGTACTTTCTATCCTGAGGCGATTTCTCTCCTCGGTCCATTGAGCTTAAATTGAGCTGCTCACTTGCCAAATCGATTAACTCCACAAACCAAAAAGAGGAGAAAAGTGATAAAATAATATGCATCTTTTTTTTTTTATTCCTCTGAACATATATATTCAAATAAACATTCTAGAATATATCACTGCAGATGTAGTTATCTGACGACATATAAGATACAATATCCTTGGAGTAATCGTCATTATTATTCCAATTTTTACGTGACTTAACCAATATGGCAAGTGAAAAAAAAATAACAACATCCAATTCAGTTTTCAAATTATTTTTTAATACAGAAAAAATTGAAAAAATTGTTTAATAATTCCCAATTACTTACTTCTGCAGCAGTTAGACTGTAACTGGCTCACTTATTTCACTCTTTTTTGTGACGACACAACACCAAACGATTGACCGTTATCATCAAGTACTTGCTTCTGGGTTTGAATTGCATTATTGCAGCGATTTATGTTAGAGTATGGACTTAAATGGATTGGCTTCTGAAATAAATTATCTATGCTTCAACGGCCAAACAATTTTGTCATTGAGGGGTGTTCATCCTTATTATTTGGGAAATTTATTATGAATGTAAAAAGTTAGGTGTCAATCAAGTTCTTTGACACGAAAATTTTAAAAAATTCAAAAGGTGCATTTAATCAATTTAGTATTTTAATCAATTGTAGAGACCTGCCACTCCATTCTGCTAAATTAGAGATAAAGAGAATCTTCAAACAATTGTTTCGTAGCGTGGTTTCCCATGCTGCTGGAGATAATTCCTGGGGTGTGCTTTGTGGATCTCATTGTGTCCCGGATTCACACAGTGCAGCTGCAGTGTCCAAGTTTAGAACTTTTGACCGGACACGATTGTCTTAGTTCCCATCTGTTTCGTTTAAATTTGACTAATTCACATGATTGTGTCTTGTGTGACTCTGGACAAGACATGCTGCTCATCTGGACGAGTGTTCTACACTAAATGATTTGGACTGTATTGTTAAAAAATATTGGAGAGCTCGTTGCCTGATGTCCTGATGGTGAATAGCCTGGCATTTGTTTAATAATAAATTAATATATTTAGCTTGTTAATGGCTCAATTATGGTAGTTCGATAAATTTCTCGGCTCCCTCCTGCTTTAGCGTATTAGACCTGAACGAACCTGAAGTCAGCCGCTGCGTAGCAATACCTACAAACTAAGCCGATGGTTAGTCACCTGTTCGACAATTTTTATGGGCCTGGGCGCAGGAGATACTGTACAGATCTGCACTCCAATTCAGGCAACCCCCGGCCCTCTCAATTATGGTAAGTATTCGGAAATAATCTTTCTACATTTCCGTTTTGTCAAGGCATTAAAAAATAATACAGTAAAACCACGTTTAACCGGACTAACTGGGACCATAGGCAATCCGAACAATCGAAAATCCGGATACTCCGGGAAATATGGGTAATAAGCGAAACAAAATCCTTAACTAAGCAGACTTGCCGTTTATTATGATAAAAAAGACTATGTTTTCTAGCAATATTACATAGTATTGTTTACAAGACTTTAAACAAATATAAAAATAACTTTTCATATCATTTCTTAACAAAGAAATGGTAAGTCTAGTAAAGCTTTCTTAAACTCAACAAAAAGCATTTTATTACCATAATTTATTGTACATTCTATGCAGGAACTGTACATTGAATCAAACTAGGGTTTAATGGTTTTTCAAACCCGGTTTTAAAAAACCGGTTTTTAAAATAAATTTGTCACATTTGAAAACCGGTTTTTAAATTAAGAAAACCGGTTTAAAAAATTCAAATTATAATGTAAAAATTAATTTTTAACTTATTTGATTTGTCTGATGGACCGATTAGTCTAGCAGCTGAAGGCTTAGGGCGACGAGATGGCAATTTATTAACAAGTGAAGGTATATTTGAATTTTTGTTAAATGAACTAAAAAATTTAAACACTGAAATAAGTTTGAAATTATTATATGCTTTAGAAGAACGAATTCAAGAAAGAAGACAAGTAGAATTAGCAACTTTCTTGCTGTGTTTGCTAAATGCCCAAAACTTTTCCATTTCAGCAAAGAAATCTAGTGTACTTCCTTTAGCTTAAAAAACCGAAATTATTAAGTTATCTGGAAATATATTGTCTGGAATATTTCCAAATTCTTATGTGGAAACTGATTCTGATGAAGAGCAAATCAAAGAAACTACTCATCAGAGTAATGCTTTTTTAAAGGAAACCATGGAAAAATCAATACATAAGTTTCTTGAAGACCCTGAAGAAAAACTTACAAATCCAAAGACACTGAAAGCTGAATTTTCATTATTTGAGGCAACGAATAAAATAACGAAAAACTTAGATTTGTTATTTGATGCCCTGAAAACTATAAAACCAAGCTCAGTAGCTAGTGAACGAGTATTTTCAATTTCAGGCAATATTGTGTCCAAAATTAGAACAAGACTTAGCCACCGTTCAGTGGATATTTTATGTTTTTTAAAATCCTAATTCCTTTGGAAAAATTAAAATTAGTGAAATAAACATAAATATTATTTGAAATTCGAAATTTTTGTTTTAGTTTTCGTTATTTTGTGTAAGTGATGTGTAATCCTTAATTTTTTTTTCTTATATTTGGATTTTGATTTCGTTTTTTGTAATTTTATATAAATTAAATAAACTATTTTTCCCTATTCTATTTTTTTTTGACAAAAATTCGAAAACTGGCTAAAACCGGTTTTTCAAAAAGTAGGTTTTTGTATAAAACCTAAATCAAACTAAAAAGGCGAATATTTGGTGTACTTCTAGTTAAGTTCTTGCTATCATAGTTAAAAATTATTATCTGTCACCCAGAGGCTAAGTGGTTAAGGCATCAGCCTGACGCGTCGGTGGCGCGGGTTCGATTCTCGCATAAGACTTGGTTGTATTCTGAGGAACCGGTCAGTCTTCCGCCTGCAAAAGGAGTCCCGTCTAGAAAGGGGAGCTGCAACCCATCGTCCATCACCGGTGTCATCGTTTGTTAATAAAAATTCTTCTGTGAATGTGTGATTTGTGTTTCTATTTCCAAATATGTACAACGGACTGGGGTGTATCAGTCGTCAGCCCCAGAGACATTAGATAAAAAAATTATTATCAAATGTGAAGATTAAATAAAAATAATGTATACAAATCTGATCCGGATTATCCGGAGATCCGAATCAACGAAGGCCGGATAAATGAAGTTTTACTGTACTGACAAATTTTGCGGTATAAAAAAAAAGACTGGACACAAAGTAATTGAGGAAAAAATATGACAAAAAAAAAGATCACAATAAAAAAGAGAGTGAACAAAAAGATTGGGATATTAAAAGAGGACATGTTCTGTTAAAAAGAGTTATTTTGGCAACTTTTTTGTATAAACAGTGAAACTTCTTAAAGGCAGCCAGTAATTGTTCTGTAAAAAAGTGACCGTTTTGCGAGGTGGCCGGTATGAGAAGTTTCACTGTCCGCGTACAAAAGAAGGTTTGCCACCCTTATGACGGAATATTACATTTAGTGGAGGTAAAGGGTCTGGGAGGATGCTGTGCCTCAAGGAAATGGAGATAATGCAGATAATTGGACGATATTTGCAGCCGAAACAAAAATAAAACATTCTATATTTAAAAAAAACGGAAAGCATCTTTCAGGATGGTAGACATGCAACTAACAAAGTTTCTAGCCGTGAGTTAAAAAATACCATGTATGAAATTTTTAGTATTTATCAGCTAACAAAGAGTGAATGACGTAAGTGTAGTAAAAACGGCTTATAATATTTTCAAGGACCTGTGCGTAGCATGTCTACATCACAGTGATAAAGAGTATCATATATAAAGCCACTATCAGAATAAATTGAACAAAATGAAATTCAATGTGTAAGGTCATCTATAACACACATTTAAAAATAACGCATTATTAGTATCACCTGTCTCTAAAATAAATATAGCAATTCTACTTTTAAAAATTGTTAACTTATACTGAAAATATTATTGTTCAACATATAATAATTACTGCGTAACCTAAAATTGTGAACTACCAATAGAAAATATGGAAAACAGTTATTATTAACAGGGAATGAAGCAAAATACTCTAAAACACATTATATGTTTTTGGGGTGTTAATATAAACTATAGAGCTTTAAGAGTCAGACGACACAAACCGCATGTTTCTATGATGAGTACAAAGCCAGAATTCGTCACTTTCATGTGTACAGACTATACACTGTTGTACATCTGAAAATTTAGTTTTTTTTTTTTTTATCTCGGAATGGAACTTTTTTAACGTTATGCCATATTTAAAAGAATATATCTAAAACTCCTTGCAATGAGTCTCTGTGAAATTTTGTACTGCGTTCTCTCGTTCTGTTATCATAAAACTGAATTCAAAACTTTTTATCCAGAAAAAAGGTTCAGAAAGTATATTCTGCAAAGCATAAATTGTTCAGAATATAGTCATTTGCTGCCCTACAAATTGATTAGCCCTTTTATTGATAATTTTTAATTGTAAAGAACAATTATTTTAAAGTCTTTCCGATGTACAAAAGCAAAACAATGCGAGAAAAGCTTTTGGTTTAGTAGATACAACAAAAACTAAATATGTTCTAAACGGAAGAAAATTGTTTTTTTTTCAGGTCTGACGTCACATATTATCGTTGGTAGTACCGGTTGGGGAAAATTTTCTGCTCAAGTAATATGTCGCTTGCGGTTCTCAATTTTGAACAATAATCTGAAAACACCCTAACCTCTCCTACCTCAATTCTCAATTTTCAATCTAAAATAAAATTTTAAAACTAAAATTTTGAGCAAAATTTCAAATTGTTTAGGTATTTTTTTTAAATGCATAACAGTTTTTATAAAAAATCTTATTTTAGGGTGAAAACCTTCACGAAATACATGTTAAGGAAACACGAATCTGGAATTCCGTTTAAAATTAATTAGAAATCTCTTTTTCGGTTAAAAAAATGTCATTGTCCTTCGTACGAGCTTCTAAACTTTTAAACCGCTTAGAACTGGACGAATCGAAAAAAAAAAATAACAGCAATGGAGAGGAACAACACATAAACATCATACGGTCACCGTTACGAAAACTTTTCGAATTTCCAAATTCTTGGATTTCCGAGCGCAACGGATGCATCATCATTACGCTGATGCCACCGGCGGAGGAAGAAAAAAAAATGTTCTTCGGAATTTTTTGCCACTTAGTGCGTTAACCCGCTTCAGACAAAAGCACCAATCAGAGCATGTCCGTCATTTAAAATAGGCTTAAGAAATGTTTTTCCAAATCTTTCTTTTGTTAAATCAGCAGTTTTTTTTTAAGGTTCATTCTAGCTCTTTGTTTATTTATTTTCCTAATTTTTTTATCACATCTCAAACACCAAAATCTAATTTTGCCACAAATGTTTTTTTTTTTTGCTACCATCTCATCCTGTACCGAAATAATAATTCCTTGCACCTGATTTACTGGAGAGAAACTTCATCGTCAGCATCTGACAATATGAAAGAAATCGTCTGCCCGCAGAAGCGCAAAAAAATGGCGTTATTATTTCACGATTTATTATTTCTCAGAATGGCAACCAAAAAAAATTGTCTGTTCTAGTCAGCGGAATTTGAAGAGCCCTGATACTTTTTTTTTTATTGCATATCAACGATGCCGTGTTTCCTCGACACCATTTGCTTTTTTAAACTTTTTAAAACTTTCCTTTCAAATTTACTTACTGACATGTGTGTTTTTTAGTACCCTTTCATTGGCAATGCAAATGACATCTGTAAAAAGCGAGATGATATCAAGAAGTCCCAAAAAATTTGCGAGTGAAATTGGTAGCAATTTTTCAAGAAACTGTCTGCGTGAATTTTTATTTATCCGCTTTCTTTTCGTTCCGTGACACTTTATGAAAGAAAGAAAGAAAAAAATGCCTTTGGTACTATTCTTAAAATAAAAATTAATGTACATGTTTTTTTTATTTCTTTGTTATTCCAAATAAGTCACGCCATCATAATAACGTGAGTGAAGTTGAAATATATCAAGTAGAGCGAGTTCAGTTGAAATGAAACAAGATTCACAATTCATCATACGAACATATATACTTTCCAAGTCAGTTACATCTGTTAAAGTTCACACCAAATGTTTTTACATTTTTCTTCTCTTCTTTGGTTTTACAGTGAAATTATTTCAGAGCTTCTATGAAAAGTATTTTTTTTAAAAAGAGGTTACTTCGTTGTTGAAAATAAATCCAGTTCATCACTCGCAGCTGCAATTATGGTTTTTGAAATGGTCATTTTTATTTTATTTGAAATGTAAAGATGTTGCTTAAGATTATCGCTGCATTAGAAACGGCCGATTGGGCGTAATAGATTATTAAGAAATAACGATAGTTTAAAAAAGTTATCTACTTTTAATTGGGTCTGGGGCTTAAAATTCTAAAAAGAAAGCCCTTTTTTATTTTCTTCGCCTAACACGTACTGTGAAGCGTTTAGAATTAAATAGTTTAAAATTAAATAAATCACATGTTTGGGGGATGATTATGTTTTTAAATTCAGTATGTTTATGCTTTTCTGTCTATATGCATGCTACTGTATGGAATTACTTTCAATTAATTTATCTAATAACTAGCTAAAAACTCATACTTCGCTACGGAGTACATTCAAATTAAATACAACGGTCAATGTATGCAATGAATGCAATATATATATATATATATATATATATATATATATATATATATATATATATATATATATATATATATATATATATATATATATATATATATTTATTTATTTATTTATTTATTTATTTATTTATTTATCTATTTATTTATTTATTTATTTATTTATTTATTTATTTATTTATTTTAAAAAATCGAAACGGATATTTTTATAGACGAAATAATGTAGAAGAAGATATTGAAATTAAATCTAATAGAACATACTAAAGAGTAGTACAATTTGAGGAACATTTCTTTTACTGTATTTTAATATTTTTTGGATAATGTCCAATCGTCTGCCAAATTAGAAGAAAAAAAAATTTTTGTCAATTTATTTCGTTGTTATGCACGTGACGATAAATTAATTTAAAGTATCAGAAAAAGAAAAGAAACCACTTGATCAGCATTTATTAAATTAAACTCTAAAAATTAATCTTTAAAAATTCACCAAAAATCAGAAAATTGAGGTAAAGCTTCATTCGAAAACGATTTCATTTTAAAGGAATTTTTACGATCTTTCTCGTGATATGAATTTTATAACCCTCGGATTATTTTAAATGAAAATTCTAGAGAATGTTACAAAAACAGCTTAAAAATTTAATTTTAAAAAATCTAAGAAGAATTTTTCAAAAATCTTTCTTAGTGCACCCCTACACTATAAGAAGAATCCCCATGCAAAATTTTAGCCCTTTAGGTCCAGCGGTTTGGTTTGTGCGTTATATGCCAGTCAGTTACGTAACTGTTTTATATATATATAATAGGGTACACTGCATGCCTCTGCAATGATTATATTATTAAATTCAGTATTTTTATGCTGTGCTGTCTGTATCAGGGATTACCACTTTTTTACATTTGCGGCTTTCATAGGAAGGACATTAGAATCTTGGTGCGTCCTTGTTAGAATTTTAGTTTTTTTCAATTTTTTTTAAATATTAAATCAAAGCGGAATTTATATCAAGAACATGTTAAGTTTAAGTCCAAATCAATACTAAGGGCCTTTTCACATAGGAGTCCGGTAGCGGAAGCATGAAAGGAAAGATGGCGCTGAGACGGAAATAAACCAATCATAGGCGTTTAAAATTTCGTTCTTAATCGTGTGGAGGTTTGTCATTGGTCAAATATATTTCAATACTTTAATGCTTCCGCTAATGGACTTCTATGTGAACAGGCCTGAACTCCATTTCTGATTTCATTTATTTATTGAAAGATATAATTAACAAACACCAGAGTAGAATATATTAATACAGTTTCGAATCCAATCATGGGATCCGGTGTAGTATTAAACTAGAGAACTACAATGGAAATCTCTAAAAAGAGTTGCTTTTAGAGTTTTGTTTATGCACTCTGGCAGGAAATTTTTCCTTTCATAAATCTTGTGGTTACTACAACCTATGACTATCTATCAGAGGGAGTTTCACCCTTTTTACGTTTGCGGAACTCGTAGGAAAGAGATTAGAAATTTGGTGTGCCCATGTTAGAATTTCAGTTTTATTCAAATTTTTTAAATATTAAATCAAAGTGGAATTTATATCAGGAATATCTCAAATTTCAGTTCAAATCATTACTTACTCCATTGACGATTTCATTTATTTATTTTAAAACATAAGTAACAAACAGCAGAGTAGAATATATTTATACAGTCTCAAAAATAGCCATGGTATCCAGTGGAGTATTACACTAGATGACCACAATGGAAATCACGCAGAATAATTTTGTTTAATTGAAGATCTTATTTGGATCGTGGTGCAACTCCTCTCTTGTTCATTTTGAGATACAGAGCCTTAAAGTCCAATGAGTGCTGAGAAATGACTGCTGAAGTCTGATTTGTAATGCCCTCTGTTGGTAGAAAAAATATTCTGGAGGTGCACCAGTTTGAAAATGAGATAGAAATGACTTGTATGAACATGAAAGTGAGGCTAACTCCAATTTTTTTAACGTGGAGTTGGGCCATATTCAAATAAGGCCTTCAATTAATGCGAGACTTGCGATTGGTTCTTAGAGAATAAATGTTCGATATCAACTTAATATTTATTTTAAGAGGGCCTCTTAAAAATTTATTTTGCTTATTCCTCAAAAAGACTAAATTTAATGAAATTTAGAGAAATATTAGACGAAAACGTTTTTTCTTAAATAAAAATTTCTATGAAAAATAAAGACTTTTTTTTTGCTCTGTACAGTGATTCAAAACTACGGATTTTACTTACGGATAAAAATTTTCAAGTCTTTTGTGTGCTATAAAAACAAATCAGTCCATCGGGTCTGAAAATATATTTGAAAGCAAACATGGTTTAATTACTGAATTAAAAAATTTTCACTATAAAATTTATTATTGTTTTAGTATTTTTATTTGTAATCTGATCTTTATATAAAAACACATTTTATAATACAAAAAAATATTATAAATCGTTTGTAAAGAAAAGAAAAGAAAATTCTGAGTCGTAATCCCTTAATGGCTAATTTTATAAATTGTATTTTTAAGGAAATTAATTTCAAATCACTCTCAGAATATCATAAAACTGATTATCCTGTAAAAAATACGAGGGGGAGTTAGATATCCCCATTACCTACAGATAATTTCTATAACACAATGAATGAGAATGCCTTGAAATAATTTAAGTTTAATTATTAGCTTGCACGAGATGTAATATCAGAATCGTTTTATTTTCTTTTGTTTTTTCGTTGGGGAGGGTAGAAAGTGATTTATTGAGTCTATGATCGTTTTCACTGTAAATAACTCGTTCTTTTTTATTCAATAATAATTTAAACTTCCATTTACCTCAATTTAAAAAGAGAGTAATGTGTTGTGATGTATTTATTCTATTATAATAATTATTATTATTTTATTTTCCTCTACTGGGTTATTTGAAAAAAAAATGGCCTGCATTTCTTACAGAAAGAATTGTTGGTGTTATTATTTTAATTAAAAAACCCAAACTTGATTCAAATAGGAAATTCAGTTATATTTGAAAAAGGTTTTGATCCATGAATATGGCTTAAAAGAGTCTGACGTTTAGATGTAGAAGGATTTTCAAGCTGTTAATAAGTTCTACGGCATAAGGTATTTTTATTATCAGCCCTTTGTTTTCCTCAACTGAATTATTCAAAAAATGTATAACTATAATTGCTTACTGAAAAAATTATTTTCTGAGTACGTAAAATTTTAAGCAAACCATTAATTTTAATATTATTTATTTAGTTTTTTCAATAGTTAATATTTTTGTCAGATGTTAAATTATTGATGTCTATCAGTGAAAGATTAAATATTTTCAGTATTAAATTCAAGTAAAATAACTTTTGATAGGCATGCGCATTGTGTTTAAAAATATATTTTCAAACGTAGGAAAAAGAATTAAAAATTTGCATTTTCTATTAAGAAAAGTACTAAGAGAAGAATTTCCCTTAACTTCGCATTCAAATTGAAGATTATGCTAAGTCAACTGACATTAACTCGCCGCCTTGAGCCATGCCCTTGACACTAGTATACTACTGTTGCCAAACAGATGTAAGAATAGGAAAAAATATATATAACTTTACAAATTACTCCAGATCAGTCAATGTATGCGAAAACTTAACATTGAATTTCCTGTAGTTACACAAAGCTTACTTAATTTACGAATAGAATGCAGGCGATTACTGTACTTATGTTATTTCAAAGCATTAAGCATGCTCGGTCAAAAATGCCATCATTATTTCTTTTTGACTTCTTAAGACCACTTTAATGAGATTCTTGGGGATTCTCAATGGATTAGGACAGATTCTAAATAAGTACATAAAAGCATAAAATACTGGTTTGGATAACCGTTTTGTGAAGAAGTTGTTGAACATGTAAACGGAGTTCAGTTAAATGGAAATTATACGGTTCCAGGTTAGCGGATTTTACTCTTTGTTATAAAGCACATTTCGCAATGATTCTTTTTCTCTTTATGTGATCATCATTATAGCCATAAAACTTACTTCAATATTTTGAAATTTCGGATAAAAATTTGCAATTCGAAATTTAAATCACGTTTATTTTTTGATATATGGCGAACTAAAATATATATATTTGCATTTTTTTAAAACTTTGTGAATAGGAGATGTTTTAAAAGAATTTGTTTTCACGATCTAAGAACATTTTTCTGTCAAAATTTTCAAACACTTTTAAGACCAAAAATTCAGTGTTTTTGTTAAGGTAATTTTTGCCTCAGGGATATCATGTCCATAATTTTTACCCTAAATCCAAAATTCTATCGAGTTCTTAAATTTAAAATTAGCGAAAGTTCTGCAAATTTTTTTAGAGATACTAACAGAATTTTGGACATATCCTTTTAAAGCGAGAAAAACATGAAAAATTCCAATCCGAAGTATACTGAATTATAAGTACTGTGGAGTCAATTATTTTATTAATATGATTTTATATCTTAGTGGATTTTATGAGAATCCATTAACACAAATATTTAATTTTCTTGTTTAAGTGCAACTAATCAATCTTCTTAATTCTTTTAATAAAGGTAATACTGGAAATGCTTACCTTTAACATCATCTGAATAATACTTAAATAATAAGTCAACACTAAACAATTTAGTTCCATGCATGTACCCTTAAAATGCATTTAATAATTGCCTTCCTTTTAACACATAACTGTTGAATTCATGATAGACTAAATAACCCTTCGGAATTAGATTTTAAAAAAATGAATAATTGACTTCAAAATGTCAACAGCTTGAACAGTAATCTGCACAGAATCTTTAACAAACAAAAAAAAAAAAAGAATAAACAGAATCGCATTCTACATAGCGATTTTGAATTCTTATGACATTGCTTAGAATAGAATATACACCACAACAGATTAAACATTTCTTAGCCATTTTCTTGCCATTACTCAGAATCGAATGTGCAACATCAAAATAAAAACATTTTAGCTTGAAGTAAAAAAGAGTTACATAGTAATGCCATCTATCGACAAGAAATACAATTTGAATACAAATTACAAACAATATGATGAAAAAAATGAGACAATTGTTATAATGAATTATTTAAAAATAAAAATAAAAATAGTAAGTCTTTTGTGAAGACTGAAAAAGTACTGATATTTAGCAGCGAACACATTCATACATAATAATCATAGAACGTTCTATATGTAATAATCATAGAAGGAAGCAGGTTTGGTTAATGCAATCTAAGAGCTCTATTGCATGTTTTAAGAGAAGAAAACGATTGTACATTTCTCTGAGAATTTCGGGTGCCGGACCTTTGTTTATCACCTAAATAGTCGTCTGATAATTCCGTATAATTTTTATCCCTTTAAATTGCAAACCCTACGATCTCAAAATTCTCATCAACTGATATTATTATGCCTTGTATGAATGCCGATATCTTTCTCAAGCTTTTAAAAATTTCATTTTCATTTTTTATGTAAAAACATTTTTAGAGGTTTCACATAAAGAAATTTGAAAGATGAGAGTGCCTCACATCTTCGGGGTTGTTCAGATGTTAGGGCCTGTTCACATAGGAATCCGGTAGCGAAAGCGTGAATGGAAAGATGGCGCTGAGACGGAAATAAACCAATCATAGGTGTACAGTGCAACGCCTGGCCGCATTCAAAAAGAGCGCTGCTGTCGCTAGGGTATATGTAACGATGTGACGTCTGGTGCGTGGGCGTCAGAAGAGTTCTGAGTTGCGAACAAGGTGTGAGCGTAGCCCAGAGATGAGATCAATAAAATTGTGAGAAAATCCGATACAGTCCACCATTTTTATTTCTGAGTTGTAATCAATCATTTAAAGTGATTTTTAGAGCTATCGAAGGGCCAAAACAATAGGCGTTAAAAATTTCGTTGCTGATAGTTTGGAGGTTTGTCATTAGCGTCGTCGTCATAAGATTGGTTAAATATATTTCAATACTTTAATGCTTCCGCTATCGGACTCCTATGTGAACAGGCCCTTATACTACCGGCTTCAGGTTTTGGTACGGTGTCCAAATCCCTTATTTGACAGACGGTTATTACATTAGCTCTTAAGGTTGATGTGTCCTAACCCTATTTGATTCGCTTACATTGATGTTAACCTATGGAGAAAATGTGTCCAAGGACTGCCGACTTGGATTTAAAGTTTTAACGTAGGATTACGTTCCTCCATAGCGGTATTCCGGAAAGAAAAAAATTTCATACGCTAAAACCGTCCATCGTCGCGAGTTATAATTTTGGCAGCGCACCAAATCCGGTCTGTATCGCTTGGGCAAGCAGTAAACGGTTAAACAGAAAAGAACCAATATATATATATATATATATATATATATATATATATATATATATATATATATATATATATATATATATATATATATATATATATATATATATATATATAAATATATATATATATATATATATATATATATATTTATATATATATATATATATATCTATATATCTATATATATATATATATATATATATATATATATATATATATATATATATATATATATATATATATATATATATATATATATATATATATATATATATATAAAACCGTTCCGTAACTGACTGACATATAACGCACAGACCAAACCGACCGCTGGATCTAAAGGGCTGAAATTTTGCATGGCGATTATCCTTATAGTGTAGGGGTGAACTAACAGAGGTTTTTGAAAAACTATTCATAGATTTTTAAAAAATTACATTTTAAGCTGTTTTTGTAACATTCTTTAAAGTTTGCATTTAAAATAATAATCCGAGGGTTATAAAATTTATATCACAAGAAAGATCATAAAAATTCCTTTAAAATGAAATCTTTTTTGAATCTTTACCTCCATTTTCTGATATTTGGGGAATTTTTAAAGATTCATCTTTAGAATTTAATTTATTAAATGCTTATCACGTGGTATCTTTTCTTTTCCTGATACTTTAATTTTGTGTCTCGTGCATAACAACGAAATAAATTGCCAAAAAAATATTAAAATACGGTAAAAGAAAAAATTTAACCACTAGACTAATTGAGATGGAAGGTTTTGTTTGAAAATTTAATTCAAATTAGTATGTTTTATGGTTATTAAACATACAAATAAATTGCATACATTGACAGTTGTATTTAATTTGAATATTTTCTTCCACATTATTTTGTCTATAAAAATATCCGTTACGGTTCTTTCATAAATTTTTTTGGCATTAATTGCATGCGTTGACCGTTATATTTAATTTGAATGTACTCCGTAGAGAAGCACGGGTATTCAGATAGTGTAGCTATAAATAGAAGACACATTTTCTCCTTAGGCTAACATTGAGGTGAGCAAATCCAATAGGGTTAGTACATAGCAGCCTTAACAGTATTATTGATATAGGACTGTTAGCAAGCATACGATAAATATTAATAGAAAAATTATTCTCGTCAAAATTACATAATAAACCTGCATATAAATTAGAAAAATTCACATGCATCAAACAACAGAGTCACTGACCTGAAAAAGGGAGGGAAAATGTGCTAAGAAGGGAATTAGAAACTAGATGTTTTTCCTGTCGTCGGTTTAGTTCAGTTAGTAGACTATCAATCTCCAGATTATTAGTGTGGGATCGAATCCAGGTTCTAGATAATGAGCTATGTCTAATACTCAGTTAAATGCTATTTTTAAAAATTTCAAAGATTTATTTTACACGAATATCTTAACTATGAAGACTTTTATGATAGATTGAAGCATTTTGGATGATTGATTTTTAAATAATTTTTGACGTAATATTTTCATGTGTGTAAAATCGTAAATAATATAAAGAATGAATGAAACTGCCAAGATTCTGTATTAAAATGAAACATCCAAAATGCTTCTTTCGATGATGAGACATTCATTGTGAAGATGTTCGTGTTAAATCTGTCTTTTAAAAACAGTCGAACCCCGTTATAATGAACATCAAGGGACCAAATGTTTTGTTCACTTTAACCGGTGATTCGGTACATCCGAACCGTTAAGAAAAATGCTAGAGCTCACAAAATGCATAACTCATTAGTTGAATTGTGTTTTCAATAATGATGTATTTTAAAAGTTATATAATATATTAAAAATGACCATTAATGAATTAAATCGCCTAAAATTGATTACATTAAAGTGGCACAATTCTAATTAAATTACGTACAATAGGAAAACGGCAGAACAAGAATTTTCATTCGTTATATCAATGAGTTCGTTATATACTGGGTTCGCTATAACGGGGATCGACTGTAGTATATAACGGAGTCTAAAAATTTTTAATCATTTGTAATCGTAAAATGGGACGGAATGTACGGGAAAAAATCCATAAATGTCATTGTAAAGAACAGTACCTTAAAATTGACACATAAATATCATAGTCAAAAACCTTGAAATGTATTTTTGTGCTTTTTTAGGGCTTCTGTGTACAAACCCTATTTGATTCGGTCACCTCAATGTTAACCGTTGAACAGAATTTGTCTACTATTTACAGATACATAAATGATGATAATCCAATAAAAATGGTAATTTCAGATAGCCCGAACTTTTCTGCACTTTGGATTCATTTTATAAATTTCGTCCACCAAAGGAATTAATGAGCATTTAAAACACACTAAACCATATTTTTCCCAGAATATTTTAAATTAAAAAATATTATTTGAATTTTTTAAAAGAAAAATTCCCCAAGTTGTAAAATTTTTTCTCTATTACAGAGTATAATTTTTTTTTAAATCTTTATAATTCCATTGAGATGAGCTTATCCAATAGAGTTAGTACACATCAACCTTAATGAAGAAGAGATTAGATCTTCGTTTTCTGATTATTTACGCCATTTTATTTTCATTTGCATAAACTCTTAAAACGCAAAACTTACAGCTTATATTTTTTTCATTTTCAGATTTACGACAAATGCATAAAGAAGAATATTATGACGCAAATAAGGGTAAAGTAGGATTGCTAAAATACATTGAAGAGAAACGCTACACAGTTAAAAGGACAATACCAAGGAGAGATAAACGAAAACAGTATTTACTTGAACAACGAAAGGAATTATTATTTTTTAATTCCTTTTTCATTTGGAGCATATTATCCAACATTTTCCAATATCGTCCTTTTAAGATGCTACTAAGAGTTGAGGGAAATAATAAATGAAGAAATAATAAGAAATTTTTTAGTTGCAACTGCAATTTTCTAACGGGATGAGTATGTTCTCTGAAGTATTGCCTTGTTTCTGGCATTGTTTCATTTCTGTTTATTGCAACTTCTCCATCTTAAGGCTGTTTATTAGTCGACATCGCAATCTTCGATCGAAATACGAAGCTAAGCAAAAACTTTTTCACGGTATTTTTCTTGTTACCAACAACGAAATGTATATTTTTGAACTCTGTCTTTAAAAACGATGCACGAATTTTTCAAAATTATTTTAATTTAAAAAAAAAAATCTGAACTTTTTAAACCCTCAGTGGCGCGCCCGTGTACAAAGTGCAACATTTTCGTAATTTTGAATGGTTTGTTTTTACAAGTAAGGTTTGAATGTTCTAATCAGTTTCTATTTATAGCTACACCCTTTCTAATGCAGGTATATTTTTCTGACCCTTGTATTCCTTTCCATTTGTTGGTAGTCGTGATTTAACCGTGGTAAACCAGCGATTATACTGGATTGCAATACGACAAAATTATGAGTTGATGTAGTAGATCAAATGTGCAGCTATTGCACGGTATTCCGCATATCACAAAGATGTACAATCTCATTGTTTTTTAGGTTTTTGGACATAATAGGAATCGATTCACAAGTTGTCCTTAGATTCATTAAACCGGACAGGTTTGAAATGGCGATTGTATCTTCATTCTTTGGCCTTTAATTATAAATATATCTCAACATTATCAACATTTTATATTTCGTCATAAAACGCAGAATTATTATTTTCAATTTGAAAAAAAAATGTTTATTACAAAATGAATAATCAAGGTTGAAAAAGACGTTGCACTTCGTGCGAGGCGCGCCTGCTGGTGTTCCAAAAATTGGCGCGCCCGCTGAAGGGTTAAACAATTCGAATTAGATATCAATAATTTAATGCCCTATAAAAAATCAAATATGGAAAAATTCAAAAAGTTGCTCGTTTTTCTAGCCTTTAGAAGCAAAGTAAAACAGAATTCATTAATACGCATTTGCTAATCAGTGACTGGAAAAACACAGAGAGAAAATTCCTCATAGTTCATTCAAAATTAATTTCAAAGTTTATTCTGCGACAGCTAAACCGCAATTTTTCCCCCAAATTATCGTCTGCGGACTTAAAAGAGTTCAAACTTATATATCCGACCAATATATATATTTTTTGATGCATGTCGTGTACTCGTCTCAAAAATTTCAGTGTGACCCTCTTATAATGGCAACCCCGACTTAGAATTTTTCTCTTGCATACTTTCAACATCTGATAAATATCGTTTGTCCCTCTCTCAAAAATTTCAGTGTTTCCTTCGTATATACAAATTTGGCAACCAGAGGGGTCTAGATTGTTTTTTGTTAGGCTTTATCAACCACGACTGAAAAAGGAATTAGTGATTATAACTCAGCAAATTATTGGCATTAGTGTATGGTGTTTTTGGAGGTGCATCAGTTATTTTCCCATTTTCCTTTCTGCATTATAAAACAGATCATTGAATATAAAGCGTAAGCGTTAAAAATCCTCTTCTTTTTAGTATATCTATAAAACAGGCGCAATTTTGTAACGATAGTAATTAGTAATTTAACATCCTTTTTTATTTTCATTTTTTGTTTATACCTCTTTGCCGGAACAACTCCAGACCAGGTTCATCGGGCCTGTTCACATAGGAGTCCGTTGCGTTGGGTTAAGGAAAAGATGACGTCGAGACGAAAATAAACCAATCATATGCCTCCAAACGATTAGCGATGAAATTTTTAACGCCTATGATTGGTTTATTTTCGTCTCAACGTCATCTTTTCCTTAACGCAACGCAACGGACTCCTATGTGAACAGGCTCATAGACGGCAGCGGGCAGGGTAATGCTGCTACGGTTTACAATGCACCACAAGGGTCGAAGTTCGACTTAGTCAGGAACCACCAGCGACGTCCGATGCGACATCTGGAGGGTCCCGGTACCTTCCCACACCCACTGACGTCATGGAAGGACTTTTCGATCTACAAATTTAACACGCTAATATCCAGCCTTGTCAGTATAAAAGTATTTAATAGCGCTCGTCGGGACTCGAACCTAGCACCTTCCGTAAGAAGCCAAATGCGCTACCACAAAACTACCTCGGGACCTGTAAAATCTACTACTGAAATTTTTTAATTAAATTAGAAAATTTAGAAAATATGCAAATAGCAGTATGCATAAGAATGAATTTTCTGATATTTGAGTAGAAAAATAAGAAAATTACTAACGGCTTAACAATAGGGATTACAGATCTAGGAGGACTATGTGTGTTAAGGCTGCTGTGTTCTAACTCTATTGGATTCGCTCACCTCAATGGTAACCTATGGAGAAAATGTGTCCAAGGATTGCCGACTTGGATTTAAAGATTTTTAACGTAGGATTGCGTTCCTCAATAACGATCCTCCGGAAAGAAAAATTCAGAGTCCGACGCGAGTTATAATTTTGGCAGCGCGCCAAAGTTGTAATTTTTGCAATGCGCCAAACTCAGTGGTAGTAAACGGTTAAACAGAAAAGTACCAAAATGAGTCAAAAAAAAAAAAGAAAAGAAAAGAGGTAAGCAACGATAAGTAATCCTACGTTAACAATCCGCGGTAGTTTCGTTAGAAGAGACTATCTGAATTTTTTTTTTTAAATTGTACTTCTTAATAGAAATTTTACACCTTGGGGCATTTTCGTTTTTTAAATGCAAATAATTTTTTAAAATTTAAATTATTCTGGGAAAAAATCTGGTCTAGTGTGTTTTAAACTCTCATCAATTCCTTTAGTGGACGCAATTTTTATGTAGCTGTCAATAGTAGACAAACTTTCCCCATGGGTTACCATTGAGGAGAGAGAATCCAATAGGGTTAATATACAGCAGTCTTAAGACGCATCGCATCACCTCAATGCACTTTACTTTTTTATTATACCAGATTAAAAAAGCTAGTTCAACAATATTTAAATTTTAAAATTAGTTCATTAATTCATTTTAAAGAGAATCCTAATTCTTAAGATTCTTGCCCGCGATTCTGTAAAACAAAAAAAAATTTGCTCTTACTGCAGTTTCCCATCTTTTATTTTCATTACACTTAATCGCCTCGGGTTAAGTTTAGTTAAACACATCCGGCAAATGCTGAAGACTATGTTTAAGTATGGGAACTTCTTTCCTACTCGAAATCAGTCCTATTGCCGTAGCTTTTACGTGGCGAAATAAAGATCAAAGCAATAAATAGCCAAGAGGCAGTAAGTTACGACGGATGAAAATTTTGACGGTAATTCTCGTTTAAAGAGGCATTCTTTTCACTGATTTCGGGAGGAAAAAAAATTAGCTTTTGCTTGTGATTCTTTTGTATTTAAGCCTCCAAATAAACGGTTTCTGTAAAGTATTTACAGGCGAAAGAATTAAGAATGGGCTATTGAAAAGATAGCTTCACGGAGGAGTTATTCTCGTGATGGAAGTAATCTTTATCGAATTAAAAGTATTCACGGTTGAACTATTTTTGAATAAGCCGAGAATTTAGCGGAATTGAGCTGTTTGGTGCTATTTTGAAATATCGGAAAGGGTTTCAATTATAAATTTGGATATAAGCGGTTAGCGGTGTGTTAGAAACTCGGTTAATGGTTATTTTGAATAATTTATATTCATTAATATTCAAAAATTAATATTCATAAATATTCATAAATTCATATTCGTAAATATTCATAAATTTATATTCATAAGTTTTCATAAATATTCATAAATTTATATTCATAAATATTCATAATTTTATATTAATGAATATTCATAAATTTATATTCATGAATATTCATAAATTTATATTCTTGATTATTCATAAATTTATATTCACAAATATTCATAATAAATATATATTCATAAATTTATATTCATAATTGATTTCATATAATATATTATTGATATGAAGTTTTTAATTAAAAATTTCATGATTACTGTTACCCTATTAACTGAAACTACTGCTTTATAACAGTGGTGCGGAAACTGTGGGTTTCGACCCACAGAGGGTCGGGAAAAAAATAGGAGCGGGTCGCTGATAGTCTGAACTAAATATTTATCATACTTAATTATTTAATTTTATAAAATACTTTTAACTTTCAATAATTACATATTTTTTAATACTTTTATTTATTGTTCTTCTATGTTAAAACTTATGATTGTTTAAATAATATATCAAACAGTCTCTTATAAGGCTTCATTGCTTCTATTCGCTTTTACCTATATCTACAAGACTGAGTTTTCAAAATGAACAGACACAAAAACCAAAAACTGATGATACTGGAGTAGCATTCTCAAAGATTTCACCAATAATTGAACAATTGCTGTCACAGGTCTAGGTTTTCCCTTCTTATTAACTTTTTTTTTTTAGTTTAGTTTTAGATAGATAAATGAAGTTTAGAATTTTCAATATTTTAATTATCGCAATTATTCTATGCATGTACTTGTAGATTGCCAAATGTTATTTCCTGGTAAGGTAATGTTGATTATTAACGAATCATATGCATGGTTTAGTTATACATCATATTATAATATGCTATGATATGATATAATGTTATGGGATGTGATACGATTTGATAATACGTTTTTAACTATCTTTAAGTTGGCATTATTTTATAAATATAATCATTTGAATGTCGTCTGTCTAATTAACAATCCACGTAACTCCAAGAAATACGATATTGGGATTTTCATGTTTTCATTTGTTTTAATAAACTGATATTTTATTGGTTTTGATAAATTTCACTGGTTTTAATAAAAACTAATGTAATAGCATGAAAATTCCCAAATAGTACTTTTTGGAGTAATGCGGTTTGTTAATTAGGTCAACGATATACAATAATGTTATATTAAATTGAAATATTTTGTTTCAAAAAGGTGAAAAAAATGCCAAGATACAATTTTTCAAACTGCGGTTTGAATTGCATTTCCACCATGCCAAGTATTTAAGTTAAACAATGGCATAAAATAATTCATTTCTGAACATAACGAACATGCAGTTGAAATATGTCTGAGAAAGTAATAATTACCCAAGAACAAACAAAATAATCAATTTAACGAATTTCATAAACAGAATACATGAATTAACTAAACCCGAAGATAATTAAATGGGTATGCGAAAAAAAAAGGTTACAAGCTGAAGAATTAGTTTTTAGAAACTGCTTACAAAGAGTTAATTATCACTCCTTACTTGTATTATTGTATCCAAAAGGTGATTAATGATGTTTTAAAACAGATTCAGAATCCTACAACGGTTTACTGAAAATAACAAATAAACTGCTTCAATGTAATTATTTATTTAAGCATAAATGTATTTATTAAATACGGGGTTGATTAATTATAGACAATGTAGAATATGTTTCAAATGTAAACAAAACTGAATACTCTCGTTTCAAACTAAATTATACTATCTGAGATAAGAAATAATTGCTTTAAAGTTATACAGAATTCTCGAAACTTGAAATAATAGATGAGTAATTGTTGTAACTCAGAGCTACGAACTATTAAGCGATACTTTTGCAAAGCTAATGCTAGTAATTTTTAAAAAGAATTAATATTAATAAAATGATTAAGAAGAATTCAGGAAAAATTATACAGAGCTGCTAGAATAAGAATTATACTGTTAAATTTTCAATTTATAGCTGTAATTTTATCTTTCATTAATAAATTGAAAAAAAATATTTCTTATTTGAGATAGAATAATAATTTTTTAAGCAAATTCCGTTTATTACGTATGAAATGAAATTTTGAAAATGCTTATAAAACATGAAAAGAACAAGTTTCGAGTCATTTAAAATGGCGAAATTTTAAAGGAAAGGGAAAGGAATTCCTAGTGCGGAATTGCAGGGAATTTTTACTGGTGACTGACAAATTGGAGTCAACAAGTCCACTTCGGAAAGAATCATCGATTATCATGAACTGCGGTACAAAATTTACAGTGCAAAATATGATGAACTGTTTTTGCGCTTAACAGTACTGTCGAATAGTATAGGCTCCGTGCTCTTTTCTTTCAAAATAAATCTTATTCAAAGAGAGTCACATACCTGGTTCTTTATCTGTCAGCTTCTCAGATATCCTGCATCATCTCATTTGTTCGAAGTCAGATTAATCAGATCTTTTTCAAACATAAACATTTATTATACACGTAACATAACATAAATTACATATAATCTCAAGAATTATCAGGCCTTGCAGCCTTCAGATATTATTTTGCGTATCAACGCAATCGTGTTCGAAACTCTCTCTGACACAAAGACAAAAACATCAAACATTTCTCTTTTTCTAGAGCGCCACCTATCGGCACTATGGGAGAGATATTCAACAAGTACTATAGAGCTTTTATAATTAACACAAATCGTTTACAGCTGTCCCTCGATTTGTATGGCACTCGGTTTACACGGTTTCGAAATTTTCAAAATATTGAGTGCTTTACATTGAACGCACTTATTAATTATCTGCACAGACGTCACAAGTGCATTCCGTAGCGTTGCGTTGCGTATAGCATTGGCGTCGTTAAAGTAGATTTTGTTTCATTTCCATACAGTCATTCCTAGTTCAGTTCTACACGAGGTGAGACCTTAATTTTTGAAATAAATATGCAAATAATTAATTTATCTTTGTATATTACTCAAATTGCTCTGTCTTCACTTCGGCATGAACTCTTTGCATTTTTGCACTGTTATTATAAACATAACTTCGACTTGCACGTATCCCTTTGTTTAATATAAATACTGTGTCTTGTTTTACACGATTTCGATTGACATGATTTGTCATGGAACGTATCTACCATGTAAATTGAGGGATACCCGTACTTCTATGATTTTTACATAACGAGATACAGCATTTTTATACTACTCTGTGTATGTTTACCCTGCATTCATTGATCTGCCCTCATGAAAGAGAAGAGAGCGTCAAATTCCTTTTAAAGGAAAAATTATGAGAAAAAAAACTATGTTGAGAAAAAATTGCTCAAATTTGTTTTAAATACATAACCCCGAAAAAAAAAGAACGAAAACGTAATGTAAAAAAAAGGAAAAATTCCTCTAAAAATTTTTTTTTACCCTTCAAAGAGATTGAAAAATTTGTAGATGTGATTGTTTTAAATCCCGAAGGAAATTATTTTGAAACCGTTCCTGCGCATAAAGGTGAATAATTTATGAAAAAATTGTAGTTGGTTCAGCACAGATATATTGAAATCCAAAAATTTCAAAATACAAAATTTCATGTATTTTCATATGCATGATTTTCTTTATATAAAGAAACATATAACGAAAAAAATCATTCAAAATGTGAGAAAAATTTAAAAAAAAAACTATTTTTGTCCGGAATGCTTAACGTTCTTTCGTAGTCTGTTTCCAGAAAAAATAAGAACGCGGGATTGTCTCAGAAGAATTTGATCGCCAAGATTAACTATGACAGTAATTTTTTTCAATAACCTCAGAGTATTAATTTAGCTAAAAAAATAACTATGAAAACGTTATAATGCAACAAAATCCCCAGAGCGATAATTCTTTCGCCATAATAGAACTCCTTAGTTAAATAAACAGTTAACTAGCCTGTTAATAGGGAAGAGCAGGAGAAGTGTAGAGATTTGTATTCTTACTAAATAACTGTTCAAGATCAAAAGTCAGAGTTCTTATGAAAACACAAGGTCGTTTTAGTAAATACAAATGACTGCTAGAGATAAAACTTTCGAAAAACTACGTGAGTGATTTGTGAATTGGGATATCAGATAATAGATATGAATAAAGGTACACAAAAATGGAAAATGGATACTTAAAGCTACTATAGCTATAAAAAAACAGTTTAAGTAATTTATTGAAGTATTAGGATGAATGTTTTTAACAACATATCTTTTAAATTCATCATAGAGTTTTCTTTAATTACTGAAGAACAAAGTTTATATATACAAGTAATATGATTTATAAATTTGTTTTATAAATTTTTAAAACTCCTTTTCAGTTTTTCATTATATATATATTTGAAGGGGAAAGTTTGGACGCTTTTGATATCGTCGGATATCGCTTTTGATATCGTCGTTTTGATATCGTCGGTTTTGGACGTCGTTCAATCTATGACTGGAACGACGAGAAATGTTAATGTTAATGTTATAAGGTTAATGTTATAAAAATCGATACTATATGGTAGTAGTTAAAGGAAAGGGAGATTAAAAATGAATATTTATAGTATAATTTATTTCAGTAATGATACCATAATTAAACCTGGAAAAATTAAAATTACTCTCACAAGATAATTTAACTTAATACTGAAGATATAAATATTCTAAACTACTTGATATATTGCCCTCAAAATGTACAATAAGGGACATTTTGTTTACATGTATTACATACCTATCAGAAGATTATATTATGACATGTCATCATGTACAATTTAATTATAAAGCATATAAAGTTAAAAAGTTTATAGTAAAAGTAATTACTTTAAGATAACCAGTGAAGTTTAATTAGATTTTAGTTTTTAATCTCGAGTTTTAACGAACTCGAAATTTCAATAGCATTAACATAAACGAAATGATTATTGCTATTAAGTCGTATGATAGTATTTTCTGTTATATTATTACTTACTATTGTCTAGGAACACAGTAATTAAAAATTTTAACTCGTACTTGTTACCTTAGTAGTAGGTAAATTTATTCTTTTCGCTTACCTTAATAATTGAATTTTTTACAAAAATTATCTTGCATTTCGAACAACACCTAACACCTAAACTAGTCATGCACGTAAGTGAACGTAAGTGATATCTTACCTACATTTACCAACTTGTAGGTAAATGATGTCTGTAAACGGCACCATTCAACCTAACCGTATGGGGATTTTGTGTGTAAGGGATTATAATTTTATATTAAGGTTAGCTTTGTACTAACCATATTGGATTATTTCACCTCAATGATAACCTATGGAGAAAATGTGTCTACTATTTAATGCTACATAAATGCTGATAATCCAATAAAAATGGTATTTTCAGATAGCCTGAACATTTCTGCACCTTGCAACAGGTTTCATTTTATAAATGTCGTCCACCAAAGGAATTTATGAGTGTTTAAAACATATTATACCAGATTTTCCCCCGAATCATTTAAATTTTAAAATATTATTTGCATTTAAAGAAAACGAAAAATGACCCAAGTTGTAAAATTTCTCTTTCTATTATGGAGTACAGTTTTTTTTAATCTTTAAATCCAAGTCGACAATCTTTGGACCCATTTTCTCCATAGGTTAACATTGAGGTGAGGGAATCCAATAGGGTTAGTACACAACAGCCTAACTAGAAGGGGATTACAATGCACATTTATGAAAGATTTCTTTTTGATATTTTCAAGGGAACAAACATTGAAAAAAATCGCACTCTTTGGAAAACAGTCAAAATTGTGGTGGCCATACAGCTAGCATAAACTGATAATGTTCAAATAAACTAAACAAACCCTTCCTTGTATCTAACACTCAACAAGTTTCTTTCTGAAAAGGAATTTAATCCTTTCACTGTAGAGAACAATAGCTGGGTTTTTCACAATTGTTACAGAATGCAAACGATTAAAGTGGCCTCTAAACGCTGGCGAAAATGCAAATGAGGCAACACCCCAATTTAGCCATCTTTAGAATCGAGAAATTCGGTCACGACTCCGGACAGAAAAACGTTGTAAGGATGTCCCACATAATCAGCGAGAAAGTGGTGATAGCCCATTTATTTTCCGCTAATTGACGCAGACGATATTCTTGAAAAGCGTCACACTGGACTCCATTCCATTTTTCGACTCATTATAACTCACGCTCCGTCAAATTACGGCAGACGATACTTTCGGGGGGGAACGTCTCTGTTCCCGAGATGGGCATCTGTCATTATTATGATTAGTGAGAATAATGAAAACAAAAATGGAACGGAGCTATTTCATGGTTAAGCGCACACGTTACAACTAACAACCTGCTCTTTGGAGAGAACATGATATTTTTCGCCTTTTTTAATTGTGTATACGTCTGTTACAGATAGAGAGATGTTATCCTCTCTTTCGGTGTTACATCAAGTCAATGTTCTGTCGGGCACAGCTCATAGAGTTGTCGATAAGAAGGTCAGTTCCACGGGTAAGAAAGTGGAGTGGAGGGATTAACTGCAATTAGATTTCGTCTCGTATCACGATGAACTTCAAAGGATGAACCAGATACATCACTGGTCAACTCTATGGATGAGTACATTTTGGGGCATAGAACGTTGAGGATTGTTTACCAAGAAAAAAGGAGGAGAAAAATACGTTGAAACGTAACAGTTCCTCTCTCCCTCTCTCTCTCTCTCTCACACACACACACACACACATATATATATACATATATATATATATATATATATATATATATATATATATATATATATATACATACATACATATATATATATATATATATATATATATATATATATATATATATATATATATATATATATACATACATACATATATCTATATATATATATATATATATATATATATATATATATATATATACATATATATATATATATACATATATATATATATATATATATACATATATATATATATATATACATATATATATATATATACATAAAAATATATATACATATATACATAAATATATATATTCATATATATATATATATATATATATTTTTATGTATATATATATATATATATATATATATATATATATATATATATATATATATATATATATATATATATATATATATATATATATATATACTAGCTGAATACTCGTGCTTTGCTACGGAGTACATTCATATTAAATACCTCGGTCAATGTATGCAATTAATGCCACAAAATGCAAAAATTATATATTTATAAAAAATCGTAACGGATATTTTTATAGACAAAATAATGTAAAAGAAAATATTCAAATTAAATCTGATAGGACATACGAAAGAATATAGTACAGTTAATATAGCACAGTTTGAGGAACATATCTTTTACTGTATTCTAATATTTTTTTGGATAATGTCCGCCGCATTAGCAAGAAAAGAAAATTTTTTTTTGTCTATTTAGTTGTTATGCACGTGACTATAAATTTATTTAAAGTACCAGAAAAAGAAATCACGTGATCAGCATTTAATAAATTAAATTCTAAAAATTAATCTTTAAAAATTCACCAAAACTCAGAAAATTAAGATAAAGATTCGAAAAAGATTTTCATTTTAAAGGAATTTTTATGATCTTTCTCGTGATATAAATTTTATAACCCTCAAATGATTATTTTAAATGCAAACTTAAAAAAAGTTACTAAAACAGCTTAAAAATTTAATTTAAAAAAATTTTTCAAAAATATTTCTTAGTGCACCCTTACACTATAAGAAGAATCGCCATGAAATATTTCAGCCCTTTAGGTCCAGCGGTTTGGCCTGTGCGTTTTTTGTCAGTCAGTGAGTCAGTCAGTTACGGAACTACTTTTATATATATAGATATGACCTTAGAAATTCAAATAAGAAGTGGGAAATATACATCAGAGGTTTAATGTTTACTTACATCCAAACTGCACAAATATGTAGACAAATATCGGCTGACACTGTTAGTCGACTAATGTGTATATATACACACACATATATATATATATTTATAAATGTGATAATAATCACATTTGGGGAAAATTTAGCACAAGGGGATTGACGCGTAGAACTTAGGGAGATGCAGTCGGTACGAGGAGGGATGCAGTCGGCAAGAGGGTGTTGATCATACAGTAGTTAGCTGCGCACAAATTGGAGAGATGCAGTCGGGCTGAGTGTGGTTCAGGAAAACACTGATGATATCTAGGAAAATCACCTTTATTCAATCATGAAGCATTACGAAGATATTAGCTGCAGTGGCCACATGACTTGTCCGGCGTCCCTGCCAGGACGGGAGACAATAACAGCAGTGCTTACATTGGAGAGTTAAGAGAGAGGCGTTGTAGTCCGACAGCAACAGGAGTTAGAAACGAAGAGCGAGAAAAAGTCTTCTGTTCATGCAATATTAAATGGGTGTTTTGCGATATTTTCGCCAGAGGGCCTAAACTACTTAATTTTTAATTGGGCGACTTTAGATTCGTGGAGATCACGTGTCCACTTCAGTTTCCCGGGGACTGATAGATCCCGCGCTAGTTAGAGCTGCGACGTATGGCCTGGGCATAAGATAAGTGGCCATAAAGTTCTTGCAAAGTGGGGTTTTTTGACGTTAAACCAGACATAACTCAGAGTGTTTCGAGGGCTCTTCAAGAATTTTGACACTATACTGACATTCGGAATCTCATAAACTTTGAACACTCATATCTGGGGATGTTATTGAGTTCCGATACTTCACATGCCTGCTTAATGATCTGCAGGGCTACGATAAATTATCCTATTTAACTTTTAGGTCGCAATTTTGGAAAAGGGGTCGTACTTTATTAACAATAGAATAAGCTTTAAAGTAAAGTAATTTAGGAAGACACGTTTTCTTGTTACATTTCCCCCCCATCGAAATAAGAAAAGTTCTTGCTGAAAGGAAGACTTTTCCGTTGACATAAAATTTTACAAAATTTTAAGTACACTGTATGCAGCAAAGGTAAACACACATATTATTTCATTGACAGAATAATAATCTCCATGTTCGAATTCAATTTCAGTATTCCAGATTAATTGCAATCACTTAATTTCAATACTCATTATTCGCTATCCAAAACAATATTATATCCACAAAAATAATAACCTCTAAAATAATAAGTCAAATAAATGTACTAAATTCTTTCTCAATATTTATCATATTTAATTTCTTATAGAAACACTATAACTTTCATAAATAACACGATATTTTTATTTAATCTTACTACTTGCATTTTGGTATGAATCCTCCTGTTATATAACCTCTTACCTCTTAAAAACACACATCTCTTTTTATCATATATGAAACATTACTTTTTTTGTTTCTATTTATTTCTTTTATCATTTTGAGAATTTTCTGGAATGGGCACTTCCTCTATAGCAGACGGATGTGAATATTTAACCGTGGCATATGGGACGCTTATGTAGATTAGAAAGAGCTCCGATCCTATATGGTTATAGATATCTGCTCTTTGAAATTTCTACTGTACCAGAAAATCTCATGAAAAACATATTACTCTCCTACCTTTATTTAACCTTCAACTATTTAATATACTCATGAGGATTCAAAAACATATACCTTTTTCAATTTATGATGTAAAAAAGTACAATGTTTAGGTAACTTGTGAAGAATACTAAGTTAACAATGTTTGTACCTTAATACTTCAGTAAAATAAAACAATTTTTTATACTCTTATAATTTCTTAAAATAGATTATAAACCGTTTACATAAATTGATAAATATTTTTGTGGATAAATTTAAAATTTAACTATTCATTATTTTAATTAATTTTTATTCCTCTCTTTCGGCATCCATATCCAACTCGAAATTTAGAAATCGAAACCTATGTTACACCATTGGCAAGGAGAGAGAAAAATGTTCTAATGATCAAAACATCAAAATAAAAACTTCAGCTTCTACGCGTTTCGACTGCATCTGAAGCGATGAGAATCTAAATTTATTGCTCTCCTCTCGGGGAAATAGTAACCTTTGACCCTACATATGTTGATAGCACAGTGTGCACGGTAAATTGGGAATGACCTACTTTTCAAATCCTCTCTTTCACATAGAGGGTTTTTAAGCTATATGCAAAGTAGATACTTTTTACTGATTTGTAAAAAGATAAAACTGATACCGAATTTATATTAAGCAAAACATGATTAAATTAGATCAAATTGTATTTAGAGTATCATCATTATTACGAACACACTATTTAAACATTAAATGCAATTTTACATAAAATTTTTATGCACTTCCAACATAAATTTAATTTATACTTTAACAAAATTCAGTTTCATCATTTAATCATGAGGAACACATATGAAATTATAGACAATTTGTATTACCTTTAATTTCTGTTCATTTACTTATTTATTAATTATTATTATTTTTTCCCTCTTCGGCGAAAATTAATTTTAATTTAGTCTCTTAACAGATGATTACAAATTTTTTAACAAGGAAAAAGTTCTTGGAAATGAACTGTTGCTGGCGGAAGTTGCTGGCATATTTCTTCTTAATGCAGCACAACACAGGCCAATGTACAACACAAGCCGTATATATGAACACCACATTGCACAACATAATTTAATAGCAGAATTTTCACGATTAGGAGAATTCCAAATACACTGAGACGTTGTGAAGGTGAAGGGAGCAGAACAATTTTATGCTGTAATAAGTGACACATAGAAAAAGGAGAGCCACGTAAACAGTGACTTGAGCACTCATATTGAAACAAGGATGATCCGTTGAGGTGAAAACGTAGACATCGCATAACTTTCTTGTACGTAAAAATATCATTTGAAGATTCGGAAAAAGCTTTGGAAATTCTTGTATGGAATTAAACATTCGAAATCCATTGGGGTTAACACAAATAACGAAATGGAGAAACTGCACAGATTTTCAGGAATGGAGGACATGACGTAAAGACACTTGAAAATTTTCTTTTTATGAAAGATATCCGCTGAGGATTCCACGACAGGTATAAATCCTGCCGGCTTTATAAATGTGATAATAATCACATTTGGGGAACATTTAGCACAAGGGGATTGACGCGTAGAACTTAGGGAGATGCAGTCTGTATTAGGAGTGATGCAGTCGGCACGAGGGTGTTGATCATACAGTAGTTAGCTGCGCACAAATTGGAGAGATGCAGTCGGGCTGAGTGTGGTTCAGGAAAACACTGATGATATCTAGAAAAATCACCTTTATTCATTCATGAAGCATTACGAAGATATTAGCTGCAGTGGCCACATGACTTGTCCGGCGTCCATGACAGGACGGGAGACAATAACAGCAGTGTTTACATTGGAGAGTTAAGAGAGAGGCGTTGTAGTCCGACAGCAACAAGAGTTAGAAACGAAGAGCGAGAAAAAGTCTTCTGTTCATGCAATATTAAATGGGTGTTTTGCGATATTTTCGCCAGAGGGCCTAAACTACTTAATTTTTAATTGGGAGACTTTAGATTCGTGGAGTTCACTCCACTTCAGTTTCCCGGGGACTGATAGATCCCGCGCTAGTTAGAGCTGCGACGTATGGCCTGGGCATAAGATAAGTGGCCATAAAGTTCTTGAAAAGTGGGGTTTTTTGACGTTAAACCAGATATAACTCAGAGTGTTTCGAGGGCTCTTCAAGAATTTGGACACTATACTGACATTCGGAATGTCATAAACTTCGAACACTCATATCTGGGGATGTTATTGAGTTCCGATACTTCACATGCCTGCTTAATGATCTGCAGGGCTACGATAAATTATCCTATTTAACTTTTAGGTCGCAATTTTGGAAAAGGGGTCGTACTTTATTAACAATAGAATATGCTTTAAATCAAAGTAATTTAGGAAGACGCGTTTTCTTGTTACATATATATATATATATATATATATATATATATATATATATATATATATATATATATATATATATATATATAAAAGGAATTTCTATGGCAGACACTATAACGATATTCGGGAACAAAAGAATGGGAATTACGGCTGGCGATGGCATCTTGAACCGTAAAGTTGTAGTTGGGTTGAACATAACCAAAATCAACCAAGCAGTCGAGTCGATGGGATTAATAAATTTACTAACTCAAAACATTATTTATATTTAGTTACAAAACATTAATTATATTTAGTTGTTTAACATAGATAAGATGTATAAAGAGGATTTACTAAGACTATTTATAACGAATATAGGAGAGAGTGCTTAGTGCCTTGTCTATCCCATGTCCAAACACTAAGTGAGCGCGCACCACAGGGACGATCTTAGGAACTTGCAGTTAGAATCTTAATTTCTTTAAATTTTTTAAATATTAATTTATATGTGGATCATGTTAATTTAACTTCATATAAATTCTTACTCCATTACTGATTTTATTAATTTATTAAAAGATATGTAACAAACAACACAACACATTAAAATATATAATTACAGTTTTAAAACTAGCCATAGTATAGTATTACACAAAGGACTACAATGGAAATCTCAAAGATATTTTGTTTTATTAGTGTTAGACTTGCAACTGATGCTTAGACCACAAATGTTTGATACGAGACCTAGATGTTGATATAATCCTCAAGGCTTAGCAGTTTATTTCTTGCTTTGTATTTTATGGTCGCCATAAAAGAGCTCGCACAAACATTAAGTCGAAAAGGGCGAAAACAGGTCTGTTGCTTTCTTCACTAGGTAAGGGTAGTCCTCTGCCAGTCCAAACCAAAAAACAGCTGCCGAAACCTCACTTTTGGTAAACTTTGAGTGTGGAAGCAGCGGAGAGATCAATGAATTCATCTCGTTCTCAAGCTGGGTGCCTCGATTTGTGTTACAATCTGTCGGTCGGGAGAGTCATCAATGAAACTTAAAACATTTATTTTAAGAAGGAGCTACTGATAATTATTTTCTCAAAACAATTTCACGAGAGCCCTGGCCGATCTCGCGGCACACCGGTTTGGTTTGGAGTGCAACGGTCAACATTTTGCTACAAGAGGATTAATTAGACCGGGACATATAGTTTAAAGCCTATTCCGAAAGGCTGCAAATAACCATGTCAACAGTGGGACTCGAACCCACACAATCTAATCACTGCACTAGGGGTTCGTTTTTATCTCAGATCACGAATATATAAAATTATATTTTGTATTCATATGAACAATGTATACAAACAATGGCTCGTATTTTAAAGTAAAACGCCTCTATCGTACGTGTGGCTATAATATGTTCTTTCTTGTATTGAAACTATACGTTAGTGGTTCATCTAAACCAGGGTTGGCCAACTCAAAACAATCCAGGGGCCATTTGAGAAAAATATAAATGTCGACGGGCCAAGTGTAATTTCGCAGATAATTTTGATGTCTATAGAGCGAAAAAAAAAATTGCTGTCACGAAACATCAGATTTGTTAACTTCAATATGTTAACTTTAAAATAATTTTAAATATAAAAATTAAAAATTTTAAAATACACAAAAATAGAGGGTCCTGAAAATAGGCCACATAGGAAAAATTGTAAAAAAATTGCTGTCACGAAACATCAGATTTGTTAACTTCAATATGTTAACTTTAAAATAATTTTAAATATAAAAATTAAAAATTTTAAAATACACAAAAATAGAGGGTCCTGAAAATTGGCCACATAGGAAAAATTGTATTATCAATTTTTAAGGAAATTGTGTTCTTGATCAAAATGTCTACTTAGTGAAAACTTAATTTCCGCGTTATCAGAGTACATATATGTTTTGCAAAAATGCAGAAAATACAGAATGCAAATTTATGAAGTTAAATATTTTTGAAATTAACAACTTCAAAGTGGCAATTTCAAAACGCACTTTTTTGAAAACCTTTATTTATAATGAAAATACACCTGATTTTAGGAAAATAAAGCGTTAATTTAAAAAAAAATCAGTTTTATTAAAAAATTGAAATCAAGTCTGATTCACAGAAATATTATGTTACGAAACAAAACATAAAATAAGTTTTCGTAATAATCAGAAAGTAGGAAAAAATATTCAAGTAGTCTCTTCTAACGATACTACCGCGGGTAATTAACGTAGGATTACTTGTCGTTGCTTACCTCTTTTGTATAAATATATATGTATGTATGTGTTATGTATATATGTATCTATATATATGTACGTATGTTTATATATATATATATATACAGTCGAACCCTGTTATAACGAACTTCGAGGGACCAAAGGGTTTGTTCACTTTATCCGGTGGTTCGCTATATCCGAACTGTTAAGAAAAAGGCTAGAGTTTACAAACTGTATAACTCATTAGTTGCAATGTGTATTCAATAATGATGTATTAACAAAGAGAGAAAATCTATTAAAAATGATCATTAATGAATTAAATCGACTGAAATCGTTTACATTAAACTGACACAATACTAATTATATTACGTACAATAGGAAAACGGCGTAACAAAAATTTTCGTTCGTTATATCCGTGATTTCTTTATACCGGGTTCGCTATAACGGGGTTCGACTGTGTATATATATATACATATATATATATATATATATATATATATATATATGTCAAAATTTTGACGCATTTTGATACTTTTCTGTTTAACTGTTTCTGCTTGCCCAAGCGATACAGACTGGGTTTGGCGCGCTGCCAAAATTGTAACTCGCGACGCAGGACATCTGAAATTTTGCTTTCTGGAGGACCGTTATGGAGGAACGTAATCCTACGTTAAAAATCTAATAAGATGCTTGAGGATGGATAGTTGATGTAGCAAAGGCAGTATAATCAACGTCCATTTCGCATGACGAAACAAGAACGAGATGAGGTAAGTTTTTAACTGTAAGGTTTTCTTCTTTCCTTAGATTTAACGTGTTTCATGTTGCGAAATGTGGTTTCGGAAATAACGAATATGTCCAACATGGAACTAGTGAGTGAAGTATTTCATTTTATAACATATATTCTTTTTCAATCGCTTTATCGGTTAAAAAATATTGCCGGGCCGGCAGTTGGCCATTGCTGGTCTAAACGAAACAAAGCAATCAATATGCGCATTGTGATAAATTCGTCTTTCACTAAAGTATAGAGTGGAGATTGATAACATTTCTCTTACTCTGAAATATGTTAAAGTTCAGTAACTTAATTTCCAGTGCATTATGCGTAAAGCGTTTGCATCTCAACGTTTCATCAAGCAAGATGGGAAAAAAAGTAAAATTGGATTAACGTAACGTCGCGTGTAAATAATGGTGTGTTAACTTGGCCAAGGTTAATGGATTTCACGCGCTGGATTCTGCATACGATTCGCGAAACCTTTGGGCAAACTTCGAGTTTGGAGAGGCATACAAACTCGAACTAATTGACTTCATCATTCCGTTTCCGAGCAAGTAAAATAGCGACATTAAGTACATTATTATGACTATCAACTTGAAATTGCAATTTATTAAATTTAAGAACACGACCTCTCTTCCCATTAGTGTTAGATGTTCGTATAATAAAAGGAAATAATTTTAGAAATTCTCGGCTTCCGGGAATCTGCTTGCATTTCGTCATTAGAAGGCGTATGCGTAAATAAAAGTTAGTGTGAGCAAGGCGCGTGTTAAAATGTCTGAAGCTTTGACTAAAGGACTACGGAGTATAATTTAAATATGGCGTAGGTCAAAGGGTTTAAAATATATTCTCTAGGGCTAGGCGCGCACTGGAGATTATTTCATAGCAACTTTTTAATCACAAACATGAAACACATTGATTCCTTCGGTAATGCGCCCACTGGCGATTTTTTAGTTGCGGCAGCTAAAAAATTCCAACATGTTCGATTCTTTGGGTGATGAAACTGTTGCCGTGGAAAATAGATCACGTTGATTTAGATAGGACTGCGCCCGCTGGCGATTATTTAGTTGCTCGCAATAGATCTGATCATAGGCGTAGTAGCGTGCTTCTAACTTTTTTGGGGGGCTGCACGAACTGAATTCAGTTAGGGTCCTCTTCCGCGCATTGACTGCCAGACGGTCCTTAAAATGAATATGATATTATCCCGAAATATGATATTTTTGAAATTGAATAACAATAGAATTGATGTTTGAGTAGTATTCAAAAGTTATACAATGAGAAAAATAAATATAATATAAATAAAATGAGAAAAAAAATAGCATCAAATTTTTGTTATGGATCATATCATTGTTAAAAACTATGTTAAGGCTAAAGACATAATCGGAATCTTTAGTTTCATAGTTTGAAAAAGCGGAAAAAAAACAACTTTCTTAAAAGTTTTCTACAATTTTCCGATTTTAGCTGAACTTATATTAACGTTTTAATTTATTTCAAGTTAAGCTGGGGGGAGGCAAGTGCCCCCCCCACCCCCACCCCACCCGACGCTACGCCTACGGATTTGATCGAGGCAAATCATCGAGGGCGTGTTTGGCTAGTCTGATTCACGAGGAGTTGGCAAAGTTGAAGATCACCAGTTTGCTTCAGTACTCGATGTAAACATTGCGCTGGACACTGAACTATTTGAAACTAAGTGAAATTTTTTTGATTTTATGTTGTATAAAACGGCCAGTTTTATACAACATAAAATCAAAAAAATATTCTGAGAAAAATTTAAAGAAGACTTTATGGGAAGAATTGTGTCAACAATTCATTGAAAATTGGGATAAGTTGGAGGAAAAACAAAAGAACTAAAAGAGTAAGTTGATAATTTTTTAATATTAACTATTTTCACTTATCATATACAGCTTTTATATTAAATGTTGTCATACTGCCAAGGAACACTTCTTTGAGGAGAAATGAAATAATATGTAAAATAATCTATTATCGCAAAACCTTGATTGTTGCTTCTTACTCCAACTGTAGAGATTCTTTCCAATGAACAGTCAAAGAGAGTGTCTTCAAAACGTATTCCATCATGTTTTCTAACAAAATTGTGTAGAATGCATCATGCTTTAATAACAGATTCACTGAATTCAATAATGGTATCGAGAGGCCTGTGAAATATTCTCCATTTGTTTGCTAAAATTCCAAAATGTACATTCTAGCAGTCTGCGGACTCTTCTTAATCTGTAATTAAAGATACGTTGTTTTACGGACAGATTTCTGCTGGGATATGGTCGTAACACAAACTGTAAAAGAGCAAATGCCTCATCCCCCACTAGAGTAAATGGCATTGCCGTTCCATTGTCGTCATTAGGGAGATAACTTTGTTCTGGAATTTTTAATTGGTTTCTTTCAAGCAACCTTGAAAATGCTGACTGTTTAAAAATATTTGAATCACTTGATGAACCGTATGCTCCAACTTCTACATAAATGAACTTGTAATCGCAATCCACTATTGCTAGAAGCACAGTCGAAAATATTTTTTACAAAAAAATGTTTGTAATATGTATTTTATTTAATAAACTTGCAAATTTTTAAGAAAATCTTTTTTCTTACCTTAAAGTCACAGCTAATCTTTCCTGCGGTGGTATAGCCAAACGTAATCTTGTATTTCGGTAAGAAATACTGGGCCCCACTAATAACAACTGGTTCTCGAAACTTTCAAAGCTCATCCGAAAGTAGTTGAAACATTTTGTTGGGTGTACTCTTAAATCTTCAAATAATTTATAAAACTGCCCGTCAAATAATCTCCTACTTATGATTGGATGGACCCAAAATCTTCTGTGGCTTTGATTAAATACTCGCCATAGAGCGAGGGCACAAACACATGCAGCTTCCACGAAATCCATTTTCAGAGTGAGTGCAAAGCAACTATTTAGTTACCAGTGGGCGCTTCTCGAAGGTATCCGGCAACTTTCAAGTGACTAAACTGTTTAGTTGCCCAAATTAAAAGTTGCCAGTGGGTGCCTGGCCTAAATCCGAATTTCCTCTTTTATTAATTGACATGAATATATAGTAAAAATTACTTTCCCAGTCATTAATTAAAACAGTACTGAAATGTAAAGCCGATTTACTACTTTAACCTTATCCTTACGCGATGGGATAGCATGTATCCGAAGAATACGGGCCCAAGAATGAATATATATATCTATACTTATATATCAAGAGAGAGCGATTTTGTACGTGGAGGGTAATCTCCAGAACCACTGCACCTATTTGAAAAATTCTTTCACTGTTTGAAAGGTACATTATTCCAGATGGATATAGGCTATATATTATGTATATCTGATCAGTAGAAATAAAGTTAGGAGCTTAATCCTAACAATCTCCATTGTTACCGCGACTGTCCTCTACCGCTTTTTGTGCCGAAGACTTCAACGATCCTTAGCGTGGTACTATCGCGGTGGGCTTCTATTCTGACGTTAGCGGTTCGAACCTACCTGTTCTCCGGCACGCCTTTTTTCTTTTAAAAATTACCTTTAATTATTAAGTAACGTAATATTAATTTGAATATTATTTTAGGTGCTTAAAATAATTGAAAAAACATTCTTTAGTTAAAATCCTTTTTTTATTTTTGTATTTTTATTTCATCTCTTACTCTAATTTTGAGATACCAATGTGTATCTATACTTCTATAATAATATATAAAGAGAGAGAGCAGATTTTGTATGTGGAGGGTAATGTACAACTTTTGTAGATTACAATGTACCTTACAACTTTTCCTTTGTCAACCGCAGTCAAGTAAGGGTATGGCCTTGATACCAGTTTTTTGTTCCATTTCTTTTAGGAAATTTACAGTGGATTTTGATGTGTGACTGCTAGCTTTGTCCTGATGGAGTCTCACAGATTGATGGCACTGTGGGTAAAGCGATGGTATTTCATTCAAAAAAATTGGCGATAAAATATGTTCCTGATAGTATTTGGAGTTAATCTTGGCATTTTTTTCACTCTCTTTATTTTTAACTTGCCATTATAAGAAAAACCAGCAACAATCATGAATCCCTTAGAAAAACTTTCTTTCGATTCTTTGAACCATGTACCTAAATTTTTTTCTCCCCTTTAATGATAATAAATGGCTCTTTTTTTTGTTACAATCATTTAAATACACCCATGATTCATCTATTGTGACAATTGTTTTCCATTTTTCTTTGGATAAGTGTTTCTCATATAGAATTCTGCAGCGTGTCCTGCGTTCACCGATATGATTTCGAAGAAGACGATGCATATTGCGTTTTTTCGCTTTCTTAAGATTTAAATCAACGTTTGTCATTATGTTTACAGTGGACACCGAGCATTTTAATGATTTTGCAACTGTCCTTTGACTAGGGGGATTTTCTTTTAACATTAAACAACGTACCTTTGCAATAGTCGAAGATGTCCGTTTTTTCCTTGGATACTTGTTTGGAATTTTTGTCCCACTTGAGGCTCCAATTTGACGTTTTTTTCCTTTCTTGTTGACGATATTACCTATCGAAGCATTAGATATCACAAAACCATGACTCGCACATCGTTTTTGGATAACGGAGTATGCATATTTCTCTTCGGAAAGAGCATAAATGTAGCCTTCGAACCACTGCTTTGTTAAAAACGACATTTTGAATAAAAACAAAACATTCAAGCCGCAGACGATAATTTTGACTTTTAAAAACATAGTTCAATTGCAATTATTTCTTTTGCAGCAAACGATTTTTTATTTCCGCTTACCAAAATCGTCTAAAAAATGTGCGAAGAGCCTCTGTATATATATAAATTAACCAAAAAACCTCCTAAATAATCACCTTCTTGTTCTACGTAATAATTACACAATTCTTTCTTCCAAAGACATAAGGAAAGAAAAGTGCAATGCTCTAAATAAAAAAAAAGAAAAGTTCCATTGCAAAATTCCACACCGCTTTTCCGAACCCCACCTTCTTTGGAAAGCATTCACAACCATTAGTGACCATCAGCCGCGTGCTGTTGTGGCCTTTTCGCGTGCACGGACCGCGTACTACTACTCTTCCTCGCGTGGTTGACATTGCATGCAGGGGATGGTCGTACGGTACATACAGAAAAGCGCAGAATCGCTTCCGCCATCCAAGAAAATCATACATTACGGTGCTCCGAAATCATCGGCGCAGTTGCGGTGGTATTTCCGAAAAATTCCCGGGATGAAAAAAAAATGTCGTTTTCGACACGGAAGCTTGTATTTTTAAAAATTGTTGAGAAAGGGTTGATGGTGAGATTTTCATTACCGTTAACCTCATATAAATAAATAAATAAATAAATATATATATAACAGTTCCGTAACTGACTGGCTCACTGACTGACATACAACGCACAGAACAAATCGCTGGAAATATAGGGTTGAAATTTCGCATGGCAATTCTTCTTATAGCGTAGGGGTGCACTAAGAAAGACTTTAAAAAAATTCTTCTTAGATTTTTTAAAATTAAATTTTTAAGCTGTTTTAGTAACTTTTTTTAACTTTACATTTAAAATAATACTTTGAGGGTTATAACATTTATATCACGAGAAAGATCATAAAAATTCCTTCAAAATGAAATTTTTTTCGAATCTTTACCTCCATTTTCTGATTTTTGGTGAATTTTTAAAGATTAAATTTTAGAATTTAATTTATTAAATGCTGATCACGTGATTTCTTTTTCTGGTACTTTAACAAATTTATCGTGACGTTCATAACACTGAAATAGATAAAAAAAACATTTTTTCCCTTGCTAATGCGGCAGACGATTGGACATTATCCAAAAAATTATTAAAATACAGTAAAAGATATGTTCCTCAAACCGTACTATATTAACTGTACTATATTGTTTAGTATGTCCTATTAGATTTAATTTGAATATTTTCTTCTACATTATTTTGTCTATAAAAATATCTCTTACGATTATTTTATAAATATTTTTTTTCTTTTACATCAGTTGTATACATTGATCGCCGTAGTTATTTTACATATATATATATTTATTTTTTTGGCATTAATTGCATACATTGACCGTTGAATTTAATTTGAATGTACTCCGTAGCAAAGTGCGGGTTTTCAGTTAGTATATATATATATATATATATATATATATATATATATATATATATACATATATACAGGGTGTCCGGTCTAAAGGTATCCAAAAGTTATGACTTATTATTCCGCAACTACCCATTAGAATTTAAAAAAAGTTATTTATATAGAAAAAACATCTCTCCAAGTTTTAATATCAATCATATATTTCGATGATAGTCCCATAGATATTGATGTGTGCACCTTTTGTAGCACGACGAACGTCTAAATGGTAATCCAGTTCTCTCCCAGTGTTTCGTAGTATATCATGAGTTATTAGACTTTTTTGCTTGGGAATTCATTAAATCCGTTGTGCATAAACAAAAAATTGATACTGTGGATGAGTTGAAGAAGCGTATCATTGAAGCAATGCGTGTAATAACTCCTGATATGCTAAGAAACACTTGGAGAGAACTGGATTACCATTTAGACGTTTGTCGTGCTATAAAAGGTGTCTACATCGTAATCTATGGTTGATATTAAACCTTAGTGAGATATTCTTTCTATTAAAATAATTTTTAAAATTCTAATGGGTAGTTCCGTAAAAATAAGCCATAACTTTTGAATGCCTTTATCCCGGATACCCTGTATTTATATATATATATATATATATATATATATATATATATATATATATATATATATATATATATATATATATATATATATATATATATATATACAGTGGCTCCCAAAAGTGTTCGTACACTTACGATTTTCAATGAAATAGGGGTCTATCCATTGATTAAAATGAATATTTCAGAATGGGTATTTAATAATAAGATCTATAATCTATTCTTAACAAAACTACATGAAATATTTTGAAAACATAGTAAAACTATATTTTTAAGAAACCAATAATCCAAAAGTAACAAAAACTTTATCTCACAAAAGTCATCGTAGACTTGTAAAAAATCTCTACATATTAGTAAATATTCTAATTTTTCGTTAAATTAATATTTAGTAGGATATCCTTTAGCATCCACAACAGCTTTTAAACGTCTGGGAATAGATTGCTTTAGTTCTGTTGTAATTTTTGCATCAATGTTCATCCATTCTTCCATCATTATTGTTTTTAGTTCGCTTTTCGTGTGATTGTCGTGTTTTCGTACTCGAACCTCCAGTTCTCTCCAAATATGTTCTATTGGGTTTAAATCTGGCGATTGAGGTGGTGTTTTCAAAACTTGTGGACAATTATAGAGACACCAGATGCGAACGTTGAGAGCTGTGTGCTTAGGATCGTTATCTTGATAAAAAACAAAGTTGTTTCCAATACCCAAATTTTGAGCTGATATTTTTAAATTGTCTCTTAAAATATTTATAAAAACAGCATGATTCATTATGCCATCAATAAATTCCAAATTTCCTAGTCCTGATGCTGATATGCACCCCCCCCCCCCACACACAAGGATACCTCCACCGGCATGCTTAACTGTTCCTACTAAGTTCTTGTGATTAAGTTCCTCATTTTGTTCTTCTCCATACAATTATACGCCCATCAGCACCAAAAATGTTCATCGGCAAATAAGACATTATTCCAATAGGTTTGGGGCTTATTTATCATTGATAGTGGGAAGGAAAGCCTAAACTTTCTGTTTTTCTCACTCACAAAAAATTTTCTATGGGCAGAACGCCCATGTAATCCAGCTGTTCAGAGAACTCGTTAAAAAATTTCAGGTGAAATTGAAGTAGAAAATGTTTCATTGAATTCTGCAGAAACTTTTACAGCACTCAAACGTGAATTTTTCACAAATTTTCTAATTATAAATCTCTGATCACGTTTTGTTAACTTTTCCGGACGGCCTTTTCTTACCTTGTTTTCTATCCAATTTTCTTCTTTAAAGCGTATTTTCACATACTGCACAGTAGAATGGGATAAATTAAGTAATTTAGCAATATTCCGAACTGATTTACCACTACTATGATGAAAAATAATCAATTTTCGAATGCTGTTTGTTGTTTCTTTACGACTACGAGCCATTTTTAAATAATAAATATAATATTACGGAGAAGGCAAGCAAAAATTAAAGCCAAACGATATTTTAAATGCCACCACAATTCAAAAATAAAAATAAAGCTCCAGACGATAATTTTAATTATGAATTTATCCGAAAATATTTCAGTGTACGATGACTTTTGTGATATAAAGTTTTTGTTACTTTTTGATTACTGGTGTCTTAAAAATAAAGTTTTACTATATTTTCAAAATATTTCATGTAGTTTTGTTAAGAATAGATTACAGATCTTATTATTAAATACCCATTCTCAAATATTCATTTTAATTAATGGATATACCCCTATTTCATTGAAATTCGTAAGTATACGAACACTTTTGGGAGCCACTATATTTACTTGCAAATGGCCGCTGCAGTTCGTGGATGACGGTCACTAATGGTGGTGAAAGCATTCAGAAGAAGGTGGGGTTTGAAAACGCGGAGTGGAATTTTCCAACGGGACTTTCATTTTCTTTTAAATTTCGAGCATTGTTTCTTTCCTTACATCTTTGTAAGGAAGAATTACGTAATCATGATGTAGAACGAGAAGAGAGTGGTTATTTAAGAGGTTAGTTGGTTAGTTTCTCTGTTTTTTTTCCCTGTCTATATGGAAGATTTTTATGTTCCTCGCTTTTGTGAATTGTCCATGGAGACAATCTCCCTCACACCTATTGTAGAACTTTTTACTAGTTTGGAAATACTAGACATCCTAAATTATTATTATTTTTTACATGCGGACATTATTGTTTGTTCCTGCCTTTTCCTGTCATCCAAACTAGTGGATAAGAATTTTGTTGTTGGTATGGAATACAAAAAAGAAAAAAATCGTTTGACAATTACAAACGACTGAAGTTATTTAAGAGTAAATGGGTTTAAATTTATCAAATTTTAGAATAAGGGCCTATTCACATAGGAGTCCGTTGCGTAGCGTTAAGGGAAAGATGACGTTGAGACGAAAATAAGCCAGTCATAGGCGTTAAAAATTTCATTGCTAATCGTTTGGAGGCCTATGATTGGTTTATTTTCGTCTCAACGTCATCTTTTCCTTAACGCAACGCAACGGACTCCTATGTGAACAGGCCCTAACTTGATTTCTGTAGCTTTGATCGTGTCTGTAGCTAGGTTTTTTTTACATTGCATATAAAATAAAATCCAGAGAAAATTACAAACAAAGTTATTTATGTTCAGAAGAGTTAAAAATCAAGAAATCTCGGAATGTCTACGAAATGAATAACAGCTTTAGAAAACATAAAATAATCAGTAGTGTGAAAAAAACGAAAAAGGGTCTATAGTATGGATTTGGCAAAATAAATCCAAGCTACAGTCTATTATTTTCCGCTGCTAATAAAATAAACTACAGAAAAAATTACATACTACTGAAGTTATTTATGTGCAGTAGAGTTTAAAATCAAGAAGTTTCGGAATGAGTTTTTTTCCATCAATCTTACACTGAAAAATGAATAGCAGCTTTCAGAAACATAAAATAATCAGATGTGTGAAAAAAGTGAAATGTGGCTAGAGCATGGATTTGGCAAAAGAAATCCAAGATATAGTCTCCGATTGTTTTTTCGTGGCATACAAAATAAAATGCAGAGAAAATTACAAATCATTTAAGTTGTTTATGTGCACAAGAGTTTAAAATCAAGAAGTTTCGGAATGAATTGATTTCTATTAATCTAACACTGAAAAAGGAATGACATATTTGGAAACATAAAATAATCATATGTGTGAAAAAAGTGATATTGGCTATAGCATGGATATGGCAAAAGAAATCCAAGCTATTGTCGATTTTTTTTCTCGTAGCTAACAAAATAAAATACAGAGAAAATTATAAACGACTGAAGTTATTTATGTGCAGTTGAGTTTTAGATCAAGAGCTTCCGGAATGGATGGATTTCCATCGATCTTACACTGAAAATGAATAACAGCTTTAAGAAACATAAAATAATCAGATGTGTGAAAAATTTTGAAACTTGGCTATAGCATGGATTTAGCAAAAGAAATCCCAGCTATAGTCGAATTTTTTCGTAGCTAACAAAATAAAATACAGAGAAAATTATAAACGACTGAAGTTATTTATATGCAGTAGAGTTTAAAATCAAGAAGTTTCGGAATGAGATTTTTTCCACCAATCTTTCACTAAAAAATGAATAGCAGCTTTAGTCTTCCTAATAACTTTAGACCTTAGGCTAAAGTTATTAGTCTTCAGGAATAACAGCTTAAGGAAACATTAAATTATTAGATGTGGGAAAAAGTGAAATGTGGCTATAGTATGGATTTGGCAAAAGAAATCCAAGCTATAGTCTTCGATATTTTTCCGTATCAAACAAAATAAAATACAGAGAAAATTACAAACAATTGAAGATATTAACGCGATAAAGGGTTTTTAACTAAAAATTTGGGAATAAGTTGATTTATGTCCATATTGTTATGAATAATAAAAAATAGTTTTAAGTAACTTAGAATAACTAGATGCGTCGAAAAAGGTTTAATGTGGCAAAAACGATATTCCGAGCTGCAGTCTTGGATTTATTTTAGTAAAAATAAAACAGGGTGAAAAATGAAAAAGCTTGAAATCCTTCACTTGCTAGATAATTAAAGTCAAATAGGTTCATAGTTAGTGAAATTGTGCCAAGTTTGCAGTTAATAACGAACAGTTTTAGGACGCAGGTGAAAAGCGTGACATATGATTGGCACTGCATTATCTTATCTTTACAACATCGCCACGCGTATAAATAGAGTTGTTATTTCCAAAACATATGCGACAAGTTTTAGACGCCTCAGATTTATTATGCACCCGTATAAAAGACAAAGAACTTGATTGCCTGTGTTTGTCCACGCTTCTGCAATACGCTTCATCATAACGGCTTCAGAAATAGAAAGTAATTTTTCTTCTCATGAGACAATGCTTTCTTGCCTGCACTTTAAGTTAAAAACAAAGATAAGCCGGTAGGGTTAATTCTCTGCTTTGCTTATATATCTAAATTTTAAATGAGGTCATACGCATGACAATTACCCGCTATTACCGAAAGATCTGCCTCACGTTTAATACGGCACATACCGGCAGTCGGATTTAATCTCGTAATGTTCTTTGAAGTAGAGCCGTCTAACACGGCAATAAAGAATCAGCCAGACAACACGAGATAAGATTGGCACGAATTTGTTTTATCTATTTCCAGCCTGAACAATAATGCTTCTCGGACAGGCACGTACTTGAAACATCGTAAAAAGGAAAACAAAATCTTCAAATTTTTTACTGTGTCCAGGGCACAAAAGTAAAAAGAGCAAAATTTTATTTTCTTGGGTGCTTTAGACGTACCATAGAAATTTTAAGACACAAAACTGTATGTTTCTTCAATGATTACAGAGCCAAATACAATATTTTTGTACTGAGGTATGCAAAAGCTTCATTGGCAAACATTGAACACTTGGTTATTATTTCTTCTTATGAACTAATGTTTATGCATTTAATTCAACATATTTAGAAATTGAAAGATTGAACATATTTGAAATGTTCAATGAAAAATTTAACATATTTCGAAAATTTCATTAGCAAATATTAAACACTTGGTTTCTATTTCTTCTTATGGACTAATGTTTCTCCATTTTACTGAACATATTTCGATTGAACATATTTCGAAATGTTCAATGAAAATTTGAACATATGCCGAAAACTTCATTAGCAAATATTGAACACTCGGTTTATATTTCTTCTTCGGAACTAATATTTATCCATTTTATTGAACATATTTAGAAATTGAAACATTGCACACATTTAGAAATTGAAACAATGAACATATTTAGAAATGTTCAATGAAAATTGACAATTCGTAAATTTCATTATCAAATATTAAACTCTTGGTTTCTATTTCTTCTTATGAACTAATGTTTCTCGATTTTATTGAACATATTTGGATTGAACATATTTCGAAATGTTCAATGAAAAATTGAACATATATCGAAAGCTTCATTAGCAAATATTAAACACTTGGTTTTATTTCTTCTTTTGACCTAATATCTATCCATTTTATTGAACAGATTTCGATGGTTTTCCTCCATTTCACTCTGTCATATCTGTTATTCATTTTATAATTTGTAATGACGCTTAATAAAGTTCATAGACTTTTTAATAACCCTATAACTTTTTTCCCCGTAGATTTACCTGACTTCAGGTAAAATATTATTGACTTACCTATACAGGAATGATGAATAGTTGTATCTGTAGATTTAAAACCCTCGTATAAATATCACATAAGCAAAATTACCCTATAAAATTCTCGTTCTCACATGCCCTCTGCTATAAATCCACAATCACAACCAATCATTCAACCAAAGTATCGTAAAATCCAAAAAGACATATGTCATTTTGATTTTCCTTTTGAGACAGAATAAGGTTTATAAAACTTCGTCAGCAGCTTTTCAGAAACTTAACGTCTTATTTCATTTTATAGTTCGACTAACGTTCTACGTTTGTACTACATTCATACTGGGCTCGAGGTATCCTAGCGTTAGCGCGTCGGCTTTCGGTGCAGAGGGTGCTCGAATCGAATCCCGACAAGCGTCATTATATATCTCCGTGTCTAGGGCGGATTTGGGCACGTTAAATCCTTATACCAGAAAGTCAGTCTGTGAGGTCAAAGAGGGTGGGAGAGGGTACGACCCCCCCCCCCCCAGATGCGGCCCCAGGAGGTGCTTGGTCAAAATTAAGGTGGCACCTGACTAAATTAGACTTTGACCCTTGTGGTGCCATTATAAACAGGATCCGCACCCCTATGGACCTGGTATGGAATAAATTCCGTCCATGGGCTTTAAAAACAACAACAGCAACATTCATCCTATCGTATTATATCTAACGTTCATTAACGTAAATGAACACTTTCAGGTTGCTTTTCTTCGTCTTATTTTTAATTCTATTTTTTTTCGAATGTGTAATACGGTAGAGCGACTTCTACTAACGTTTAAACAAATATTATGACCAATTAAACAAAATGGAAGGTTAAACAAAACTCACTAAAATCTACACTGTCATAGCAACAAAGAATTAAGAACTGCGTATTTAACTGTCTAAAGAACAGAATAATCTAAGAGAGGCAAGTTTTTTTATATGTCGTCTTCTATAAATCGACTCATAACAATGCAATCTAAATATCGGAAATTCTAAGAAAGAAGATCTCAACCTGGTTCCCATTTTGAGATTGTTCTTTTGAGTAAATCAGTTTTTGTTTGTTTCGAATTCAAAAGCAAAATGCTTTCAGTAGATTAATTTTAGTGGATTTTATAGAAAATGTTTCTCTTAAAACTTCTTTTGATATGATATCCATTGAAGTTTTTCTTACGATCTCAGGTGAAAATACGAAGACAAGATTTGCGCAGTTTTCACTTGGCTTAAGATTTTAAGAATTTATAAGAAATAAATCTACATTTTAAGGTTTTTTTTTAACGATGGTGAAGCAGTAAGTTTGTTGCTTTTCGTATTTACGTAAATACAAAAGAAATAATTTAGAACCTAATGGAAAATTTAAATCTGCTGCTGTACGTGTCTAAATAAATTATTGGCCCGAGGTATGCGTTTTGCTTAAATGAGTAAATCCAAGGCCTAATGGGTTTATTTCATGGTCATCTATTTAAGGAAAATGTTTTTTGTATTCTACATTCAATATCTAACTCTTCCGCTTCTATAAAAGTAACACTATCTTCACCGATCATAAATGTATTACAAGTGGACCTTGAAGAATCGGAATCATTCCATGACAAAATGGCTGGAATTCATTATGTCTGTGACATATCAAAGTGTTTCCTATAAGTTCAGCAACGATGCCCTGATAGAGGGGTTGCAAATTTATCCAGGCAATCGACATGCCGTGTATTTTATATATTGTCCATTGCTTGGCAAGATATGTACGTGAAATCTGTCACGATTTAGTTGATGCAAAAAAAAAAGACCGTTGTTCAATCTCGATCGTGTCATGTAGTACTATGGAATACATTTTTTGATAAGTATCCTATTTATTGTTTCAAGCAATCACTCAATCGAATGAAGTATCTATCATCTGTTTGTAAATTCTTTTATGTATTAAATGCGTATGTATTAACATTGGTAGGGAATCGAACAGGATGCTTTATTCTAGGGCTTTGTTTTGAAATAATTTGAGTGCAACTATCTTACTGCTGTTGATTTACTGATTATTTCAAGTATCTCTTTCTTTGATGAGATGGTAGCCAGATAGCCTCAACTTCCTGTTATATATTAAATACATATTTTCGAATATCCCTTTAATTGTTTGCTTAATTTTATCCCAGTAATTTTTATGCAGTCCCTCGATATTTATTCTCAGTCCTAACAGAGATTTTCAGTTGGGAAGACCAGGACAGTCGATTATCTGCGTTAACCCGTGTTTAGTGTATCCATATGACTTCCGGTACAGTTAGGGTCAGGATTCTGCGGTGGCCAAAATAAAAATTAAATTTATATTATGTTTAGTCCCTACACTGCGTTTATTCGCCCATATACAGGGCGATTTTTGTTGGTTAGTTCACGATGGAAGCACCTAGAAGATGAACCAACATATCTTTCAATGAGGGGACGGCATGGCAAAATCCCTTCTTTGCCAAGATCCAGGCACATGCCAACTAATCCCAACATGCGCAGTAAGCCTCAAACAATTTGGGGACGATAGTCCTTGTATTGCAAAAAGTCTGCATAATACATTGTAAAAGTGTATATAGGCTATAATAACAAAAAATCTATTCAATTCTGCACGCTAGCCCCTTTATTCTCGCTCCCGTCAAAATTACGGGGTGAGGTTTCGCCCTCTATTTCTCGTGCCCGTGATATTTCCGGGCTGGAGTGTTCGAAAGTAACATATCAAAAAGATTAAAAACAATGCATTTCATTTAACCTGAAAATTTTTTATTTCTTATTTTACATACCAGATGGCAGTACCAATCTATTTTTAATGTAATTGGGGATGAGTTTACTAAAATTAGATTTGGCAGATCAAGAAATAAATGGATTCCTCCGGAAAAAAATTGGCGTTTCTTTTTACTGTTTTCTTGAAAATTATCCGATCGTTAAGGGGCTAGCTGCAGCGAAGACATGAATTTCAAGGATTTACCCAAGTGGCACAAGTCCATTACACCAGACAGAGCCGAACAAAGCAATTAAGGCCTTACGGGATAAAGTTCTTGCTGGTAACTATCCACACAATATTCCACAACTTATTCATGCTAACTCTGAAAGGGCCTGTTCTCATAGAATCCGTCACCGTCAAATTTAAAGATTCCGTTGGCGCTGATTGGTTAAATGTGTCAATGATTGGTATATGATTGGTTAAAAAAAATTTATGCTAACGCTGGCGGATTCTATGTGAACAGACCCGTAAGTCTCAGAAAGCAGGATTTGGGTAAATACAAATACTTATTTAAAGTGCATAGCAGGCATACAAATATAACTATCACATTCTTCAACGCCGTAACCAGCCAATGCTTGTCGATTGTTTTGCTGCTTATGGCATGTACCCATACATCAGGAGTATAAACCACTAAATCGGTTAATTCTTGCTGGTAACTATATCCACAACTTATTCATGTTTACCCTGCAAGGGCCTGTTCACATAGAATCCGTCAGCGTCAGCGTTAAAGATTCCTTTGGTGCTGATTGGTTAAATGGGTCAATGATTGGTAGATGATTGGTTAAAAAAATTTTACGCTGATGCTGACGGATTCTATGTGAAAAGACCGTAAGTCTCAGAAATCAGGATTCGGGTAAATACAAATACTAATTTAAAGTGCATAGCAGACACACAAATATAGCTGTCACATTCTTCCACGCCATCTAACCAGCCAATACTTGTCGATTGTATTGCTCTTTACGGCATGTACCCATACATCTGGAGTATAAACCACATGGTTGATTCTATATCTGTCATCCAAGCCGTTACGGTAAATCACTGCTCTGAGCTTATGGTCTTAGCTGAAATCAAGCAAACCCTGAACAATTTTAGAGGCATGGAGAAAATTATTGTCTTTTAGTGGATTCCATCACATGTCGGTATTGAAGGCAATGAACAAGCAGATTTTCTTGCAAAAAACAGAACCCGCATTCAGCAAGGTGCCTGTTACACCGGATACACTCAAAAGACACGTTTTTGGAAAATTTAGAGAGGTAAGCAACTCCGATATGGTGAAAAAATTGAAAGGAAAAACCTGGGAGAACATTCAGGACTGTTGGAAATCGAATGGCCACAAACCCCGCATGGAAGCAGTAGCAAATTTCAGGCTACAGACTGGACACGACTTCTTGGCAGAATATCTGTTCAAATGGGTATATTTCCAATTAACATTTGCTCGATCTGCAGGGCAGGCGTTATGAATTCGGATCATCTCCTAACTTGCCATGGACTTGACAGAAATCTCCCAGAGAAACAGAGACATCACCAAATTGTATTGGGATGCAAGGACCAGTATGAACTCTTTTTGTGACTGAATAACCTTTTGATTGTGTATATTTTTCTAGTTTGTTTTGTTTCTAGTTTTTATTGCTGGTTTCTAGTTTATATTGCTGTTTTGTTTTGTTTCCTGGTCCTTTGTAATGTTGTGGGCTGCCTGATATGTATGGATTAATTTCCGGAATAAAGCCACATGTAACACATAAACCACTAAATCGGTTAGTTCAAAATTCATGTCTAGTTTTCGAAAATAAAACCGATTTCAAAAATACTAATTTGGAAGGCAAAAACAAATTTCCCCCCCAAGGACTCTCCTGCAGGCTGTGTCAACAATTTTCAGTGTCAGTTGACTCAAGTAATCCAGTCAGGTCGCAAGAGACATTTGATGTCTCTTTTTCTGCTGTACAGCGAACAAAAAATAACAAATTTTGCTGTTTGCTCTTCAATGTCAAACTTCCAATGTCAAACTTTGTCTTAACCTGCACGTAAACAACAAAAACGAACAGCCGAGAAAATTTATAACAGGCATGGTTCTATTTAAAATCGTATATTTATTTTATAAGGAAGTGTCATTGAGATAACGAACGTGATGTAAACTTTTACTATGTTCTGTGGAGCAACTTCCATTCGTGAGTACTTTTTGTTGTTCTCTTTTTATGATTCTCGCCGAGTAATTAACCTAAATCATAGTATTATTTATTTTCTAACTTTTACGTAACGCGTGATAAGACATGATTAATTAATAAAATATGTATTATAATATAGCGTAAACTATAAACGATTAAGATTTTAAATACGCACCATGGTGCTTGAATTCAATTCATCATTTTTTTCTTTGTTAAACGTCACCAATTCATTGATGTATTACTTGTTTTAATTTAATGTAAATTTCGACGAACTTGGAAAAAGAGGAGATGCAAATATTTCAAAGTTTTAATAATAAAAGGTAGTTTAGACGACCCAATGAATATACGTATATTGCTTTATAGAAATATTTAAGGGCACCTTGGACTTAAAATCCTTCCGCCCAACTAAAAAAAAGGTTTGATTTTAGGTATGTTCCTACGAAGTACTTTTTTTGAAAAAATATTCAGTTTTGATTAAATAGGTTTATTATTATTTCAAATGTGATATAAAGTCATAAAAACAAATATAGTTCTAGTAAAGTTTTCTTAATACTTTATATGATAAGGAATTTTTGATAAATTTTTACCAAAATTTATTGCTTACACTTAAGGCCCAGCCCTCAATTCAACTAAATATATTTTGATTTCCTTTATACTATATACTATTGAGACATTTACCTAATGAAATAAAAATTTTACATTTTCGAAATCATCGAAATATATCAAAATATGTTGAAATACACAGATTTTTTTTAAAAAAATGCTTTTAATGTAGAGGCACTTATAAAATCATTAAATTAACACTTAGAACTTAGCCTTTAGTTAAAAAAATATTAAGTAATGTGTATATCACTGTTTAAAAATTTCATTTAAATGTATTTAAATCTTTTTTAGTAATTAGGTTTCTAGTATGCAAAAATGAGTGAAAAATTAATTTTCTATAAAATGCACTTAAAGATTTTCCCTCCAGTCTTTTAAGCATCAATTCTGCTTCAGTGAATTGGCCATGTCTTCCCTTCCAATAAGTTACCCATCAATTTATTGCAGTACTCATACGTACTGTAGCGTCACGACAAATGTTTAAGGCTATTCTCTGAGGCGTTGCTAAACATTTCTACTATGGGATCCATAACAAAGCAAACACAGAGTCCCAATTAAAAAACGAAGGCCATTTTTTTAAAACAAAAACTTAAAGAGGAAATTTATTTACAAAAAAATTTAACATTAAAACAGTGCAACATATTCAATTAAACTCCGAGTAGATTTACAACGTACGGAGCCTAAAAAACACACGTCCGTACAGGCCGTGTTCTAACTAGCGTCTCCCCCTCAAACAGGGGTCGGCAATCGCTGGTGACAGTTCCTTCGTAACTTTATTGCATTCCAGAATCGTTAGGACGACAGCTTTACTGGCTGCATCTGTCGGAAAACGTTTGTTTATCCCTCCACGTGTTCAGAACCGGTGGAAACGGGTAACATTCTCCTTGAAAAACACGCAGCTGTGTTTCAAGCACTTGTGGGGTCTTGGGAAAAAATAAGACCATACATCCATACATCCAGTACGCTACAGTACCCACCATTTTTTCAGTGTTATCTACAGGTACGAATATATATATATATATATATATATATATATATATATATATATATATAAACATTCTTCCTGATATGCTAAGAGCTACTGTTGAGAATGCAGTAATGCGATTTATGTCTTCATGTCTTATTTCGTTTAACAATGTTGCGTACAGCGCCATTTTCCTCCTGGTGGTGAGTTTTTAAACTTTTTTTGGCGGAAAAGAATTTCGCATGACCTCCTTTAAACTATTGCCAAGTTTGATAACATTTGGTCCAGTAGTTTTCCTTTTATGACCATTTCAAAGTGGAACTTTATTAATAACCATCCTGTATTTTGTACTGGAGCTGTCTTTGGCCGATAAGCATTGGCTTTTAAAACCAAACGGCGACTTCTTGGGGGGTCCTGCCCATGGTAGGCAGCTTAAATATGAGAAAACTCTTTGTACGTTGCATTTCAGCAGCCACTCTAAATAATAGCGTATGCTGGACCGCATAAATCACTGTACGGCCTTGAACTGCTTTTGGCTAATACATATTAGCATTCCAAACTAAACGGAGACTTCGCGGGGGGGCTGGGCATGATAAATAGCTTAAAATACGACACGACACTTTGGACACTTTGTACATTGCATTTTAGCGGCCATTCTTATTAATAAAGTTTGCTGGACACCGTAAATCACTGCAATGAGTTATTTTTGGCTGATACGTATTGGCATTTAAATCCAAATGGCGACTTCTCTGGAGATCCAGCCATGGTATATATATTAAAATATGATAAAATTCATTGTAAGTTGTATTTTAGAAGCCATTCTAAATAATAAAGTTTGCAGCAACTCATAAGCTGCTGCAATGTCTTGAGCTGTTTTTGGCTTATACATATTGGAATTTAAAACCAAACGACGAATTCTAGGGGGATCCGGCTATGGTATATATATTAAAATATGATAAAATTCTTTGTAAGTTGTATTTTAGTAGCCATTCTAAATAATAAAGTATGCAGTACCTCATAAGCTGCTGCAATGTCTTGAGCTGTTTTTGGCTGATACGTATTGGCATTTAAAACCAAACGGCGTCTTCTAGGGGGATCCGGCCATGGTATATATATTAAAATATGATAAAATTCATTGTAAGTTGTATTTTAGTAGCCGTTCTAAATAATAAAGTATGCAGTACCTCATAAGCTGCTGCAATATCTTGAGCTGTTTTTGGCTGATACGTATTGGCATTTAAAACCAAACGGTGACTTCTCGGGAGATCTGATAGTTAAAATATGACAAAATTAATTGTATGTTGTATTTCAGCAGCCATTCTTAATAGTAAAGTGTGCAGGACCTCATAAACTACTGCAATGTCTTGAGCTGTTTTTGGCTGATATGTGTTGGCTTTCAATCCCAAACTGCGGTTTTTGGGGTAACCTGCCCATGGTAAAAGTTTAAAATTCGACCTAACATTTTGTACGTTGTATTTCAGCAGCCATTCTATAAAATAAAGTGTGCTGGACCCTGTAAATCAATGCAATGACGTGAACTGTGTTTGGCCCCTAAGTCATCATCATCATAATTGGCACGACAGCCCCACGTGGGCCCTAGCCTTCTCTAAAAGTTTTCCCCAAACTACCCTCTCACCAGCTTTGGATCTCCAGTTCTTAACATTCATTGCACTAAAGGCGGTCATTCAGGCAGTCATTCCATCTCTTTTTTGGTCTTCCTCTCTATCTTTCACAGAAGGGAACTGCAGTAAAAATTTTCAATGGTGTTTTCTCTGAGTCCATTCTTAAAAGATGACCTGCCCATCTCATTCTGTTCAATTTCACAAATTTCACTAGGTCTTCATTTTTAAATCAGTTTTTATAGCTCAAAATTGTGTCTCCTTCGCCAAATACCATTATTAAGGACACCACCACAGATAGTCTTCAAAACTCTCGTTTCAAAAATTATTAGAGCCTTCTCTTCCCTTGATGTAAATGGCCATGTCTCAGAGGCACATGTTAGCACTGGTCTTATGAGAGTTTTGTATAGCAAGATCTTTGTTTTTCTTTTCATAAGATGAGATTTCAGCTGGTTCCTTAACTCATAGAAAAAGCGATTAGCTGCGATAATTCTTTTCCTGGTCCTCGAGGTTGGGGGTTGGGCGTAGGGCTAACAACCCTACCCTGTATTCCATGTAGCGAAGTCTTGGCTCCTAAGAATTGGAATTTAAAACCATACGGCGACTTCTCAAGAGTACTGGCCATGGTAATTAAAAAAACAAAATAAACTTAAAATATGATAAAACACTTTGTAAGTTGCATTTCAGCACCCATTCTTTATAATAAAGTGTACTGGACCCCATAAAATCCTATAATGCTCAGAAAACTGTATTTTGTTCCTAAGTATTGGCATTTAAAACCAAACTATGAGTTTTCGGTGAACTGACTATGATAAATAGCTTAATATATGGCAAAACACTTTGTAAGTTACATTTTAGCAGCCATTCTTAATAATAAAGTTTGCTGGACACCTTAAATTACTGCAATGCTGATTGAGCTTTTTTTGGCTGGTTTTTAATGGCACTTCAAATCAAACGGTGACTTCTCGGGAGATCTGATAGTTAAAATATGGCAAAATTCATTGTATGTTGTATTTCAGTAGCCATTCTTAATAGTAAAGTGTGCAGGACCTCATAAACCACTGCAGTGTCTTGAGCTGTTTTTGTATTGGCTTTTAAAACCAAATGGCGAATTCTCGGAGGTCCTGGCCATTGTAAGCAGCTTAAATGTGACATAACACTTTGTACGTTGCATTTCAGCAGCCATTCAAAATAATAGCATGTGTTGAACTCCTTAAATCGCTGTAAGACCTTGAGCTGTTTTGGGCTGATACGTATTGGAATTTAAAACCAAACGATGATTCCTCCGGTGACTTGCACATGGTAAAAGTTTAAAATGCGACATAACCCTTGTACGTTGTTTTTCAGCAGCCATTCTAAACAATAAAGTGTGCTGAACCCTGTAAATCCCAGCAACGCTTTGAACTGTGTTTGGCTCTTAAGAATTGGTATTTAAAACCAAATGACGACTTCTCGTGAGTCCTGGTCATGGTAAATAACTTAAAATATGACAAAACACTTTGTAAGATCCATTTTAGCAATCATTCTTAGTAATAAAGTGTGCTGAACCCCGTAAAGTACTGCAATGCTTTGAACTGTGTTTGGCTCCAAAGTATTGGTATTTAAAACCAAATGACGACTTCTCGGGAGTTCTGGTCATGGTAAATAACTTAAAATATAACAAAACACTTTGTAAGGTTCATTTTAGCAATCATTCTTAGTAATAAAGTGTGCTGAACCCCGTAAAGTACTGCAATGCTTTGAACTGTGTTTGGCTCCTAAGTATTGGTATTTAAAACCAAACAGAGACTTCTCGGAAGTCCTGGCCATTGTAGATAACTTAAAATACAACAAAACACTTTCTTAGTTACATTTCAGCACTAATTCTTAATAATAAACTGTGCTGTACCCGTAAATCACTGTAATGTCGAGTGAACTATCTTTTGCTCCTAAGTATTAGCATTTAAAACCAAACGGTGACTTTTTGGGGACCTGACCATGATAATTTTCCTAAAATATGACAAAACACTTTGTAAATTGCATTTTAGCAGCCATTCTCAATAATAAAGTGTGATGGACCCCATAAATCACTGCAATGCTTTGAGCTGTCTTTGGCTGATAAGTATTGGAATCCAAAACCACTCGGCGACTTCTCGGGTCACCTGACCATCGTAAACAGCTTAAAATACGACAAAACCCTTTGTGTGCTGCATATCAGCAGGTATTCTAAATAATAAAATACTGATGCCTAACACAATGTAAATAAAACTCCCTACTTTCCATTCCTGTGTAACACGGGTAATGGAGAATGCAGTTAATTCTCCCATTGTTCCGTACCTGCTAACGCAAACTTTCCTGCAATTACTACCTCGCTGACAACGGGAAGTCCTGTAATTGACTTTGAAGCGGTATCCTTGAACGAAAGAGACGGAAAATCAAATAATTGATTTTAAGTCATGCGTGGATTTAAATACTGCCTGCCGACTTATCGGACAAAACTGTCACTACTTCTTTTTCTTCTTTTTTTTTTGCACGGCTTGTGAAAGATGCAAGCGATAATAATAAACAGCTCGGTAATTTTCTGAGTTACTTTCCGGAAATACTCTTTTTAAAAATTTATCAAAAAGAAAAAACAAATTTTAAATATTCTAGGTCGTGAAAAGGCATTTCAGAAATGTGTGTTGTTACAGATGTAGAGCGGAAAGATATTCGGTCTTTTTTTTTTTTTTTGACAAACGATTAAAAGTTATCGAATTAATATTCATAGTTTAGTTTCGGAAATTGGCATCTATCCAATGTTCGCTAGAGGTGAACTCCAGTATGTGAATTGTGAGGTTGCAAACTATTTTAAGGAAATCTTTTGAACTTTGGTAATTTATTAGTATTATTTCATAACCAAAGGCAGTACACTGCTTGACCTTGCAGATCTTCGATCGCAATGTTAAGCAACGGGGAACATTCTACTTAGTGTTTTTCCGATCACATACTAGAAAACGCGTATATTTTTGCATTCGAAAATAGATCTTTTGAGCGCAATGAGCCTTTTCCAAAAAGCTTTACGATGTAATTAAACTTTTCAAATGGCATTTGTAATATTGTCGTGATCTACACCAGCAATTTGATGCCCTGAAAAAAATTATCTATTAAAAATATTCAAATTAAAAATAAACTAAGTGCTCGTTATCTAAAATTTATTTTCGTAAGTAAAAAAGAGAATTCAAATACATGCATATGTAATAATCCATGATAAAAAGAATACTGAGAGGTGAAATCCGCTTTTTTACATTTGAAAATAGATCTGATTAAAGCTGTACGCGTTTTTCAAAAATATATTTAATGTGATTGAACTTTTCAAATAACATTTTTAATATTGCCGCGAAAACAGTAAACAATTTAACTCCCCGAAAAAAACTATCTGTCAACAAAAAAAATTCAAATTTTAAAATATACGTGACCTTAATCTGAAGTTTAATTTCATAATCAAAAACGGAATTCAAATACGGTGAAACTTCTCTATCCGGTCAACCCCATTCAACGACCACCCCTCAAAACGGCCACTTTCTTTCGGAACCATGATTGGCCGCCATAGAAATGTTTCACTGTATATGCATTTGCTGATCCACGATTAGAAAAATACTGAATGGGGAAATGCCCTGTTGCAAAACCGTAGATGGTTCAGTGGTAAATTCAAAGAATTATCAATTAATCAGATGCACGGCTAAACATTACAAACAATTTTAATAACACAGAAAATAAATGATGAACATAAATGTTAAAAACCCAATCAAGAATACGAGCGTAGCTCGTTCGAAATAGGACCTATCGTCCCGTATCAAAATCTCATTCTATCTACTAGTTCGAATCATAATCTAAACCTAATATATTTGAGGTAGAGAGGGTGCGAGATTATCTCAGTCAAGCAGTGCCACCAAACGTTGTCTATAATTATTTAAGTACAGTGGCGCAACCTAACTAAAACTTTCTCAACAGCCCTTTACTTAACATGAGGACTGTATCTACGATGTGTAGTGATACGTCGAATTAAGAAAACAAAAATATTACCGTGAGTCAAAGGAACTTTGCCCAGTTTCTCCAGTGAGCCATCCGTAATGACGAATGTTGCTACATACACTTGCAGATCCCGGGAGATAATTAGCTAAAACCTATTTTTGAGACAATTTCGAGAAATATTTTCTAACCTCAAACGAGTCTAAATAAATTAAAAGTAATCTGACGCGTTATAGGGTTCGAGACTGAAAATTGCAATTTTTTTTAATTTATCCACATTTTGTAATTTCTTTTAATGTCTTTATACATAGATCATAATAGAAAACTGTTGGACCTGTTTGTTTTTTGAAATATATAACTAAGAATTTAATGCACGTTTAGTTTTTTTAATGTATTTGTCGAAGTTTAATGGATTTGTGGCATTAAACTTCGACTAACTGTCGCATTAAACTTCGTTTAGTTTTAATGCATTTGTCGAACCAAATCATCTATTTTAATAATGTTTTACAACTGTTTTGTATAGGAAAATGTGGAAATGATTTGTCATCGGGATTTATAACAGTTTTTTTGATGAAAATTTCAATCACACTAGAAGAATAGGACAATTTTCAATTTTTGGGGGAATAATTTTTTTTTAGAGAAAACCTAATCAGTTTTTTTTTACCCTTATTCAAATTTTATGAAGCCCCTTTAGGGCAGTAGAAGTCTGCGGAACACTAGGCCAGAAACTGAACCATGTACGGACCACCCTCACCGACTTGAGAAGGGAGGGACCTTATGGGGGGTTTGGGGGATATAGAATATATCTCAGGCAAAAGGGATACAGGATTAACGTACTCACATTCTAACGTATCATATTTATAGAGTATATAACTCACTTCTACCCAGACTTGGGTGTATATAATTTGAAGTGGCACTCTAAATGAATTTCATACAAACACAGTTTATACATGAAACAATGTTTATTGAATTCGTTGCACATATAGAATTTGCTTTTACAGCAATAAGCATACGTACTACTTGTACGGAATATATATATATATATATTAACATTCAATAGAAATACACATTGCCATACTCACAAACCAGCAGAGAGTCAAACCAGTAGTACTGCCACCTAAACTTTGGGCCCCCTAAGCACTAGCGCAGGATAGCACTCGAGCTACTTACCCCGTAGCTCCCTATCGCTTATCTATCAACCTTAACAAACCTTTCTTCAACCTTAACAACCTTTTTTATTAATGACGCTGCATGGTATTTATACTAAGCGCGTATGCCAAAATTAGCATATCTCAAGCAGCTTCTTTAATTCATTCACTCAAAAGTTCGATTCTTGCGAATCGAATCTTGTGTATACCTTACATATTCTAATCATAAAATAATTATGTTAAATTTTTAAGAAATTTTAATTCAACACCTGATAGTCACCGGGTATATTCGGCCCATCTAGGTGAATGAACATTGGTTTCAAAATCCTCATTCATTTGGAAACTTTTTTATATGTGGTGCCGGACCACTCCCGAGGCTCTGGTTGGGAACCATTGCTTTAGGGGGATAGTACACCTTTAAAATGGTCAAAAAATCCATTTTATTGTGTTTTATATTAACCTTTTCCTTACGGGATGGGATAGCACGTATCCCATGAATACGGGCCCAAGATTGAATATGAATATTTAGGCAGGGGCAACAGGGGCACCTACCCAGGGCTCACTTGGAAGGGGTGCCCAAAATGCTGTATTTGTATTATTATTATGTCAACGGCCATACCATGCTGAAAACACCGTTTCTCGTCCGATCACCGAAGTCAAGCAGCATCGGGTGCGGTCAGTACTTGGGAGTGTGACCACCTGGGAACACCTTGTGGTACAGCGCGCTGGTTTTCGGTGCTGAGGTTGCTCAGATCGAATCCTGGCGAAGCGCCACTAAAATGCCTCTGTTTGTGTCGTCCCTTCATAGGGGTCAATGCTGGTCTGCCTATATGGCGCCCCCATAATAAACTGGCCAGCAAGAACTTAGGTCGAACCAATTATTTCATGATTCGCGACAAAGTGCCTCCGCAATGGAAAAAAAAAAGTTTTATTATTATTTTAACAAACCTAATTAATTAAAGGGCGCAAACACAAATTCTTGCCCAGGGCACAGGAATGTCTAGTTACGGCACTGCATATAACTAAATAAATAAATAAATATATATATATATATATATATATATATATATATATATATATATATATATATATATATATATATATATATACAACCTCCATAATGACCGTTTTTACAAAGGGTGTATGGAACTTCCCGTTCTAAAGACGGGAATCAGAGAAATGGGGCCTGTAAGCTAAAGGTTAATTGAAACCCGGGATTATTCTGAATAATTTGGTACCACTCTTTTTGTGATACGACAATTACATCATAAGATAGCAAAATAATTGGGAACAACCAAACAGTGATTTTTATATAAAACTTGAACTTTAAGGCTGCTATGTACAAACCCCACTGGATTCCCTCACCTCAATGTTAACCTATGGAGAAAATTTGTCCACGGATTGCCGACTTCGATTCAAAGATTTTTTTTTAAAAATTGTACTCCGTCATAGAGAAAGAAATTTTACACCTGTGTACCGGTTTCGTTTTTTATTAAAAATGCAATTAATATTTTTAAATTTAAATTATTCGGGGAAAAATCTGGTATAGTGTGTTTTAAACGCTCATAAATTCCTTCGGTGGACGAAATTTATAAAATGAATCCGGTAGAGTACTGCAGAAAAGATCAGGCTATCTGACAATACCAATTTTATTTGATTATCAACATTTATGTAGCTGTAAATAGTTGACAAAAAAAGATTTTTTAAAAAAATTTGCTGAGAATTTCGTCTGTTTGGGGGGGGATGATTGATAACTTTGACGGGACCGCCCATCACAGCAAGGGGTAGCGCTCCCGACTTGCCACACGCGAGT